>OY728159.1:1123148385-1124399860 GCA_963277665.1 Viscum album | reverse complement strand
TAACTATAGTTGTATACTTATAGCCACGGTCACAAACTGAAGAAATATTGGTATTTCCATTGTTAAAAACTGTGGATATAGGGTATTAAAATTCCTAAAAAATACCCCATGCACCCCCCCCCCCAGTCCCCTAGCAGTATCCCCCACCCTCCCCCCCATTGGAAAGCTGCCTCCCTAACCCTGGATGCCCCCCCATACATACCCCCCTCCCCCTACAACCCCCTCTATTTCCCTAGAGAGCCTCCCCCCACTCCCCCAACAACCCCCTCCCTCCCTATGAACACCTCCCCCCCCCCCCACATTACACCTGCAGTCCCCCTCTCACCCCCTGGACAAACTCCTCCACTCCCCTTCATCCCCACTCCCCCTACAACCCCCTCCCTCCCCTTGGAAACCCCCTACCACTCCACCGGTTTCCCCCTCCCTCCCCCTGCAACCCCCTCCCTCCCCCTAGACATCACCCCCACACCAACACCACTCCACCTACTTCACCCCTCCCTCCCCTTAGACAACCCCTCCCCCCTACATCCCCATACCTACCCATAGAGACCCCCCTCCCACCACCACTCCACCTACATCCCCCCTCCCTCCGCTGGACCCCCCCCCCACCCCCTCACCTTATATCCCCCTCACTCCCCCTTCATACCCCCTATAGTCACCCTCTCTCCCCAAAGACAACACCCCTCCCTCCCCTAGATATCCCCACCTTCAACACCCCGCCCTCCCACTAGAGACCCCCCTTCCCATGTAGCCCCCTCCCTCCCCTTGGACAACCCCCCCCCCACCCCACTCCACCGGCATCCCCTACCTAACACTGGAAAACCCGCCTCCCTTTCCCTACATCCCCCTCCCTTTACCAGGACATCCCACTCCCACCCAACTAAACATGAAACCCCCTCCCTCCCCCTGAACAACCCCCTCCCTTTCCCTACATTCCCCTCCCTTTCCTTAGACACCCCCACCACCACCACCAATCACCCTACAGCCCCCCTCTCTCTCCCTAAACACCCACCTTTCCCTTTACAGCCCCTCCCTCCCACTACACTACAACCCCCCCCCCCAAACACACACACCTGCAGCCCCCTCCCACTTGGACCCCCCTCCTGGACACCCACCCTCCCTCCTGGACCCCCCTCACCCCCCCCCCTGTCCCACTCCCCCCTTGCACCCCCTCCACCCTCCCTTTTCACACCTGACCCCCAAGACACCCCCTACCCCTCCCTCCAGGACACCCCCCCCCCTATGGACACCATCCTATCATAGCATATGCATTCCAAAAAAAACAGGCCATCTTCGTATTAAAATCCTCTCCTACCATAAAAATTAGTTCCTACAGAAATGAGAGGATGTATCCGGGTGGAACACCCAACTCATCACCTTCCCATGTTTGGACTTAGTGGTTCGGGTCATTTTATAATGGTATCAATGTATTCTAAGTCCTATGTATGTATTTTAGAGTTTATGTTTATATTAGGATTGGTTTGGAAAACTGATGGCAATGGTGTTTTGGGGTTAATTGTTGGTTGATCAGACCAGAGGACCTAATATAGGTTTTATAGAAAATATATCCATTCACACCGCCATTACCCCTACCTCATACCTCCATAACATCCCCTACCCCCTAACCAGCACACCCACTACCCCATACCCCAGCAAACCCCCTTCCCCCTTCCACCAATACACCCACCTCCACCACAACCTGCACCCCCTTCCCCCTTCCCTCCAGAACACCCCATGCCCCGCTCCCACCTGCACACCCACATCCCTCTACCCACCTTGGACACCCCTGCCCCCTACCCCCCCCCCCCCCCCCCCCACAAGCACACCCCCTCCCTCTGCCCACCCCTTGAACAACCTATACACCCCATACCCCCACCTGCACACACCCCTACCCCCTTTCCCCAGTACACCCCCTACCCCTTGACCCCCCCACCTGCACACCCCCTCCCTCTACCCACCCCCAGAACCCCCCCCCCCCCACACACACACAGTACACCCCCTCCCACCAACCTGCACTCGCACCTGCCCCCCCCCCCCCCACATACACACCACTCCCTCTTCCCACCCCATTCTCCCCCTGGACACCCCATACTCCCCCTATTCACCCCCTTCACGCACCCCCTTTCCCTTGGAAAAGAACCTAGCACACCACCCTTACCCCTCGCATACCCACCCCTTGCAACCCTGCACCCCCGCCCCCTCACCCCATTCACACCCATCTCACCCCCCTGCACACCGCATTCACCCTCCACCTTACCTTGTAAAAGAACCCAGCACACCAGTGAAGGACTTAGAACCTAAGTGGATGGTTCTCTGTATTTTTTTTAAAATAGGATACCCAAAAGATTATGATAAATGGATAAAGTCCTTTTTTAGGATATGTATGCATTATATATTCTGATTAATAAAATGAATTTTATCATGTCAAGGTAAATTATTTTTTTCTTGAATCATTGCTGAAAAGGGAAGTCTAATCTGAATTAGTATCCTTATGGTAGCTGATCTCACAAGTTTTATAGAATATTGATGTTTATTTGAATGAGGGGGAGGAAGTGAGATTCCATATTAGTAATACCCTATCTGCAATTATTTTAAAGGAAATTGGGTACTTCTAGGATACCAACTCAAATTCCTTAATGCTAGTTAGTTTGGAAGGTGTGGAGAAAAATTTAATTATGTATCCTTACAGATTAAATCCATATAGCGTGATATGTTCACACCCTTCCTTATACATTATTTCAAGAGGAATATTATGTGTGGTTGTTATAATAATATAGAATATATCAGGAATCATGGTATTGGAACTAATATATCCTTAAATAAATAAGTTTTCATTTATGATGAATTTAATAGGATGTAGAATTAGATCATGAATGTCTCTAAGAATTATCAATGTATGTATTTTATATTTCTTGTTCTAGTCTCTTGAAACTACTAGCATTTGTTATCCTCCTTGAACATGGTCTATAAATGAGTTCAAGGGATATGATCATATTATTCATTGAAAAATGTAGTGGTTATTAGAAAAACATTTTTTTTAAAAATAAAGATATAATTGGAAGAATTTTTTAGAACAATTAGGAAATTATTGAATTCAAAATAATGGTTTAGATACAGGGAACCTACCTCGTCTTCATGTCGTCTTTATTTTTACAACGAAATCTCAAATCTTCCTTTTTTCAACTTTCACAAAAATAAAATTTAATATATATATATAAGGACACATTTCCCCTATGTATATATTTTTATTTCCAATTATGTGAAAGGGGTCCTTAGATGTATTTTTATACTTTCATATACTCCTTTACACTTACAAATGTATGCATTATTCATATCTATATATAAGAACTCCTAGCCCCAATATATATATATTAATACTTCCCTCAGTGAATATATATAGAGAGAGAGAGTGGGAACATATATATGTCTATGCCTATCTATGCATAATCATGTAAGCCTTCGTCAACGCCGGCTCGAATACACCTCAACAAAATCCAAAACGCACTACAACATATAAGGAACCCCAAAATCAAAAAAGCCCTAATTAAAATTGGGACAAAGAATCAAAATGGAATAAAAATTACCCAAATCCAATGTTGAACTCACTATCTCCAGTGGGGGTGAATAGAACTAGCCTCTCCCTAAGAAACCACCTATAAGGAAATGGTTGGAAAATGACATATAAAGACCTCTTATATATATGTGATTTTAATGAAGGAAAAAATAATTTCCAAAAATCATCAATGAATGTGACTTTGATTGACATTAACCTACTCCCAATCATATTATTATTTTTAACATGTACTACAACTGGACTTACTTAAATTAGTCTCAAATGTAACAACATATATATCATAAACACCTTGTTTAATGATATTGATTTTCCCTAGATGTCTTTCATGAAAACCAAGAGTCCTATTTTTCATTTATTCTCACTAATATTGAATAAAACATTCCATTCCAATGAAATTATAACCAATTAATGTAAATTAAAATTGATATAATCACATTAAAAAATTTATATATTTTATGGATTCAATCATTTTAGTATAAAATCCAGGTATTTTAAAATGTGACATAATTATATTTTCATCCACTTGATTTCATAGTCCTTTCCATCAAACTAATTAATTTTAATCTATATAACCTTTATCTTATTACTAAAATGTATTATCCCCTCACTACCCCACACCCAATCCCCCCCCCACCTATACACCCCCCCAAATAAACCCCCACTGCCCCCCCCCCCCGCCCCACTTGCACCCCCCCCCCCCAAACCCACCATACACCCCCCACCTGCACCCTGACTGCCCCCTCCCCCACCTGCACCCTGACTACCCCCCCCCCCCATCCCCCTTCACCCCAACAGCCCCCCTGCACACTACCCCTTCACCCCAACCCTTCACCCCCACTGCCCCTCCCCCCACCTGCACCCCCATTCATAAATTAGATATTTTATTACGCAAAAATTTTAAAAAAAGGTAACATATATCTTTTTAGCTATTAATAGATTTTAAATAACTTAAAATTGTGTTTAAAATTAATTTCATATTATATGATAAATAAGGAAGAGAATATATCATATTACATGCCTATTTATTTAATAATGTCATTAAAATTTCCATACATACATTTCTTATCTAATTCATAGAAAAATAAACAGGTTAAGCACAACAATTGGTATAACAAACAGATAACAGCTTTCATAGAAAAATACAAGGCATTAACTGGTTTCAAACCTAAAGTGATTATAGGACCAAACAACAACTTCATTTATACTTTAGATTCCAATGTTTTTATCTTCATTAGGTAAATTAAACTATTACCCAAAGGATTAAATAATGATAATTTAACACTTTAACTTTAACCCTAGGTAAAGGTAACAGGTATCCTACCAAAACTTGAGGACCAAAATATTCTCTAATTAATAAACAGAAAACCAAGAACCAAACCTTGATTAACTCATTTGTGGGTAACTAATGATCCTTAAAACACTAGCCTAATAATTTCCATCTATCATTCATCAAAATATATTTTAATAAAACTGATGATAAAAATTCTCTATAGCGTGTGAAAAAAAGAATGGGAAATAAAATATACCATTTAAGGCGGACGATCCCCTGGAGGTGGGGCATCCAACATGATAAATTCAAAGTAATGTATTCCAAAGTGATTCTTGGGGAGGATGATTCTAATGAAAAGGACCATAAATCAAAGGAATTTTATTCTTTTGAGGGAAAGAAAGATGAGTTGGTTACATGCATGAAAAATATGGTCGAGATGAGTTGCACCCCCCCCCCCCCAAGCCCCATAAACCATACGCCCCGCCAACCCCCCTCCCCCACCTGCACCAACCCCCAGCCCCAACCCCTATGGCACCAGTCCCCACACCCCAACCCCACCCCCCTCCCCGACCTACACCTGCACCCAGCCCCTCCTGCATCAAACCCCAACCGCACCTCATCACTTCCTACACCATCCCCCCTCCCCACCTGAACCCCAAATGCACCCCCACATGGTGGAAATTACTGATAAAAGCAAATATTAGATGTGCATGCAACTGATGAAGGATAATATCAATAATAATAATACTAAATAGCGGAATAACATCCTTAAAAATAAAAAACCATATCCAGAATCATATAAAAACCCATCATGACTGTATGATATGGTGAATTAGAGAATATAAGGGAACTGGACAAGTAGGGGAAATGAAGCTTTTTATAAAAAAATGTAAATAAAGATCAAAATCTATCTCAAATTTCATTATGAGTATTGGTCCGGTCTTTTTCTCACATAATCCATCATAGTATATAAAATCATGAATCCATTGCTTTATGTTTCCCTTTTTCCATGCCTATATCCATGGAATGTGTTCAGGAACAAATCAAGAACTCGAACAGGGTGTGAGATACACTCATTATCCCACCATCAACATTGTCTATGAAAATTCAATCTGTGAACATACAATGAGTGGTGTACAATTAAAATGAATTAAGGATATAATGAAATAAACCATGATATTCGTGGTCCCCCATAGAAAATCCATCTAAAAAACCGGCTTCTACCTTAATGGGAATATGTCTTAACATTTATTAATTTTTATAAAATTTTAATATTGTCATGGAAACTAGTCTCATATATTTCAATATGTACAGAAGGGATGAGTAACACCCATCGAATTTTGAACTGAATAGGGGAAATAATAAATTTCTCCATGAAATTGAATCATTGACCAAATCCAGGTATGTTCATTGAATTGGAACACACATCATCAAATTAATTTAATTTTAAATTTCATCCAATCAATGGAATTTAACTTAGGTAACCGTAGTATTTATTTTCTATACTGTAAACACATCCCCCTAAAAGTCCATCTATTTTAATCCTCATACGAATTCATGTATCTTAAATGCCTGGTACAATTTCATCACATTATAAGCATGTCTTTGGTAGTCCAAATAGGGAACCCAAGTGCCACGCAATGCATAATTTAATGCACTTCCCTTTGAGACTATCATCAATATTCTATATAAGGAAACCAAGTGTCACGTGTGGAATAATTTAAGGCCATTTTCCTTATGATATCATCTAATTCATTATTCCTATGAATATATATGTCACCTACATCATGATTAAATTCTATTTATAATTGATTTTATTTAATAAGATCAGTGATCACATACATGGTGTTTCATGTTAGAACACTTGTCTCGGCCTTTTTCATGTCATGTTGGATGGTCATGGATAGTGGAACCCATACCCTTTAAAAATTAACTTTATTTCATTAGGTAATTTAATGAAAAATGACAATTCAATCTATAAAAAATATGAATAAGGGCCTATGAATACAGTTTTACCATTTCATCTTTTATAGATTCAAACTACAATTCAATAATAGTGGACAACTCAACAGACCTCAATTGGAGGTTCAATTTAAATTCAATTATATGTATTATGGGACATTAAAGGTTATTCACTTTAATTGGTGTCTCAAATCAAGTAAAAAAGTATAGGATGAAAATTTAAGCTTTCCAGGACTACCTTAAGCAAGGTGACAACAATTCAATTAATTATTTGGGAATTTAAGTTGTGTAACATATAAATTATGGTGTTTACAATGACAAAACATTATATTAAATAAAGTTATTAATTGAAAAATATCGAAAACATATACCATAGATTCATATTTCACACTACAGCAAGTATTAGCTTCAGATTCAAGAATGAATAGAAAAAATAAAAGAATCTACATCGAGTATTTTCTTCAGATTCAAGAAAGAATAGAAGAAATCAATAAAATTTTGGAATTCCAAGATGATAGGGCTTCATGGTGTCAAGATTGGATTCGGGGTGTTGAGGGTTATGGCGGAGAGAATTTGGGAAGGAAATGGGTGGTTGGGAGGCCACTTAGAGTAGCTTTGCTGGAGGAGGAGGATAGTGGGAGGAGTGTTGTGACGAGGAGGCGTTGTGGGTGTTGAGGTTTGTCTAGGAGTGCGTCGGGGAGGGAATCAGGGATGTCGATATTGGAATTGGGGGTGTTTTGTATGTGAGATCTATTAGGAAGGAAGAGAGTAGGTGGGGAGGCTACTCATAGGAACTTCTCTGGAGGAGGAGGGTCACGACGAGGAGGCATCAGGGAGGGTATCGGGCTGTTGAGGGGTTTCATGGAGGATGGATCGAGCGGAAGGAGGAAGAAATGAATAGGTTGGGGGTATTCATCCACAAATCAATGGATATTTTGTGGGTGTAACCATGGGTTTTTAAACTCATGGTCTTATAGGTGTCTCTATAGATCAATTTTCTAGTAGTGTTGTTTTTAGGGTATGTAATGGCTTCTTCGGGTCTTGCTCTTGCGTTTTTCGTCCACTATTGCCGAAGGTGTGGCGGTTTTGGATGTTTTAGTCCTCTGACATATTTTCAGGGTAAGTTTCATAACTTTTGTTTAGTTTCTCACTCTTGGTTTGAGTTTCTTATGGTTTTTATGAGTTCCTGGTATGTTATGTGTAGTGCATTGATATCTATCATGTTGTTTCGAGTCAATGGGTCGAAGGCAACTTGCTTGCATGTGCATAGGTAAGTAAATATCTGTATGTGGGTTCCCCTATTATGTGTATAATCATCCATGGTAGTGATTATACATGTATTTTTAATGGTGTTCCAATTTATACATGTATAAATTCATACATAGGTGAGTGGATACAAGTATATGCATATAAGTATATAAGTGAGGATCCCCTTATAAATGATCATGGCCATGCAGGTGTGTGTATATGGGATAGGTGTCCTTGCATGTATGTGAAGGAGCATATTATTAGTGGGGGAGAATAACCTATTAATTAGAATGTAACAAGATCTTGAGTTAATTGCTTGGATCCACTTTGATATAGTGTCTCTTTCCATGGACTTTGAATTTATTTAATGCATTAATGAATATATTATTACAATTTAATTTGAATTTAATTAATGAAATATGATTATATTAAATTCTTCCTTTGATAAAGATAATGAAGTGATAAATATGACATATTGATTGATTGATAAGAGAAGCATGGTTTTCTAATAAAACTCTTCTGATGGAGGTGTGCTTCCTTCAAGATGAAAATATAGAATGTAAACTTCTATGATTGCCTAGTTTACTACTTCTTTATTGAATATGATTTAAAATTATGTATGAAAATTGACCTATCTAGAACTTCATCCAACATTAATAACTAAATGAATTTTCTAGATTTATGAAGTTTCCATTTTCCTTTGTGTAATTCAATTAACCCAAGATACCCCATCGGTGTTTGGACTCCTTAGCATTCGAATTTCCTGAGTAGACTTTTGATAAGATACCATGACATAATTAATGACTTAAAATGGTATAAGTATAATGTAATAGAATGGGAGGCCTTTAATGAGATGGTTCCATCAGTTGGATGGTTTTACCATGACACTTGAATCCTTAAACAAATTTTTCATTTTTAGGAAAATTGGGTGAGATGACCTTGAGTAGGATGACTCATATCAAATGGCATGTCTTGAATGAATGGTTTAGAAATGGTTAATTTTTTTCCTTGGTTAATTTTTTTTAAATATATTTTCTTCCTTGAAATGGAATTGGATGTGGAAAAAAAGATGCATGAGAGGACCTTTCCTCATGTATTTGAGTTGAATGTTAATCTTATGTTAATGTTTTTATTGAAATACTAAAGGTTTTTTTATTTAAGTATAAATTTGAATTTAATTTCATATATTTATTTGAAATGGAATAATGGAATGAATGAGTGTTTAATGCCTCATGCACTATAATTTTATTGGTTATGACTTATATAGGTAGTGGATCCAAGGTAATGTGAGAGCCCTTGGGGGGGAAGACTGTGTGAGTTTCTATGTTGATTTCCATGAGACTGTGAGAGCTTATAGAGCTAAACTATGGGATTGATCCTATGTGATACCCATAGTGATGGATGTTTGCGAATATCAAATTGATCCATCTGATGTTGGTTTCCATGAGATCATGAAATCACATGGAGTTTAGACTAGGGGTTAGACCATGAGAGTTTCCTTAGGTAATTGATGCTTGTGCAATACGTTTAGGTCCAGGACAAAGTATCATCCCAAGTATATGAAAATTTGGAGCTGATACACACATGGTTCATATATGAGGATTCTATGTATAAATATAATATGAATATATATATATATATATATATATGTATGTATGTATGTATGTATACGTGGTGACTTTATCATACATACTAGCCTTGGGTTGAATCATGTATCATCTTCTGGTGTCCCTTAGGTACCTAGATGGGTGTTTTTTTATTAAATTATTTTTTTATACTCTTTACTTGTAAATTGGTAAATTTATAATACACTATCTGGATAGGGATATACATAGGTGGTTTCAGCCTACTGATATTCTAATCTCACACCCAACTCAGGCTCCCATTGAAATGGGGTATCCAAGTAGACCATTCATGGTCTGATAACTAAAAACATTTATTTATTGTTAGTTATTATGTTCTCATACCTAGAGTATTGAAAAAATGACTATGTTGGATATCAATATACTTGAGGATTCTTCCTTAATACTTTTTAGTTATTTTCTTTATTTGATTATTGTATTGTTCTGTTGATAAAATCATGTTGTATGATAACTGCTTTCATTTATGTATCATTACCATGTTGTGCAAGAATTGTGTAATATTGAATTGTACACTTTTCTTATATATTTATTATCTACATTCCGATACATTTTCAACTATTTATATACTTCTTTTATAGTTTCTATTGTTTATTCTCTGATAATACCTTTGTGAATCTTTGATATGAGAGTATACCCTCCCCACTATCACCTCCCTAGAACTTCACTACTAGTCGGCAACCTCTGGTGTAGTGGGAGACATACTTGAGGCCATGTAACCCATTGGTCCAACTACTGGATCGATTGTAAGTTATTTCGGGGCGTTATGGTATAACTATTTTAAACCCACATCCCCTAGTGTTATCCAAACAGTTTTATAAATTTCTTGCATACCACTCACTCAATACTTCCCCAAAATTTTTGAATATTCACATATACTATAACATATCCCAAGGGTTCCCAATAAAATATTCTAGTAATAATTAAAACAAATAAATGGACCTTTATCCAATTACAACTCTATCGACCAAATCCTTTTGCACATATTATTACATAGTTTTTAACATAAATATCTAATAAATATCCAAATAAATTAAGGCATATTGTCTTTGTAAGACTAGGAACGCAATATATCAAAATTAGACCAATAAAAAACTGATTTATTTTATTATCCATAATGTGCTCCTAAAACCTTTTGACCCCCTAAAACTATATCGGATAACCTAGGGAATAGATAAAATAATGTGGTGAACTATAAATACAAATAAAGGAATAAACAATATACATGTGATTCAATTGGAATTACATGATATCATAAAATGGAAGGGTCATGAATAATCACATGGGAGAATAAAATAATGAACATAGTATCATAAGATCATGCGAACATAGGAAACAGATAGTAACAAAAAATAGTAAAAAATCATAATCCAAGGATTATATCCTAGAAGACATCACATGGTGGATAGGGTCCCATCATGGATTAGGATTTCACCCTTATCTCATACATAAAGTATAATGAGACAAAAAAACATTAACCAATACATTTTTTCTCTTTATGGCTTCACCCATCATAAAATGTACCTAATTATGTGTGACAAAAATGTAAATTAACTATTAGGAATAAACAAAAGGATTTCTTATGGAAATAAATGGGTTGAATAAACTTTCCTCAAATCATAATCATTCTATATTTCATAAAAATTCCAAAGAGAAGAGGGAATTCTAAAATTGTTATGTTATGATATTATTATATAATCATAGGTATCAAGATATGGTGTTCATTTGAAAAAAAAACATCATGACAAATTGTAGATAATCAGTTATATAAATTCATTTTTGAATTAATGTTTTAAGGAATCTGTTAATGACTTGTTGAGAAAGAATAAGTATGGAATTTTCATTGAAGCCCAAAGGTAAAATAGAATGTTTATAAATAAAATAAATATTTAATTAAATAAATCCTAAATAGAAATAAATACAATAAATGAGCATTTTAAATAAATTAAGGGATAGAAAATTTCCCCTTCATCAGGTTTTCTTTTAAAGATTACTTTTGAGAAACGTAAGATAGGGGAATATTTCCAAATAAAAGGAGGTGAAAATAATCTCAGTATTGATTTAAGAGACATATATAACTAATTTATAAAAAAAATACATAATATCAATGTGAGAGATAATGTTTTTTGTATAGATAAATTTCATAAACCAAATAAAATGGGTCATTCAGAGAGATATATTACCTTATGTTCTAAAGACATTATTCACTTGAACTTAATGTCATGGATAATATAATTAAATACATTGATTACATAATTAATAAAATTTTCCAATTATAATATATTTATTATAATATTATTATATTCATTTATAAGTATCTCAATAAGATGATTTTTTTTTGTTTATTTCCTAAAGTAATCACTTCATGGTTCCAAGATCATATCCATTATCAATAATTATTGTTTTTCGTTCCATAAGAAAATAAAATTATTTAATTAAATTTAAATTTTACTCATTTTCATATATAAATTTAAATTTTATCAAATATATATTTGTGTTCTAATTTAGGAGTGATTCATTGATTAAAAATATTAATTTTATTTGGTTATTTTATTTAAGCAGTCTTACCATCCATTATAAACTAGATTCATTTTATTTAATATTATGGTCATATAATAATTCCAAAATGTGAATAAACAAGAAATATATATTTAGGTTCTTATAATCCATTATAATTAAATTTAAACCTTACATGAAGGTGGTAATGGAAAAAAAACTCATTATCAATCGAGGAGGTGAACTGATATAATATGGAAAGTGGTTTCATTTTCAGAATATTAGAAAATGGGAATATTGTTACTAGTATATATTTATTAGAACTATAATATTATATTAAATACATGATACTAGATTTATTATTGTATGTTGTATGAGGTAGGTGAGGAAATGCTGGAGGTATATAAAAATTTAAAAGATGTAGTTTGACATTATTACCTCTAGAATTTCATATCCCTCAAAAACTCCTCAATTCATTTAGAATTGTTATTCTGTTCAGAATATTAGTTATAGAAATTTGGGGGAGGGGATTCTCAAGGTAATTCATAAACATATAGAAATCTATAAGTCATATAATTTGTAAGGATATGGGATTTTGGTAAGTGGAGATAGGGGTGTTTTTTATATTATAATCATTAGTTTTTTATTTTTGCTCAAGACTACAAATAGTATTTTTTATATTGGCCATATGTAGTTAATGGTACATGTTTTTTTATTATTTTCTTATATCATCGAAATATCAAAAAAATTTGTATTTAGCTAATAATGAGAAATAAAATATTTTAGTTTGTTTCAGTATTTACTAAAAATTCAATGATATAAGAAGAATACAAAAATCCCCCTAATCATCTATCAAATTTTAGATTCAAAAAATGAAATACATTTAATGAAATTAATTTTATTAAAATGAAAAAAAATTAAGTAAAATCATCATTTATTAAGAAAACATAAATTTTAATATTATGTTCAATTTTTTTACTCGGTGAAAAAATACATAAATCCCCACAAAATTATATTATTATTTTAATAAAACATAATATTAATTTATAAAAATATTATTCCGAATTAATATTTCTAGTAAAACACTATATCAATTATAAAATAAAAATGAAACATATTCGTTTTAAAAAATATTGAAACTGATTTTATCTCTTTTGAAACATTTATTTACATTTATCATGATATAGATATTCTATATTTTCATTTTAGAATATAATTAAATTTCAGTTTACATTCCCATAGGTGTTGTTACTATTCACATGAGAATGTTACTATTCATAATGATTAGATTACTATTCCAATGTTCTAATTACTATTCCAATGGTCATATTTGTTATGGTCATATAGGTTCCCCACTTACATGACCAAAGATGTGACACTCCATAATGTTAGTAAGTTGAGGGTCAGAACCTTTTAATAGGGAAGTTCAGGTATGATTTATGAGGAACATTCCATAACCGGATCAGGATCAGAAGTGTTACACTATGTCCCCCTTAGTAACATGGTGGACTAACACTTGGTTGGTTTTCTAATCAGGATTATAACAATATTTCTATAGTTAACCCACTTCTGTTTTTAGGATGATAGTGTAACTAAGGGAGGTCTATTAATTTGGTTAACACATTTTCTATTCCTTTTTTTATTCTCCCTTGATATAGGATATTTAATGTAATTTTATTGTGAAATTTTACATGAGTTACACTCCTTCTCCATTAATTCTTCCTTATGATCATTAACCACTGATTTGGAATGTTTTTATCTAGGTATTTGGTGATAATTTAGACTATATAATGGGAAATATCATCCCAAATGATAAGGATTCCTCTCATTGTGGAAAATGGTCATCCTGGTATGATGATCTCATGCCACTTATCCTTGATTCATTGTATGTACATTTACCTATGAATTATTCTAGAATTTTTAATTAAATTAGATTAAATTTGTGTTGTATCATGCTCTAAATGTTTACTATTATACTCTATATAGTTTTGGTGAATTATATTGAAATTTTGGTTGTGGTTGGTCAAGGTTATTTTAAGGAAAGATAGCCTATGGAGTTTTTATGAAATTATTACAATTTGAAGTAAATAATATAATTAATTATTAATTTTTATAACTAATTATGTTGGTAGTGTTAGTTAGAGTGTGACATGTGAGTTTATACCACACTATTATGTGATAACCCAGATAAATATTCCCTTGGGGACTATATGAAGGTTTGTTAATAAAAAACCAAACATGTTTATCTTAGAAGGGTGATGGTATTTTTTCCATCCTGGTAGTGTCATGATAATATGAAATTTTATATTATTCCAATTAGGCCATGATGTGATCATGGTATTTTCTAGGGAAGTAATCCTACCTGAGTTACTGGATTTACCCTATAACTGAAAACGTGTGAGAGGTTCCCATGTAGGGTGTGCAAGTTATGGTTTCACCTACGGGGCATGAGAGGGTTCCCTAGTATTATGTTAACCCTATAAGGGGTGGTACAAGAAGGAATGTGTTTTATATTTATATTGTCAACTTATAATCTAAGAATAAATAGTATGAGGTTGGTGTGGTTTTTTTAATATGGATGGGTTGTGTACTTGGGAGGGCGACCAAGTAGACATCAAATATATTCTGAAATGTGGTCCAGTTTTATGTATGATATGAGATGTTCCAAGGACAAAATACAACCATGATTACTTGATGTGTGTGTGTGACTATGTATGTGAACGAGGGTTCAAGAACCATGGAGGGATTCGTCCCCTAGTAATGATATAATGGTACATATACCACGGTGGGTTGAGACCCCTAGGTGTATGATATATGTGGTTTAAGGTAATACATGGGTTCCCCAAGTCTATTTTATCTGGTTATAGGGATTATGATTCCCTCAGGTGTATGTTATATAGTTCTATGTGATATTATTCCCTTGGTGTATGTTATATGGTTTTAGGGATGATGATACCCCCAAGTGTGTGATAAGAGGTTCCAATGAGTTACGATCCCTAGGAATATGCTATATGAGGTTCTATGTGATCTGTGTCCCTACATGGATGACATAATGGATTTTTATAGGTAATGAGACCCCCCCCCCAGGAGGATGATATGATGGTTCCATATAGGGGATGAAACCCTCAAGGTGGATGGATTTATGATGGTTCTGAGTAGGGGAATTTACCCCCATTGTAGATTATATTTTAGTATTTTGTGTAGGAAATGGTTCCCATAATATTATAATATTCATATGGTTCTAGAGATTGGTGTGGTTCCCATTGGGTTGTATGTTTATTAATCACAATCATTTGGAAGTAGCCAAAGTAGGTATGGTCAATCTCAAGTGTCACCTTATAACTTTTGGATCAATGGTGACTATTTAATTATGGGACCTCACTTTTTTATAATTTTAGGAATATCACATGTTAATAAATTTAATTTACTATTTATGTCGGGGACACCATTAGTGTTTTATTACTGATTTTTTCTAACACCTTACTCGGGTACCTAGGAACATTAATACATTAGAATGACACTTGATTAAAGGTTAAGGGAGGGAAGAGGCCTAATGTTGCATATCAGGATGAATTATCAAAATAATGATTTTTATATTGGATTGTTATTATTATTAGAGATATAATTAGACCATACTTTTAATTATTTATATTTTTTTATTTGGTATATTTGTTCAATCCATTGTGCGACTGGTTAGGATGTATAAATTTGTGTAGCATTTCATGTGTTATACATTGATTCCTGTTAATTTATTAATCATATTCTCGTTATCATTATTTATTATTATTTTTATTTATGTTAATATTTAACTTTAATATGAGGATATATCACCCCTCCCACACACCATGGTAACATTTTATACCCATGGTAGTAGCCTGCATTGTAAGGACCTGACCCTAGTTGCACGGAGTTGGTGTCTTACTTGATTATGTTGGCATACATTCAAGGAATATTAACCACAATGTACCAAGTAGTTTAGTATTATTGGAAACAAGATACATACATAAGTTCATCTTTACATAAGAAAAGGAACAAACAACATTAATTTAGTCCACTGGAGTCATCACATCTCCTAGATTATGCTTGAATGTCATTCATAAAATACTTCTTCATGTCCTAAGAAAAAGAAACATAAGAAAGGGATGATCTCAAACACTCCGTAAGAGTAATAAATATAGTGGAAGTTAATATAAACATTAGACATGGTGAATAACTGAAAACACATGTCTTTATTAATAAACATGGACACATTGTGGAAGGAATATGAGAAGTGTAAATAATGTCATAATAAAACATAGTCATGGGTATTCTATTATTCGAATAACCACATGAAATAACAATAGATAAACTCATAATGATGGAATAAATAATGTCGGACATTCTGAAACAATTTGTCAAGGCCTCGGGCAAGACGTCTAATGATTAAGGCCTCAGCCAAAATCTAAATCACATTGGGAAAGTCCTCGACCAATTCCACGTCTATTTGTATCATGAGACCTACCGATGCATCGAGGGGCTATAGCGGGCCCCACCCATCACTAACCATTCAAAATGTAACAATCTTTCCCCAATTATTGAACACAAACACTAACCATTAAAAATAATATGATGAATGGTTTTAGGATAGATCATCCAAAATAGATTTAGTCATAACCATTAAATCAAATATGGTAGATGAATTCATAAAATATTAAACCCAATAATACCATGGAATCAATAAGAGTGTTGAATTTGATGCAAACACTCTTATAAGATCATTAAGGAATTCTGGAGATAAATACACTTTTTTTAAGAAGAGTTATTTTGGAAAAATATTTGTATAAAACCAGAAGTGAGGTAAGATAGTATTTTCATAATAAAATTAGTGATTTTATAAAGATTAAGGTTTCCAAAAATAGATCATAGAGTGCCCTTGAAAATAGAAAATAATTTGAGAAATTCCCTTGGATCGGGCTTGTATTTTGGAAATAACTTTGAAAGTTTCTTTAAAAAAAATTAAATATCCATAAAATATGGAAGGGTTCTGGTTTGTAAACATATATTTTATACTCACAAATAATATATGATGAGTACATAACAATACAGAATAATTTCATTGAGGAAATTAGACAATGAAAATATCCCGAATGAAAATGGAAGTTCATGTGGAAAAACCATTACCTTAACTCCAAACATGTTCCTCTCATGTAATTAAGCTCCTAGAATATGAAATAATACTTTTTAATAACATATTTCATAACCTATTAGACATTTATTTATTTTACCATAATTCTGTTTCGTCCATTTATGTCTTTATTGACAAGTTATTGTATTGAATTTCGTCATTCTGGAGTGTTCGTTTCACTTATTTTCATATTTGGATCACTTGTTTTTATGTAATGAAGTGGAATGGATGTAAATATCTAGAATTGAAATTATATATTATATATGAACATAAATAGGTGTTATTGTTAATTTATATAACTTGGTTACGTGGAACTAGGAAGAATTATCATATAGAACTTTAATGATAATTGTTTCGGTTAATTTTTGGGTTTTGATTACAAAGAACTCATTTTTCGTTATAACATAACACCATTTGAACAAAAAAATTACATAATATTAAATATATTATATTATATATAATAATATGGTTAAATCATAACAAGAATGGTTTCACAACCAGAATTTAGAATGATAAAATAAATCGGAAGTCCATCGTCCTTGAATGTGTAAAATTGACACATCTCGGATGGTGTTCTTGCTACTAGTATTAAAGAAGGTAAAAAGGGGGAGATGATGATAACATATTCCAATGTCATGAAAACATTCCAGTACATATAAGGTATTTTATTCATCACAAAATTTGGATAAATAGAGGTAATAGAAGAAGAAACCAAATGAACTTTAATGGAAATACAAAGAATTGAAAAGAGGAATTTACCTCTTGAACCAAACTTCCTTGAGAACCTCCTTAAGGGAGAGGTTTTTGTCTTTTAATGAGACCAAAGCATTCTGAACATGGGAGAGGAGGTTGGGAGCATATTTGGCCAGAATGTGGAGAAGTCACAAGGCCTAATAAAAGTGATTAGAAGAGGGGTGAGAGGGGGATTTCTTAATATAAAACTCATTAATTAATTATTTATTCACAAGACAACTAATAGAAAGTATTCCATGACCAATAATAGTAATTTTATCATGTGAATTGGTATTAAGGGTGGTAAAATCATCCATGATTCTCAGAATAGTCTATTTAGCTTATAATGTATATATACGGTAAATTACCGTATTTTACAATTCATCAAAAATTCAAGTATTTCAGAAAAATACCAAAAATTCACCCTAACCATTTTTTGATGTGTATAATCCAAAAATGTAGTCCATTTTTCTAAAATAATTTTTGAAATATTATTAATTTAATATTTAATTAAAATCCTAATTTATTATCAAAAACCAGTTTTAAAACATTCATTAACTTATTCTAAAATATAAGTATATCATACTTTCAACATGAATATTATTTATATATTATCATAGGTAAGGTTACTATTCATTAGGGTATATCGCTATTCATAAGGGTGTGTTACTATTCATAAGGGTAGGTTACTATTCATTAAAAATTATGTTTTCCTTATTGGACTTTAAATAACTTACTGATCGTGACTGTGGATGTTAGATTTTTGAAATTCACATCACAAAAGTGACAAACTTATGTTTTAAGGGTCCCATTACACTTAGTAGTTAATGTGATTATGAAATATTTATAAGAAATTAATTTCCTTTAAAAAAATATTGGATCGTTACATTCTCCCCTCCTTATAAAAATTTCATCCTAGAAATTCCCAAAATATTACCTTAAAATATTTGGATATGTATTTAACATAAGCTCCTCAGGTTCCCAGGTTGCTTCCTCCATCTTATGGTTCCTCCGTTGAACCATTACTAGATAAGTCGTCTGATTTCTCAAAACTTGTTCTCTAGTATCAAGAATCTTGATAGGCACATCCCAATAAGATAGATCGGGCTCAACTTCCACTTCTTCATAAGTGAGTACATGTGTTGGGTCTGGCATGTAATTTCTTAACATTGACACATGGAACACATTGTGAACCTTGGAGGGACTTGGTGGAATTTCCAAATGGTAAGCTACGGCTCCAATTGGGTCTAGAAATTCAAAAGGCCTGATGTACCTGGGACTTAACTTTCACTTCTTACCGAATCTTATAACACCCTTCCATGGAGATACCTTTATGAAAACGTGATAACCTTATTGAAACTCAAAATCCTTCCATTGGTTATCTGTATGGCTCTTTTTACTACATTGAGCTATTTTGATATGGTTCGGGATAATCTTCACCTTTTCTATTGTTTCTTCAACAAGTTATGGGCCCACGAGCTTTCTTTCACCAACAGCATCCCAGCAAGTTGGTGTACAACATCATCTCCAACATAATTCTTCTTAGGGTGCCAATGTTTGAATAGTCCATTATGATTGTCCATCAGTTTGTGGGTGGTATGCAGTGCTCAAATGAAGATCAATATCTAGGGAATTCTAAATACTATTGCAGAATATTGACATAAAATGTTGATCAAGATCAGAAATAATCGATAGGGGTACTCCATGAAGTCTCACAACATCATTAATATACAGACTTTCTAGATGTTCATGTGATAGATCTTCTCTTATAGCAAGAAAATGCACTGACTTGGTAAGACGGTCAACAATGAACCATATTTCATCGTTCCTTCTTGGATTCTTTGGTAGTACCATGACAAATTCCATCATGATATTATCCCATTTCCACTCAGGTATGGGAAGAGGTTGCAATACTTTTCCTGGTTGTTCCCTTCCATATTTCACTTGATGAAAAACCATACATCTTGACACAGAATCTGCAATCTCCCTCTTCATGTTGTCCCACCAAAAATGTTCCTTCAAATCTCTATACATCTTAGTTCTACCAGGGTTTATAGAGAAATTGGAACTATGAGAATCATCCAATAATTCCCTCTTTAGATCAGGTATATCGAGAACACAAAGTCTCTTCCCAAATTTCAAAATTCCATATTCATATACGAATTCACTCAATCTCCCATCATTCATAGATTTAATCTTCTTTTGAAACCCCTCATCATCAGCCTGAGAACTTTTTTTCATTTCTAGTAAAGATGGTTTGGAAACCATTTGAAAAAGCATTGGTGTTTCATCTTACATGGTTTTTCCCATATCCATATTTACTAGATCCATGAAAATATGATCCCTTTTAAACTCTCATCTTGTTCAAAACTCCATGATTCTTTCTGCTCAAAGCATCTGCCACCTTATTTGCCTTCCCTAGGTGGTAGTGTATCATGAAATAATAATCCTTGACTAGTTAAAGACATGTCCTTTGCCTAATGTTGAGTTCTTTCTGTGAGAAAATATACTTCAAACTCTTATGATCAGTATAAATCTCAAATTTTTTACCATAGAGATAATGTCTCCATATCATCAAACAAAATACTACAGTAGCTAACTCAAGATCATGAGTAGGATCATTTTTCTCATGAATTTTTAGCTGTCATGATGCATAAGCAATAACCCTATCATTTTTCCTAAGGAAAAAACCAAGTCCTTTCTTTTAAGCATCTATATTAATAACAAACTTGTCATTCCCCGATGATAGAGTCAATATAAGAGCATTGACTAATATTCTCTTCAGTTATTCGAAACATTCTTCACAATCTTTTGTCCTAACAAATTTAACCCCTTTACATGTGAGCTTCGTTAGCGGGTTATCCAATTAGGAAAAACATTGTACGAAGCACCGAGAATAACCTACTAAGATAATAAAACTACGTACCTCAGTTATGTTTATTAGCATGGGCCAATCTTGGGTTTCCTTTGTCTTCACAGGATCAACTAGTATTACATCCTTAGAGACAATATGTCCAAGAAAAGAAATCTCTTGAATCCAGAATTAACACTTGCTAAACTTCCCATATAATTCACGTATTCTAAGAGACTTTAGGATAATGCGCAAGTTTTTTTTATAATCTTCGTAGCTTTTGGAGTATACCATGATATCATCAATAAATACCACTAAAAATTATCGAGATATTCCTTGAAAACTATGTTCATTAGATCCATGAAGACAGAGGGTGCCTTAGTCAATCCAAAAGGAATTACTGTAAACTCATAATGCTCATAACTAGTTCGAAAATCTGTTTTTGGAATGTGTTTCTTCTTCACACTCAACTGGTGATATCCAGATCGAAGGTCAATATTTGAAAAGTATTTAGCTTTATGCAGTTGGTAATATAAATCATCAATGCATGGTAGGGGATACATGTTCTTTATTATTATAGCACTCATCTCCCTATAATCAATGCAAGGCCTCATGGATCCATCTTTCTTATTGACAAATAGGATAGGGGCTCCCCATGGAGAAACACTAGGTCAAATAAATCCCTTTTCACTCAAATACTCTAGATGTTTCTTTAGCTCCACTAATTCCACAGTGGCCATTCTATAAGGGGTCTTTTATATGGGCCTTGAACCAGGAATTAAATAAATATAAAACTCAATTTCTCATTCTGGAGGATGTCCAGGTAAATCTTATGGAAACACAGCAACATATTCTCTCACAATAGGTACATCCTCTATTTGAACATTAATTTCCTCACCCATATCTATATCATTCTCTTACTCCCCGATAATTGAATTTAGATGAGTTACTGGGGGTGGATATAGATAAGAATCAGGTGGTGATGATTTTTCTCTAAAGAGAAGGTGTTCATTATCATCGTCATCAAATATCGTAACCTCCTTCTTCTTACAATTATTTTTTGCACCATGAACTGAAAGCCAATCCATACCGAGGATTATATCAAATTTGATCATGGGTATTATGATGATATCAGCAGATAAAGAACATTTGTATGCCCTAATTGGAACTGATTCACAAAACATTGTAGTGATGATAATTTCATAAGGAGTTTTGACTGACAACTCCCTTGTTAAATCCAATTGAAAATATATAATTTTCTTAGAAAACTGGGAAGATATGAAACAATGTGAGGATCCAGAATCAAATAAAGCATTGGCTAAGCATGAGGAAACGATCGAAGTACATGCCACCACATCACGCGGAACTTTAACCTCTACAGTTGTGATTGCATATGCTTGTCCTCGCTCCCTTGGCCTCTTCTGTTGCATATTTCCTTGACGTTTTGGAAAATTATTATCATATTGCCCCATATCCTGACAATTATAGCATCGAACATCATTGGATTCCTTCTTTCCTTTGCAATCAACAACAACATGGCCTTTCTGACCACATTTGTAGCATACTCCTTTTCCTTTTAAGCACGCACCAGGGTGTTTCCTTCCTCAATTGTCACATGGTAGAAATTCAACTCTTCCCTTCTTCCCTGTTTCCTTATTTCCTCTACCATGGTTTTTAGTAGCCCTCTTCTTTTCTTTCTTTCCCTTAAAGTAATAAGAATTATGGAATTATTTTTCGGTCTTGATAGCACGTGAAACTATGTCCTCATATGATGAAAATTTTTGGGAGACCAGTGCCCTCCTAAGGAATGGATTTAGGCCATCAAATAATCGATATATTTTGCACCTTGGATTTCGTATGTAGTCTACAACATGTCTTGCCATCCATGTAAACTTTCATTCATACTTAGAAACATTTTCATCCTCCTTTTTCCTCAGATTCAAGAATTGCCTCTCCATATCTGATCTTTGTTCTAAAGGGAAATATTTTCCTAATAATATTTACTGAAAATCCCTCCATTCCATCTCTTATATTTCTTCCTCCTCCTTTGTGTTTTGGATTAATGACCACCGCTGATCCACATCTCTGGATATATGATATACTACCATGAAAACCTTCTCTCTTTCATTACATCCCAAATCGAGAAATATCTTCTCAAGGGATCATATTCACTGCTCTACTACAAACTGGTTTGTAGTCCCATTGAATAATGGAGGCTGTTGTCGCATAAAGCGATCTAGCATGGCTCCTCCATGTGGTGGATCTAGATTCTCTATATGGGTATGGTTATTTTTCATAACCTTAGTATGTTTTCCCATTATAGATATGAGTTGCTCAGCACCATTCATAGCACCAGAGCCAACATCATTGTCTTACGTCGGAGAAAAATCCCTATAGGGGACACGTGCATTCATGGGATTTCCATTCCATCCACTAGGCTCCATATATAGATAATAGAGTACACTATATTAGGTTATGAATCACAATGTATAATCTTAACTTAAAAATACTCAGAAAAATTGAGATCCTACGCATGGCTAATCCCATATTCACAAAAATGGATTCTTTGAGGAATATTTACATTAAAATCCTTCATAATGGATTGTAAAGAAAATGTGAATTATCCTAAGCATATCCCCTGGGAGTGTCGTAACCAAGAGTGCAGAAAGGACCATTTTTGTGCACCAGTTCCCATTCGATTCTTTCTCAATGCGGTGTTTTTGGGTTTTAACCCTAGATACATCTGTGTCAGAGCCACCTCTACCTGCTCATATCAATATAGGGATGTATTTATTAAATGATTAACATAATTTATTCCTTACCAAAATACCAGGACGTTATTGTTTGTATATCCTCAAAGACTAACTTAGGGACTCTTCCTTGATTCTAATTTTTCTAAATCTAGTTTACAAGTATTCTACTAAACTTTCTCTGATACCAACTGTAAGGACCTGACCCCAGTTTCCCAGAGTTAGTGCCTGATTTGATTACGTTGGCATACATACAAGTAATAAGAATCCCGAAGGACCAATTAGATTAGTGTTATTGGAAACATGATACATACATAAATTCAACTTTACATAAGGAAAGAAAAAACAACACTAATTTATTCCACTAGAGTCATCACATCTTCTAGATTATTCATGCAATTCATTCATAAAATACTACTTCATGTCTTGAGAACAAGAAGAATAAGAAAGGGGTGTGCTCAAATGCTGAGTAAGAGTAAGAAATATAGTGGATGATAATATAAACATTAGAGATGGTGAATAATTGAAAACACATGCCTTTAATAATAAACCTGAACACATTATGGCAGGAATATGAGTTGAGTAAATAATTCCATAATAAAACATAATCATTGGTATTCTACTAGTCGAATAACCACATGAAATAAAAATAGCTGAACTCATATTTATGGAATGTATAATGTAGGACATTTTGAAACATTTTTTCAAGTCCTTCGACAAGAAGTCTAATGATTAAGGCCTCGGCCAAAATCTTAATCACATTGGGAAAGGCCTCGGCCAATTCCACGTCTATTTGTCTCATGAGACCTACCGATGCATCGAGGGGCTATATCAGGCCCCACCCATCACATAATAAGTCTAATTCATTCCTTATATGATTGGGGATAACATAAACGACATATACATTCATATTGAAACTATCCTATGAAATGTAACAAACTTCCCCCAATTATTGAACACAAACACTAACCATTAGGAATAATAGGATGAATGGTTTTAGGATAGATCATCCACAATAGAGTAATTCATAACCATTAAATCAAATATGGTAGATTACTTCATAAACTATTAATCCCAATAATACCATGTAATCAACAAGAGTATTGAATTAAATGAAAACACTCTTCTAAAATCATTAAGCAAATCTGGAGATAAATACTCTTTTCTTTGAAAAGAAGAGTTCTTTTGGAAAAATCTTTTTATAAAATTAGAAGTGAGGTAAGATATTATTTTCATAATAAAATGAGTGATTTTATAAAGGAAAATGTTTCCAAAAACAGATCATAGAGGTCCCTTGAAAATAGGAAAGAATTTGAGAAATTCCATTGGATCGGGATTGTATTTTGGAAACAACTTTGAATGTTCCTTTAAAAATGTGTAACTATCCATAAAATATGGAAAGGTTCTGGTTTGTACACATATATATGACACTCACAAATAATATATGATGTGTAAATAACAATACATAAAATTTCATTGAGGTAATTATACAATTAAAGTATCGCGAATGAAAATGGAAGTTCAGGTGGAAAACCCCTTACCTTAAATCCAAACATGTTCCGCTCTTGTAAATAAGCTCCTGGAATATAAAATTATACTTTTTAATAACATATTTCAGAACCTATTAGGATTTTATTTAGTTTACCATAATTCTGGTTAGTTCATTTATGTCTGTACTGACAAGTTATTGTATTGAATTTCATCGCTCTGGAGTGTTCGTTTCTCTTATTTTAATATTCGGTTCACTTGTTTTTAAGTAATGAAGTGGAATGAATGTAAATATCTAGAATTGGAATTATATATTATTTATGAACTTAAATAGGTTTTATTTTTCATTTATATAAATTTGTTACATGGAACAAGGCTGAATTATCATATAGAACAGCAATGATGATTGTTTCGGTTAATTTGTGGGTTTTGATTACAACGAACTCATTTTTCATTATAAACTAACACCATTTGAAAAAAGGGATTAAATAATCTTAAATATGTTATATTATATATAATAATCTGTTTCAACCATAACAATAATGGTTTCATGACTAGAATTTAGAATGATAAAATAAACCTACTATTCATCGTCCTTGAATGTGTAAAATTGACACATCTCGAATGGTGTTCTTGTAACTAGTATAAAAGAAGGTAAAAGGGGGAGATGATGATAAATTATTCCACTATCATGAAAACATTCCAGTACATATAAGTTACTGGAGTAATCAAAAAATTTGGATATATAGAGGTAATAGAAAAAAAACAAATGAACTTGAATGCAAAGACAAAGAATTGAAAAGAGAAATTTACCTCTTGAACCAAACTTCCTTGAGAACCTCCTTAATGGAGAGGTTTTGGTATTTTAATGTGTCCGAAGCATTTTAGCCCTGGAATCATAGTTTGGGAGGGTATTTGGCCAGAATTTGGAGAAGGAACAGGGCTTGAGAGGAGTTATTGGAAGAGGGGGTGATAGGGGGTTTTTATAGTGGGGGAGAGAGGGGATTTCTTAATATAAAACTCATTAATTTATTATTTCATCACAAGACAAGTAATTGTAAGTATTCCATGACCAAGAATAGTAATTGTATCATTTGAATTCGGGTTAAGAGTGGTGACATCATCCATGATTCTAGGAATAGTCTATTTAGATTATAATGTATATATAGGGTAAGTTATCGTATGTTACTATTCATCAAAAAATCAAGTATTTCAGAAAAATACCAAAAGTTCACCCTAACCATTTTTTGAGGTGTAGAATCCAAAAATTAAGTCCATGTTTCAAAAATAAATTTTTAAATATTATTAATTTAATATTTTATAAAAATTATAATTTATTATCAAAAACCAGTTTTAAAACATTCATTAGCTTATTCTAAAATTTAGGTATATCATACTTTCAACTTGAATATATTTTATATATTATCATAGGTAAGGTTACTATTAATTAGGATATATCACTATTCATAAGAGTATTTTAGTATTCATAAGGGTAGGTTACTATTCACCAAAAATTGTGTTTTTCTTATTGGACTCTAAAAAACTTACTGATCAAGACTGTGTATGGCAGATTTTTGAAATTCACATCACAGAAGTGAAAAACCTATGTTTTAAGGGTCCCATAGTACTTATAAGTTAATGTTATTATGACATATTTATAGTAATGTAATTTCCTTTAAAAAATATTGGGTTGTTACACGCATCCCCTGGAGTATAGGGCAGTATGCATGACATTACAATCCACCCCTATCTGAACACAATTATGTGGTCACTAACTGAAGGTATTGAAGATTTAAGTAGTGATGAGACTTCTCAATGACTATTTGGGGTCTAAATAACTATGCTAAAGGACATTATCCAATTAAATACCTTCATGAATGATTTATAAACTATCACTCAAAACCATAAAAACCCCATGAAATGCTTAAAACCCATACAACAATATTAAATTCCATGAAAAATATTACTAGTACATAAAATAAATTAAATTAACACCAAAATAATATCTACAATGACACGATTGGGGTCACAATTCTTCCCACCACTCCCAATTATTCCCCTAAAATTTCTATAATAAAATTACAGGTTAACAAAAAAATAATTCTAATATCAACCAGCTAGGTAACATTGATTTCCATTAACATCTATAAAAATCCTCAAATATCTTTGAATATCCTCAAATGATATCCACTCTATAACAAACCAAAATCTCTAAGGAATCACAGACCTGACATATGAATCCAAAAAATTTTGGACTAAGGAAAGTTGTCGATACAATTAACAACCTAATTCTAAATAGTAATATGATGTAACCAAAACATCCATATTCCTGAAATCTATAAAAAAAAGTCACAAGAAACTTGTGGGTACTAGAAGAAGTAATATAAGAATGTCCTCAAGAGGGTAGAATTTCCTTTATCAAAAGAAAATAAATTTAATTATATGAGATTAAAATGATTAATTAAATTGAAATAATATAACATAGACATAATGATACAGTTTAATTATAGATTGGATGTAAAATATCCTACATCTAGTATTCATCCCTCTCGAATATAGTGTGACAGGACACCAACTAATTATTGAATCTTGACCATTTAAGTGAGTCACAAACCATTATAGTTCCCTTTTTTAAACCCTAGCGTGCCATCTAGGACTTATTAATTCTCACCTGAAGCCATATCCCACTAGATTCCATTTTTGGAGGTGGAAGAAACCAACCATTCATTAACTGGACCAAGCCACAACCAGGACAACGTTCCATTTACCAGTTAGGTACAACTAGAATATACCTATTGTATATGGTAGAATAACCCAACTCATACATTTTTAGGGTGTTATAAACCATAAACACATAATAATAGAAAAATTATAAAAAAATTAGACTACCACAAATCCAATTTGACACTAAAACATTTGAATATCATGGAGGAGTTGGTCACTCTATAAGGTGAGTCATGAATGATGATGTCAAGTAGAGATTTTATAAGTATCACATATGAATAACATAGTGTTTTAATTATGTTAATGATTGTTCAATCCATTGACCTCATAGAAATTTCTAAAAAATGGTTATATGTAGCTCTAACATAAAGAATTTATTTTTTTTAATATAGATTATAAAACTTGTTTTACGATACTATCACAATATTCTCTATCATTGATGATTAACTACTTCTAAGATGTTTGATACTATAATATAACAAATATTTTATCCATGGATTTTTTTAACAAAAATTAAAAAATAATTAAATGAAGTCATAAAAATAAATAAATATGTTCTTGGAAACATCCCATAATTCAAATTAGATAGGCTCTTCATTTATCCAACAATCCCAATTTAAATATTTCAAGATCTAAGAAAATAGTGTATATATTAATACATGAATGATCGTATTTAATATAGTTTAAAAATGACATAACATATATCCCAATAAATTTATATTGCCTCAAAATAATTAATTAATAATTAAGTAATAATTAAATTAAGATAAACTTGTGGAATAAAATACAATAAATCAAAATATAAAAGTTTGAATAAAACATTCCATATTATGAAAAAAATAGTAATATTATTATTATTATTATTATTAATGTTACCGATACATATCACTACTATTTTATATAACATTCAAGATATCCTTATATAATGTGAAATATACTTATAATAAATGTTAGTATAATAATTATAGGTACAATACTCCTCAGGGATGGATCAAGAAATATGTGGAAATGTTAGAGACATCTCACAAAATGGTTCTATAATTCTCTAAATTTTTAATCATGACAGATTTTTTACATCTAATTGTATCATCTAGACTTTTCTAAATTTTAAATCATGTAACATTAATTACATATCATGGAAGAAACTTTTTACTCATATAAGGGTCATTAGTTCACATGAAAGCTACATTACTACTCACATAAGAATTATTACTTCTCATGGAATCTTCATCACTTATCACTAATGCTAAATTAATTCTCATAAAAACTAGATACTAAAAAATATTCATTTAATTAATATTAATTGCTTCTCATGTAAGTAAATTACTTCCAAATTTTAACTAATGTAAGATTATTAATTCTCATAGAATAAAAATACTTTCCCATGTTTTCCTCATGGAATATTTATTACTTCTCACTAAATGAAAATACATTCCAAAATTTTAACTCATAGAAGATTTATTACATATCATAAATAAAATTACAAATTATTACTCACTATTGATTAATTTGAAAAATTGTAGCTTTAGAATTTATCAAATTTTTACACATGGATTCAAATTTATGAAATCTACAAAAAATTATATGATACACATAATAGACCTAAAATAGAACCTCTAAAAATATTAATCTACTTATGGTCCAGTTTACATATAATTATTGGATTTTATTATCTTTACAATATAAAAAATATCTCATTAAACTTAATTATTTAGATTATGATATTACTAAAAATCCTTGTTACAAAAATATAGAAATAGAAAATTTATAATTGTGAAATTACAGAGAATTTAGGGAAAATTTAGGACATGATAACTATAGATTAATATTTCCTAATAGTCAAATGAAATTTAAATAATTTTTCTAATATTTATAACTCAATAAAATTAATTCAATTTACATTTCTATAGAAAATTTTAGGACTAATATATTAGCTCAGAATAAATATAAAAACTGCTTAACTTAAAATGAAGAAAGTAGTGACTTGTGATCTAGTTTAAGATATGATAACAATATATTAATCATTTCTGGTAGTTAAATTAAATGTATATAATGTGTTTATCTATATAATGAAACAAAAATAATAAAATTTTGAGTTATGTAACCAAAGATATAATAAAAATAAAATTGAAAACTAAATTTAGAAACAATAATCTTTTGAATGAAAAACAAACATATATGATATTATATGGTCCCAAAAAACGTGTTTTTCATATGAACACAACTTGAAACATGTAGAACAATTTATAAAATATATCTTGGTTTTTTAATTATCAAAACATAAAAAAAGATTTTGGTGTGAGGAGACACTTCAGTATCCCCCCAAATATGGTAATTGAAAAACCAGATATAATTTCAAAACATCTACCACATTTTGAAATTATCAAAAATATAAAATTCAACAAAAAAATTATTGTTTTAATGTTTTAATTGAAAAAATTTATTTCAAAAAATTAATCCTTTTATGTTAAAGCATGCTTGAAAACATGAGATAAGGAGCCACTAAAAATGACCTACTATTAAAATTATACACTATAAAGAGTGAGTTATTATAATGGATATTGAAGAAGTAATTTATATTTTAGATAATAAATAAATTCACAAATCTAGAAAAACTTATGTTATAAAATTAAAATTCAAAAACTCGAAGATAAAATATGATTTTTTTTTTCAAAGATTCCTATGTTTAGGGGTTTAGAGATGATATTAGTACGTTGATTTTATATAAAAATAAACACTAGATTTATATTACCTTTTTGGAATAGGATATCTATGAAAGTTAAATCCAAAATCAGTGTGTTTAGTTCTAATGTGTTGTAACGGGTTTCTAGAGAAAAAATTGAATGATTATTATCAAATAATATACAAATGTACTCAAAAATAAACATTGAATGAGAAAGTGTTTGTTAAATTCATATTTATGGTGGAAAAAAAGATTCAGTATATATATTTTGACATTTATTAGTATAAAGAGAAAAGAAATATTGATCCTATAGAAAATAAGCATTATCCAAGAAAAAGACACATACCTAATGTGTTTTTTCTGTATATATATTTAATCCACTAAAATGATATTCAAAATATCTTATCATATAAAAATAATTATTATATAGGTAAAATAAACTATGATTCAATTATCCTTTAACATATATAACAATAACTTTAATATATTTTAAGTGGAATTAATTTGGGTCACATTTAAATATATTACCCATGAAATATAGAAACATAAAATATAGATAACATATAGTAAAATGAAATTATCAACCAATTAGAGAACTATATGTTCTAACATCAATATATTTACTATATTTTTCAAAATATAATTTATTATATGTTCTCATAGGTGTATTCATACATTTACTTGAAAATATTTGGAATATTTTACCTAATTCTTTAATATATTAATATTAATTTAGATATATGAAATTATTTATTTGAAATACATGATGTCCAAAAATAATTTCAGCATTCCCATCGTATTGATATCATATTCAAAATACATAAGATTTGAAAATTCCTTACTAAGGATTTAATTTTAAGATCCAAAATAATTGTCATTAATGTAAATTTGATCATGTAAAATATCATTAGAATTTATCTTTATAAAATATGTTTGATCAACTATTCTTATTTCAAAACTATTATTCAAAATAAATAAATATAAAATATCATATCAAGCTCTAGAATATTGTATTAAACCACAACTATATTTTAAATTCTTTCACAATTAATGGGTTTGGATTTATTTTTAATATTTGGGGGTATCTTATAAAAATATTTACAAATTAATACATTTAAAATGAACTTTTCTACTTATATTTGAAAAAGTAAGATTCAAAAATCCGACATGTGTTACAAGATAATTCTTATATATTCAATAGTAACAACTAGAAAAAATGAATCTTCAAAATATATACCCTCTTCTTGATTATCCCCTTGATCTAACAAACTTTCATTGTTTTAAATTATTTGATCAGAAACATCAAATTAATTTATAAAGAACATTTTTTCTCTAATAATATTTTGATCTTTTTATGGTTCAACTAATGTATATACCATATTTATATCAAACTGATTCAACTCTTCATACATATCCATAATCTAGTTATATTTATTTAAATCATAATCAACATTATCAGTTACAAAATCATAAATGACTCTATTATAATCCCAATGGTTCATAATATATCTCATGGTTTGAACAATTTTTTCAACACTTAAAATGATATTGTCTATAGAAGTGTATCTACCATTATTTCTACTCCTAAGTTCATGTCTATAGGGTAAATTTCTATGTTCCAACTTAATAGGAGAATTATGCTCCTTAGTCTTATATTCCCTGAAATAAAATTCAAAAAAACATTCTTTATGATTACCTTCATCAATTTATTTTTCATTTATAACTCTTTCATCAAGCTTTACATGAATAGATTCCTCAACATCTAATTTTTTTTAAATTAATATGCTATATTAATATTTGAATAATAAAATAATACTCTTTCATCATATTTTACATAAAAATTATCCAAGTTATCCTTATCATTGAGAATGAAATCTATACACCCAAAACTATAAATTATCAAATTTTCTGTTTATTACCTTTCCAAAGTTCTTAAACAATATTTTACAAAAAAGGTAATATGATAATTTTATTAGATAAATAAAAATTTTCATTAACATATTCCTCCCAAAAATATTTACATAATCTATATAAATTTAATGTGGTTCTTAAAATTTGTTTAATTTTTCTATTTTTCCTTTCCACTACACCATTTTTTTGTGCTGTTCTATGTACTAAATATTTTAAAAATAGGAATTTATTCATAAAAAAAATAAATATTTCATATTATAGAATTAATCACCACAATCACATATAATTTATTTTTAAGGTGTACTAACTCATTTTGAACCAACTTAAAATAAGGTGTAAATTTAGAAAAAAGTTTTAGATTTAAAAATAATAAATTTAATCTATGTATATATAGTAAAATAAGCTATAATTAAAAAAAATATTTCTTTCCACCCAAACAAGTTGATATTATAGGCCTAAAAATATTTAAATACATTAAATCAATAATCTTTACATATTGTAACTCTTTAAATATTTTTAATGATATTTTATGTTGTTTACCCTTTAAAAATATTCACAAATATAGGTGATGTGTAGATTGAACCTAGGTATAGCCAGAACAGTTTCATTTTTTTAAAATATTATAGAGTTACCCAAAATTTTAACATCTTAATCCTTTATAGTAAAAAATATTAGAATATTTTACAATATTCATAAGATTTAAATTTTTATCACAATGTTCAAAAAAAATTAATTAATTTTTTTTTTGTATTTTCAGTTTTATGAAATTGTAGATTATTATTCCTAAATAATTTAGTTATCATTTTAAAATTTTAAAATCATTCCATAATCACATAGTGGATAAATAATTTTTTAATAATTTTTTAAACATTAAATTTATAATACTATTTAACTAATATTATTATATTAATTTCAAACCTCATAAAAACCATTTCATTTCGTTCTTGAATCCTCGCCAAATTTAACACTTCCTCCATCACACTTATAAAAATAATTAAATTTTGAGATATTACCAGTCATGTGTTAATAAATTATAATATATATATACCATATTTATGTTTTAGCACATCTATGACATACTTCCCCTAATAACATGATTATGAAAGTTTTGGTGCCCATGTAAAAATAGGTCATTTGGTAGTATTAATATATGAATTATTTGGAACCAAAAACTTTTTAAAATAGATATTTATATGTAATATAAAATAATATTTACATATATAATATCTTTTATGTCTAATATATTTTCAAAATATCAAGTGACATTAATTTTCATATTAAATTTTCATTAACATCTAAAAATTTTTGAAACTGATATACTTCCATTTGAAGTCTTTAAAAATAAATTCTTGTATATATTGGGTAATTAATTATAATTACCAATGAATTTTTTCATTTAATTCAATTTATTGAAACTAATCATTTCATTAAATTTATATCTATCTTGAAGAAATGTGGACTAACATTTTTGTAAACATTCAATTTTATTTTAGAGATATTAACTATCTTCAACATAAATATTTATATTCCCTTAATGTTCTATATTATTAATAAAAATAAAATCAACATTTCATGTAATTTTACCCTTGATTCTTTCATTTTAAAAAAGATAAAAAAAATATTGAGAAACAATCAGATATTCATGTGAAATTTAAATGTCTATTTGAGTAGAATTATTAAGATATTAAAACTTATAAAAAACATCCTTATGTTTTAATTTATAGTTTTTCATAAACTTAAGCCTTTAAATATCTTTATATAATGCAAATTAATAAGGTTTTTCATATTTAGAATCATTGTAAGTGCAATATGTAGATTCAATTAATTGATTTGATGAATCCATTAATTATGGGTTTTCCATATCCTTTTATTAAAAAAAGAATATTTATTAGGACATGAATCCTTCATAAAAATCTATAATGGTTCCGTGGTTTTATTTTCCTTCAAGTACTAATTTCACTTTTTTTTTAGTCTTAAGAAATTATGCTTAATGTGACCCCTTTTTATGTACTCATGATAAATTATATCTTGGTATTCATTAAAATAGATATTACCTTTTATTTTTTTGTTTAAGTAATATCATGAAAATCTATTTCTAAATCGTCCTAATTGTCATTTTTTTATATCCTCCCATTACAATATTAGCAGTATCATTCCTATCACTACTATATAACACAGAATTAGAAGAATAAGTGTTAGCCTTTTATTTAAAATAAATATGTTTGTTTTTATAATTGTCTTCATTGGATATATTTTTAATCTATATATCATATTTTAATTGTAATCCAATTATCTCTTCAAATTATTGTTATATAATTTTCTTACTCTCATCACATAAAATTTTTTTAGCAAGAAATATATTCTGAAGTGCTAAATATACTCATTCAACAAGAAATGACTTTATAAAGATTCACTTAAATAACACATACCATTTAAAATTATAGTAAAACTATAAAACATTTTATTTATACATTCATATTCACCAATTTAAAATTCTTTATACAGAATAGTTATCATGCCTAACTTAATTATTATACACATATCTAAGTGAATATGTGTAACTTACAAAATTTTCAAAATATCATTGTAGTTCAACATGTTGATGTATCCCTATAAATTTTTTTATTAATTTCAGAATATAAAATATCCATCACCTTATAATTCAATACAAACATTAAAACATCATTTCCACTTAATGATTAAAATCACTTTTAGGTCATTTAAATACGTTTTTCATAATTTTATAGTGATCATTTTCTAAGATATCTTTAAATTGATTTTATTAAAGATTTGATACCATTTTTTTGTCTTAGAATATATGATTGTATAATGGTAAAGTTGGGGTGATTTCTACTTTTTAAAAAATAAAAAATAATTGCATCAAAGATAAATTATTAATTCAATGTAAATATAGTAATAGATAGAATATGATATATTTTAATTGTTTTTCAGATTTAAATGACCCTATATTAATATCTTAACTTTGTAATGTTAGGATAGATAGATCCCACCAACTATAGAGTCTTTAAATGTTTACAGGAGTCAAAACACTTCACCAGTAAAATTTTAAATAGTGAAGTCACAACCCAATACTCAATTTTTATCACCTAGAATCACAACACTTTAACTTAATCCGAAGGTGATGGATAAAACCCGATTTTTGTTAACTAGACCAAGACGCAACTGAAACCCCTTGGTGTTTACATATTAGTGATGACTCACATGTACATTTTGTATGTGGTTGTAAAACCCGAATCAGACCTTTTATGAGTAGTATAATCTAAAAATGATCAATAATGGAAAAGAAATAGAAATAATTATATCACCATAGAACTAGTTTGACATAAAGTATTTTGAATTGTTAGGGATAAAGGATCAGTCCAGTATACGTGTATTGAATGATTATGTTTAGAATAGTTTATTGCAGTATCAAAAATAAAATATAAAATAATATTGTTATGATCTTAATTGTTAAATTCTTTGACCTCACATATATTTCTATGAACTAGTTCGATAAAACTCTTATATAATGGTTTTCTTAATGTATAGTAATTCCAAACCCCCTATTCTATTGAATTCACACATTTCACCTAGTTCGATAACAGACCACTTTAGAGTCATTCAATACTGTAAAATTAAAAATAGTTTCACAATAGAAATTATCAACCATAATTAATACAGTATTAACTGAAATCATAAATCAAAATATAAATTTCCTGGGAAGAATCACATAATTCATACATGACATAATCATAATATTTCAAAAAAATTAATTTATATCGTTCAAGTTCCATGAAATTTTTTCATATATTCATTCATGCATCCTCATATTTAATGATGATAAAAAAATCTCCAAATAAAATTATACATGATCAAAAAAATAATTAAATAAATATTAATTAAATCGGGAGAAACAAGTGAAATAAACATGTATTAATGAAAAACATAAAAGTGTAAGTAAATCAAATCATGTTTCAAAATAATAGTAATAATAATTATAATAATAATAATATTGTAGATACATCTAAAATAAGATCATTATAATATCTAGAAGATCCATATATCATGGATATGATCTTTATAACCTATAGTTTGATACTGACAGTAGAGGGAATACATATTATTGAAGGTTCAAGACATCTCACTAAAGGTTCAAGATATCTCACTGAAGGTTCAAGACTATAATAATTTTTTACTTGATAAAGGTTAATTAAAACTTATGTAATATTCAATAATTTTCCCAACTTTCACATATAGAATATTCATAAAATCTCATGGAATAATGTTTTTACTCAAAAAAATATTCATAACATCTTATAGAAGCTTCATTACTTCACACTAAAGTTCCATTAATTCTCTTAAAATCTTATTTAATTCTCACAAAAACATCATTACTTCTTATATAATATCAATAATTTTACAAATTTTCAAATATATAATATTTATTAATTCTCAACGAATAAAAACACCTTTTCTCACTCACAAAAAATTCATTACTTCTCACGAAAGGAAAATAATTTTCAAAATTTTCAATCTTATAAGATTCATTGATTCCCACATTAGAAAAAAATTCCATTTTTTCTATCCTGAAATATTCATTACCCTCACTATATATTTTTAATTTTTCATGTTTTCAGTCATATTTTTTTTAAATCTATAAATATCTATACTACTTAAAAATTTAGACTAAAAATTGAACCTCTATACAACTGAATTAGCGTCACGTACATTTTAATTATCTGTAGAATGTTTTATTATCTTTATAAATAAATATATATCTCATTAAATGGACTTAAATACATTAATATATTACTAAAATTTAATATATTTTCATTAGGAAGTTACAGAATTATGTATAAAATCTGGAAGTGAGTTCATAAAAAATTAATACATGATAATAATATTTTATAAAGTACCTTTTTATTTTTTTTAGAATGTAATTAATGGATTGAATTTAATTATATAATTCATGAATAATATGAAATGTTTATTTGAGTTTGTTGATATTTTTTTGAGATGTTTGGAATGTATTAAACAATTGTTTATGTTGGCTGGAAGATATTCTGAAGTTGTTCTAAGAATTATTCCACCCATAGAAATTTATTAAATACTAAGAATAAGGATTTAATAACTATACATAATACTTCATATATGAGAATACATATTTTACCATTCAGTGCATTTATTAATTGGATAAACATAAGACTTTGAAAAATAAGCGTAAGACGTCATGTCTAATTGTAAGTGTTTGAGTGTTGAGTGTAATTCTTAAAAAGATGAGAATATGAAATTTTCACTAAACACAAGACATAATGTTTTAGTATTAGGATTTTGTCATTGATTTTAAGTCTTAATTGGTTTATTATAATACCTTTACCCTAAATATAAGACTTCATGATTGAGGATAAGTCTTTGAACATGGCCATAAGTATTCATCATGAGGCTACGGTCCATTATATTACATGAGCAAAAGTTTTTGAGAGAATGAAAATCTTACTTGAGAATAAGAATTCCTGTACAAAACAAAAAGGTTTTATAATTTAATAAAATTTATAACCACTATTTAATACATCCATTCTTCATGAAATTATGAATTTATTCTAGCTAAAAATCTTATATTATGAAATTTCATCATTTTAAAGAAAAAAAATATAATGAAAAAATACTTAATTTTAAGTGAGCAAAACATCACATATATGATTTGAATCAATATTAATCACGAATGTTCCAAAAAAAATAGTAATATATTTTTTTAGTTTTGAATATCCATGTTATAATATTTAAAAAATTGATATTTTTTTGTAAGTTTAACGTATTCCAAAAAAAGCATAGGATATTAAATGTAGAATGTTTTTGTGTTAATTTTTATTAAAATATTAATATCATAAATAACCAACTAAACTATTAATAATAAAATATGAGATGTTGAATTTATTTAAAAAACAAAATCTAAGTGATATTTTTTTCGTAATGATATTTTTTAAAGTAAATGGAATATTTAGACTAATCTAGTTAATTCAATAAGTTATAAATGAAAAAGATGAGTTTTATAGATAGTGTTTTTGTATCTAAAATTGAAAGAATAAATTTTGAAATATATTATCTAAATTTTATGTAATTTTTTTCATATAATTTCATGAAATAAAAAAATTGAATTCATTTGATATACTTTATAGAGTGGTGAAAATAATATTTTATGAAAACCAAAAGGGTCATTCTATAATGGTTATTTTTAGTGGGAACCTTAAATTCCTCATTATTTTTCATTAATTTATATGTAGTTTTATCGGAGAAATTTTTTGATCATAAATATAATTATTTTTATAATTATCAATACAAATAATAGTGAGTCAATGTGTAGAAAAAAATTATGATTGAGGAATTTTTTAAATGAGTACTCAACGACAATGCAAGAGATTTTAGTGGAGAAAACTAATGAATGAATTATGAAGCTATTTTTAATGATCTATATTTTTTTGAAGTAAATAATTCATAAGAAATATGTAAGGATAATGTGGATATGTATTTATAAAGTTTGATCTTGTGGAAGTGGTCATTAAATTCAAAATATTTTAAAAAATTCAATGTGGTAGATCAATATATAAAATTTCTTAAGAAACTAATCTTTCAATAATATATATCTCAACAAATATACTTATAATAAATGAAGATGGTGTGAATATATATTATTTGGTGTGGCCCAATAAATTCATTTCATAAAAATTTACCAAAACTAAAAGTTTGTAATCTGTTATTTCTTACATAAAAAAAATTTGTTGTCGGGGGACTAACCACCCATGGGAAAGAAAAAGTTATTTGTGAAGGGGATGAATCATGTAAAAAAGTAACATTTTCATTGACTATTTATTTTTTATATAAAAATTTAATTTATATACTCTTGGCATGGGTGAATCAATCCTTAACAGGTTGCATGGGTTGATTTTGAAAATTGTAAATTATAAAAAATAGACTCCATTGAATCATCCTCCCTTCTATGTGGAGTGATTCATCCCTAATCACTTAATTTTTTTTGGATAATGCATACATATTTTGATTAATTAAATTAATTATAATGGATAATATGAATTATTTCAATAATAAGGTTTTTCTTTCATTTTATGGAAAAATTATAATAGTTCGAAGAATAGACTATTTTCATAATATTTATCACTAAGAAAAGAAGTAAGAGATTATAATATAACTTTTTTACACATTGAAGGGAATTATATAACGAAAATGGATAAAAATATTGTCTAGACCTGTCCCCCAGGACTCGTTCCAAGACTACCCCAATCCTGCCTTCCATAGGCTAGGGGTTGGCGACTAGCACCGAAGGCGTATTCCCTATAACTGGGAAGGCATTGCCTTTATAACCTGTAACCACGCATAACCAAGCACACAGAAAGATACAAACTCAAGTAATATGAATAGTAATCAGAGTAAGTGCAGTAAGTAAAAGGGGCTAGAATACAAGCCCAACTGGAATTTACAAGGAAAACTGGAAAGTAAAAGACAGCTGATAGGATAAATGCAGCTCTTGGATCATCCACCACGGATCCTACATGAAGGGTAGGTACAGATCACTAACGGTTGTCTCTATGGTTCACCTCGTCTAGAGTCCACCTATGAGCTACCTCAAATCCTGGTACCCTCATCCTTGGTTAGCATTGTCCATCGTCTACACCAAACACAACTAAGTGCATGCATAACCCGTGTAGTGGTGAGTATAACGATATTCATTTGGGCCCCCGAGGACCACAAGGTCCCACAAAATCCAAAAATGATAAACTACAAAAGAAGGAAACAACAGATAACACTACTTTGGTATATTCCCATACATATACCTATGTTATAAACTAAACCATTATATATCATGAGTAAAACATAGAGTCCATATCCAAATCCCCAAACTCATCTTTTCCACAAAGGAAGAAATACCACAAAGGCAAGTACCACACTGGTACGCCACACAGAAAAATATTACCATGGTACTACCACGAAGGAAATAACCACACAATTATAGACTCATCTCACTCCTGGTATAACATAATTACAGTAGGAGTGATGATTAGATGTAACTACAAAATCATCTTACTCATTTAAGAGGAAAACCCACACAGGATCGCTCAGTGCTGACCCACATAGGATCGCTTGGTGCTGACCTACACAGGATCACTAGGTTTTGACCCACACAGGATTGCTCGGTGCTGACCCACAAAGGATTCTTAGGTACTGACACACACAGTATCCCTCGGTGCTCACCCACATAGGTTCACTAGGTAATGACCCATACAGGATATCTCCATGTTCAACCACACATGATCGCTCAGTGATGACCCACACTAGATCGCTCTTCATTATTCACGTCACAGCAAGCTACTAGGTTCCCATACTATGCTCTCTTGTCTCTGGGAGGGTCCGCTCCACAAACCCCTAGTTGATACTCCAACATCCACAAAGTCCCACAAAGAAGAAACTCAAAGGACCGGCACATCATAGGGGTGTTAACAGAATAGACAGTGCATCAATCGAATGTCCGGTCTATGAGTTACTAGCCTTTTAGTCCCGAGGGCCCAGTTGGATTCGTGGTTGATCCAACCCGACCATTTCCCAATGTTATCCAAATCGCTAGTGGGGTATACCAATGGGACCATCTCTCTAAAATGTTTCCATTATCTCCGGTGGTTCGTCAATTGGACGTCTCGTGTCAATGTTATGGCCAAATGAGCATAAATGGGTCGTAGTGGGTCCGGGTCCGGTCTGCCCCGATCGGACCGACTCGGCCTGACCCGGCCTGGTCTGACCCAGTCTGGGTGGACACCACCTGACCTGTTGGGTCTGTCCCGGCACGCTCGGTGGCCAGGCCTATTGGGTTCGGCCCGGTCCGTGCTGGGCTTCCAGGCCTGCTGGGTGGTCCGGAAGGCCATGAGGGTCGTAAGGGGCCATAGAGAGGCTCGGGCGCAGGGCGGCGCAAGGCTGAGGGGTGGATCGGCTTCAAAGGGTTCCGTGAGGGTGGCTTGGCCGCGAGGGCTCATGGAGACTTGGTTGCGGGGGGTTCGGCGAGGGTGTGGGGCAGCTGGGCCATGGAGCGTCTTGACCGTGGATGTAGCAAGGCCTTAGGGAAGCGCGGCGTGGCCGGGGGGGGGGGGTGGGTACAGTGAAGATTCGAGTGGCATTAAAAGGGCACCGGGCAGTGCGGCGAGGCTGGGAGGTGGCGTGGGGAGGTCGCCAGAGACACGGGGAGGCTACGGGTGGCGCAACGAGGCCGCGGGCGGCTCTGCGAGTCCGCAGGGTGGCACGGTAAGGCCGTGGGGGTGGAGTTTTTTCCTTTATTGCCTTTGTCGTGGATGATATCCATCATCTTCCATCATGATGAAAACAAGAATTATCCTACGAAATTTAGAGAGGATGGGCTACGTTTGTTTGGCCCGCACTCTCTGCATTTGAGTGGTAGCAAGCGGCTATAATACATGAATCACAAGAATATCAATAACAGGTAAGGGAAATAATTCAAACACCTTCTATACCTGGTTTGATTAGTCTATGGAGGTTGTGGGGAAGGAGATGACTTTGTTGGGGATTGACGGATGTCAGTGATGTCAGTTTTCCCTCATTCGTCAGTTTGTTGATGTTGAAGATGTTCCATGTCAACGATTGTCCTGAGGAAGAAGTCAAAGTCGTAGTCATCATTCTTCGTTGGCATTCTTCATTGTAGTGATTTCTCCCAATTCTAAAATTATCTCCCTTATTTCCAAGAGTTTCCCTCCAATTCCACAAAAAATGAATTAGCCAACATTATAGAATAAGTTGTCATAATTTCAAATTGGAATAATTAATTAATTGATTTGGAGTGTTAATTAAAGGGGGTGGAATAATTAATCAAGGGGGAGTTAAGGATAATTCCCCTCATTTAAGTGGGAGGTTCAATGCGGTTTAATCTCATGTGGTCTACACCACCATAACCTCTCATGGGAGGTATTAGGTTCGGTGGTCCCCACCTCTATAACCACATGGGGAGGTTTAATTCTGGTGGTCCCCACCTCTCAAAATCCACAAAGAGTGTTTCAAAATAAAATAAAAATAAAATGTTACACCATTTTTTTTATTCTCTCACCAAAAAGTGAAAAACTAACTTCCGCCATCGACCATCCGTGGTCGAGGTAAATGTCTCCTTAATAGAATACTGGCGATGTGAGTTTAATGGTGTCCTCCGATTTCAATTTCGAGCACCGGTCCAAAAGTTAGAAAATCCTACCTTCATGTTTGATGAACATACCTGAAATAAAGTTCAAAAAATTATTATGGGCACTCCGGGCCTCGGAATCGTGTGCCGTCAATTTTCACGGACTCGTAAAATTCTAATATATTAAAAACAATTACATGTAATTTTTGGGTCATTACAAAAATAAAAATTTAGAATGATGAAAAAGAAAAAAAATTATATAATTTGGTTCTTGTTTGTAAATATCAATATAAAAGTGATGGGAGTTCAAATTTTGAATGAAATCGAGCTTTAAAGTAGATAGAAACGAAATTTGAATGACAATGAGGAAAAACTATAAATCCATAGAAGTATGTTTGAAGGAATTATCATGGTTGAGTATGAAAAAATTCATTATTATTTTAATTATGTGATAGATGTTCGAAGTAATATCAGAGGATTTAGTTAAAAACATGGATAATCCAAAATTATTTAGTACAATGTAATGAATTTTCTAAAATTTTTAATCCTAGGATCTCACCTATCAAAGATACATAATATATTTCCTTTAATGAACTACATAAAATTATTATATATTATAAAATAAAAAGAAAACAAAATTTAAGAAAAAGTTAAATGATGAAATCTTATTTGAGGCTGTGGGAAATTTGAAAATTCAATAACATTTTGACAATACAGTTTTAATTGAATATTAAAATGAATATTTTAATGAATAAATTTAAAGAATAATTAATATTATCTCAAAGTAGTCCCATAAGGGGGACATGAATTGGAAAGGTGGATATTAAGAAAATATAATTAAATGGGGCACTTTACTATGAACTACAATAAGAAAAAGGAACTTGATTTTGAATCTAAATAATATTAGAAACTATATAAGTAGAGTGTGAAAAAAGTTAAAAGAAGCCATAAAATTTTGAAATAATATTGAAAAAAATGTCTTTATGTAAGAGAATAAACATGATGATCAATGAATAAGAATCTAAACACTCATTCGATCGGTGAATTTGGAAGTGATTCGGGTGATAAATTCTCCAACATTATGGATCATGTGAAATAAGGATTTGACACTTCATATATTGGTGAATATGGTTCAAAACAAAATGTTTTTGAACACATTTTTGAAGAATGACATTGAATATTTTATTGATAATAACACAATAATCAAAAAATAAAAGAGAAATTAGTTGAAAGATAATAACAAGCTCAATATGGAATGAAATAAGTTTGAAAATAATCCAAAAACCCATGTTTATAAGACGTTCCTCTTCATTGATTATCCTAAGGAGGAATTCATAGTCGAAGTTGGCATCCTTAGTTGGCATTCTCCATTGGAGATCTTTCTCCCATTTCTCCAAGTTTCTCCCTTTTTTCCAAGAGTTTCCCCTAATTCCACAAAAAATGAACTATCCAATATTGTAGAATATTTTGGCATAATTTCAAATTGGGATTATTAATTTATTGAGTTGGTGTGTCAATTAAACGGGGTTCCATAATGAATCAAGGTTATGTTCAAGAGTCTTCCCCTCATTTAAGTGGGAGGTTCAAAGGGGTTTAATCTCATGTGGTCCCCACCACTATAACCTCTCATGGGTGGTGTTAGGTATGGTGGTCCCCACCTCCATAACCTCAAGGGGATGTTTAATTCTGGTGGTCCCCACCTCTCAACATCCACAAGGAGTTTCAAAATAAAATAGAAAATAAAATTCTACACCATTTTATTTTTTTTTATTCTCTCATGAAAAATTGAAAAACTAACTTCCACCCTCGACCTACTAAGGTTGAGGTGAAGTTCTCCTTATGTGAATATCGATACTGCGAGTTCAATGGTGTCCTCGATTTTCAATTCTAAACACCAGTTCAAAAGTTAGAAAATATCACTCGCACTTTTACTGAACATACACTAAATAATGTTTAGAAATTCATTCTTGGAACTCCGGGCCTCGGAATCATGTGCCGTCAATTTTCCCAGACTCATAAAATTCATATATATTAACAAAAAAATATATATGGAATTTTAGGGTCTTTACATTCTCTCCACCTCAGGTCTTTACGTCCCCGTAAGCCACATAACCAACTTGGTAAACAAGTGGGGGCACTGAGCACATATCTGAGCATCCAGCTCGCATGTACTCTCCTGGGCGTTTCCATGCTACCAGTGAATGCATGCCAGAGGTATCGACTACCCAGGAAGGACTCGTTCTGGTTGATCCTCAATCTCTACTGGAACCTCCGTAAAAGTCGCCTCATCGTTAATGTCCAACTCTCTAGGGTCGATTTCATGGGAAGGTTCATGCACATATCTCCTTAGATGGGATACGTGGAAGACTTCATGCACCCAGTGTAACTGAGGTGGAAGAGCTAAGTGGTATGCCACCTCCCCAACTCTACTAAAGACCAGGAAAGGTCCGATGAACCTCGAAGATAACTTGCTGCATTGGCCAAATATCCGCAAACCTCATCGATGTGAGATGCGTAGAAATACATGTTCGACATCCTTGAAATTCAGAGGTCTCTGTATCCTATTGGAATTAAACTTATTCCAGCTCTATGCAGTCTTTATCTACTCCTGGATGATCTATATCTTCTCTATGGTAGCTTGAACCATCTCTGGTCCCACTAGTGCTGACTCCCCTGGGTGAGTCCAACACAAAGGTGGTCTGCATGTTCACCCATACAACGCCTCAAAATATTTCATCCCAAAGGTGGAGTGATATTTCTTGTTGTTTGAAAACTACGAAAAAGTCATGTTATCTTACTAGGTGTATTCAATGTTGAGGATGCAAGCATGTAGCATTTCCTTGAGGGTCTGAATGGTTCTCTTAGTATATCCATCTGTCTGAGGATGGAAAGACGTGCTCAAACGAAATGCGTCCTGAAAGACTCCTGAAACCCCTTCCATAGCTGGGAAGTAAAATGTGCATCATGATCTGATACAATTGACGAGGGTACTCCATGTAGCCGTTCAATCTCCAGCACAAAGTGGTGTCCCAAGCTCTCTACTAAACCCTACTATTTGATCGGTAGTAAGTGGGCTGATTTGGTGAGTCAGTCGACAATCACCCAAATCGATTCATGACCCCTGGATGTAAATGGAGTTACATTCAAAAAGTCCATAGATATCTCATCCCACATCTACTCTGGGTCCTCTAAAGGTTGAACTATGCCTACTGGTACCTAACTCTCTGCCTTTACTTGCTAATAAGTGAGGCACCAGGAGACAAACTATTCTACTGGTTTCTTCATTCTTAGCCAATAGTGTTGTCATCGGAGATCCTGATACATCTTCACCACTCCTGGATGTACCACTAGAGGGATGTGTGGAACTCCCTCAACACTTCCTCCTGAAGTGACACTGGTATCATGGGATTTCCTCTGAAGAATATGACATGCTCCCCACCTTCATAAAATTTATCAGGTGCCTTCGCTGTGGATATATGAGCACGTCGAGCCTCGTAGTCAGCATCCCCACGCTGAGCCTCCCTGACTCGCTGATGATGTGGAGGAGTGACTATAAGAGACTGAAGAAAATCAGCTCCATCCCGATCCACAAAGGATATCTACAAAGTGGCCAGCTGCTCTTTTGCATTTCCAAGCAGTTGTATACATGCCCTCCTATTGAGTGCATCTGCTACAACGTTCCCCTTCCAAGGAGTATAGACTATCTCGAAGTCATAGTCCTGGGAGAACTCAAGCTAATGACACTATCTCGGGTTCATGTCCTTCTCAGAGAAGATATACCTGAGACTCTTGTAATCAGATTAGACTGTAAAATGTTATCCCTTCAGATAGTTTCACCATATCTTCAAGGTGAAGACCACTGCTGCTAACTCTAGGTTATGGGTAGTGTAATTCTGCTCGTGTTGTCTCAGCTGTCAAGAACCATATGTGATCACTACTCAGTCCTACGTTAGGACACATCCATGACTGGACCCTGATGTTTCTTAGTAGACTATGTACCGTAATCTCTCCTCTAGAAGCCTCAAGATGGGTGCACTAGTCACCCTCTTCCTCAGATCCTGAAAACTCTTCTGGCATCTCTCCGACCACACGAATGTTTTCCCCTTCTTCATCAACACTGTTATTGGTGCTACAAATCTAGAGAAATCTGGAACAAATCTCCAGTAGTATCCAGCCAATCCCAGGAAACATCTGTACCTCAGTCACAATCCTTGTTGGATCCGAAGAAAGTACCACATCAATCTTCGATGGATCCACTGCAACTCTAGCCTCTGTGATGATGTGTCCCAGAAAGTGAACCTCTCGAATCCAGAACCAGCACCTCAAGATCTTACCATAAAGCTGGTGCTCTCGGTGTGTGTCCAGTACTAACTGCAAATGATAGGCATTCTCCTCCTCTATAGCCGAGTTGATTATAATGTAATCAATGAATACCACTACAAAGAGATCAAGGTATGGCTGAAAGATCCTATCCATGAGTCCCATGAACACTTCCGGAGCGTTGGTTACACCAAATGGCATAACCAAGAACTCATAATGGCCATACTGACATCTGAAAGTTGTCTTCTACACATCCTTGTCTCATACTTTGAGCTGGTGATAGCCTGATCTGAGGTCTATCTTCGAGAACCACAATGATCCCTTCAGCTGATTAATGAGGTCGTCAATCCTCCAGAGTGGGTACATGTTATTCACGGTCACTTGGTTCAGGCGCCGATAGTCAAAAAAATGTCTCAATATCCCATCTGCCTTCTTGGCGAACAAAGTCAGGGCATCCTAAGGTGAAACATTGGGTCATATGAATCCTTTCCCTTACAAGTCCTCCAGCTATATCGGCAGCTCATGACGCTTTGTGGGAGCCATCTGATACGCTGGTGTAGATATCGGTGTTGTCCCGAGGTAGAAGTGAATGTAAAAGTCCACCTCTCTATGAGGAGGTAGACCCATAACTTCATCAAGGAAGACATCTGTGTACTGGTCCACCACTACAGGATAACTCAGACACTCCACATCAATTGTTCTGAGTTTAAGGCTAGCCAACTGATGAGTGATCGGCTGCATACTCATCTGGGTAAGTCTATCATGTGCTTCAAAGGCTCCCTTCTGGCCGGTGAAGGTAAACTTGGTCCCATCCATGTGGACACACTGTACATTGCATCAAATACAGTCTATCTAAGAATTGAATATAGATAACCATTCCATGCCCAAGATGACATTGTAAGGCCTTGACACTGCTACTAGAAGATTCCAGTCGAAGCTCTCACCTCCTAGAGTAGGATCACACAGCCGGCACCAATGCGTAATTGTCAAATTTTCTCCTGTAGGAGTCTCTAGCCATAAGGATAGAGCCAACAGCTCCATTGGAATCTCCAAGCTCCGAACGAGGGTAGTGGAAATTAAATAATTACTAATACCTCTGTCTATAAGTACTACAACTATGGTAGAGTAGACACATATTGTACCTTGTATCATCTCCGGAGCACCGTGATCGTAGGCCTCAGCTTCCTGGAGCTGAGCTCACCCATGTCCTCATGATCCTTTTATTCGGGGTGGTCCACCTTGTGGTGGTGGTAGTAACAACTTGAATCATAATTCACCACTAGCTGCATGGCTAGCTCCTCTACCACGACGGCATGGTCCCTATAGACCTCCTCGGTCAAATCTTTGTCTCTGCCCGGGTGGTCCTTTGATCATCTGATGATCATATGTATGGTGGTTCAGACAGTCACAAGCCATGTGACCCTGCCCTCCGCATGTGTAACACTACCCGCTCTTGGCATGACTGGCTCTACCTCGGGTTCCCCACACAACCGATCCTGAATCCTACGGTCGTCCACTAGTAGGTTTGGTCCTTTTGGACCTCTCTGTCATATGTCTACTATAATCTACAAAAGACTTCTCTATGTGATGACTGGTAGTTGGTCTCGCTGCTGGTGATAGCTCTGCAAGAATACTCTCCACTATGAGGGATCTCTATAACACCCCTTCTTACGTTGGGATGCTGAGTGAGATCATCGAAGCCTTGATCTCCCATCTGAGTCCCTGTTCAAATGTCTAGGCCCTGAAGAATTGGTCCCGCACCATATCAGTGGAGAAGCATGAGAGGTCTTGAACCTTGCTGAGTACTGATCCACAATCATGCTTCCCTGATATAGATGAAGAAGCTCCTATATGTGCACTGCACAAAGATTCACTGGGACAAACTCTGCCTGAAACAGGATCTCGATGTCTGCTAGAATAGAATCACCTCGTTTTGATCCTGGAAAATCAAGCTCCACCATCTGCCTTCTCCTGCCTATAGAAGGCTAGCGGTGAGGATCACAATGTGATCAGCTGAAGACCCTACCAATCGGAAGACTCTCACCACGACCACCAACCAATCCTCATCCTCTTGGGGGTCCATCTCTCCCTTGAACCAGGATGGCCTCTAGCGCTGGAACTCATGCAAGCGCTCAAGTGGCGTGCACTCTCTACTGCTGGGTCTAGTGGCATCGGAGCCCCAATGGGTAATGGTACCAGTGGTACCTCCGATGGTGCCTCTACTGGATGGGGTCCCCACACCAGCACCGGTGTCTCCCTCTCTTATGTTCTCATCTGTAACACCCAAGACTTTTATGTTATATAAATCATCAAAGGAATCTTTCACTTTCTTGGCTTGCTTTACACGAAATCGTGACCTTCCTCGATAGCTTGTGTCGTACGCAATACTAAGTTTCACTAAACAACGATATAATATTAAAATATTATTAAAACTAGCCATTATGAATAGTAATAACCACTTTTTGAAATATTATAAATTTTATTCTTCAAAATGGACTTCATTTTTGGATTCGGAATATCGGAGTTAGCTTAGGGTGAAATTTTGGTACTTTTCGGATAACATTCATTTTCTGATAAAAAGTGAAAATCACTAAATTTTAATTAAAGAAAACCTTTTTAATAGAAAAAATTAATAGTGATAAATTATTAATTTGAGTGGTTTTAAAGTATATTTAGAATATATTTTTACAATTTAATACAATGTTGTTCATTGGATGTAATTTCACATTTAAACCAGTCATAAACAAGTGTCAATCATTTGATAGTTATTATCTCTTAAAAACATGCTATTTGTTTTGACGACGGGGATTAATTTTTAAATTAATTAATGCAACTAATATGTTTTGAATTTGGTAAAATATAAATCATTTTTGAGTTCATAATATCAAATATAGCTTAGGCCTAATTTTTGGTATTTTTCTAGAAACTTTCATTTTTTGATAAATAGTGAAACCACTAAGTGGTAGTTAAGAAAAATGAATTTTTCAGAAAACTTAATATTACCGCTTCGGTGAGTGGAATTTCAAAAATCTGAGAGACACGGTTGATGTCTGTAAGTAAAATTTGGTTCAATGAGATGAAAATAATTTTTGGTGAATAGTAACTTTTTACTTTTTTTTACCATGGTTAAAAGTAAATAGGGTAATTAAGGGTAAAAATGTTATTATTATTACCCTAACACATGTACTAATTCTATAGGATATGTTTAATTCGACCCAAAACAACCTTAGAAATAAAATATGACCATTTAGGCCCACTTGGATTAGATTAGGACATTTATTATTAATTTATTTAATGAAGGGTTAAAATAGTTAAAATCAAAGTTTAATAACTAAATCATTTTTAATATAAGGTTATACATAAGATAAATTCGACTATAAATATTAATTAGAAAGATAAAAGGATTTCCTACATAATGATATTTTATTTGTAATTTTTAGACATTAAAAAAGTTAATTTATTTATGACACAATGATGATGAAGTAATTATCTTATTAATGAAATATTGACATAATTGATTTTATAAATACCCAAATAAATGTAATTTAAGAATTTTGATGAATTCAACTAATTTCTAGATTAATATTACATGTTATTATTGATTTAATTAACTTTTTTCGAACTAATCAGTCTGTTATGATTTTCACAAAAATCAATTACAAAATAGTGTCAAAATTGACATAAAATAGTTTTTAAAACAAATATTATATTATTAATTGTTATTTTATACCTAAAAATCTATGTTTTGGCCAAATGAATTAGATAAAGTTATATATATTAATAATAAACAGCTTGGGGTTCGTTTGGCTGCTTATAGTAAGTTTATTAACTTTATAGTATAAGAACAGAAGAAGACACGGTAAAAGTAAAATTATTTAACTTAATGTTAAATCTAAATGATATGGTTAAAATAGGAACCTAAACATGTATAAATTCTATTGTATGAGAGGATTTCGACCCATACCTACCTTATCTTCGTGAAAAATCAATTTGGAGCTATTTAAATCCGAATTTGGTTTTATAATAAAATAATATTTTTTGTTATTCCAAAGGTGCCCCTCTCCTCCCTTATAAAAGGGAACCTCCTCCCTCTCTTCCTCACACCACTTTGAGCCTTAAATCTCGGCCAACCCCTGACAAATTCTCTTCTACACTTCCCTAGAAACATCCTAGAGGTCTGGGTCTTCTTCAAAGACCAATTTTAGTGCCCTAAGAGAAGGACTCAAAGAGGAGCTTCAAAGAAGAGGTAATGTCTGTTACCGATTCTTTCAACTTTATTTCTTCTTCCACTTCTTCTTATTTAGTTGTTTCATTATGAAGTAATAACTTCAGTATCACTCATATACTTATATTTAATTATAAGCATGAAACAACCCTATTTCACCATCTATCCATCCTACGAAAAATGAAATCACCGCACGTTCGTACGTACGGAATACCGTCTCCACGTCGTGGTGTAATCTATTTTCCACCACCACCTTACATGGATGGGTATAATGGTGTAAATAATGACTATATATGATTATTGTAAAGTGATATTGATTATTAAATAGTATACATACACTCCAATACAATTCCATGAACATGGGAACGATATCATCGCTCGTGCGTACGTATGGAATACTGTCTCCACGATGTGATGCGACTCGTTCTACATGATCTTCATTGCATAATGAGTATATAAATGAATTGAATGAATTAATATGATATATATTACACTAATAAAATTCTGGAAATTATGTATCTATAACATAAAGAGAAGAATAAGAATTTAATCGACAAAACACGCATAAGAACAAAAAGTTATAAACACCCGAATAACAAGTGGGAATGAAATATTACTACTAAGAAGCTAAGAATATGACCATATATGATATAATAACAATAATTATGATTCTAGAATAAGTAAATAACATTATTTAAATCATTATACAGGAGGTTCAGACACGTACAAAGCATATCAGACCTAAGGTAAGGGAAATTTCACAATCTCATTTTTATCCGAGATTGTTTATACTTTGGTATTTACTGGGGTGTATTTTATCATCCACATCCATGTTCCCTAAATATGTAATATTGTTTCCATCCACTTAAAATATTTTAAATCCAATTTTACCCTTCTTTGAGTTTTTAGTAAAGGATATGAAAGGAATCTTTTGTCGTTTTTCGTACGAGGTACTTTTTGACTTTTCCAACAAAAGTACGAGATGAATGTTTTTTTTAACTTATACGGCATGAATGGATTATTAAAACATTATTTCCAAGAAGCTTCCTTTACAATTTTTCAAGTTTATTTTTAATAAACTTCTTTTAGTTTAAAATTGTATGACATGTTAAGAAAGGGAAAATGTTTTTGAAGTAGAAAATGATATTTTCGTCAATAATAGAGTTCAAGTGTTTTATCAAAATTATTTTCCATCTATGATAATATGGGATTATGTTTCTATCCCTATTATTATATTGATTTGATTATGTTGTGATGAAATTTTTTTTATGAAATCCTTTATCTTATCTGAATTGGTTTATGATGTCATGATGTTTAAGATTCCCATTTTTATTACATGGGTTATGCTATGATGTATGGTTTATGATTTTGTGGAACACATAAGAATGGAATCATTATGAGATGGGTGGGACCTATATCTCCCTCCAATGAATTGGGTAAATATTTTATATCTCATGAGATAGACATGGCTGGAATGGCAGGTTAAACCGGTTCAGTGAAACAGGACTGAAACGTGGAGTAAACTCGGTTCAGAAATGGAATTTTTCCACTAAGATAGTCTTGGAAATGTGTCTTGACTAATAAAAAATGATTCTCTATGATTATGTGTGTATTCCACAAAGTTTCTTGTTTTAAGTTATGATTCTTGTGATTACATTTCACTAACATGATCTATCCCATGTAATGAAATTATGATCCGTTTTGAAGGTTATGATTTCCAAAAGTTATGTTCTTATGAATATGATGTGATTGATATTTATTTTGTTTAACCTTACTGAGAATTTGAGCTCACCCTTTTCTATGTTTTCTTTCCCCAGGTCAGGAAGAAGGTTATTAAGTAAGATATGCCAAAAGGGACTATAGATATGATGAAATAAATGGGAGATAGTGTAGACGCTTTATGAACAAGTTGTTTATGTTTCCCAGTTTTTAAAGACACTATACCTATACGGTCCTTTCATGGTTTTGTTATATGTTGTAATAAGTATGCTTCAATTTTGATGTATTAACATTGTATGTAATGTATTGGTCATTATAGTTGGTATCAGAGGAAAGGTATAGTCATCCTTTGGAAACTAGGATGTGAAAGCCTTAATAAGAACCCTAAGGATAAGTCTAAGCATAGAAAACAATCTTAGTGTTTTAGGAATGGCCATGAATAACCTAGGATAAGACCTTAATTGTGAAATTTTATTCTTGATTATGTGGTTTTCTTATTATATTTAGTGTTTCTCACACTATTCTTCTTGGTTTTAGTCAATGGCTGGAACCCGAAGGAACTGTGTTAATGCGGAATGCGCCGGGCAATGCAATGATTGTCCCCCTGAGCAACCAAACGTTATGGGAGCTGGAATGAAAAATAGTGTAGCCATGCTCACACAACTTTCTCAAGCTATGAATCATGCAGGACTTCCAAACGAGCAAAGTAAGGAGCAACATGTTGTTGAATCCTTCATGAGGCAGCGTCCACCTTCTTTCAGCGGGTCTACTGATCCATTAGTTGCTGAAAAATGGATTAGTACTACTGAAAAGATATTTTCAGTTCTTCAATGTTCTGAACATGATAAAGTCATCTTATCAGTGTATTTTTTGGAAGGTGATGCTGATCAATGGTGGAATATTATCAAGAATACGAGGAAAAGGGATAAAATTGAGTCCATGGAATGGGACGAGTTCAAGAACATATTTTTCAATAAGTATTTCCCTCGTATTCTTCGAACAAAGATGGAGAAGGAGTTTCTTGAGCTAATGCAAAAGGATGATGAATCTGTTGGTGTATACGAAGCAAATTTTACAAGGCTTGCATGGTATGCATCTAGCTTTATCATCCAACCTGAAAGTATAGTTGATCGAATCTTCAGTGGCTTAAAACCAAATCTTCGAAGGGAATTAGATATAAGAGACATCAGTAGCTATGAAGAAATTGTGCGTTGTGCTATTAAGGTAGAAATGGAAGTTAGTGTTACATATTCATCTCATGGTTTTGACAAGAAACGAAAGATGGAGTTCAAGGAGAAATCTCCGAATAATGGTGAAAAGAAGATGAATGCTTCCTTATGCTCAAAGTGGGGAATGAAGTATGGTGGAGATTGTCTTAAAGGGACTAGAAAATTTTTTAAGTGTGGAAAAGAAGTTCATCGAGCATCTGAGGGTCAAAGTAATGGAAAAAGGGTTTCTAATGATGTGAATAAAAAAATACTGCAGAGAACGCTCCACCAACACTTCAATGCTTCAAGTGCAAGGAAATGGGGAATTATGCTAATAAATTCCCAAATCCAAGGGTTAGTGATGATCGACATTAGCAACCACTTAAGGAAAAGGACAAAGGGAAGTCACATATGATCACTATTGGCGATGTTGAATATGAAAACAATGTGGTGGAATGATTAAGTTTTTATGTAATGGGATTCCAAAATAATGTTGTATACAGTATCGTGGAATATTGGAATATTTACGTATTGGTCTATTGTGGTTTTCAATGGGACCGGTAACCATGGAATGTGATTGAGATATTTTTGGAAAAAAAGATGGTATGCACATAATGAAGGGAAAACGAGAAAATGAAATGTTTGACCATATTCATGAGCTCATGACTGATATAAGGAGAAGGTTATATCATGGTTTGAGTATATAGAATTTTTGGGTTTTGGTATGTGGAAGGAGTTAACTTTTGACTGCATTCATGTTTTCACTATGGTTCAATGGTTATTCATTCTTCAAGAGAATACATGATTAAGGGAGTACCATGTTTGTAATTTGACCAACAAGATATATCTTATTATATATGGGGGATAAATTATGGAATTCATATGATTGTTATGTGACATTTCAAGTAATAATTTTTATAGTATGAGCTTGGACTGAAGTATTTTGGATAAGCCTAAATATTGGGATGGATTATATTGGACATAAGTTAGTATTGTTTAAGGATAGAAGTTTTTTAGATATTATTTATGGGATGTTATAGTAATTTATTTTTAGAAAAAGGACAACCTGCAGGATGGGCGATAGCCCATCGCGTCGGACAAGGCTGTGGGAATCGAACCCACAACCGAAGTGCGACTTGCCTTTATCGCCTACCACTGGCCTACATGAGGTCCATGTTTAGTAGAAACTAGTTTTATTATGATATAATAAGTATAAGTCCATTTTAGGAACCATATATGATTAATCTCACTATAGATCGACTTATGTATATTTAAAAACTTTTGCTAAACTTTTGTTTGAGACAGATGGAATGACCCGTCATTCTACCACATGATCTACTAACACTTCACGAATAACAAATTCAACTTCATTTCTTTAAGAGATGAAGTGGAAATTGTTCAAGGCACGAACAATAGTGAGATTGTACCAAAATAAAGTAAGTATTTATTCTAATTCAAATAATTCAACTATAGGGAAATGATCTTGAAAACCAAAAATGTTGTCCTAGTGCTCTTATATCTGATGAATCAGATGGTACCTTAAATCGTCACAAATTTATGGCTTTGTGATTGCTGGCTTTTCCATAGCCATGTTCTCTACCACTCTCCATCAGAACATGATGGTTAGATTTCTCTTCCATATCCATATTTTCACCTATGTGGAAACCCAATGATTAGTTTATTTGGGTAACCGTTACGTTTCATACTTTTTTTTTTAAAGATTGGTTTTGGTATTCCTTTTTACGATATGGGTTTCTATTAAAGAATCTTTCGAGTAGTAAACCATTTATAACCCCGACGAATTTCAAGGGAAAAATTCATTTTAAGGGGGGTAGAATGTAACACCAGAGACTTTTATGTTATATAAATTATCAAAGAAATCTTTCACTTTATTGTCTTGCTTTACACGAAATCGCGACCTTCCTCGATAGCTTGCGTCGTACGCAATACTGAGTTTCACTAAACAACGATATAATATTAAAATATTATTAAAACTAGCAGTTATGAATAGTAACAACCACTTTTTGAAATTTTATAAATTTTATTCTTCAAAATGGACTTCATTTTTTGGATTCGGAATATCGAAATTAGCTTAGGGTGAAATTTTGGTACTTTTCGGATAACTTTAATTTTCTGATGAATAGTGAAAATTACTAAATTTTAATTAAAGACAACCTTTTTAATCGAAATAATTAATAGTGATAAATTATTAATTTGAGTGGTTTTAATGTATATTTAGAATATATTTTTACAATTTAATACAATGTTGTTCATTGGATGTAATTTCACATTTAAACAAGACATAAACAAGTGCCAATCTTTTGATAGTTGCATCTCTTAAGAACACACTATTTGTTTTGACGACAGAAATTAATTTTTAAATTAATTAATGCAACTGATATGTTTTGAATTTGGTAAAATAGAAATCATTTTTGAGTTCATAATATCAAATATAGCTTAGGCCTAATTTTTGGTATTTTTCTGGAAACTTTCATTTTTTGATGAATAGTTAAACCACTAAGTGGTAGTTAAGAAAAATGAATTTTTCATAAAACATAATTTTACCGCTTCGTTGAGTGGAATTACAAAAATCCGAGAGACACGGTTGATTTCAGTAAGTAAAATGTGGTTCAATGAGATGAAAATAATTTTTGGTGAATAGTAACTTTTTAATTTTTTTTACCACGGTTAAAAGTAAATAGGGTAATTAAGGGTAAAAATGTTATTATTATTACCCTAACACATTTCATAATTCTATAGGATATGTTTAATTCTACCCAAAACAACCTTAGAAATAAAATATGACCATTTAGGCCCACTTGGATTAGATTAGGACATTTATTGTTAATTTATTTAAAGAAGGGTTAAAATAGTTAAAATCAAAGTTTAATAACTAAATCATTTTTAATATAGGGTTATACATAAGATAAATTCGACTATAAATATTTATTAGAAAGCTAATCAGATTTCCTACATAATGATATTTTATTTGTAATTTTTTTACATTATAAATGTTAATTTATTTATGACACAAAGATGATGCAGTAATTATCTTATTAATGAAATATTGACATAATTGATGTTATAAATACCCAAATAAATGTAATTTAAGACTTTTTATGAATTAAACTAATTTCAAGATTAATATGACATGTTATTATTGTTTTAATGAACTTTTTTCGAACTAATCATTCAGTTATGATTTCCACAAAAATCAATTACAAAATAGTGTCAAAATTGACATAAAATAGTTTTTAAAACAAATATTATATTATTAATTGTTATTTTATTCCTAAAAATATAAGGTTAGGCCAAATGACTTGGATAAAGTTATATATATTAATAAAAAACAACTTGGGGTTCGTTTGGCTTCTTATAGCATGTTTATTAACCTTATAGTATAACAACACAAGAAGACACGGTAAAAGTAAATTTTTTTAACTTAATGTTAAATCTAAATGATAAGGTTAAAATAGTTACCTAAACTTGTATAAATTATATTAGATGAGATTATTTAGACCCATACCTACCTTAGCTTCGAAATAAATCAATTTGGTGCTATTTAAAACTGAATTTGTCTTTATAATAAAATAATATTTTTAGTTATTCGAAAGGTGCCCCTCTCCTCCCTTATAAAAGGGCACCTCCTCCCTCTCTTCCTTACACTAGTTTGAGCCTTCAGGCTCGGCCAAACCAAGCCAAATTATCTTCTACACTTCCCTATAAACATCCTAGAGGTCCTGGTCTTCTTCAGAGACAAATTTTAGTTCCCTAAGAGAAGGACTCAAAGACGCGCTTCAAAGAAGAGGTAATGTTCATTACCGATTCTTTCAACTTTATTTCTTCTTCCACTTATTCATCTTTAGTTGTTTCATTATGAATTAATAACATCAGTATCACTCATATACTGATATGTTATTATAAGTATGAAACAACCCTATTTCACCATCTATCCATCCTACGGAAAATGAAATCACTGCGCGTGTGTACGTACGGAATACCATCTCCACGCCATGGTGTAATATATTTTCCACCACCACCTTACTTGGATGGGTATAATGGTGTAAATAATGACTATATATGATTATTTTAAAGTGATATTGATTCTGAAATAGTATACATACACTCCAATACAATTTCATGATCATGGGAACGATATCATCGCTCGTGCGTACGTACGGAATACCGTCTCCACGATGTGATGCGACTCGTTCTACATGATCTTCATTTCATAATGATTATATAAATGAATTGAATGAATGAATATGATATATATTACACTAATAACATTCTGGAAATGATGTATCTATAACCTAAAGAGAATAATAAGAATTTATTCGACAAAACACGCATAAGAACAAAAAGTTATAAACACCCGAATAACAAGTGGCAATGAAATATTACTACTAACAAGATAATAATATGACCATATATGATATCATAATAATAATTATGATTCTGGAATAAGTCAATAACATTATTTAAATCCTTATACAGGAGGTTCAGACACATACAAAGCATATCAGACCTAAGGTAAGGGAAATATTACAATCTCATTTTTATCTGAGACTGTTTATACTTTGGTATTTAACGGGATGTATTTTATCATCCACACCCATGTTCCCCGAATATGTAATATTGTTTCCATCCACTTACAATAGTTTAAATCCAATTTTACCCTTTCGGTGAGTTATTAGTAAAGGATATGGATGGAATCTTTTGTCGTTTTTCGTACGAGGTAACTTTTGACTTTTCCAAAAAAAGTACGAGAAGAATGTTTTTTTAACTTATACGGCATGAATTGATTTTTAATAAATTATTTCCAAGAAGTTTCCTTTACAAGTTTTCATGTTTATTTTTAATCGACTTCTTTTAGTTTAAAATTGTATGACATGGTTATGAAAGGGAAAATGTTTTTGAAGTAGAAAGGATATTTTCCTCATGAATGGAGTTCAAGTGTTTTATCAAAATTATTTTCCATCTAAGATAATATAGGACTCTATTTCTATCCCTATTATTATATTGATTTTATTATGTTGTGATGGAATTATTTCTATTAAATCCTTTATCTTATATGAATTGTTTTATGATGTCATGATGTTTAAGAATCCCATTTTTATTACATGGGTTGTGCTATGATGTATGGTTTATGATTTTGTGACACAAAAAAGAATGGTATCATTATGAGATGGGTGGGACCTATATCTCCCTCCAATTCATTGGGTAAAGATTTTATATATCATGAGATAGACATGGCAGGAACGGCAGGTTAAACCGGTTCAGTGAAATAGGACTGAAACGAGAAGTAAACTCGGTTCAGAAATTGACTTTATCCACTAAGATAGTCTTGGAAATGTGTCTTGACTAATAAGAAATGATTCTCTATGATTATGTGTTTATGCCACAATGTTTCTTGTTTTATGTTATGATTATTGTGATTACATTTTACTACCATGATCTATCCCATGTTGTGAAATTATGATCTCTTTTGCAGGTTAAGATTTCCAAAAGATATGTTCTTATGAATATGATGTGATTGATATTTCTTTTGTTTACCCTTACTGAGAATTTGATCTCACCTTTTTGTATGTTTTCTTTCCCCAGGTCAGGAAGAAGGTTATTAAGTAAGATATGCCAAATGGGACTATAGATATGATGAAATAAATGGGAGACAGTGTAGACGCTTTATGAACCAGTTGTTTATGTTTCCCAGTTTTTAAAGACACTATACCTATACGGTCCTTTCGTGGTTTTTTTATATGTTGTAATAAGTATGCTTCAATTTTTATGTATTAACAGTGTATATAAAGTATGGGTCGTTATCGTTGGTATAAGAGGAAAGGTATAGTCAACCTTTAGAAACTAGGATGTGAAATCCTTAGTAAGAACCCTAAGTATAAGTCTAAGCATAGAAAACAATCTTAGTGTTTTAGGAATGGCCCTGAATAACCTAGGATAAGACCTTAATTGTGAAATTTTATTCTTGATTATGTGGTTTTCTTATTATAATTAGTGTTGCTCACATTATTCTTCTTGGTTTTAGTCAATGGCTGGAACCAGAAGGAACCGTGTTAATGCGGAATGTGACGGGCAATGCAATGATTGTCCCCCTGAGCAACCAAATGTTATGGGAGATGGAATGAAAAATCTTGTAGCCTTGCTCACACATCTTTCTCAAGCTATGAATCATACATGACTTCCAAACAAGAAAAGGAAGGAGAAACATTCTGTTGAATCCTTCATGAGGCAGCGTCCATCTTCTTTAAGCGGGTCTACTAATCCATTAGTTTCTGAACAATGGATTAGTACTACTGAAAACTTATTTTCAGTACTTCAATGTTCTGAACATGATAAAGTCATCTTATCAGTGTATCGTTTGGAAGGTGATGCTGATCAATGGTGGAATCTTATCAAGAATACAAGGCAAAGGGATGAAATTGAGTCCATGGAATGGGACGAGTTCAAGAACTTATTTTTCAATAAGTATTTCCCTCGTATTCTTTGAACAAAGATGGAGAAGGAGTTTCTTGAGCTAAAGAAAAAGGATGATGAATCTGTTGGTGTATACGAAGCGAATTTTACAAGGCTTGCAAGGTATGCATCTGGCTTTATCATCCAACCTGAAAGTAAAGTTGATCGATTCTTCAGTGGCTTAAAACCAAATCTTTGAAGGGAATTAGCTATAAGAGACTTTAGTAGCTATGAAGAAATTGTGCGCTGTGATATTAATGTAGAAATGGAAGTTGGTGTTACATATTCATCTCATGGTTTTGACAAGAAATGAAAGATGTAGTTCAAGGAGAAATCTCATAATAATGGTGAAAATAAGAAGAATGTTTCCTTATGCTCAAAGTGTGGAAAGAAGCATGGTGGAGATTGTCTTAAAGGGACTAGAAAATGGTTTAAGTGTGGAAAAGAAGGTCATCGAGCATCTGAGTGTCAAAGTAATGGAAAAAGGGTTTCTAATGATGTGAATAATGAAAATACTACAGAGAACGCACCACCAACACTTCAATGCTTCAAGTGCAAGGAAATGGGGCATTATGCTAATAAATTCCCTAATATAAGGGTTAGTGATGATCGACATGAGCAACCACTTAAGGCAAAGGACAATGGGAAGCCACATGCGATCACTATTGGCGATGTTGAATATGAAAACAATGTGGTGGAATGATTAAGTGTTTATGTAATGGGATTCCAAAATAATGTTGTATATAGTATCATGGAATATTGGAATATTTATGTATTGGTCTATTGTGGTTTTCAATGGTACCGGTAACTATGGAATGTGATTGAGATGTTTTTGGAAAAAAAGATGTTATGCGCATAATGAAGGGAAAATGAGAAAATGAAATGTCTGACCATATTCATGAGCTCATGACTGATATAAGGAGAAGGTTATATCGTTGTTTGAGTATATAGAATTTTTGGATTTTGGTATGTGGAAAGAGTTAACTTTTGACTGCATTCATGTTTTCACTATGGTTCAATGGGTATTCATTCTTCAAGAGAATACATGATTAAGGTATTCCCATGTTTGTAATTTGACCAAAAAGATATATCTTATGATATAAGGGGGATAAATGATGGAATTAATGTGATTGTTATGTGACATTTCAAGTAATAATTTTTATACTATGAGCTTGGACCGAAGTATTTTGGATAAGCCTTAAGATTGGGATGGATTATGTGGGACATAAGTTAGTATTGTTTAAGGATAGAAGTTTTTTCGATATTATTTATGGAATGTTATAGTAATTTAGTTTTAGAAAAAGACAACCTGTAGGATGGGCGACAGCCCATCACGTCGGACAAGGTTGTGGGAATCGAACCCACAACCGAAGTACGACTGGCCTTTATCGCATACCACTGGCCTCCAGGAAGTCCCTGTTTAGTAGAAACTAGTTTTATTATGATATAATAAGTATAAGTCTGTTTTAGGAACCTTATATGATTAATCTTACTATAGATCGACTTATGTATATTTAAAAACTTTTTCTGAACATTTGTTTGAGACAGATGGAATGACCCGTCATTCTATCACATCATCTGCTAACACTTCACGCTTAACAAATTCAACTTCATTTCTTTAAGAGATGAAGTGGAAATTGTTCAAGGCACGAACAATAGTGAGATTGTACCAAAATAAAGTAAGTATTTATTCTAATTCTAATTCTTCAACTTTAGGGAAATGATCTTGAAAACCGAAAATGTTGTCCTAGTGCTCTTATATCTGATGAATCAGATGGTACTTTAGATCGTCACAAATTTATGGCTTTGTGATTGCTGGCTTTTCCATAGCCATGTTCTCTACCACTCTCCATTAGAACATGATGGTTAGATTTCTCTTCCATATCCATATTTTCACCTATGTGGAAACCCAATTATTAGTTTATTTGGGTAACCGTTACGTTTCATAATTTTGTTTTTAAAGATTGGTTTTGGAATTCCTTTTTACAATATGGGTTTTTATAAAAGAATCTTTCGAGTAGTAAACCATTTATAACCCCGAAGAATTTCAAGGGCGAAATTAATTTTAAGGGGGGTAGAATGTAACACCCGAGACTTTAATGTTATATAAGTCATGAAAGGAATCTTTCACTTTCTTGTCTTGCTTTACATGAAATCGCGACCTTCCTCGATATCTTGCGTCGTACGCAATACCGAGTTTCACTAAAAGACGATATAATATTAAAATATTATTAAAACTAGTAGTTATGAATAGTAATAACCACTTTTTGAAATTTTATAAATTTTATTCTTCAAAATGGACTCCATTTTAGGATTCGGAATATCGAAATTAGCTTAGGGTGAAATTTTTGTACTTTTCGGATAACTTTCATTTTCTAATGAATAGTGAAAATTACTAAATTTTAATTAAAGAAAACCTTTTTAATCGAAATAATTAATAGTGATAAATTATTAATTAGAGTGGTTTTAAAGTATATTTAGAATATATTTTTACAATTTAATACAATGTTGTTCATTGTATGTAATTTTACATTTAAACCAGACATAAACAAGTGTCAATCTTTTGATAGTTATTATCTCTTAAGAACACGCTATTTGTTTTGACGACGGGAATTAATTTTTAAATTAATTAATGCAACTGATATGTTTTGAATTTGGTAAAATAGAAATCATTTTTGAGTTCATAATATCAAATATATCTTAGGCCTAATTTTTGGTATTTTTCTGGAAACGTTCATTTTTTGATGAATAGTGAAACCACTAAGTGGTAGTTAAGAAAAATGAATTTTTCATAAAACTTAATTTTACCTCTTCGTTGAGTGAAATTTCAAAAATCCAAGAGACACGGTTGATGTCAGTAAGTAAAATGTGGTTCAATGAGATGAAAATAATTTTTGATAATAGTAACTTTTTATTTTTTTTACCACGGTTAAAAGTAAATAGGGTAATTAAGGGTAAAAATCTTCTTATTATTACCCTAACACATGTCCTAATTCTATAGGATATGTTTAATTCGACCAAAAACAACCTTAGAAATAAAATATGACCATTTAGACCCACTTGGATTAGATTAGGACATTTATTATTAATTTATTTAAAGAAGGGTTAAAATAGTTAAAATCAATGTTTAATAACTAAATCATTTTTAATATAGGGTTATACATAAGATAAATTCGACTATAAATATTCATTAGAAAGATAAAAATATTTCCTACATAACGATATTTTATTTTTAATTTTTATACATTAAAAAAGTTAATTTATTTATGACACAATGATGATGCAGTAATTATCTTATTAATGAAATATTGACATAATTGATGTTATAAATACCCAAATAAATGTAATTTAAGACTTTTTATGAATTCAACTAATTTCTAGATTAAATGAAATTTTATTATTGATTTAATTATCTTTGTTCGAACTAATCATTCTGTTATGATTTTCACAAAAATCAATTACAAAATAGTTTCAAAATTAACATAAAATAGTTTTTAAAACAAATATTATATTATTAATTGTTATTTTATTCCTAAAAATCTAAGGTTCGTCCAAATGACTTAGATAAAGTTATATATATTAATAATAAATAACTTGGGGTTCGTTTGGCTGCTTATTGTAAGTTTATTAACCTTATAGTATAAGAACACAAGAAGACAAGGTAAAAGTAAAATTATTTAACTTAATGTTAAATCTAAATGATAAGGTTAAAATAGGAACCTAAACTTGTCTAAATTATATTTTATGAGAGGATTTCGACCCATACCTACCTTAGATTCTAAATAAATCAATTTGGAGCTATTTAAAACCGAATTTGGATTTATAATAAAATAATATTTTTAATTATTCCAAAGGTGCCCCTCTCCTCCCTTATAAAAGGGCACCTCCTCCCTCTCTTCCTCACACCACTTTGAGCCTTCAATCTCGGCCAACCCCTGCCAAATTCTCTTCTACACTTTCCAAGAAACATCCAATAGGTCCTGGTCTTCTTCAAAGACCAATTTTAGTGCCCTAAGAGAAGGACTCAAAGAGGAGCTTCAAAGAAGAGGTAATGTCCGTTACCGATTCTTTCAACTTTATTTCTTCTTACACTTCTTCTTCTTTAGTTGTTTCATTATGAAGTAATAACATCAGTATCACTCATATACTGATATGCTATTATAAGTATGAAACAACCCTATTTCACCATCTATCCATCCTACGAAAAATGAAATCACTGCGCGTTCGTACGTACGGAATACCGTCTCCACGCCGTGGTGTAATCTATTTTCCACCACCACCTTACTTGGATAGGTATAATGGTGTAAATAATGACTATATATGATTATTTTAAAGTGATATTGATTCTGAAATAGTATAAATACACTCTAATACAATTCCATGATCATGGGAATGATATCATCGCTCGTGCATACGTACGGAATACCGTCTCCACGATGTGATGCGACTCGTTCTACATGATCTTCATTTCATAATGAGTATATAAATGAATTGAATGATTGAATATGATATATATTACAATAATAAAATTTTTTAAATGATGTATCTATAACCTAAAGAGAAGAATAAGAATTTATTCGACAAAACACGCATAAGAACAAAAAGTTATAAACACCCGAATAACAAGTTGCAATGAAATATTACTACTAAGAAGCTAAGAATATGACCATATATGATATCATAAAAATAATTATTATTCTGGAATAATTCAGTAATATTATTTAAATCATTATACAGGAGGTTCAGACACGTACAAAGCATATCGGACCTATGGTAAGGGAAATATCACAATCTCAATTTTATCCGAGATTGTTTATACTTTGGTATTTACTGGGGTGTATTTTATCATCCACATCCATGTTCCCTCAATATGTAATTTTTTTTCCATCCAATTACAATATTTTAAATCTAATTTTACCCTTCGGTGAGTTTTTAGTAAAGGATATGAAAGGAATCTTTTATCATTTTTCGTACGAGGTACTTTTTGACTTTTCCAACAAAAGTACGAGAAGAATGTTTTTTTAACTTATACGGCATGAATGGATTTTTAAAACATTATTTCCAAGAAGATTCCTTTACAAGTTTTCAAGTTTATTTTTAATCAACTTCTTTTATTTTAAAATTGTATGACATGTTAAGAAAGGGAAAAAAATTTTGAAGTAGAAAGGATATTTTCCTCAAGAATGGAGTTCAAGTGTTTTATCAAAATTATTTTCCATCTAAGATAATATAGGATTCTGTTTCTATCCCTATTATTATATTGATTTGATTTTGTTGTGATGGAATTATTTTTATGAAATCCTTTATCTTTAATGAATTTTTTTATGATGTCATGATGTTTAAGAATCCCATTTTTATTACATGGGTTATGCTATGATATATGGTTTATGATTTTGTGGAACACATAAGAATGGTATCATTATGATATGGGTGGGACCTATATCTCCCTCCAATGCATTGGGTAAAGATTTTATATCTCATGAGATATACATGGACGGAACGGCAGGTTAAACCAGTTCAGTGAAATAGGACTGAAACGAGGAGTAAACTCGGTTCATGAAATGGACTTTGTCCACTAAGATAATCTTGGAAATGTGTCTTGACTAATAATAAATGATTCTCTATGATTATGTGTGTATTACACAAAGTTTCTTGTTTTATGTTATGATTATTGTGATTACATTTCACTACCATGATCTATCCCATGTTATGAAATTATGATCTCTTTTGCAGGTTAAGATTTCCAAAAGTTATGTTCTTATGAATATGATGTGATTGATATTTATTTTGTTTACCCTTACTGAGCATTTTAGCTCACCCTTTTGTATGTTTTCTTTCCCCAGGTCAGGAAGAAGGTTATTAAGTAAGATATGCCAAAAGGTACTATAGATATGATGAAATAAATGGGAGAGAGTGTAGATGCTTTATGAACCAGTTGTTTATGTTTCCCGGTTTCTAAAGACACTATACCTATACGGTCCTTTCGTGGGTTTGTTATATGTTGTAATAAGTATGCTTCAATTTTGAAGTATTAACAATGTATGTAAAGTATGGGTTGTTATAGTTGGTATCAGAGGAAAGGTACAGTCAACCTTTGGAAACTAGGATGTGAAAGCCTTAGTAATAACCCTAAGGATAAGTCTAAGAATAGAAAACAATCTTAGTGTTTTAGGAATGGCCATGAATAACCTAGGATAAGACCTTAATTATGAAGTTTTATTCTTGATTATGTGGTTTTCGTATTATAATTAGTGTTGCTCACACTATTCTTCTTGGTTTTAGTCAATGGCTGGAACCCGAAGAAACCGTGTTAATGCGGAATGCGACGGGCATTGCAATGATTGTCCCCCTGGGCAACCAAATGTTATGGGAGCTGGAATGAAAAATCTTGTATCCATGATCACACAACTTTCTCAAGCTATGAATCATGCAGGACTTCCAAACGAGCAAAGGAAGGAGCAACATTCTATTGAATCCTTCATGAGGCAGCGTCCACCTTCTTTCAGCGGGTCTACTGATCCATTCGTTGCTGAACAATGGATTAGTACTAATAAAAAAATATTTTAAGTAATTCAATGTTTTGAACATGATAAAGTCATCTTAGCAGTGTATCGTTTGGAAGGTGATGCTGATCAATGGTGGAATCTTATCAAGAATACGAGGCAAAGGGATGAAATTGAGTCCATGGAATGGGAATAGTTCAAGAACTTATTTTTCAATAAGTATTTCCCTCGTATTATTCGAACAAAGATGGAGAAGGAGTTTCTTGAGCTAAAGAAAAAGGATGATGAATCCGTTGGTGTATATGAAGAGAATTTTACAAGGCTTTCAAGGTATGCATATGGCTTTATCATCCAACCTGAAAGTAAAGTTGATCGATTCTTCAGTGGCATAAAACTATATCCTCGAAGGGCATTAGCTATAAAAGACTTCAGTAGCTATGAAGAAATTGTGCACTATGCTGTTAAGGTAGAAATGGAAGTTGGTGTTACATATTCATCTCATGGTTTTGACAAGAAACGAAAGATGGTGTTCAAGGAGAAATCTCAGAATAATGGTGAAAAGAAGATGAATGATTCCTTATGCTCAAAGTGTAGAAAAGAAGCATGGTGGAGATTGTATTAAAGGGACTAAAAAATGTTTTATGTGTGGAAAAGAAGGTCATCGAGAATCTGAGTGTCAAAGTAATGGAAAAAGGGTTCCTAATGATGTGAATAAAGAAAATACTGCAGAGAACGCACCACCAACAGTTCAATGATTCAAGTGAAAGGAAATGGGGCATTATGATAATAAATTCCCAAATCCAAGTGTTAGTGATGATCGACATGAGCAACCACTTAAGGCAAAAGACAAAGGGAAGTCACATGCGATCACTATTGGCGATGTTGAATATGACAAAAATGTGGTGGAATGATTAAGTGTTTATGTAATGGGATTCCAAAATAATGTTGTATATAGTATCGTGGAATATTGGAATATTGATGTATTGGTCTATTGTGGTTTTCAATGGTACCGGTAACCATGGAATGTGATTGAGATATTTTTGGAAAAAAAGATGTTATGCGCATAATGAAGGGAAAACGAGAAAATGAAATGTTTGACTGTATTCATGAGCTCATGACTGATATAAGGAGAAGGTTATATCATGCTTTGAGTATATAGTATTTTTGGATTTTGGTATGTGGAAAGAGTTATCTTTTGACTGCATTCATGTTTTCACTATGGTTCAATGGGTATTCATTCTTCAAGAGAATACATGATTAAGGTATTCCCATGTTTGTAATTTGACCAACAAGATATATCTTATGATATATGGGGGATAAATGATGGAATTCACGTGATTGTTATGTGACATTTCAAGTAATAATTTTTATACTATGAGCTTGGACTGAAGTATTTTGGATAAGCCTAAAGATTGGGATAGATTATGTTGGACATAAGTTAGTATTGTTTAAGGATAGAAGTTTTTTTGATATTATTTATGGGATGTTATAGTAATTTAGGTTTAGAAAAAGGACAACCTGCAGGATGGGAGATAGCCCATCACGTTGGACAAGGCTGTGGGAATCGAACCCACAACCGAAGTGCAACTGGCCTTTATCGCCTACCACTGGCCTACAGGAAGTCCTTGTTTAGTAGAAACTAGTTTTATTATGCTATAATAAGTATAAGTCCATTTTAGGAACCATATATGATTAATCTAACTATAGATCGACTTATGTATATTTAAAAACTTTTTCTAAACTTTTGTTTGAGACAGATGGAATGACCCGTCATTCTATCACATGATCTGCTAACACTTCACGAATAACAAATTCAACTTCATTTCTTTAAGAGATGAAGTAGAAATTGTTCAAGGCACGAACAATAGTGAGATTGTACAAAAATAAAGTAAATATTTATTCTAATTCAAATTCATCAACTTTAGGGAAATGATCTTGAAAACCAAAATGTTGTCCTAGTGCTCTTATATCTGATGAATCAGATTGTACCTTAGATCGTCACAAATTTATGGGTTTGTGATTACTGGCTTTTCCATAGCCATGTTCTCTACCACTCTCCATCAGAACATGACGGTTAGATTTCTCTTCCATATCCATATTTTCACTTATGTGGAAACCCAATGATTAGTATATTTGGGTAACCGTTATGTTTCATACTTTTGTTTTTAACGATTGGTTTTGGCATTCCTTTTTACGATATGGGTTTCTATTAAAGAATCTTTCGAGTAGTAAACCATTTATAACCCTGATGAATTTCGAGTGTGAAATTCATTTTAAAGGGGGTAGAATGTAACACCCAAGAATTTTATGTTATATAAATCATGAAAGGAATCTTTCAGTTTCTTGGCTTGCTTTACACGAAATCGCGACCTTCCTCGATAGCTTGCGTCGTACGCAATACCGAGTTTCACTAAACAACGATATAATATTAAAATATTATTAAAACTAGCCGTTATGAATAGTAATAACCACTTTTTGAAATTTTATAATTTTTATTCATCATAATGGACTTGATTTTTGGATTCGGAAGATCGAAATTAGCTTAGGGTGAAATTTTGGTACTTTTCGGATAACATTCATTTTCTGATGAATAGTGAAAATTACTAAATTTTAATTAAAGACAACCTTTTTAATCGAAATAATTAATAGTGATAAATTATGAATTTGAGTGGTTTTAAATTATATTAAGAATATATTTTTACAATTTAATACAATGTTGTTCAATGGATGTAATTTCACATTTAAACCATACATAAACAAGTGTCAATCTTTTGATAGTTATTATCTCTTAAGAACACGATATTTGTTTTGACGACGGGAATTAATTTTTAAATTAATTAATGAAACTGATATGTTTTGAATTTGGTAAAATAGAAATCATTTTTGAGTTCATAATATCAAATATAGCTTAGGTCTAATTATTTGTATTTTTCTGGAAACATTCATTTTTTGATGAATAGTGAAACCACTAAGTGGTAGTTAAGAAAAATGAATTTTTCATAAAACTTAATTTTACCTCTTTGGTGAGTGGAATTTCAAAAATCTGAGAGGCAAGGTTGATGTCAGTAAGTAAAATGTGGTTCAATGAGATGAAAATAATTTTTGGTGAATAGTAACTTTTTACTTTTTTTACCACGGTTAAAAGTAAATAGGGTAATTAAGGGTAAAAATGTTATTATTATTACCCTAACACATGTCCTAATTCTATAGGATATGTATAATTCGACCACAAACAACATTATAAAGAAAATATGACCATTTAGGCCCACTTGGATTAGGTTAGGACATTTATTATTAATTTATTTAAAGAAGGGTTAAAATAGTTAAAATCAAAGTTTAATAACTAAATAATTTTTAATATAGGGTTATACATAAGATAAATTCGACATTAAATATTAATTATAAAGATAAAAAGATTTCCTCCATAATTATATTTTATTTGTAATTTTTATACATTAAAAAAGTTAATATATTTATGACACAAAGATGATGAAGTAATTATCTTATTAATGAAATATTGACATAATTGATGTTATAAATATCCAAATAAATGTAATTTAAGACTTTTTATGAATTAAAATAATTTATAGATTAATATTACATGTTATTATTTATTTAATTAACTTTTTTGGAACTAATCATTCTGTTATGATTTTCACAAAAATCAATTACAAAATAGTGTCAAAATTGACATAAAATAGTTTTTAAAACAAATATTATATTATTAATTTTTATTTTATTCCTAAAAATATAAGGTTCGTCCAAATGACTTATATAAAGTTATATATTTTAATAATAAACTACTTGGGGTTCGTTTTTCTGCTTATAGTAAGTTTATTACCCTTATACTATAAGAACACAAGAAGACACGGTAAAAGTAAAATTATTTAACGTAATGTTAAATCTAAATGATAAGGTTAAAATAGGAACCTAAACTTGACTAAATTTTATTTTATGAGATTATTTTGACCCATCCCTACCTTATCTTATAAATAAATCAATTTGGAGAAATTTAAAACCGAATTTGGCTTTATAATAAAATAATATTTTTAGTTATTCCAAAGGTGCCCCTCTCCTCCCTTATAAAAGGGCACCTCCTCCCTCTCTTCCTCACACCACTTTGAGCGTTCAATCTCGGCTAACCCCTACCAAATTCTCTTCTACACTTCCCTAGAAACATCCTAGTGGTCCTGGTCTTCTTCAAAGACCAATTTTAGTGCCCTAAGAGAAGGTCTCAAAGAGGCGCTTCAAAGAAGAGGTAATGTTCGTTACCGATTCTTTCAACTTTATTTCTTCTTCCACTTATTCTCCTTTAGTTGTTTCATTATGAAGTAATAACATCAGTATCACTAATATACTGATATGTTATTATAAGTATGAAACAACCCTATTTCACCATCTATCCATCCTACGGAAAATGAAATCACCGCGCGTGTGTACGTACGGAATACCGTCTCCACGCCGTGGTGTAATCTATTTTCCACCACCACCTTACTTGGATGGATATAATGGTGTAAATAATTACTATATATGATTATTTTAAGGTGATATTGATTCTTAAATAGTATACATACACTCAAATACAATTACATGATCATGGGAACGATATCATCGCTCGTGCGTACGTACGGAATACCGTCTCCACGATGTGATACGACTCGTTCTACATGATCTTCATTGCATAATGAGTATATAAATGAATTTAATGAATGAATATGATATATATTACACTAATAACATTCTGGAAATGATATATCTATAACCTAAAGAGAATAATAAGAATTTATTCGACAAAACACGCATAAGAACAAAAAGTTATAAACACCCGAATAACAAGTGGAAATGAAATATTACTACTAAAAAGCTAAGAATATGACCATATATGATATCACAACAATAATTATGATTCTGGAAGAAGTCAATAACATTATTTAAATCATTATAGAGGAGGTTCAGACACGTACAAAGCATACCGAACCAAAAGTAAGGGAAATATCACAATCTCATTTTTATCCAAGATTGTTTATACTTTGATATTTAATGGGGTGTATTTTATCATCCACATCCATGTTCCCTCATTATGTAATATTGTTTCCATCCACTTACAATATTTTAAATCCAATTTTACCCTTCGGTGAGTTTTTAGTAAAGGATATGAAAGGAATCATTTGTCGTTTTTCCTACGAGGTACTTTTTGACTTTTCCAACAAAAGTACGAGAAGAATGGTTTTTTTAACTTATACGGCATGAATGGATTTTTAAAACATTATTTCCAAGAAGCTTCCTTTAAAGGTTTTCATGTTTATTTTTAATCAACTTCTTTTAGTTTAAAATTGTATGACATGTTAAGAAAGGTAAAATGTTTTTGAAGTAGAAAGGATATTTTCTTCAAGAATGGAGTTCAAGTGTTTTATCAAATTTATTTTCCATCTAAGATAATATAGGATTCTGTTTCTATCCCTATTATTATATTGATTTGATTATGTTGTTATGGAATTATTTTTATGAAATCCTTTATCTTATATGAATTGTTTTATGATGTCATGATGTTTAAGAATCCCATTTTTATTACATGGGTTATGCTATTATGTATGGTTTATGATTTTGTGGAACACATAAGAATGGTATCATTATGAGATGGTTGGGACCTATATCTCCCTACAATGCATTGGGTAAAGATTTTATATCTCATGAGATAGACATGGATGGAACGGCAGGTTAAACCGGTTCAGTGAAACAGGACTGAAACGAGTAGTAAACTCGGTTCAGAAATGGACTTTGTCCACTAAGATACTCTTGGCAGTGTGTCTTGACTAATAAGAAATGATTCTCTATGAATATGTGTGTATGACGCAAAGTTTCTTGTATTAAGTTATGATTATTGTGATTACATTTCACTACCATGATCTATGCCATGTTATGAAATTATGATATCTTTTGTAGGTTAAGATTTCCAAAAGTTATGTTCTTATGAATATGATGTGATTGATATTCTTTTGTTTACCCTTACTGAGCATTTGTGATCACCCTTTTGTATGTTTTCTTTCCCCAGGTCTGGAAGAAGGTTATTAAGTAAGATATGCCAAAAGAGACTATAGATATGATGAAATAAATGGGAGATATTGTAGACGCTTTATGAACCAGTTGTTTATGTTTCCCAGTTTCTAAGGACAATATACCTATACGGTCCTTTCGTGGTTTTGTTATATGTTGTTATAAGTATGCTTCAATTTTGAAGTATTAACAATTTATGTAAAGTATGGGTCGTTATATCATCCCACCTATGTCCGGCTACCACCTCGTGCGACGTAGTCGATCCCATGCCTCGTTGTTCGTGGGTTCATCCAATGTTTCTCTCATTTGGCCTAGGGTATCTACATCAGTGACGCCTCTCCTCGGCTTCTCTCCTCGTCTGGATTTCCCCTCGCACGATGCTAATGACCCACGACTCTTGCCTCCCTCCGGGATCCCGCCGTCACGAGGCTGTTGGCATCGACTCCTGGAGGAAATGACCACATGACCTTCCTCGGCTGGCGATGGTGTACCAGACTCCCCCACCGAGTTCGTTGTATCGCACCGTTGAACTTATAATTCACAGATCCGATCATTTCATATGTGTTCTTGTCTTCACGCCTTAATTTTCTCTCACTTTTTCTCTTACCGCAGCTCTCGCCACTGACGGGGGAGACTGGTTTGGATATGGATCAGCATCAGATCCAGTGGTTTCTGCTCAAGGTCTTTATTGGTCCCAAATCTGATGATGTGTCATAATGTTTGTAGTGTTTTTGTGGACTATTTGCAGTGCAACTAGTTTGGTTTTGTTGGAATTGAATTGTGTCAGGGACATCATCGACAACCTAAGCCTGTACGTGGACGCAGATGGACGTCGCAGGAATGCTCGGTGCCTGTGGTTCTCTTCTCCTTGCCAAATCGATTCACAATTCCCTACTAGTCTTTCCTGTGACCTGATAGACTTATTTCCTCTTGTTTCCTATTCCATTTATTTTTTCTCCTTGGTGCATGATCCCATCTTGGTTGGGTGAGATGGACCCCACAAAGATTTGGATCGTGTTGGTGGCTTAGGTGAAGGTTCAGCAGTTGGGGTGCTTTTTGTTTTGGTTTTTCTTTGTATCATGTCTGTAATGGTGTATCCCCTTAGGCATGTTGTCTCATTAGTGTATGTTTGGGTTGGTTTGACTAGTGTCTTCAATGGTGGATTCACTTGGGCATGACCTTATATTGTTTCACTTATTCAGTTCTCACTTTTCCAAAAAAGTGTTTAGTAATAAAAAAATGAATTTTCAGTCATTCAGAAATCTCAAAACCCTAGTTGGCTAACTGCGTGGAGGAATCCTGAAAATAAATAGGTGCACCATAGTCAAAAAGTTATACCTTGTGAGCTGAATCTAAGATTTCACAATGAATAATCATTAAAACACATAGGCAATCTGTGTTTTTGTGGACTGAGTCGGAAATTAGAAGTCAGGGTTCTGGTGTATGGATACATCGGCCGCCTCACCAACACTGGATTCCCTAAACTAATAACAACACTCACTGCACTTAACACTATTTTTGTTAATAAGAATGATCAGAGTCTTATGTTCTATGATAGAACCAACTCCTCTAATAAAAAGTTATCATGACCCGTCCCCTGGGGCCCATTCCATTAATACACCCAAACCCACCTTCCATAGGCCAGTGGCTGGTGACTAGCACCGAAGGCATATTCCCTATAACAGGGAATAAATTTCCTTTATAACCTATAAGCACACACAACCAAGAACACAGTAAGATACAAACTCAGGTAAGCTGAATAGTAATTAGAGTAAGTGAACTTTGTAAAAGGGGATAGAATACAAGGACAACTAGAAAGTACAAGGAGAAATTGGAAAGTACAAGACAACTTATAGGTGAAAAGAATCTCCTGGATCGTCCAACATGGATCCTACCTGAAGGGTAGGTACATCTCATGAACAGTCGTCTCTGCGGTTCACCTTGTCTAGTGTCCACCATTGAGCAACTTCCAATCCGGGTACCCTCATCCTCGGTTAGCTATGTCTTTCGTCTACACCAAACACAAAGAAGTGAGGGCATAACCCATTAAGGGGTGAGTATAACGATACTCATTAGGGCCTCGGAGGCCCTCAAGGTCCCACAAAATCCCCAAATTATAATCCACAAAGGAAGGAAACAATTGATTACCCTACTTAGGTATATTCCCATACATATACCTAAGTTATCAATTAAACCCATCTCAAACATGTGGAAAACATAGATTCCAACTCCAAAGGCCCAAGTTCAACTGTTCCACAAAGGAAGAAATAACACGAAGGCAAGTACCACACATGTATACCACACAGTATAATACCACCAAGGTATTACCACGAAGGAAAGTACCATATAGGTACCAACTCATCTCACACCAGGTATAAATTAAATAAAGTAGTAGAAATGATTATATGTAACTATTGAATCACATTACTCTATTAAGAGGCAGACCCACATAGGATCGATTGGTGCTGACCCACAGAGGATCGCTCAGTGCTGGCCCACATAGGACCTCTAGGTTCTGACCCACACAGGATCGCTCGGTGTTGACCTACACAGGATCACTAGATGCTAACCCACATTGGATCGCTCGGTGCTGACCCACACATGATCACTTGGTGGTGACCCACACAGATAACTAGTTGATGAACCACAGAGGATCACTCGGTGTTGACCCACATAGGATCACTCTTCATTTTTCACATCACAGCCAGCAACTGGGTTCCTGCACTGCGCTCGCTTGTCTCCGGGGGGGGGGGGGGGGGTTTCGATCTAAAAACCACTATTCGATACTCCAACTACCACTAAGTCCCATAAAGAAGAAACCCAAAGGACTTCCATGTCATAGGGGTCTCCACGCAATATACGGTGCATCAATCAGCTGCCCAGACAGTGAGTTATTAGTATTTTAGTACCGAAGAACTGCTTGGAATCGAACTCGATCCATCTCGACCGTTTCCCAACGTTATCCAAATATTTAGTGGTGTATACCAAAGGGACTGTGTCTCTCCAAGGTTTCCATCGCCACTATCAGTTTTTCAATCAGATGTCTGGTTCCAAAGTTATGGCCAAATAAGCATAAATGGGTCATAGTGGATCTGGGACCGGTCCGACCTAGTAGGACCGACCCGGCCCGACCAGGCCTAGGCCGAACCAGTCTGGGTTGACCCGTTCCGGCCCTCTATGTGGTCCGAAAGGCCGTGAGGGATGCGAGGGGTAGCGGAGAGGCTCAGTAGCGGGGCGATGTGAGGATGAAGGGCGGCTCAACCTCATGGGCGGCTCGTTCGCGGGGGTGCCATGAGGGCATGGGGAAACTCAACCACGGGGGGTGCCGGGAGGGCACGTGGCAGCTCGGCTGGGGACAACGCATGGTCGGGGGCATCTGGAAGGCCCACAGGCAGTGCGGAAAGCCACGCGACGGTGCGGAAAGGCTGCTAGGTGGCATGCCCGGCCGCGGGGCGGGGAAAATAGGACATGAGGTGGGGCGGTCAGGCCGCAGGCAGCGCAGGGAGGACACGGGGTGGTGAGGCGAGGCCGTGGGTGGCGCCGCGAGGCCGTGGGAGGTGCAGTGAGGCTGCAGGGGGGCGCGACATATGACACGGTGGTGCGGAGAGGCCACTGGGTGGCACGGCGAGATCGTGGTGTGGTGTGGCAGGCCTCGAGGTGGTCCGTCAGGCTGAGGATGGCGCGGTGAGGCTACAGGGCTGAGCGACTGGCTGCCGGCGGCATGGGGAGGTAGCGGGGCCGGGCAGCCAGCCGCGGGAAGTGAGGCTGGACGCGGGGGGCGCGGTGATGCCGCAGGGTGGTGCAGTGAGGCCATGGGGTGGCATCCTTTCCTTCATCGCGGTTGGTAGTCGTCCTCCTTCATTACGAAGAACACAATAATTATCCCATGAAATTTGGAGAGGAAGGTCCATGTTTGTTTGGCCTGCACTCTCTATATTAGAGTGGTACTAATCAGCTATAATACTTGAATCACAAGAATATCAAGAATGAGTATGGGAAATAATTCAAACACCATCCCTACCTTGTTTGATTCTTCGATAGAGGTTACGGGGAAGGAGACGACATTGTAGGGGATCGACGGACGTTGGTGATGTCAGTGTTCCTTCGATCTTCGGTTCATCGACATTGAAGACATTCCTCATCAATGAATGTACTAAGGAAGAATTCAAAGTTAAAGTTGGCGTTCTTCGTTGGAGAGCTTTCTCCAAATTCTCCAAGTATCTTCCTTTTTTCCAAGAGTTTCACCCCAATTCCACCAAGAATTAATTAGCCAACATTATAGAATGCGTTGTCATAATTTCAAATTGGAATAATTAATTAATTTAGTTGGTGTATTAATTAAAGGGGGTGGAATAAATAATCAAGGGAAAGATCAATAGACATCCCCTCATTTTAGTGTGAGGTTCAAAGGGGTTTAATCTCGGGTGGTCCCCACCACCATAACCTCTAATGAGAGGTTTTAGGTTCAGTGGTCCCCAACTCCATAACCTCATGGGGAGGTTTAATTCTGGTTGTCCCCACCTCTCAACATTCACAAGGAGTTTCAAAATAAAATAAAAATAAAATTTTACACCACTTTCTTTTATTTTTATTCTCTCACAAAAAAGTTAAAAACTAACTTCCACCCTCAACCTACTGTGGTCGAGGTGAAGGTCTCCTTAAGTGACTACCAGTGCTCTGAGTTCAACGGTGTCCTTGGATTTTAATTCTGAGAACCTGTTCAAAAGTTAGAAAATCCTTCCCGCACATTTACTGAACATACCAGAAATAAAGTTCATAAATTTATTCTGGGAACTTCATGCCTCGGAATCATGTGCTGTCAATTTTCGCGGACTCATAAAATACCCATATATTAAAAAACATTACATGAAACATCCGGGTCTTTACAAAAATAAATATTTAGAATGTTGAAAAATAAAACAAATTATATAATTTGGGTCTTGTTTGTAAAAATCAATACAAAAGTGATGGGAGTTCAAATGTTCAATAAAATCAAGCTTTAAAGTTGAGAGAAACGAAATTTGAAATACAATGAGGAAAATTATAAATCCATAGAAGTATGTTTGAATGAATTATCATGGCAGAGTATGAAAACCTTTATTATTATTTTAATTAGGTGATATATGTTCTAAGTAATATTATAAGATTTAGATAAAAACAAGGAGACTCCAAAATTGTTTAGTAGCATGTGATGAATTTTGTAACATTTTTTATTCTAGGATCTCACCAATCAAAGATAAAGAATATATTTCCTTTAATGAACTAAATAAAATTATTATATTTTATCGAAGGGAAAAAACTAAATTTCAGAAAAAGGTAAATGAAGAAATGTTGTTTGAGGCAATGGGAAATTTGAAAATTAAATAACATTTTGACAATGCAGTTTCAAGTGAATATTAAAATGAATATGATAATGGATAAATTTAATGAATAATTAATATTATCTCAAAATATTCCCTGAAGGGGAACATGAAAGGGAAAGGTGGATATTAAAAAAATATAATTTAATGGGGTACCTTACTATGAACTACAATGAGAAGAAGAAACCTGATTTTGAATATAAATAATATTAGAAACTATATAAGTAGAGTGTAAAAAAAGTTAAAAGAAGCCATAAAATTTTGATATAATATTAAAAGAAATGTCTATATGTAAAGGAATAAACCTGATGATCAATGAAGAAGAATCTAAAAACTCATCGATCAGTGAATATGGAAGTTATTGTAGTGATAAATTTGCCATCTTTGTGGCCCGTGTGGAATAAGGATTTTACACGTCATGTATTGATGAAGATGGTTCAAAACAAAATGTGTTGGTACACATTTTTGAATAATGACATTGAATATTTTATTGATAGTAACACAATGATAAAAAACAAAAAATATAAATTAGGGGAATGATAATAACAAGCTCATTATTGAGTGAAATAAGTTTGAAAATAATCAAGAAACTCATGTTGATAAGATGAAACAATTCATGTTGAAAGTAAATTTATAAGAGAATGTGATAAAATATCTTAAAGAAAACTTTTTATTTAAATAATAAGAACTATGTTAGATATATTCTATGTTTATTGAAGTTGAAAACGGGGTAAAAAATCTGACAGAGGATATCAAAAATTATTTTAATGTTAAATTGGAATCCTTTAATTTAGCTAAGAGGACTTGAAGAAAATATCAGGATTAAATAATACTAGAAAAAACATGTTTATAAATAATTTTACAAAAAAAATATAGGATCTAACTAAAAATATAGTCAATAGTCCAATCAATTTGGATTAAATATTCTACCATTTCTTTTAATGAATAGAGTAACTGTATAATGTCTTTAAAACTCAAATAGAAAAAAATCAAACTAAAAATTTATATATAAGATAAAATTCTAGAAATAATATAGGTAAAATATTTTTGAACTAAGAAGATTTAGGTTACAGTGGTACTATTTTTGCTATGGATTTTTTGGGAACAAATTATATACCTGTTGGAACCACATTCCATTTATTGGGATGAGACATGAAATTTGGGGAAGTCATCTATAGTAGAGAAAACTAGCTGTTCAATCTATAAAAGAAGTTATGTTTAATGTTTCTAGCATGCATAAATACAATATATTTTAATTTATTGAGAATTTATTTGAATGGAATGTGAAATAGGTCCAATGAGGGTGTCGTTTTGGTTGTGATTGAACCTCATAACATGAAATCAATTGAAGTTTTATTTTTAAAAGGCTTAAAAAATAACCTATTATGTGTTATCAATCTCAGTGATGTTTTCCATGAGTTAATTTCCAAGAAAGAAATATTTTTTATTAAAATATTAAAGTATGGCAGGATCATTTCATAGGAAATAATAATCAACGATAATCTTTTTTTATATAAGAACAGAAATATTAATGTTATATAATTTAAAAATATGAACTCTTGTTGTTGGATAGATGGATTGGCCATTTGATCCAAAGCATTCCGAGCAAAATTGTGAGTCATAGAAATATGAGAGATATTACCATTATAAAGATTTAATAATAGAATATGTTTTAATCATTCCAAATATTAAAAATAACTCAAAAAATAGATATAAATTTGATATTATCTTTACTATACCTTAAAAACATATTCACAATAATTTATCTTGTCTTATGAGGCTAATAAAATAATATTTTATTAATATTTCATCATATTTATTTGTGATTTTTCCAGAATAACAAAGGTGGTGTACCTAAATCACAAATCAAATATGGTTGATATGTTCAAAACATTCCTAAGACATGTAGTAAAGGAATTAGGGAATCACATTAAGAAGTTAAGATATAATCATTGGAATGATTTTATGTAATGCATTTCATATTTACCATTATAAACATGGAAAAATCATCAATTCACCACACTATATACACTCCAATTGAATGGGGTTTTAGGGATGGATAATATTAGTATTATTTATATTGTAAATAAAATCCTATCTAAAAAAATTAAAAATATTTTAGTGTTGAGGTTGTAAGGACCTATCCTTAAACATTACATATGATAGTATTCTTGAATTAGAATTAAAATTCTAGGATCTTTTACTTGTACTATTTTAGAGAATTAGGAAAAACTCTTACAAAGTAAACTCATACATTACAAGTGTACAATTATACTCGACTTCCATTTTTTCATAAAATGAAAGTATTTCAAATAAAACATGAATTATTTCCATGATTAATCTTCATGAATTTCATCATGCCTTCATAATTTCCCTTACCCATCATGTGATAAAACATTTATAAATATGGAATAAGAACAAAAATTTCAGTAAGTGATATAAGGGGAAGGAATACATTAGTATAGTAAAAATTTGTAAACTCCAATAATGTTTACCTTTATTTTAAAAAATCTTTGAGAATATTAAATAAAAACATTCTTCTTGATAAAAATAGATAAATTTTTTCAGAAAAATTATAATAACCTATATCATGAAATTATAACTCTTTTAGGTGGATTAGAGCATCATATACATAAAACTCTTTCAAAACTCTTTCGATTAGAATAACTATACGGCTAAATTATGAAATTACTATCACCCAAATAAGCTATTACAAGCATACTCAGTCATATTTCGGTCACCCCATGTTATATTTTCATGATATTACTGGTTCCATTTAGGCCACCACATGTATTTTTAGTGGTCTTTCCCATCATAATATAGGTCACCCCATTTAAACTATAACAGTCTTTCAAGATGGTATCTAGTCCACCCATGTCTAATTCACCAGTACTATATAATGAATAAAATAAATAATTTGTGAAATTATTTATCATAAATAATTTCAAAAGCTCCATTAACAAAATAAGAAAATTACATTTGGATATCAAAATACCATTTCCTTTTTAAAAATGACTATTAAAATCAAATCCCTGTGTAAATAAAAAAGAAACCATTTTATTTGAAAATACCCATGAAATTTTATAAAAGAAGAATCAAAGAATTAAATCATCATGATGGGGGAAATATTCTCTTTCTGTATTAAAAAACATACTTTATGAGTTTTTCAAAATGAAACATTAAAAAAATATTTTTCAAAATAAAGTCCCTCACAAAAATTATATGATTGAGGTGAACATTATTAAAATTAATCGATTATTTGTATTCTCTATAAATCAACATAAATTAATTTTAAATGAAACATAAATTTTTCAAAATTAATATTTCACATAATCCTATAGTGATGCAATTAGGAAGTATAAGTTTAACCCGATGAATAAAATTGGGTTAGGGATTCCCTTATGCATAGTAATTAGTTAAATCATACAAACTATAAACATAATAATTATAAAATCAAAAATTGATTACCATGAATATAATTATATTCATCATATAACATATAAAAGGGAATTATATGCACTGTATAAAATAAATTATTGGTGAATATGGCATATATCTCATGAAAATAAAAAGTTACATGAGAAACCCTTACCTCACTCTTCCCATTAGTTTTGAAAACATTAATATTTTGTATAATGGTTAAAAATTTTATTAACTTATTAAATAACTATATTAATATTTATAATTTCTTATATGATAATTTTATAATATATTATGACCCATTTATATATAATATTTCATTTTTTTCAAGGTTTTGGGTGGATTCGTTTCATGGTTTCATGATCGGTTCATTTGTGTATAAATGTGGATGATCCTATAAAATGGGATTAAAACTCCCGAAGTGAAATAAAATAGAATTATTGATCTTATAGAATAATTAATGGTCCAATATATTTTTTTATCACTTTAATTAATATGATTCTTTTGATAAAATGTTATTGATGAATGTTGGGTTCATTTTGTTTGTTTTTACAAACATCATGAAATAGATTAATTTTATTTAATATTTGTTTACATGTATTTTACAACACATTAAATAGGTTATAATGGACCAATTTAATTATTATTTAGCAAGAATATTATTTTTATGAACTACCATGATGGAGTTAATGGAAGGAAGAAAATCATTCTCGATGGAGACATTAAACTATCCTAATTTGGACAATCGTCTCATTTCATTGAATAAGAGGAGATAAAAAGTGAAATGGATATTAGATATTTAATTATAAGAATAAAAATATAGTAGATAAATTATTATATAGTTATCATCACATTATTGTTGAATCAAGTGAGAAGAAAACGGAAGAAAGGTAGAAAATAAGATAGGAGCTTTGATAAAATTACCTTATGGATATCACATCTGTGAGGGACCCCCTGAGGAGCATAAATTTGGTATCATGGTAATACCAGAAGACAATTGAAATGATTAGTGTTAGTATTAGAGTTTTTATAAACTATTTTATGAGATTAATGTAAAATTATGAGAAATTGGGTGGTGAGGGTTGTATTTATACATTAGGAGGGGAAGATTTAAGTGACTAAATAATGATTTCTTTATATTTAAAGTCAACCATGTTGAGGTGCAATTAATTTCCAGGAATTAGACTAATAATTAATGTTATAAAATATAAATATCATATATAAATACATCAAACATAAATTAAAGGTTATATTTTATTTTATTTTAAGAATTTATCTTTTAACATTAAACTGATTCATTATTTTACCTATACTGTGGTAAATATTTCTTTACCAGTGTATGTTTTTATTCCTAATAATGAAAATGGCTATAAAACATAATTTAGACCATATTATTCCAAATATTTAATCCTTTTTCTATAATTAAATTAAAATAACTATAAAATTTAGATTTATAAGTAGTCTCATATATGAGATGAGAAAGCATGTTTTTAAAGAGAAAAAAATTAAATGTTTGAAATGATTTTATAGCCAATTTCATTATGAAATTAATTAAAATGACCTGAGATTGTTTTCATGATATATATTATCAAAAATTATATATTGAAACCAATTTGAAATAAAATTTATCATTATATTTTATTTAGATCAAAAGTTTGTTTTCCAATAAAATATAGTATTTCTCACTATTCACCCAAAAAATAAAACTCAACAAAAAGTAAAAAAAATTAAACCTAAGATAATATTAATAATGAATTTTCCAAATATTAATTATATTTTTTCAAATAAAATTTAATAAATTTTAAATATTTAGTTTTAAAATATGTGTTCCATTAAAATAAAAAAAATTCCATTTAGAAAAATATAGTTTTATATGCACAAAACTAGATTTATTTTTGTCATAGTATTATCAACCATATTGGATGAATTTTAAAAAAATTTGATTTAATATATAAAATATAAATTCCATTAATAAATTTCACTAATAGTTATTAATTTAATTGATTTTGTTAAACAATCATCACATAAAAATAGTTTTTTAGAAATAATAGATCATTTATATTTAATTAATTTTTATTATCATTTTTAATTATTAGGTAACCAAACAATTCATTTTATGAACATTTTTATACTATATTTTCATAATTTAGTACATCATATTTTTTTCACTATTCCAACAGCTTTGTGACAATAATTACATTTAAATTATAACAGTTATTTATTTTTTTAAGCTCAATATGAAGTATCTTTTATGATGTTGAAAATAGTGTAACGCTTTAAAATCCTAGTATGCTACATTCTACCCCCGCCCCATTATAATGAATTTAATCCTCCAAATTTGATCCCATGATAAAAAACTAGGGGTTTCACTATTCAAAATACCTTTGTTGAAATCCATCATTGGAACAAGGGTTAAAAAAATTTGTTTGAAAGGAGAGAAAGAAATTTATGAAGGCCACCATAGATAAAACAATTAGGGTTCCATGTAGAAAGACATGGACATGGAAGATAAAACTAACTATCAATTTCTGATGGATAATGATAGATTACATATTTGTGAAAATGTTAACCACCAAAAAGCCATAAATCTATGATGTATTAAAAGGGAACTTATTTCTCGGTTAGCAAATTAAAGGAATAATATTTTTGTTTTATAATAATTTTATAAAAATAGAAGAATAATTTTACTACCTTAACTCTGTACAAAAGTAAACATACTTATTTAAAAATTAAAATTTCTTCCTTTAACCAAGTTCCACTCCAATCTGATTATTTTTTCCAAAAAATGAGTATTCAAGATGAATTTTTCATACCTAGTGCATCATAATAATCCCCTATGGATCACAACATCCACAAAAGTTTAGTTATCTACTCTTAAAATGTTTTGGAATTATCCAAAACCAAAATGGTTTTCTTCAAAAAATTAATTTTACAAAATTAAAATACCATTATTTGACAAATAACAATATTAATCTCTAAAAATTAAATAGTAATTCCCAGAGTTAAACATATTTCATTCAATAAATAACAAGCCTTAAAATTCCTCAAAATATTCCATTATAAAATTGAATCCCAAATATCTGAAGGATTTGATCACATAGCCTTCCAAGATGAATTCAACATTTCTCATTAAATAATATCTATCACACATAAATTATCATACAAAAATTTAATTTCCATAATCACATAATCTTCAATATATACTAATTATTTCTATAAATAACCCAAATCAAAATAAATCTTATATGCTTCTCCAATAAAATTCATCCTTTATTTCTCTAAAAAAAACCCATAGAATTTTATTTACCTTAATCATATAGGGCACAAAAAAATATTAAACGTATTGAAAACTAACATTAATCAATTAATCACCAATTCATTTTTCCAATCCAATGGTCATCTATAGGATAAAATAGACATTTTCTCATAGATCAAATCAATTGACTAAAAAGTTAAATATCATAAAAACCAAGACATCATGTAAGCTATTGGTAGGTGATGCACCCTTATCACACTTCGATTGTGGGTTTAATTCATGAGGCCTTTCTAGACATGATCTATTGTTACCCATCTAGTGGGTTGTATATTTTCTAATTCTATATTAATATAATTATTATAAAATTCTAGATATGTTAGAAACATCCTCAAAAATAATATTTACACATTTAAAATTAAAGATTGCCTCATATATTTTATTTTTCATCCAAAAAAGTAAGAACCCATAGTTACCTAAAAATAAAATATTATATGAACTTCAATTGTAATCCATAAATTTTAAAATTATTTTCATAAAAATAAAGTCATTATTCCCAAAATATCTTTTTTTATATAATAAATTTAAGGGTTAAATTTACCTCAATAATTTACCACAACATGATAAATGTCTCTCAAAATTTATCAATTACATGAAACATTAAATTGTGGGTCCCTAATACTTTTAACATATGATAATCCTTCAAAAAATATTAGTCCCCCTAGAGCTATCATCGCTTCACTAGATGACCCAACCTCAACTATAGTGGTGGTAAATGAATTTTCTACAAATTTATATTTCAAATCATGATGATTTTAATCCAATGAATCTAACTTTAGACAAGCATTATCATAATGAACAAATCTATTGAAACTAAAAAGCCACTCTTTTTGATTGATGGTGGTTACCACATTATTTGAATATTGAGGAAACTATTATTTATGTTCATGGATCTCATGACCAAAATGACTGCACCAAAAACATTTCCCAGATCCTATCAAACATTCCATCGATTTTAATTTTCCAAACATGGAACATTTGGGGGGCTTAACTCTAGAATTATTATTTACATTCTTACATATTCCATACTACCTTGACCATTTCTTAATGTTTTTTTCTCATGGAACAAAAGAGTCGACAAACACTATATCAACTTTTTCAGCACAATGAACCACTTTAAAATGACTTAAATTATCATGATGAAAATTATCTTCATAGAATTGGTTTCAATAATGAGTAAAATCAATTAATTTTACTAATAATGTCCGGAATTAATTTTTCGAAAATACTATTCCAATCTTATGATGTTTTCTTCCTTTGGGGCCACTAAATCATCATATTTTTTCTTCATTTTCTATAATTTTTTCTCTCTCCTAAGTCCAAAAAACTTAGGAAAAAATTTATCAAGGAAGATATTCTTAAATTTCCACCATTCCTTTGAATAAATTTCATCTTTATATCTTGTATTATTAACCAAAAAAGCACCATATGTTAGCTTCACCATAATAACAATAAACAGAAAGGGTTAATTTTTTTTGTTCCAAACATCCCAAGACTTCTAATATCCTCTCCGAGGAATTGATCCATCCATCTTCTACCATTAGTTCAAATGATCCACAAAATTATGGGGGGTATTTCCTCATGAAATGGTGCACTATAGAAATATTCATCTATGGTAGATCAAGTTCCACTTTAGCAAGTATCCAACCACTATTTATAGCTTGTGTCAACTGATCCATCACCAAAAAATCTATTCTATTCTGATTCCAACCATATTGAGATGATTTTTTGGAAGGATATTTTCCCCTTAGTTTATTCCAACTAAAATTTCCATATTTTCTATATGAAAAGCATTATAAACATAAATAGTTTATATGAGGTGATATGGTAATCATTAAATTCTATTTCATTTTAACTTAACACTAAGGTAAAATCTTTGAATGAAAGTTGTTAACATTATTCTTACATCTAAATCTATCTAAACCATCCTATGATGAAAAATATAAGACTTGATCTCAAAAAATTACATACTATAGTGTTTTGGAAATATAATTCACATTCAAGTATCTTTTTAATTTAGAGTTTTTGGGATTTAGGAAAGAATCTTACAAATTAAACACATAAATTATAATCAGAAACTTATACTCAATATCCATTTTTTCATAAAAATAATTTCTTTAAAATAAAACATGATTATTTTCCATGATAATTATGCATGACTCTCAAAGTGCCTTTATCCTTTTTATTCAACATCTTATGAAAAAACATTTAATAATGTATTATGAGCACAGAAAGATAAGAAATGGATAAGAGAGAAAGAAAACTATTAGTCAAGTGAAAAATGAAAAATCATATAACTTTTTCCATTATATTCAAACTTCTTTGATCATATGAAATAAAATGAAACCACTTGATAATCACATATATGTTTTTCTAAAATAAAATCATAAAACCCCATTTTTATCAATTGAAGCTCTTTTAGGTAACATAAAGAATCATATACATAAAACCCTTTCATAACCATTTCAATTAGAATAACCATACGACCGACTTCTAATATAATTATTGATGAATTAAGATATTATGCGATTACCCAGTACTATTTGATCCACCCAATGATAAGATTTAATAGTCTTTCTTGAAACCATTTGGTCCACCCCATGTTAATCTATAATGGCCTTTATCGGAGCTATCGAGGTTACCCGATGTTAAATTATAACAGGCTTTCCCAGCACTATCTGGGACACACCATGATTAATACTCAAGTACAATAAAATGAAAAAAAATATTCTTTTAATTTTTTTTTCCTAAATAATTTCAAAAACCCAATTAGACTAATAATAAAATCACTTTTTCATATCAAAATACTATTTCCATTTTTCAAAAAACATTTTAAATTAAAACATTGTGCACATCATAAAGACACCATTGTCATTGAAAATAACAATATAAATTTATAAATTTATATTTAAAAAATTAGAGCTTCATGATGGTGGTAAAAGCCTCTAGTATTTTATAAAAACATTATTTTTGAATTTTGTAAAAATTAACATTAACATAATATTTTTTTCAAAAGCAATCCCCTCATAAATATCATATATTTGAAGTGGGAATTAATTAAATTAATAAATTATGTGTTTTGTTGTAATTATATATAAAACAAGTTCAAATATGACATTATATTTTAAAATTTCATAGCACACATAGCCTTTGATAGACATAATTAAGAAGAATAACTTCAACCCAAAGAATTGAATTGGGTTAAGAATACCCTTATACTTTGCAGTCAGTCGAGTCGTATGCACCATAAAATAATTATTATATAATGAATATTTTTATACAATGAATATAATTATATTAATAATATGATATATATATAAGGTCAATATACACACCAAAAAAATAAATTAGTGGTGAATAAGTCATATACCTCATAGAAATAAAAAGTGAAATGAGAAACCCTTACATCATCCTTTCTTTTATATTTTAAAACTCTAAAGTCATGTATAATATTTCCAAGAATGTTGTAAACATGTTAGAAACTATATTAATATTTATAATATACTTATGTGACTATTTTTTATTATCTTATTACACGTTAATTAATATTATTTCATTATTTTCATGATTTTGGATGTGATTGTTTTATGGTTTCATAATTGGTTCATTTTTTATAAATATGGATGTTACTATAAAAGGGGATTAAAACTATAGATGTGGAATGAAATAGTATTTTGGTAATTTCATAATTATGAATGGTCCCATATATATTTTTTATTTCATGTATAAGTATGATTCATTTGATAAATTGTTAATGATAAATGTTTAGTTTATTTTGGTCATTTTTCCAAACATCATGAACGCGTTTCATTATATTTAATATTATTTTTATATTTTAGTTTTAAAAAATAAAGTAGGTTATAGTATACCTATTAAAATATGATTTATTCAAAATATTATTTTTATTATCATCCATGTAGGATGTAATGTAAAATGAAAAATCATTATTCATGATGACGATAAAGCGCCAAAATTTGGGAATGGCTGTGTTTCATAAAATAAAATGAGATTATAAATTAATGGTATATGATATATTTCTTTATAAATATAAAAATATAATATATACATTAATCTTGAGCTATATTGACTTGATGTATGATTAAGGTGAAGATCAAATGGAAGAAGAAAATAAAATAAGATAGGTACTTCGAGAAAATTACTTCTTGGATATCACCTCATTGAAGGACCCCTTGAGGACCTTGGATTTTAATTTTGGTGATAATAGGAGAAATTTTATATGGGTAGATTGAATAATAGGGTTTCTAGAAGATTTTTTATGATCTTTAAGTCTTTTGAGAATAAATGGGGTGTTGAAGGATGACATTTATACTTCAAGAGGGGTGGTTTAGAGTGATTAAATATTGTTTATTTTTTATCTTAATCTAACCACATTGAGGTGTAATGAAATTGCAAGAATTTTTATGATATTCAATTCTATAAAGACTATTTAGGGTCGATAAAATCTACAATAGTCCATTAATACTTGTATTTTTTTATATTTCAAGACTTTTCCCTTTAACATTAACCTGATTCATTATTTTACCTATACTATTATAAATATTTTTTAGTTTGGTAAAATTTTATGCCTAAAAATGAAAATGAAATTACAAACTATATTTTAACATGTCATTCCAAATATTGAATTCATTTTTCCAAATTCATTTCAAAAAATATGGAAAATTATTCCCATAAACAGGATGAGAAAAATAAATTTAAAAGTGAAAAACATTAAATACTGAAAAAATATTATATCAAATTTCACTGTGAAATTAATTACAATGAAAAATATAGGTTTCATTGATGTTTATTTGAGCTAATTATATTTCAAAATAAATTTAAAATATTATTTAATTATATATATTTCTATATTGAAATTCATTTTCAAATAAAATCTAGTATAATTCACTAATCATCAAAAAAATGAAACTTGTTAGATAATTGTCAAAAATTTACCCTAAACTAATTTTTATATCCCACTATCAAATATTAATTTTATTTTTTTTCAAATAAAAATTATTTACATTTCAAAATTTTGTTTTAAAATATTTATGATATTCAAATGTAGATATTTGAACTTTTAGAAAAATATAGCTTTTATTCTTAGAATTGTGTTTAATCTTATCATAATATAATCAATCATTATGGATAAATTTAAAAAAACGATCGAACAAATGAAATATATATTTCATTATTGTCTTTAAATAATAGTGATTAATTTAATTTATTATGATAAAATGTCATTGGGGATATTAAAATAGTTTTTTACAAAAACACATCCTTTATATTCAATTGTTTTTTTTCATTTATAATTAATTAGTAACCAAATAATTAATTTTATAAGCATGTGTAAAATATATTTTCCTAATTTAGTTCATCTCATTCATTACCACTTTTCCAACAGTTATGTGATAATTATTGCATTGAAATAACAATATTTATTAATTTGTTTAAGATCAATGAGGAATATATCAATGATACTGAATGTTTTGTATTGATTTAAAATATTTGATTGTTTTAGAGGTTTTATTTTTTTTATACACATACAAAATAGATTTATTTTCATACCCAAGGTAAATTTCTCCCCATAAGAAATGTTCTATAAAAATAAACCATTTTTCAATGGTCAAACCTGTATTTTGATACATAAAATATGATTACTGAAAAAGGAGATCATCTATAGACAAGAAGATGGTTTATTGTGTGAAATCACATGGATCTTATATCATATGTAAAACCCTGTATAGTAGATGAACCTAAAAAATTTATTAAATGGGTTAAATATGAGATTGATGAACTACAATAGATTGTAAAAAAATAAACTAATTACCTAATCCTAATACTAATGTCTAAAAATTTCATTTTCACAAAATAGTTGTTTATAAAAAAATTTAATGAGAAAAGGTTCGTAATAAGAAACATGTCTAGGACAGAATGCAAAGGACAGTTTGCACAGGACATTGCATTTTTTTACGGGAAAGTTTGATGAGTAGTCATGCACAGGTGGAGCCTCCATATATATTTTGATGCTTTGTAGGGGCATCTATGTGGGGTGTGTTTTGAGATGATTGTGGCATTTTTGAACATTGCTTTTGTCTCTAAGTCTTGATGTCATGTCTAGTTTCCTCCTTTACACTTAAAAGGGGTCTTATCCAAAAATCAATAAAAATTGCGGCCTTCTGGTCATTCAGTAAATAGGGAGGTTTGAAATAATTAGAATTATTTTATTCATGAATAAAAAAATGTACATTAATGTTTATCAAAAGGATACAAAATCAACTTTTTAGAATTATGATCTTTAAGAATGAGTATTTATTATTCAACAAGATAGTTTTATTATTTTTGTTTATTAAGGGATGGTGTGGAAATAGGTAAATAAATTATATGGCTTCAAAAACAATTATAGGGACTGTTATTCCAAAATTTATAGCTATATGAGTAAAATAGACTATAGTAAAGGGAATGTATATAGAAATTTGAATATTAAAGAGATACTCATGGGTTCATTAATTTTCAATGTATATGTTGATGATATAATATATTCAAGTGATAATGTGACCCTTAATGAGTATTTTTTTTAGAAAATGAAATACCAACTTGAGATGAATTTACTCTATGAATTGATATAATTTTTGTGGTTAAAAATTGCAGAGATTTTTTATTGTATATTTCTATATCAAAAAAAATAATAATTCAAGAGAGACATTGAAGAAGTTTTTTGTGGAACATTCTAGGTAGTATTCAAAAAAATATTTAATTTAGAATAATTCATTGTAAATAATAGAACAACATCAAGGATAACCAAAAAGAATTTAGCAGACTCATTGAAAGTATATTGTATTTAGAAGCCACATAACCAGACATATCCATTAAATTTATGGTTTGTTATCAAATTAAATGTGACCTCACAGATTCACACAAACCATAGGAAAAGTGTATATTGAGATATGTGATGTTATATAGGAATTATGTTCTATTTTACAAATTCAATATATATTTTAAGCTTCATGGATATAGTGATGCAGATTGGGAAGTCGATTTTTTAGATAAAAAAAATAACTAATGGGGCATTATTCATTGGTGAGGGATATGTGAGTTGGTCTAGAGATAATTAACATAGTGAATCATAGAAAAATCGAGGATGAATATATCATAGTAAACCATTTATGAACATGAGTTTTATTAATGGGTGTTCTGTTAGGAAATTTGGGAGCTAAAAATAATAAATTATTAAGGATTTTATGTCATATCCAGAGTGTAACAAAATTCAAAGAACCATTTACAGTACTCTATATGTAAACATATGGATATCTTGTATTATTTAATTATATATAATTTAATAAATGGATATATAAATCTTTAATTAATTTCTACATGTAATCATACAACAGATATATTCAAAAAACTCATGCTAAGAGATAGCTTTTTTGGTTGAGGTTTAAACACCTTCTTCTCCCTTCTCCTCTAACTTAACGAAATATGGAATTTACGCCCATATGGGCATTGGATTTTGATAAAAAAATTGGGAGAATGTGTTTCATAACTATATTTCATATGGTAAGTGATATATTTGTTTAATTTTAATTTTTTTTTAATTGAGAATGGGTAATATTGTGAAAATTTATATTTTATACATGATTTGATGAATACATGACTAGAGGTAAAGTCCATCTATATCACTTAGACAAATATTACTAACACTAAGGAATGGAATTATATCGAAAATATAACCATTACATTTTTGGGGGAACATGAATCTTCTTATATGAGATAGGATGTGATATGATCATTCTCATGATGAATCATAAGAATATGTGAACATGTATGATATTTTATTAATGATTTTATAGATGTTTCTAAAAAATATAAATGGGGGAGATTAAAGGGCGATTGGATTTATCGAGGATTTAATTACGATTAATTTTTTTGGGAATTATGTTATAAGAACATTATTGGGGTGTTTTATTTTATTGAGTTTTTTGGAATGTAATTCAGAGTGCTTAAAGGTAATTGGAAGACGATCAGATGTTGTTTTAAAAAAACCGAATATTATATACTTCCTAAGAAATTAAGAAAGTTAGGAGCTTAAGGATTTTTCAATTAAATGTAATTCTTTAGGTTTGAGTGTAAGTATTTGATAACTGACTAAAATTCCATAAAATATGATCTTTATACTTTATGAATTGAATATAATACTTCATTTATTAGTGTGATTCTTTCATTGTGGTGCATAAATCTTAATGGGATGATTTTATGAATTTTACACTAAGTGTTAGACTTAGTGTGTGTGCATAAAGATTTCATCACTATATGTATGACTTAATAGAATTAGTGTAAGACTTTTTTATAGAATCTAAGACTTAATGTTTGTAGTTAATCATTCCATATTGATAGTAAATATTCATCTTAATGCTTTGGTACATCATATAACATGATCATATGTATTTTATAGTGTGATAATTTTCCATGAGTTTAATACATCCTGTACCTATCATAATACATCTAAGAGAATATGACTTTGATCATCCCAATATAAGAATAATATAGTTATTAAAATCTTGAGTTTCTACTGGGTGAAAATCCTTGATTCTATAATTTTGATATTCTAAAGAAAATAACCTAAATATCTATAAACAAATCATTATTGTGATGAAAAACACATTTAAAATATTATTCAAGCTAACTAATGTGAGTTTTCAAAATTGGTTATCATTATTTATATCTAATTTAAGATCTTATTAGGAATATATATAAAAACATTATGTTTCATTGATTTAAGTCTATTTAAAAATAATATCTAGATATTCCATCTAAATTTTATTTGGATGTGATGAAGAGCTGGACATAGGATTCAAGATCACAAGATATAGTATAAGGGAAGAAATCAATTTTTTAAATTGAGTTTTAAAAAACAATTTGAGTAAAACAATTTCTTTCACGTGAAGTTTAAAATATAATTGAATACTTAGACTGATCTATTTCAGTCAATTATTTTCAATTGAAGAAGTTGATTTTGGAAGATAAATTTGTCATATTAAGAGTGGGAATAAGAAGTTTTTATGCTAATTATATAAATTTAAGGGAATTTTTTTCATACCATTTCATAAAATTTGAGATCCGATGTCAACTAATATTATTTATCCAGTACTAAAGATAAATTAGTGGGAAAACATAGATGAAAATTCTATAATAGTTCTTTTTGGTGGGAAACTTAAAGTACTCTTGGTTTTAATTTTATTGCTATTGAGTTTTAAGGGATCCATTTAATTCTCTTAAATAAAATATTTTTTATAGTATCGATATTAATAGGATTAAAGGTGTATTAAGAAAATAGATGGGTCATGAATTTTCAAAATTAGTACTATGATATATTGTAATATAGTTGAGTGTAGAAGACAAAATTTTATACTTGAAGATCATTTTTTATAATCTATATGAATTTTAGATTCAGAATCCAATTTAAACATCTAATGATGAGATTGATAAGATGTTATATAATCATAGCTATTTTTGGTGACCAACCATTATTGAAAATATCTAATGTCTCGGTAAGGTAGATATATATTTATAATTTATGATGTAAGAATTATTTCAATAAGATCCACCTCAACATGGTTTCAGATTATGTATGAATGTGGTGTGAAGATAAATCTTCTAGTGTGACTCTAGACATGTATAGTGTGAATTTTTTCTAATACTAAAATCATGGTATTTGTTATTGCTTATAGATAATATTTCAATGTTGAGGGGAATAACCATCTATTAAAAAGAGTATGTTACATGGTAAGGGGTAGAAACTTGAAAAAAATATTCATGTTCATTACATATATGTTTTTTAATAAACACCATAATTTCGAGACTCTTTACTTAAATGAACTAGACATTAACAAGTTGTATGTATTGATTTCGTAATAAAGAAATTGTAAAAATTTGAAAAAACTAATTCATCCCCGCCTTGTTAGTGGGGTGATTCATTCCTAGGAACATCATTTTAGTTTTCCTTATAGTTTAATTAAATGTATCTAATATTCTTATCATTCTAACTCAATACAAATCATTTAATTTTTAATTATACACACCATGTTATTATTAAAATACAATAGTAAAATAACCCTAAAAACTATATAATTTAAATTGAATAACATAGTGTATTTAGATCAAATTTCAAATATGATAATGATAAATTCAACCTTTCTTGTAGTTAAATGAAATTTGGAGATTATTTTTATATTTTTAATTAAAAAATATTCATCAAATTCTAAGTTATGTAACCCATGTTATATTCTAAATATAGTAAAGAAAAAAAATCTATAAGATACATAATTTATAAAAAAACCCGCATCAATAAAATTCTATGATCTCAAAAGACTTTTTTAGAATATGAAAACCTTGGAAAATTTGTAGTCAAATTTATCAAAAATAGTATGGTTTTTTAATTATTAAAACATAGAAATGAATGACGTTTAAAGAGACAATTAAACAGAACCTATGGCCACAACTAACCACAAAATAATATCCAATACGCAAGAGAAAGATATGAAATAAACACAAAACAGAACAAGTATGATTTCTAAATACATTTCATCTCAAATAAAAGGATTATTACAACATGGACCTTACCATGATAAGAAAATACATTATCTATTTCTGGGGACACAAAATATATATATTGTTAAATTTGGTATACTCCTATAGAATATTATCCCATGGTAATCCCAATAATAGAACCCAACCTAGTGGCACCCATAGTCTCACCAGAACAAAACTACATTCCTATTTATGCATGCATATAATTCATATTTTACCCTCATATCCCAAAAAGTAATCAAGAACCAACCCATGGTCTACAACATACAAATGAAACACAATCCATACTAATAAATCATACAATAGAATCTCAAAAAAACCACTACTCATATAGAGCAACTAAGGTAGAACCCAAATGAAAACAACATGCAAGGATTTCCTCAAGCCACAACTACTCTAAAATCCATGATCATAAATCCCAAAATAGATCTTCCTTTGAATGAGGCACGCCAAGAATCATAAGGACAAATCAAATGATAACAACCTCAACCTATCTCAAGAATCTCCAAGAATACCCATACCCACTAATCAAACCATCAAACCAAGGTTCCCATATTTCAAAGTCCCTACCGATATAATTACTTAGATATCTACTAGGAAAAACCACATTCAATAAATCCCAATCAATTTACTAGTAGTAAAGAAAAATATATGCCATTCCATTAAAGTAATAGGATGTGTTAAACATAAAATGTGGAAAACACCTAAATACTATCATAGTAGCCTTTATAATATACCATTTATAGAGGCTTATTCTAAATTAAATGAGTCAAAAAAATCTTATTCATGTCCCAAAATTCACATTAATCAATCACAACATCAAATAAAGGACAATACAAACACGTGATTTATTATAATAATATAAATTCTTTTAAAACCATGATCCCCATATAAAATACACACAAAAATATATTTTTTAGACAAAACCACCATTAAAATCGGGACTTCATTCACTAATAGCTAAAAAATAATTTTAATCTTTTAAAATGAAACCCAAGATGGATTTGTCAATTGAACACATGTACAAAACTGTTTTTAATGAAATTAAAATCAGTTTTAGAAACTAAATATTCCTTTTGATTTTCATAACAAAATAAACACTTATAATTAGAAATAATTTTCAAATAATTCACCCTTTACTATAAAAATACAATCATAAGACCCAAACAAGAAACAAAATTGAGATTCAAAAATCAGAAACTACCATTAAAATAATAAACCCACCTTTTAGAATTCTATTTAATTAAACACACATCACATATTTAAACCCTTAAAACCACTATAACTTATTTAAAACTAATAGTTTTTTAAATAATCAAGATATAATAAATTATTATTATATTTCAAGATGAATATAACCCCTTCAAAAACATTTTTTTGAAAGCCAATTTCACTTAATGAACAAGGCTAAAGGATTTTTTTTAAATAAAAAAATTATCATGAAGAAAATGATAAAAAATACAAATCGAATTTCACATCATATAAAATATCACATAATCATAGGAATAATAAAAACCCCAATGAAATAAAATCCAATTATTCCAATAAATCGTAAGACTCACCATAACCCTTTTCCCATTTTTCGAACTCACTATGAAATTCAAGAATAATTGTATCTAAATATAAAAAAAAATAGTATTTAGAATTATTATCATCTTCTCCAAATATTTTATGACCATTTTAAAATGATGCACTGGTCCTTGTAACAGTTATAAAGTCATGTTCTTTATTGCTTCCTAGTTTTCCAAGCCCTCCAAGCTAGCCTCACACATTGATTTTCTTTCATGTCCCTATCCCTAATAACTAAATATGAACCCCAATGAAATTCAATAGATTCCAATGAGGATGAAAAAAACACTATAAGAATCAAATCATGATCTAATAATTCCATCAAATATTAATCTAGAATAAAAAACCTAACAACTCATGAAAACTTAAGGATCATAGTGAGAAAGGGAAAATGAAAATCTCATGGAACCTACCTCTTGAGTCCTAACTTCCTTATTTTAAAACTAAAAAATCCCAAAATAACAATATTGATACACAAAACCCTATTATCCCACCAAATAACAAGGTATTTGACACTATTTCATAATTGATAATCATTGGATTACTTTTGAACTTTCCCTCATCCCATTCTAAAACTAGCTTGTGAAGGACCTCAGAACACCTTGAGAGGGGAGGGGGAATTAGGGTATCAAATTTTTCTTTCTAAACTGAGAGATCTTGTTCCCATGTTGGTTGGATCTAATTAAAGTTTTCTAATGAGAAATAGCAGAAAAGAAAAAAAATCATGCAAAGCAAAGACACATCAATTTTACTTGGTTCGCTACTAAGGGATACGTTCGACAATCATACACCAAAAAGTTGTTGTCATACAAAAATACATTAAAATTCACTAGTTGTGGTATAAAAAAGTTTAGAATAGATCCTCTATGCCAGGTTCCCAGCCTTTACATGGTTTCAGGGATAACACATTATGTCCCTTAGATCACTTCTGTTGACTCCCCCAAGATCACCATTTTTGTAAGAATATAAAATCAGTTTATCAACATGAAGGTCACTTTAATGGGTTTAAATTAAATCATTCATCCTCAAATATAGATAGATGCACTATTAAATTATTGTTTTCCCCTATAGATTTAATCTACATTGCATACTATTTTATCCAGAACTTTTCCTCCGCATACTATCCTTATTACTCTATGTACTACAGTGGTCCACATACCACCTTCACATAATAAATCATCAAGCTGCAACCATGTACTACATCTCCTATGCATACATGTCTTCCTTAAAACTACCCTTATTCCACTTTTTAATTTTTCTTTGTGAAATGATGTGGACTTCACCAAATTCCTTTTATATTTTAAATTAAATACATTGTGGGGTTTTCATCCTAATAACTACATATAGATTTCTCTGAATACCTCTTAGTTTTTTTAATCTCAGTTAAAGTCTTGAATGATGGTATTTTTTCTTCTAATATAGGCAAATAGATCCTCATAAATTAATAAACTGATATTTACCAAATCTTTATTGTTGCACAACCTTAAACATGTACTACACATCTCTCGTGAAAAATTTTCCTTACATGGTCTGCATACCTCCATTCTCCCAATGTTGTGGCATAAATCTCATCCTCACTTCCAAAAATGACATGCTTCCTATTTTCCACAAACTATGCCTTGATTTTAAAAAGTAAATCACATCCCATGAACTATCATGGATTCTGCATAAAGAGAGTCATTTGGCGAACTAAATATCTTAACTTTGAACCTACTTTGTTGCACGAATCATTCCTCCCACACAGTCTGCACAACATTTCTACTTCATGGTTCATAGTTATCCATTTGATTTACCAAACATCATGATATGTTAACTATTACTAGAACATGGTTCATGTACCAAGATTCATTTTCCAAAACTCTTTCTTTTCTAAAAAAAATAAACTCCATATTTTGAAGGAAAATTTTTGGAAAACACTAGGAAATTGTGCCACCTTTAATACTGCATTCAAAAGAAATCATAGGACCACATTCCATGAAAACTCCTTGATCTAACAAATGTGGTTTGATAATGAACACAAACCAAACTCCATTTCTAGTAAATAAAATCCTTGGTTCCAACTACGTCCCTCATTAGCTTTGTAGTCAATCCACAGATAACTTCGATGAAGCACCAGCAATAAACAAAACATGATACATGAGAAAAACATTTCAATTATCCTTCTTTTCATTATCCTCATTTATCCATTATCCATTATCTTTACTATTGAATTTATCCAATCTAACCCATTACCAATAACCCCAAAGAACCAAATTTTGACATGTAGGGATCATATAACACTCCCCCTAGATGATATCTCACACATAAACCTACATCACATTCATAAAAATATTAAAAATGTTCAAACAACTGGGGATTGGAGATGTTGGTAATCTACACATGTACAGGGAGGCGGCTAAACGCTGAGGTTCAACCAATGCTTCTCAAACACATGTGATGACAGTGTCTTCTTCACTATGTCAAAAACCTGATCATCAATTCCAACAAGATCCATTTTAATCATTCCTTGATCCAGTTTTGTGATATCTAATTTTAATGTGTTTTATATGATAATAATGAATAGGATTACTGGTAATACCAACCACACTATGTTTTTCATATTGAATCACCACTTTTTGTTTCACCTCATCAGAAATATTAATATGTCTTATATTCATGCAAACAAGTTTAGTGAAAGCCTTTATAGTGTAGATATGTTTATCTTTAGTAGTACTGAGAGAAATGATTTCCTATTTCTTACTCAGCCAGTCCACACATTTCCTGCCAATGAAGAGTGATCCAGCACTTGTAGATTTTCTATCCACCAGATCTCCAGCCCAGTCAGCATAATAAAATACTATATGGTCATTATCATTTATTGTTGAAAATTATAATCCAGAATTGTGAGTACCTTGAGTATACCACAAGATTCCTTTCACTACTTCCATAGGTTTTTCCTTTTGATTACTTTTAAAGAGATCCACTAAGCATGTTGAAAATAAAATATCTAGTAATGTCGCATTAAAGTAAAATATGCATCAAATTATTCTCTGATACATTGTGGGATCTACAAATTTCTTATCTACAAGCTTTACCAATTTTATCTCAACCATAATCGGATTCAACATTGGTTTGGAATCTTGCATATTGAATTTCTTCAATAACTCTCTAGCATAATTTTCCTAAGAAATTAAAGTGTAGTATTTCCTCAAAATTATGTGTATCCCTTATAAGTATGTGAGTTCACCAATCATAGAAATTTCAAATTCTAAATTCATGTGATTAGAAAATTTATCCATAGACCTGTGTCTGCTTCTTCCATATATAATATCTTGTACATACACGAGAACCATGAACTATTCTTTCTGAGAATTCTTCACATAAATATTTTGATCCACTCCTCTTCCAAATTCAAGAATCTTTAGATAATAATCTATCCAATAGTACCATGCCAGTGGTGCATGTTTCAGACCATATAATACATTTTTTTAATCTGAAAACCGTCGCTTCATCATTATTAAGAATAAATCTCACTGGTTGTTCCATATAGGCATTTTCTTCAAGAACACCATTTAAGAAATCTATCTTTTCTTCCATTAGATAAAATTTGTATCCTATTTTAATTTCCAAGGAAATAAATCGTCTTATTGACTCCAATCTAACCACCAGATCCAATTTTTCTAAAACATCAACACCTTCAATATGTGAATAGCCTTTAAACACTAGCAGTGCCTTATTTCTGGTCACATTTTTATGCTCTTCAAATAAATCTTTGAAAATATACTTTGTATAAATAAAAATTTGGCTTTCAGGTCTCTTATCTAGGTCCCATGTTTGGTTATTATGAATCTTATCTAACACTCCATTCATATTTTAACCAATGATTCATCCTTTACAACTTCTTCAAATGAGGATGGTTCCACAAATGATTGGAATTCGGTTTCTGTATTATTTTTCATTCTTCTTGTCTACATGGGATCTATCTAATCCCCAATGATGTTGGATTGATCACTTTTCTCACTTATATTTCTCTTATCAAGTTTAGATGAATTTTTTCTAACCATGGTTTCCCTTTCTGATTATTTTTCTCACTCAACCTCATGATGTGATACCTGAATTTTTTTCATTCCTCCCTCAACTTATGTCTTTATATCTATTCTATGTCCACATTCTTCCTCATCTTCTATCACATCAGGAAAATAATTTATTTAGGCATTTTTTTTATCTACTATGATTTTCACATCATTATTTTACTCAATTTTATCATCTTGTTTATTGAAACATTTGTAGGATTTTATACTCATTGAATATCTGAGGAATATTCCTTCATCTGAAACATCACCATACTTTCCTTTATTTCCATGTTTTTTTAGATAAATAATTTAATTCTAAAAACACAAAAATACTTCAAATAGGGATTCCTTCCATCCCAGAACTCATATGGTGTCTTTATTTTTCCCATATAATGCCCCATTAATATTTAGATATAAACTGTATCTTGAACAACCATTTTCTATTAATAGATAGAGATATGACTCTCAATTATCATAGTACTAGCCATACAATTCTCATGTTGATTACGGTGCTCAACCAATCCATTTCTCTATGGGGTTATCACTGTAATCACATGATGTTGTAATCTATGTTTATCTAGGTAAATTTAAAATTTAATGGATATGTACACCCCTCCATTTTGAGACCACATAAATTTTATTTTTCATCTAGTGTCATTCTCTACTATTCAGCGATAAGTTTCCATTCAATCAATAACTTGTTATTTCCTATGTATAACTACCACACATGTCATTATACTAAAATCATAAATAAAAAGGATTAAATAACTTTATCCATATGTTCTAGATACATTTATCAGACCACATACATTTTTATGAATGACACATGGTAGGTTTATGCTCTTTTATTCTTTGGATGATATAAACCACACACCAACTTTTCTCAAATGAATGCATCATATGTATTCTCCCATTCATGCTTTATATTTGGTATATCCATGAAATTATTCAGTTTAGATATATTTTCCATATCTTGTGGATTGATGTGACCCAACCTTCAGTGCCACAAGTTGTTTTCTTTTTCCACATTCATGAAACAAATGTTCTTTTTACTATCAAAATGATATATGTTGCCATTTTTTATGCATCCCTCAGGAGATAGATCCCTATTCTTCATTTTATAGTGCACCCCATTTGATGGATTGTTACCATAATTCCTTAGTTATAAAATTGGCTCATACTGAGGACATTTTGATGTAATTCACCCATAAAATGTACTTCATTCTTCTTCATATCACAATTTTATAGTATAGTACTTTTACTAGCTTCGATCATCAAAGAACCATAATTATCAAATCTCACAATTACATCCAACTTTTTCTTGATATTTGATAATAGTTATGCATTTCCTGTCATATGTGATGAGAATCCACAATCAAGAATCTAAGTGCTTTTTTTCTTGATACATTTGAGAGCTATGTCTACAGGTTTGGATTTTTCAATTTTTCTCTTTTTCGTTCATGAAATATTAGATTTAGTGGAAGTTATAGACATCCTTTCAAATATATCTTCTGTGTGAGTAGGGTATTCATACTCATATTATTCTTCTCTTGGAGAAAACCTATTTGTTAGAGAAACACTATTTGGTTGTAGTGTATTTACTTGTCTTTGGGATCTATACGCTTTTTCAATGTCATTCCTCTTCCTACAATAAAATAATTTATATCCAATGTTTGAACATTGAAGAACATATCCATAGAAACTAGTTATTCAATAAGAATTATGTTATGAATACATTATATTTTGTTGGATTCCTATCTCTTCCCCATTTATGTATATTTTTACCTCTTCGCAGTACGACATGGTATGGCCTAGATAGCCACAGAATTGACATTTCATAAGTGGGAATGCCTTTTCACTTATATTCCTTATCATGTAAATTTTCGTAGGTGGGTAGTTTGATTTCATATCACCTCGAGATTCCTAAGAATATTTGTTAGTTCTCAATTTCGTTTGTATTGAGGGTCTCTTCTTCAGCAATTCATGTGACTTTTCAACCTATCCAATATTCAACGTGCCTTTATTTGGATTCCTTTTTTTCAGTATTATATTTTTACCATCACAACTAATTCCAATGGAACACATGTATACAGGACTTTGGACATTCAAAATCTTTTCAACTCTATCAAAACAATACATAGGTATCTCTAGAAACTCAGTATCTGAGAATTTGGGAACTATGTTTTCTTCATCATATCATTGGATATTGATTCACATTCATGTTTACTCTTCATAGTGACAATTTATTCCTCTTGAAATTCAGTATTCTTAGACTTCTCTTTATGTTTGCTAGAAAGGTATTTTATGAAACATACATTTTATTAAATTCTATGTTTTACTTCCACTATATTTTCTCTGCATTCAAGTATTGATTAATGTACCTTCAAAAATTCTTCCAGTCCTTCAATTTCAACTTCAAGATGATAAACATATTCTAATTATTCTTCCACAATTGTTTCCCACTTGTTGCTTCACTAAAATTGATTCTAATGCCTACCAAAATCACCTGAAACATTGAACATGGGATCAACATTAACAGTAAGATGATTATCTCGAGATTTATATTTTTATGGTTCTATTTTTTCAATTGTAGCCATCATGGAAGCATGGTTTCCAGAATTACTTCTTCATTTACCAAATATCCATATTCATATTCTTCTTCTTCATAGATAAAACTCTTTCATTGAAATTTCATTCCAGATTGAAAGTCACTTGTTTTGAAAAATATTTTCTAAGGCTTTTTAATGTATCCATTTTCACTTTCTTCATCATCAAACGTTCATGGTCACTTAGAGGCAATGTACCAAACTTTTCCACAATATATAAAGACATAGGCTAATTGACTTAAAATTTCCATGTTCCCTTCTTGAATTTTGTGGAAATGAGATAATGAATTTGTTTTTCTTATTATCTTCATCATCACGATCTCCTAAAATTTTTAGTTTCTTCATTTCTTTGGATTTTATTTCCTTTATTAAATGAGTCATTGCATCATCATGTTTGACTCTAATTTTATAAGACATTATACTACTCGAAAGATCATCTAATGATAGTTTAGGGAGATCCATTTCATCAAGGGATAATACATATTCATTTTAAAGAGGAGGATTTCTTCTCAATATTTTCATTACAATATTAATGTCTTTTATTTATTCACAGAGTCCTTGTAATATTATAACAACATCAGGAATCATATTAAAAAATTCATCGGCATTTTTATCTACATGAATTTTTAGATCATCATTCCTTTTGTGTTAAACATGGAGATTCACCTCATTCACCTTGTTTCCTATCTCATATATGTTCACTAGTTCTTCCCACATAAAATTTGTTAATGTACAAATCATAACTTTTAGATATATCTGATGAGAAAGAGTTTTTGTAAGGGAATTATGTTCTTTGGCATCTACATCAATCATTTTCTTGTCTGTAAAAATCATAGACATCCCAATTGAATCAGTTATCAGTATTCCATGTGCAGTGGAAAACAAGAATTCAATTTCAAGAGATATTAGATGAGATATCATCATTTTATTCCAGATATGAATGTTTCTTCCATCAAATAGGGGCACTCCCCTGATATTTACTATATTTTCCATTGTAGATATTAAGGGAAGATTTAACACCATCAACAATTACCCATTGATACCACATGAAGGATAGAGGAACACCCAAAGAGGGGCTGAATTAGTGTGTAATATTTTTCTTTTTAAACTGAATGATATTGATCCCATGTTGGTAGAAAACAGTTAGAACAATCAGATGAGTAATATAAGAAAACAAACAATCACATGAAAAGAAATGAAACATCATTTTTACTTTGTTCACCACTATGGTCTATGTCAAAGGAATATACCCCGATAGGTTTTTATTCATATAAAAATCCACCAATCTTCACTAGTTGTGGAGTAAAAAAGGTTAGCACAGTCACACTATTCTAGGTGCACTAATTTTATTTGTTTCGAGGATAGTATACTAAATCACTTAGATCACTTCTGTTTATTCACCCTTCCTTACTACATTGGGAATAATCTAAACTCGTTTTATTGACTTGATGGTCACGTCAATGGGTTGGCATTAAATCATACATCCTCAAATGTAGATAGATGGTCTATTGAAGTCTCATTTTACCCAATAGATGTAATCTACTTTTATGATTACTACTTTTCATTAAACATTTCCTCCATGTACTTGTCTTATTCATCCACGTACTAGAGTTCTCCACGTACCACCTCCATGTACAACATTTGAAATTTGTGACCGCATACCGCATTCAAAAACCATGTTCACAAAAATCCTACAATTTTTATTTTAAAAACATCCTTTCTTTTCATACTACCTTTCTCCATGTACCACCTCACTTCTTCTACATACTAAAAAAGCACCACGGATCGAGTTCTTCCTCAGCGTACAGATTCTTTTCTGTGGAATGTCTCCACTTACACTACACGTAATGCAAAAGATCTATGGAATGAGTTCTTCATACACATACTAAAACTCTTACATGAAAATTTCTTCCTGAAAACTAGCCTTCTTACTCTGCATACTATTTTCCATGAAATTTTATGTACTTTACCAAATTATTTTATGATTTTTTATTAAATTTATTGTGGAGTTTTCTTCCTGCGAAACATGTCCATATTTTATTGAATTACTCTTGGTTTTTTAATCTCATATCCACACTCTAATGAAGAGATTAGTGCTCCTTATATAGTAAAATAGATCTTTATATTATGATAAACCTAGATATGTCAAATTTACAATTAATCGCTACTTTTACCACATACCACTAATCTCCCATGATCCATTTTTCTTACACGGTCCGTGTATCACCATTCCCTATATGTGGTGGCACAAATCACCGTATTGTTTTCAAAAATGAAACACTTCGTGTTTTCTCAAAACAATGCCTCTATTTTTTGAATGCCATTCTATCCCTTTAAGTGCCATGCCTTACATGAACATTGATCCTTTATGCAAACTAAAATGTGTCACTACGAACCTCCATTCCTCTACGAACCATTCCTCCAATGAGTTCTGCATACCATTTTGGCTTTATAGTTCGTGGTTCATGATTTTGTGTATCAAAATTTGTGATCTGAAAACTCTTTCCATAATATGGTTCATAGTCTGCAATTGCTTTTTCAAAACTCTACCTTTTCAAACAAATAATCTCCATATTTTGAGGCCAAAAAAATTAGAAATAACTACGAAACTATGCCACCTTCAATACTAATTTCAACCTCATTCAAAAGACCACATTCCTTCATAACCCCTTGATTATCCCAATAAGGATTTATAATTAACACAAACCATACTCCATTTCAAGAAAAGAACTACCTTGGTTCCAATAGCTTGAAGTGCTTTCTTGGTCCCCATTGGGTAGGAAAATAGTGCATGGGAATCAAAGGAACACACTAGGTAATGATTATTCCCTTGAATAAAATTTTACTCACAATGGGATTTCACCAAAAATAGTAAAATGAACCATTAGGAATTCAAACACCAACACCAAAATAAGATAAAAATAAATAATATAATGTGAAGATTAAAAATGTTTAGACAAACATAAACAAGAAAAAAATTAGGAAAATTCAATGTAAATATATCCACTTTCCCTACATATTCCCTCTACAGAAGTATCTCCCTATAATCATTTCCATCTCCCTTTACCAATAACATCCCCACCGGATCACCCTACTCTCCCAAATACATTGTAAAATCTAACAATTACTATAGTATATTATAATAAATAACTCATCAAATGGGCATAAATGGTTAAAAATTATATGAGAAAAAAATTTATATACATTATACCAAATCATTTAAATGGAATAACTAGATATTTCAATAACTAATATAAAAAAAATCTTCAATTCTACAAATCAATCAATTCTTTAAGAGTAATCAAGAGCTAAACAAGAAGCCTGAAACTACAACGTAATATAGGATTGTGCATAAAAATGCTGAGTAAGCCACAACCCACCTTGCTACATACCTAACCATTAATTATTAACACATTTAATGAAATTTTTAAATACAATATAAAAGATCTTTTATTCCTTATTCTCTATAAAACAAAGCAATAGATAATATGACAACATGTTTTTCGAAAAAAAACATTTTTATATAAAATAAAAACTATGCTGGTTAATAATTTTAATTAATCATTACAAACTGTATAATGAAGAATTTTAAAACTAAATTACCATTTTTCTTCTTTTAAAACATTTCCTAGAAACCCTATTTCCATAAAAACCGTATAAAAATACATTTCTTAAATCCCATTTAAGAAAAAAACAACCCATATATATTTTGAAACACACTTTTGAGACAATTTCGAAATCCATTTTTAATGTAAACCAGATCCATAAAATTGAATAAAACCAAATAAGCACCCACATATCACAAAAAAATAGTAAATTTATAAAATTAAAAAGGTTCCAATAAATAATAAATGTATAGGGGGTGTAATTTAGGAACAAATGAAATCCCTTTAACCATCCAATGAAGGGACTATGTGTCATGAGAAATAACCCAAGATTTTTCTAGAAAATGCCTTAGTTAGAAGCATAAAACCTAGGCCGATACTACTAAACAATTCCATGTCCTTAGTAAAATCATCTAAAGGTATAGAAATAAACATATTGTGATGTGGAAATCCACCATGGCATGTAATAATGTTTTCTAGCTCATATGACCTACAATCCGTTTTGTATAACTTGATCCATATTTCTAATAATCATTCCTTATATATAAAACTACTGAACACTGTGGATTTATATCATAAATGCCACATATTATTATCTTAGGACTCTCAGGACATGTTAATGATAGTGGTGAGTAATAAAAAATCATATAATACAAGTATAATGAATTTAAATGTAACCAACACCTCACCTCCTGCACCCTCACAAAAAATATCCTATATATATCCATTCATAGTCATAACCAAATTAAAAATAAAATAGAAACATCCACTAAGGTATTACAATCCATAATAGGCACTTACACCACATTTGACTTGCAATATTTTCTCATAATTTTTAGGAAACAAAATCAAATTAAAGGTACTGGTTAATATTTCACCAAATAACTTAGTAGGATAATCCATTTACATCGCATTTAAAACCCATGTAAAGTAACCAATATTCCATTAAAATATAATTTTCAGAATCCAGTTCCATTTTAACTGTGTTTTAAAACAATTTGGGATCTAATTTCAAACATCTTTAAAAAAATTGATTCAAAACTCAATAAAGGTCATTCAAAAATTGACCATCTTTATATAAAATGAAAAATAAAATTAAAAACCTCTCCCTTAACCCACACTTCATTAAGAAACTCTGTGGTTTCAATACGCATACCTTTAATTTAATTCATGACCTAAATTAGGTCAAAACACTTTAAAACAGTAAATTTAATAAAAATAAATTCATAAAAACTTTTTACAATACTTTTAATGTTAAGTTCCACTTGAAATGAAAAATGAAATATTTGAGAAATTACATAGAAAAAATCATATTTATATATTTCAAACGCCATCTTTAATGTTAATTTGGAAATTTCAAAAAACCACAATGTTTTGGTGTCACAAAATAAAATTTGAAGTAGCCCTTAAAATATTAAAACATTTTGTTTTCAATAAAACACAAGATAAAAATATCTTTTCACCATGTAATTCCAATATAGATAATAAAAAATATCATTTAAAAATTAAATCCACACATAATCACCCAAAAAATGAATAGTTGTAAAAATAATATATATGTAATTGTGAAAAAATAACTCAAATCAATGGAATATCATCCAACATAATAATAATGGGATAAAGGGGACCCATAATGGTATTAAACAACCCAGAAGTAAAAGGATCACAATAATTGTTCATATCAACATCCCTAAGGTTTTAACAACCCAAAAATATATAGAGTATGGGAATAAATCCTTATGAAGTTAATATGGTAAAGAATTGGAGTTCCTTATATATATTTATAATCTAAAATCGAAAAGAAACAACCTTAAATCTGTATGGGGTATGAAGCTTATGGGGGATGATCCTAACAAGTAGAGGGTGGTCAATCATGTTGGTCACACATGAGGAAAAGAGTGGGATAATGGTATTAGGGATTTAATATCATTAAGGGTAAAAGATTAAATTTCAAAAAAAAATTAATAAATCCACCTGATTTACCTAAATGGTTTTCCAAATAATTTGAAAACCATGTGTCACACACAAGATCACCAGAAACATATTTTTGGTTTTCCCCAGGACCCTTAATGGTCTAACTAACCTAGTCTTAATGACTTCAAATTAAATTGTTCAATTATAGACTCCAATATAGGGTTTCCACACAATCACTTCTAATAATGGGAAACACCTGTTATTCTTACAAACCTTCCAAAATAACAAATTTCATGAAATAAATACTCTAACTAAATTTTTCCCAAAATAAAATATTACAATACCAAAATAAACACCACATTGACATAGTAGGAGTTAAATTATGGGATAATTATGTGTTATATAGTTTAGGTCATGAATAGTAGTCGGGGCCTAAGGTTCATGTCGATTAGGTTTAGGAAAACCTACTATGATGGAAATTGATGTGTTTTTTATATTTTGAATTGTGTGATATGAAAATAGATAAATGATGATGTTATTTTGATGTTGTTATGGTAAATGTTTATGTGTCAATATATTTATAATGATTTGGATATGAGTTCCAAGACTTTTTTTAAAATCATGAGAATGAAAAACCAGTTGGGAAGTAGTGTATAGTACCCTTTATTATATATCCTTTGTTATTATTTTTACCATACTTTGGTCATATTTTTCAAGACTAAGCCTAAGTGAGGATAGTTTATTAAACCATATGTAGGTTCTATTTGGTTCTACTATTATTTACTGGGGTATTAGTATTATTATACCTCATTTTCATGAGATATATTGAGGTGGAACCTACTAATTATATATGTATTATCACCCCTTTATACAAATATATTTTATATTTTACTAATAAGGATTTAGATATTGAGTTAGAAATTTCATGCTTGAAGCTATGATCTATAGTGGACTTATTTTTTTAGGATATTTACCTTATTATTTATTTTAGAGACTTATAATATTTATGAAATTTCCATAAATTTTGGTAATTATAGAAAATTGGTTTTATTTATTTTATAAAGTTGATTGGAAGTCTAATTTATGTATTCTTTGGATTTATAGGGGTAATGAATCCCATTTTTTTCACGTTTCCCCTTGGTTCTACTCTTCATCCTGCAGCCCATTGTAGTTAGTCAACTTGGTCACTCTCATCTTCATTATAGGTCGAATATGGGTTCTAAATAGCGGTGGTTCATTACTTGAAATAGTGGTATTTTTTGAGATTATGAAGCATATATTATTAAAAATAGTTTTTTTAAATTTAAAACCTTTTAAACACCAAATTTATGAGTTTAGAAAAAAATAATTAATTATTCATTCATGTTGTACAATTTAATTTTATTGATATGAAATTTTTTTTACTGGTTTATAAATTATGTTTTTTATTTTCAAATGATTAATTTATCCAATTAAAACAATTATTTACAAATAAGGACAATTTTTTATTTCTTTGTTTATTTTTAAATAAATATTATTAACTAAATCTTGTGGTTTTTGAAAAAATATATTTTTACTATTTAACTTCAAATAAAAGTTTACTATAAAGTTATAAAAAATCAATATTAGATAATTTTAATTTGATGATTCCAAAAATAAAATTTATTTTTTGAAGATAATTTTTAAAAATAGAGAATTTGAATAATTCAATATTAATATTAAATTTATAGTTTTTGAAAAATATATTAAAATACAATATATAACAATATGCACATGATTTATTTGAGTATTATATTTTCAATATTTTTTTAAAAAAATTTATAATTTATATAATTACATAATTTATTTGTAGTAAATGTTATTTATGAGTCATTTTTTAATTATAATGGTCACATTATAATTTTAATGGTCAGATTAAAATTCTAATGTTGGGGTTATTATTCCGATGATCATTTAACAATTCAAATGGTAATATTTTCTTTATAATTCCTATAAATATCTCTAATGTCATTCATTGATCATTCTAATAGTTTTTTATCAAGGTTATCCATATTATTTGAAAAATTACAATTATATTCTTAATGATTTTTTTCTATTTACAATGATTTCTGTAGGTGTTTTATTTCTAAGAGACCATGGATAGATATATTTTCAAATTATACAAATGTTTTTATTTAATTTTTATCTCATTGTATTATTTTTAATTCTATGGGGTTTATTTTTTATTCATATGTAATGTTCTATGCTGATGGAATAAATTAGAATTGGTTTTTATTAATTTTTTCATTATTTTTTATACTATACCTTAATCTTTTATATGAAAAACATTATATTTTTAGATAGAAAACTCTATAGAGAATATTTTGGATCATTTTACACATAATTCGCTAACTCTTAATAGATCTTGAATAATTAATTAAACAACTATGATAACTATCATTATCAAGTTCTTTCCAATAATTTTCACTTTTCTAGAACTCATGATATTAAAGTAGTCATCATTTTCAAACTAAATCACACTATCCATGATGTATTTAATCCCCAAAAAAATATGTGATTCCATTTATATGGTAAATGAAACCATTATCAAGAATCCATAGACCAACATAGTCAATTAATTTTAAATAAATCTCTTCAATCGTATCCTTCTAGAACATTTTTTAATTTACCTGAGAATATTTCTTCACATTCATGTGTTATAAAATGCATTTTTATTTCTCAAATTTGATGATTCATCCCCATCTTGGAAAGCTGGGAACCAAATTTTCAATTTCAGTTTTCTTTATCACTCTTTATAAAAATTTCCAATTCTACTTTGGGTATCCTTATATACATTCATTTTCTTCCATGATGATAAATACATGTCTTTTTTGCTTACATATTTTACAAAAAAATTAATATAAATCAAAATAATGAAAACTATACTAACTTTTAATCTTTTATATCTCTTACACTACTTCCTTGTTGTACCTTTTATCTATGGAACACACATTTTTCTGTATGAACAATATTTTTAAAATAATAATACCAAATTTATAGAGTACTATTCTATGTCTTTGTTTCTCCTCTAGTATGATTTTGGGTTTCTTTTAAATAATTTTTTCAATAGGGGTGGTTTCACATGGCTTTTATTCTACCCTAATTTCATTTTTCTTACCTTTAATACCCACACATTATTCGTCTTTTTTAATAGTACATTTATTTTTAATATATATACTTCGATGGATTTTTATAATCTCTATGCTTCTCCTTAACATTCCTGATTACCCCTACAATCAAATATCCTTTTTTTATTCTTGGAGTCAGGAATATATCTTGATCATCGATATTTTTCCCCATCTTAATAAAGTATTCTTCAATCAAATAAATCCATTTTACCTTAATATTCAAATTATTATTTAATTGGTAAATAACTTGGGACACCTATTTCGCTTTTAAATTGTGATCAATGACTTCCAATTAATTTTCTATATTTTAAAATTAGATCACTACAATCACTTTTCTATATCATCTTTCTCATTTTCTTTCTACTTCATATAGATTTTGGAATCATGTAGGACTCTATTAGATTTCATTATTATGGCTATGAAAACATAAAATGTTTTAAGAAAATCATTCAATTCCACATTAAGGTATACTAAACTTCAACCTCAACATCATCGTTGTATTACCCTGATATTTTATTATTTATTTTATTTTATGTGAATCTTATATTGAATAAAATGTAATTCAAGAGACATCATACTAAAAAAGTCACAAAATATTATAATTACATGAAGAATATACCTTTATTAAATTAAACGATAGTAATTAATTAAGATTTTAATGTAGTGTTTTTTTGTTCTTAATTATTATATTTAATTATTTGAAAATAACTAATTAATGTGATTTGATTAAAATTATTCAATGTTAAAAATGAAAATTTTCTAAAGAAAATTTTTTCCTGTTTTGGGTATTTTAATAGATTAATTAGTTTTAAAATATTTTAATCTAATATATTAACAATAAGTTATTTAAAATTTGATAAAAATATGATGAAGATCACTTGATGTAAAAAAGTTTCATTTTCCTATAATAAATCTTTCCCTTGTATTTATTTTCTTTTATTTAAAAGATGAATTTATAAATTTTATAATTTTAATTTAATGATATTAAATAAATTTTTTATTTCATCACTTCAAAATTATCTTATGGTAACTTTTTTATTTTTCTAAACTAGTTGTTTTTAGGTCAATAATAAAAACTACCACTTTTACAAATATCAACACTTTTGTGACATTTCCAGGATTTGAGAATAAAATTAATTTTTATAAATAATTTTTTATAGACCAAATAACTATTAAAGGAGTTAAATAAATTATTTTAAAATAGTATATATAATTTATAATTCCATGATAAATATTTTGGAACCTTTGTGGTGTTTTATAAAAACTACATTTGGTTCTTCCTTAATAATTAAGAATGAAAAAGGTTCCATCCTGTTTTATTCATGTTTTAAATTCGTATTCTCTCATTTTTTTAATTTATAACCTAATAAATTTCTTAAAAACAAACACTATAAGATAATTTTGGTGTAAAATTAGTTTTTATGCATAAAAGGAATTTTTCTAGAAAAAAACAATTTTTTCTTAAGTTTCATGTGCTTATAATAAAAGTAATTTTTACCATATAGAGATATTAAATCTTTTAAAATTGTTTTAATATTTTGAAAACCCATATTTTAACTTTTATAATAATTTTATTTTTATTTTTTTAAAATATATAAGTGCAGTGTATGTACCCATATTGCACTCATCGGTGTTCTGAGTTATTTTTCCATAAGTCCTCAAGTGTCCCTCACAGAATGAAAGATGCTACAGATTAGTAGTGAGGTCCAAGGTTGTATAATTGGGGATATTATTCCCTCATAGATCAGATTGGAGTCTATAAGTATATATATATATATAATAGGAGAATCAAGTATAACCATGTCACACTAGATAAACTAGAATAAGTGATCATGTCGGAGAGACAAAATTTAAGAGGAAGATATGTAATGAAAAGTTAAACTATGATGATGGAATTTCATGTTCTATACAAAAATGTCTATGTTTTGGGTAGGGAATACAATCATATTCAACATTCTGAGAAAATAATCAAAAGGCCCAAACTGCTAAGACTATCATTTCGATCATATGCTCAGTCCTATACTCCCAAATCTATCTTAGTAATGAAATTAAATAAAGCATTAGAAGTTGGATACTTTCATTTTTCTATACCTGCAATAATATAGTCCACTCAGGTACTAAAGGTGCCTAAGTAGGGTGTGAGATACAATTTTAGAATGCTTGCACCTGCGGTTTCTAGGGCAATACATTTCAAGAAATGAAAAATAAGGAGTGAGCCATAGTAATTCAATGAAAAGATGAAATAAATAAAAAATGCATTAGACCAGGTTCTATATAGATACCCCTCGGATCTACCTACTTTATCCTATGTTGGTGTGTCTGAACTGATGGTTCCTAAATTGGTAAAGTTATTATTGTAAAATTTCATAACATATATGGTCACCAAGAATGTTATTGGGCATGGAGGAAACTTCCCTATGTTTTGTGGCCAACTAACCATTTTTCATTTGAAAAAAATATATTTAATTTTGAAGTTATTTTAAATATCCCTTTATTAAATATTTTGAGACACTCTCATCTTTTCCATGAATATCCATGGAGACATTCCAATTACCACTCAAAGGGCTTGGTAAATTACCAAGGCTAAAGAGTCTATTAGGGTGAAGCAAAGATGAATTTCAAGGTTTCACTCCCAGAATGGTGTGAAAACATTCAAATTATAACAAACATTTGAGTCTATACCAAGTATCGTAGATAGGGAACTAGGTCTCTCCCATTGAATGGTATAACCAATCCTATCATCCAACCCATAAAATGGTTATCCCATAGAAAACTAGTGTCACTTATCTGGGGGAAATAGATAAGGCATGGTGAGACCATATTAGGAATAGCAGATTCCACAGCTATTATGTTTAAAAAACACTATCAAGGCACACTTAAGGCTCAAGATTCCCTTCAAGGGTCCTTAGGTTAGAGCCCCTTGTATCACTCCAATACTAAGGTGAATCAATTGAACCATAAATTCATTTTTATATTAATTTCAATTGAATGTATGTTAAATTAAAATTAATGAATTTTTATGGTGATTACTGTAAAATAGAAAAGTAATGTAATTTTGTAAATTCAATATTCCATAGAGGATAAGATACACCACCTAAACTCTTGTATAAAATAATTGTTTCAATTCAAATAATAAACATTATGTAATAATTGTAAGAAATAACACTCAAGTGTAATTAAAAAAGCTAAGTAAAAAAATTAAATTTAGTCACTAAGGGATAATCACTCCCATTTTGGTGGAATTGTTCAAGCAAATCAACCCAAGGGGTTTATTAACCCCTTTCTTGGGTGTCCCATGGAATGGTAAGGAATTTATTTTAATTTAATTTAAAATTTAGGGGTGAAAATGGAAGGTTATATCTTGAAAAATAATGGAACATCATGTGGTAAGAAACCAAACATTGGTAAATGATCTAAACCATCTAACTTATCCACATAAAGAATCCCTCATCCAGTATCAACCTTTGATTCAATCTAGGTTGGGAGAAATCGATGAAACTATCAAATTCCTTGAAAATGGTTCAAATGATCATGCACCAATATAGAAAACATATAGGACGAATAAATTGAAATATATTAGAGTGTAATTAATATCGTACCAATGTATTCCCATTGGATTAGATGACGAAAGAATTATAGATCTGATGGAGGAGTTGAGTAAATTCCAATATTGAGAGGGTAAAATTTTGTCTACATAAGAGGAAGAGCTTCAGCCTCTGATAAATTGGAGGATGAAAGGAGAAATTATTTTAAAACATTAAATGATATTAATTTAGTAAATTCACCCTCATTTAATGGGGTCTAGGATTTGGACACATTGTTGGTCAACCTATTCACCAACCATTCACCACTCACTAATATAGATGGGAACTCTACATGGTTAGGTGCGGAGTTTATCTAAATGTGTGAAAATTGTGAAAAAAGTGATCTGTATTGAATCTAATCCACACCGCACAACCATTCACCTAATATATTATAGCATCAGAAAAACTGTGCATCCTATAGGTTCTCCCTATATGTAACTGCATCATTTCAGACTAACCATCTGGGTTGGGAAGCATGATTTTCTCTAACTATGAGGTGCAGTTATTTCTTCCCATTTTGGGGCTCTTGGCTCCTTACGAGCCTCAAATTCACCCAAGATATCCTTGAACATTTTATAAATCATTTTGAAGTCCATTTAAAAGAAATAAAACCAAAATTTAACGGTCCATTCCATGGTAAAAATAGGTATGATACAACCTCTCCCGATTAAGATAACTTTTCCCCAAGTTTCCCTTATGATGGTGGTAGAACGTCTTGTATGAAAATATTTGGACACTTTACACGACCATGAGCCTCCCACTACAAGGTCTCATTATGTACCCATCTATATTTATATAACACCCAGACAAAAGTAACTTACCTAGAATGGAGAACCTTCATTATATGATCAATGATACGTATTAGATGCTCTTCAGAGGACACATCCTCTTCCATCTCAATATCCTCAAGGTCAAACGAATGATAAGGGTATGGATGTGTCATAAACCTTCTTTGTCAACATAAGGGAAGGAAAATAAATGTTCCATTCCATTATTTCTTCAATATTAATAAGAGATAACAACCCCGAGTCCCACCTTCAATATGCCCCCTAGTAGCGACTATCCCCAAGGGTATAGAATATCACACAAAATTGAAGGATTTTCCCTTTTTAATAAAATATGATTAGGAGATAAGATGATAAAAATCCCAAAAAAACCCAAACATTTATATAAAAGAAACTAAAATCCAACCCCTGAATGATTTAAATGTAAACCTTGAAAAAAATTACAACCATAGCACTGAAGAAAATACCAAGGAAGAAGACTAATAAGTAGTACAACAACTATCCTGATGCCCAAGCTAGAAAAGTCTAGCACAGTCCTAAAATTCCTTTTAGAAAATTAAAAATAATTTTACAAACGTAGAATGAGTATACATGTATAACCAATAGGATATCTTAATCCACCCATACATAAGTTGTAAAATATATTAATGCCCTTATAAGATAAGAGTAGAACCTTATAACTCCTAACAAGGAGTACTAACCATCCTAGCCTCTCCAAGGCACACTAACCAAATAATGACATTTACCTATATTAGTAGTATAATCACATCAAAATTTGGTTACCCTGCTCAACATTCGCAGTGGTTAGATGCTCATTCCTAACCACTAATGTCTTGGAGGTACCACTTTTCCAAAATGTAGTCCCACTACCACAACCAACCCGCACACACATGGGCCTCAAAACACACAAAAATCATTTTCCAATACACATAGTCCACAACCACACTAGCCATCCCACTCACAGACACCTGAGCCATAACAACCACACTTCTCACCCAAAATCACCAAGGCCTTATCCTGAAGACACATGGGAAAAAATCATGGACTGTAGAGACTTGGGCCCCTCATCCATAACAAACCTTCTTGATGGATCTAGAAATATGGTAAACCTCAATCCATTAAATACTTTTTGGATACACTTGAGCAGTAAGAAACCAACTGAGGGTGTGAGGAAGAAAGTTAGAAATAATACATACATCCTCCCCCTAAGATGTTGGGAAAGACACTCTTCCCATGAAATGGGGTGTTCAGCACATTGTTCTCAACATGGGTTGGTTCATAAACAATTCAAATCGAACAACAATTTATTCATATAGGTTAGAAAAATCTCATCCTAAAATATGGGTTTAAAACAACCATCCATCCCACATAGAAGAACCTTTTCTTCTACCCATATGTTCACAACTACACAAATATCCAAAACCAAACCATAAACCCAACCCATTTTTCTTTTAACAACTTTCTATTCGTTAATTTAGGAGTTTACTTTAAGTTATTCCAGAAATATCCATGGAAACTACTTAAAACAACATCAGAAATCATTTTATGAAGGCTAAATGATTCTAAACACTACTATGTAAAATAAAGAAGTAGGTAACAAGGAATAGAAATCAATTTTAAAACCCATTCATAAAAACAACAGAGAACATCCAACCTTTAGTCCCACAATACACTTATTTTTTCTAGACACCCTTTCAACAACTTCCAATTTCCATTATCCAAGTTATCTTGCACAATTATTATCTTTCAACCAAACCTGGTATCCCTGCTGCACATAAACCCCACACCCGGCACACCCATAATCATAAAGTCACAACACAACCTAATACTACAGCCTTGTTTCCCAAACATTAACCAGAAGTAGTCCCACTACCTAAAAATTCTATCCATTCCACAATCAATCAATCTATAAAACTAAGATACCAGTACACCACCTATACCACCTCATACACAAAGCCTACAACAACCACCATTGAACTATATCCCCACTTTACACTAATACCACACACTTCTCACGAAACTAACTCCTCTTTCAACCCTTGTACCCATAACATTGCTCCCAACATCAGGACCTCATAACCCACACAAAGTCACCAAACCCAACAGAACACAGTACAAAACCACACCTATCATACATGATGTATGATGATTTGGTAAACACTATTATTTAAGCCCACTTTGATAAAATGGTGGGATATCTTAAGGGTTTTCATCTTAGGGATTCTTTTTATTTGACTAAGTATAATTTATTAAAAAAAATTCATGTTACAACCATTTATCATGCTTCACAACAACAAAACCAGAACATCACATCTGTGTAAGAAAATAACACCAACAACCATGATTTTCAAAATCCATATAGCTACAAACAAACCATAAAAAAAGAAAAAATTATGGCTGATAAAAAAATTGATCAACATCAAACCATATTTAATTCCCAATCCTTTATCATTTTATCATCTTCTCCCCCCACCATTTTTTACTGGTTTAAGAAAATTATTCACCCATTCTTCAAAAAGAATCATTTTTAAACCCAACTCGCATGATAAACCAATAAATAGTGGTGGATGAATCCCTACTAGAAACAATTGGAAAGCTAAATTGGGTGAAAAATGAGGAGTGTGATGCTCTTGAATCAAAAAAAATTACAAGAAGGAGTAATAAAAATATTGATCGTACCTCGAACAGCCTCTGACCCTACTGGAACTCCTACCTTGGTAGTGTGAAACATCCCATGCCTAGATATATAACCCCTCTGATGTCAAATTCTTCCCTAATGAATACCAGGTCATGTTCCCTATGGATAACACTATGGTCGTCCTCCTTCAGCACTGTCTACCCTTGGTAGAGTGGGAGCCCGCTGCCCCAGCTGCTGGAAAGGTTTAACTACGAACTGCTACTACTGAGGTGGGTGTTTAACCTAACCACCACCATTTTACTAAGATCGAATATGGTATTGTCTGTTAATATGTCCATGGCCTCTATAGACAAAGCAACATAGTCCCGATCCCATGCAGAAATGGCGAGGACCATGAGATCGTAATTGGTACTATTGAGGCCTACTTCTGGTTGGCCGAAACATGGAAGTCCCAGAAGTCGGAGACCAACTACCGACTCCCTTCCCCTTCGATAAACTAGACAGGATCCCCTCTCAAAGTGCACCACCCTATGAGTTCATTCTCTCCACTACATTGAACATCTTCTGAACTTCTAATCATGTCGGAAGGGTAAATGGAGAAATAGTAAGGAGAAGGTCGTATTGCCTCCTCCAAGTGTCTCATCCTCGACTCCTAATTCTGAAAGAGATCTAGAGAAAAGTGTAGGAGATCCATGAACTTAGTCCCCAGTAACCTCAACAACATACTCCCCTACTAGAGGGAGGGCATCTCTTGCCTCTTCTCATCTTTCATCATTGTGGAAAGAAAATCTTCTTGATACACCTTCTCAAAATCATCCCATGAGACATTAGTCTCATTCCTATCCCTGAGGTAACGAAACCAACACTGATGCTCTGCTCCTCGCATATGGATCACTACTAGAGGAACCCAGTACAATCGCGGAGCATGGATCAAGGTAATGGTGATTGTCAGCTCCTCAATCCAAACCTCCATCATAGAGTTTGACACACTGCCTTCGTACATCCTTATGTTCTGTCGCTGGAAAGCAGAAGAGTCTTCTACCAAAAGTAATATTCTTATTCTCGATCAACCCTACACTAATAAACTTGGATAACCTATTGGGCCTCAACTTCTCGTACCACACTTGGGTGACGTCCAAGTGCCATAGGTGAAAAGGGTAAAAAATGAAATCCTATTCCTAGGTAGAATGGAAATTTTATTTTTGATTTTATTCAAAATATTAATTTATTTTAACATCCCAAAACACCCAAGACACACAAGATCAAAAGTAATTATGATCCATGTTCCATTCCTAGTGTTTGTATACTGCAATCAATGTATCATCACATTGTCGTTTAGTAGGTATATATTTATTACATTGGGTCATAGGGGGCCCGAAATATTGTTTCCTAGCCGGTCTTTCCTGTCCTATTTCACCCATCGGGATTTCCTAACTCATTTTCACTATCATCCCATTAAAAAGCCATTGTGCCTAACTTTGAACTCCATCCCATCCCTCAACCATCAGCATCAAATACCATTCTATCATGACCTACCTTCTTCAAGATAATAGAGGGACACCAAAGTGTCATGCCATTCCTTATTCAAGTTGAAGGGGAGATAATAACCCCCAAGTACCACCATTAATAGGCACTGGAGTGGAGAATAACACTAATTGTATATAATCTCACAAAAAATGGAAGGAATATCAATTTTCAATGAAACAGGATTATAAGATAAGATGAAAAAAATTCCAAACAACACCAATCATTTATATAAATGAAACTAAAATCCAACCCCTGAATGATATAAATAAAAATTGTGACAAAATTACAACCGAAGCACAGAATAACATACAAATGTAAAAGTATAAGAAGCGGCACATCAAATATCTCGATGCCCAAGCTAGTAACCTTTAACATGGTCCTCAAAGTCTTCCAGGATACCTAAAAATAGTTCACAAATGTAGGGTGAGTATACAAGTATATCCCGTAAGAAAACTAAATCCACCCTTTGTACAAGTGTGGGAAGATAATAATTCCTCTATGAGAGAACAATTAAACCTAAAAGCACCTACCAAGGAGTACTAACTAGCCCAGTCTCACTATGAAACACTCACTAAATAATGAAAGTAAAGTAAAGTAGTATCACAAACACATCAACATTTGGGTACCCCTCACCACTTTCCCACTATTTAGCTTCTCATTCCTAACATCTAATGTCTTGACTCTACAACTCTTCCAAAATGAAGTCCCACTTCCACAACCTACTCACACACGCCTTGGCCTCAAACCACACAAAAATCTAACCTGTAGACACCTACCCCACAACCACACCACACATCATGCTCATAGACACCTAGGTCATAACAACCATTCCCCTCACCCAAAAACACAAGTTCCTCAACTAGAAGACACTTGGGAAACAATCCTAACCCCAAAAAATCTGGCCCCCTCATCCACAACAATCCTGGACAATGGATCTTGGACTATACTAAGCCTCATTTCATTACAGCTAGTATAGATACACTCAAGTAGTTAGAACCTAGAAGAGGGTGTGAGGAAGAAATTCATTAACAAGACAACCATCCTCCCATCGGGGGGTTGGAAAAGACACCCTCCCCATGAAATGGAAGTTTTCAGAAAATGGTGATCAATTAGGGTGGGATGTGTATAAAAATCACAAGGAACTAGAATTTATACATTTAGGTAAGAAAACACCCAACCCAATCTATGGGTTTCAAACAAACAACCAGCCCACACATAACCACCTTTTCTACTACCCCTATGTGAAAAACCACACAAATAGCCACAACCAGAGCATAAACCCAACCCATTTTTCATTTATCAAATTTCCATTCATTAATTAAGGGATTCTCTTTACGTTATTCTAGCAGTACCTGGGGAAACTACCATGAAATACATCTGAAACTATTTTCAGAAGGCCAAAGGCTAATAAACACAGCCAAGGTAAACAAGGAAGTAGTGAACATGGTATGTAAATCCATTTTAACACCCATTCATAAATACAACAGGGAACAACCAACCTGTAGTCCCACTACACACCCCCTTTTTCCTAGATATCTATTTAACCACTGACATTTGTCATTCTTCATGTTATCCCGCTCAATTATTCCTGTAAAACTAAACCAGGAAGCCCCATTTCACATAAATCCACACGCAAAACACCCATATACATGAAGTCGCAACATAACACATTACTGGATCCCATATACCCAAAATTTTACCAAAATAATTCCCACAGCATAACAATTCCATCCATTCTACAATCAATAAATCTCTTAAACTAAGGTACCAGCACACCACCCGTATGACCCCATACACGAAGGATACAACAACCACCTTTGAACCATATCCCCACTACACACACATTACACACACTTCTCACAGAACCAACCCCTCAATTCACCCCTATACACATAAATTTCCTCCCAACAACAGCACAACAAAACCCACACAAAGTCCAAAAAACACAATAGAACACAACACCCAACCACAACTATCCAATATAATTTATTCATATTTGGTAAACACAGCTCCTTAAATCCACATTGATAAACAAGGGTGATTTAAAAGGTTTTTCATCTTGGGTCATCAATTTATTTAACCATGTATACGTGATTAAGAATATTTCTTGTTACATCCATTTATAAATCATCACAACAACCAAAACAGAACATCACATGTGCACATGAAATGACCACCAGTGACCATGATTTTTATAAGGCATGAAGCCACAAAAACTTATAAAAATAAACTAGGATATCAGATAAAAAAAGTGATCCACATTAAACCATCTTCAATTCTCCATCATTATCTTTTGATCATCACCCCCACCCCCCTCATTTATTACTTGTCTAACAGAATTATTCACCTATTCTTCATAAATAATCATTAGTACACCAACCCCGAATGGTACACATATAAATAGAGGTGGAATAAACCTGACCTAAAATAATAGGTGACCAAAACTCCTACTTTCACCCAAAATAAGGGATCACACGAGCAATAGGAAACTCCAAGAAAACTAATAAATAGGGGGATCTATCATAGGAACATGACTCATCTTAAAAGAACGGATCAATGTGCACTAAGAGGGAACAGAAACACAGATGGAAGGGAAGATCCCAACTTTGAAGATCCATATCCTATATTAAAGGAAGAATGGTTTCAAAAGTCAATAACGTGGGACCATGGTCAAGATCACACTGTATGAAAATATCAACGTCCCAAGACCATTAGGATATAAAATATATACTTAATATCCTTTGAAACACCCTTAAAAACTCAAAAACTAGGATTTAAACTCGGTTTATGAAAATAAAAACTTAAAGGGGTGAAACTGGAAAAAAAATCAGGAAACTTGAAATTTGGAAAAGGGTGAGATAATGTTTTAGTGTTCCACTATCACGGAGCCACCTTAACAGTAACACATTTACAGTGCCATTGTTTATTTTCCACTATTATGGTGAAACTATTAGGTTCCACCATTTTGGTGTGCCATTCTTTCAGTTCCACCTTTATAGTGCCACAGTTATTGTACCACCGTTTTACTGTACCACTATTATGGTGCCACCGTTTCAGTGTGCCACCATCACGGTTTCACTGTCTCCACGTTCCACCATTTTGGTTGAACTATTTTGTGAAATTTCATTTCTGGAAAACTCCCAAAACTAACCACTAAAACTCCCAAAAACACTATAAGCACTATATTTTCACAAAGGAGTGTCCCAGGGATATCTGAGTCATTACAGGATGATACTGTCAAAGATGAGATATGTGAAAGACATCATTTATGGCATGGTACCTCATAGGTAACTATAATTGATAGGCTAAAAACCAAACTCTCTCCACTATCTTGATATTTTTGATATATTGAGTCAATAAATTTTTTGTCTCTTGATTTTTCTCCTATCCAATCTAGGGATAGAAGTGTAAATAGCTAATTTCCCACCTCAAACTCTAGAGATCTACAATTAGGAACATAATATGACTTCTTCATGAAATAATATGTATACATATGCTTCTGAATCATCTAGACATGCTCTGAATTATCCTAAACAAGATGAGAACCCAGTAGAGATGCCTCACCTACCTCTAACCAACATAAACGTGAATGGAATGGTCTACCAAAAAGGGCCTTATTTGGATCCATATTAATCATTTCATTTGTTTTTTTTTTGTATAAAAACCCAACCCAATGAATATTCTTCTCCCAGGAACCTCCAAAATAAAGGATATATGGTCATAAAATATTCTCTAACACCCATATTAACTACTCAGACAACCCATCAGTCTGAGGGTATTACTCAGACTGAAGAGAACCAATGAACGTATTCCATTTGAAACCCTTTCTAGAACTATGGAATAACCTGGGTATCTCTATACAAAATTATAGAATGGGGTATAACATGAAGTCACACTGTATCTAAGATGTAAACCTGTCATAAATTATCAATATAGAAGGTTTCCTAGATTAATCGAAGGTTTTAATCCTTATTTAGCCTCTCTATGATCACCCATACTCCATCACTACCTTGAGGGGATCTAGAAAAGACTATCACTAAATCCCTGGTGAAAACATTTAATTTCCACACAGGAATGGATAGAGGATGCAAAAGACCATCAAAACACTGGTGGTCATCCTTCACCTGATGATAGGTGGAGCATCTAGTAACGAAACTTGTTAACTACAACTTTATGTCGGGCCACCAATACTGATGGTGGATGTCTCTATATGTATTTGTAATCAGATGATGAACTACCCAAATAGAAGCATGTGATTCCCTCGTCATCTCTTTCCATATATCTGAAGGAACCCATACATATCCAAGGAAGAGTTTGTTATCACTACCACAAATAACCCAACTAGTAGTAGGGTTACCTTTTATGATGATCTCCCTCAGTACAATAACTTCTAAATATAATAACATTATCATCTGGGCTCGTTCTAGAATAGAATAGGTTACTACAAGAGATTCTAGAACTTTTTTCCCATGATGTTCTTGAACCTCAACATAAATTTAAAAAAGATATAGTCATTATATTCCACTCACTGATGGATTCATTGATGGTTTGTGCCTGGGTTTTCTAGCTCAAATCCTTCAAAATGGAATTTCCCTTACATGGTGTGTAAGAAAGATCAAATTCAAACAATTTTAGGTATTTTTCTCACCAATTCTACCTCAGATTCAAGTCTCACTCAGTAAATATTGATTTTAGTCATTTATGATCCATGTAAATAACAAACTATTCACCAAACCAGTAGTGACTCCAATAAAAAAGAGCATGAATAATGGGTACAGTATTGAGGTCATATGTTGGGTAATTCCACTCATGATGCCTCAACTGTAATTATCCAAAATCCACTACTCAACCACCTTACATTTGAATAGCACCCATCCTAATTCTAGAAGAATTATTGTAAACAATATTGCTTCTAACTAGATCAAACAGAATAATAATATTCACTAAAGTTAGTCGTCCATTTAACTCATGAAAATCTACAACACAATACTTTTTCTATTTGAAATTCACAACCTTCTTAGTCAACCGGATCAGTGGTGCTTCCATGAATGAGAAATCCTCGATAAAATTCATGTAATAGCCACCCATCCCCAAGAAGCAATGTATTTCAAAAAAATTATTGGGTTGGTCCTAGGAAACCACAGATCTCACTATATCTAGGTAAATAGGCTTGCCTACCTTTGATATGAAATGACCTAATAATTAAACCTTACTGATCCAAAAGTTTTATTTACTGAGAATTTTATAATGATCATGTTCTCTCAGTGTACACTGCATGATCTCAAGATTATTAGCATGGTCGTGTCTTGTGAGGAAGTACACTAATATGTCTTCTATGAATACTACCACAAAGTAATAATGATTTGGGTGGAAAAACCAATTAATCATATCCATGAATAATTTTGATACACTCATCAGACTTAATGGAATAACCAGGTACTCGTAAAAGCCTTGCCATCTCCAGAATGTTGTATACACTATATCTGATGACCTCACTCATAGCTTATGGTATCCCAACCACAAAATGATTTTGGAGAAAACTATTTATCCTCTAATATTGTAAAATATGTTTTTAATATGATGTAATGGATACCTATTTTTCACCATAATATAGTTTAGTCACCTATAATCTATACAAAATCTTAGGGTACAGTCCTCCTTCTTGGGGAAAAGGGAAGGTGAACCCCATGGTGATGTGTTGGGTTGGATAAAACCCCTATTCTCTAAGTCATTATGTTGCTTCTTGAGTTCAAATAGATCTATAGGTGCCATCCTATAAGGATTAATGGACACTGGTGTTGCACCTATAATGACTTCTATGGTGAAGTCAAACTCTATTATAGAATTACAACAAAAGAAATAGTTAGGGAATAAACATATGATATGTTACTCCACCTAGCCTAGTACACTTTATTCAAGGTAAAATAGCCTAGAGATCTCATTCAACATTATGTGTATACATGTTTTTATCTATTTATGTGAATGAAACATGACAGTGATAGGAATTCATGTATGCTTGAAAAGTCACAAGCCAGTCCATTCCAAGAATTAAAATGAACTAGGTCATCTCTATTATAAAGATAATTTGTTGAAAATGGTACCCACCTATCTCTAGGGAAATCCTTTCACTGGAATATACCCTCTTCTCGAACTCATAACAACATTACAAGGGTGATAACATAACTGGAGAACTCCACCGAAAATCCCAAACTTCCCTGGACTCTGCCACTAATCCAAGACTAAGGTAGAGGCTACTAGAATAGTAACTCAAACTACATATGGCCATAGACTCTACTCTTTTGTTGTATACTGAATATTATACATATGACCCGAACAGAGTCCCTGAGATACTTTCTGAGAATCCTGAGTAGGTCCACTTTACTGATGATGGAACTCAAAAGCCTGACCCCCTCTATTTTGAACACCCGCTAAGCCTAAATGGAATATAGAACACCATCTTCCTTACTAATGATGTTCCATTGATCATTCTCCTTAAGGTAGTGCTAGAACAAAACCTTACTCACTCATCACTGAAGGAAAAGACAGGAATAAGTGTTATAATGACCCATCCAGCCGTATTCATGGAATTTGATTGGGTTCCTCACATAATGGGGATCTTTCTGACCTGGCTTAATGTACTGGGGACACACTATAAATTTTTTAATGTGTTCCACCTTTATGTTACTTCCCCCATGTTTACCCACGAAGTGTCGCTTCATCATGCCCGATAAACCACTACTCTCCCTAGAAGCTGAGCTACCCAGTTTCATATGGCCTAAATTCATTAGGTTCGGCTCAATGATAAGTGTCTAGAAAAATATCTCAAAAATAATTTTCAGATAAAATACATTCACCTACAAGTTGAAGTAAAAAGAATGTTCATCTTTGTAATCCCTCACAATATTCAGCTCCTCACCGGTCAAGGTTGGTGTGAAGTACTATCATTCGGTGAAATCAGTAGATTATTCCATCACTAACATGTCAACTTACTCAAAGTGCATAAAATAAAGAACTTTATAAGTTCTAAATTTTTGATGAATGAATTATTCGTAGATGGTTTTCTAGAGGTATTCTCAGACCATACCCTAATGTTAATCATCCTCCATCAAAAAAACCCACAAGTGGTTCGTGGAGTCACATAACATAAAGATAGCGATCATGACCTTCCACTATAGAGGTATCTGGATATTCTCGAAGATTGATAACATATCATCTAACCCATAATCATAATCCTAATGCCCACCATCCCTCGAGAAGGTGTGAGGATGTTGTTAATGAAATTATATGTCCTGCTCCACCACATAAGGTACGGGGTGAATTTTACTCTAAACTGATTACATAAAAAGAATGAAACTATCATGGAACTAGGTATCAACACTCAATGGATATTCTATTTTAGGTTTCTCATGTGGAACTATAGGTGGTATCATGTGTGGATCGTGTCCCAACACCTCTGGAGTATGCTCGTCACATCTTTCCAAGTGAAAAACATGAGTTTTTGAAGGTGGTATAGCTCTACAATTCCAATCGCATGCATCAAACATGATTTAAATATTATAAGGAAATCATATTATAGAACATAAGCACGTATATCCTAATAAAAAAATAAACCCCTATTCCTAATACTGAAGCCAGTTTTAAGTGATATGAATGAGTCACAAATGAAACATAGTAGACACAGCCTACTTCCCACTACTATGGTTGGGTCAGGATAAGGTCTCATGTCTCAAAATATAAGGTGACCATTTTTATTCAATATTTTTATTTTTTTAGATTAGTTTAATTTTTTTCTTCTTGATATAGTTAATTAATGAAAAAATTATAATTAAAAAGATCCATACAACTTATAAATCGAATTTGGCTCATCAAATAACTGTAAGCTGACTGTTACACTAGATAATAGGTGTCCATGGGTGTGGTTTAATTAGATGATCAGGGTTAGAATTCACCAATAAAACCATATAATGTGGAATTATTGGCCAATTGAACCAATTATTCCATTATATAGAATAAAATATTACTTCAAGGTATATAAAACAGGTAAAAACAAGCCATCACAAGAAATATAGTCAATGTATGGATAAATGTAAATATGGCATGGATTAATTCATGGAATTTTAGAGCCAATAGTTCCTAGTATGATAAATGATTCTAATGTGACCTCATATCATTGGGACAAGATAAATTATATCCCAAAAAAATATTAATATTTAAAAACAAGTTTTTCAACCAATGTTAAAATCTATGAAATGGTAATAACACACACAATAACAATGTTTACACAACCTAGGAAATTTGGATTTCCACTCTACATGGGGTATTTACTATAAAGACCTGGGCTTATTAAATTACATAATAATTAAATTATTCAAGAAAACACTTTCTTTTTTACATTGATGATATTTTCATGTTTATAACTTTAGTGAATTGTGAAATAACACATTCATAACATTACACATTAATATAGAGTGGATACGCTAAAAATCAGTATTCATTTCTTCCAAAATATAAATCTTTTCCAATGAAACATGATTTCATTGAAGATTATCCAAATATGTAACATGGCTTCCATATTTTCCTTACTAAACCTTATAAACTATTAAAATAATTTCAAAACATTTGATGAGAACAAAAATCTAAATAAGGAATATAAAAAGAAGGAAATAACACATTAGTTCTTGAATAATTTTCATGTATGAAATCATTTACAAAAAAACATACATGTCACCTAATTTTTGAAACAGATATTTCAAATAGATCCCTAAAATACATAAAAACATAAATAGAATGATAAAATTATCTTGTGCAATTACTTAAATAATTTTATATCCCTCTCAACTACCATATAATTTGTAACCCTCTTGGAAGCCTCACAATTTGTGTAACCATCGTAGTAACACTTGGAGTAACCATATTGCTGACCTCTAACTTAAACATACCCAATGCATTCGAGGGATATATCGGTACTAAACATCATCATAAACAATTCTAAAGAACTAAAACAAAATCATACAACATGAATAATTTCATAAAAACATTGATTTTGAATTTTGTAAAACAAAATTTTAAAAGTTGATTTTAAAGAAATACCCCTTATAAATATCATAAAATTAAAGAGAGGCTTAATATAGTGTATGGAATATTTATATACACTATAAATAAAAAAAATAAACATAATATAAACAAAACCCATCACACAAACAATTTTAATACCACATAAATAACGAAGTAGAAAGTTAACCCAAAGAATTAAAATCGGGTTAAGAATTCCCTTACCTTGGGTTCGTCTTACATCAAAAAAATTTCAAATATCCAATATAATTGTTAAAAGAGTGTTATTAGGATTTTAAAGAAACATTTTCTTGTTTATAACATCTTATATTATCATTTAATAACCTTATTTCACTCTTTAATTTTTAGTATTTTGTTCCTTCCATAGTTTTTGGTGTGTTCTTTACATGATTTCCATGATCGGTTCTTGATGGATATTCTTGTCAATTGGAAGTGAAACTACAGAATTGGAATCATATGGTATTTATATATTTCTAGAACCATAAATTATACCATTTATAATTTCTACTTCTGACATGAGGATGATTCATAAGTTAAAACATTATTGATCTTGGTTTAGGCTATTTTGGCAATTCTTCAATCGTAATGAACTCATTTGTTTAATAAATTAATAACATGTGTATAAAATGATTATAGACCCTTATATAAGATATAATTAAAAAATTTAAACTTTTTAAATTATAAAAATGGTTTCATGACCATTATTTAAGGAATTAAAGGAAATTGAAATCCCATCGTCCACAATGTCGGTAAATCGACACATCACAGACGATGTTTTGATTTCTTGAATAATTGGGCGAGGAGAAGAAGTATAATGGTGTGTATTAAATAAATATTATGAAATACTTAATATTTAATATACTAGATCATTAATTCCCCTTGTATAATTTATTGTGAATAGTGAATAAGAATAGAAAATAAAATGAAAAGAAAAGAAATAAAACAAAAGATGATGTCTACCTTTTGATCTCTTCTCTTTGAGATTCCTCTTAAGGCCTCTGGTTTTAGCCTTTTGGTAAGACCAGAAGATCTAATACGTGTATAAGATCCTTGGGAAGAGTTTTGGATAAAACATAGGTAATTCTCAAGGCTTGAGAGGTGTGGGAGGAATATGGGAATGGGGTGGTATTTATAGTATAGGAGACGATGTATTTTGCATTAATTTAATCATTATTATAGTATTTTTTCTCTTGACTATGAATATTCTTAATTCATGTGATCCAAAATAGTAATAATGGAATGTAATTTCTAGAAAAGTGGTCTTACATCAATTATGATGTCATAGATAGTGTATTTATGATAATTTGAATATATGGTATTTTACCATATTTCACTATTCATCCAAAAATCAAGAACATCAGAAAAATACAAAAAATTGACCCTAACAATTTTACAATACATAAAATTCAGAAATGAACTCCATTTTTGTAAAATAATTTTTTAAATATTACTAATTAATTTTTTATATAAAATCATAATTCATTCAAAAATTACCAATTTTAATTATATACTGCCTTTATATCACATTTAAAAATTATCCAAGATATAATTATCTTAAATACTTAAGAAAATATAATAATAATACATTTTAAAATTCATTAGGGTTATATTACTACTCATAAGGGTATCTAACTATTCACTAAATATCAAGTTGGTCCCATCAGACTCCAAATAACTTACTGATCATAATTGCATATGACTGTTTTTTAAAATTCCAAACATAGAAGTGTAAAAATTATGTTTAAAGGATAGTTATAATTATATAATTAGAACAATTATTTATGAATTTAAATTTATTTTTAAAACCTTGATGTGTTACATTATTCCCACCTTTCAGAAATTCCATCCTCAAAATTTTATTCACTTATTAAACAAGTAAGTGTACCTTTCTCTCATATCATTTTCAGACTCCCATGTAGCTTCTTCTACTATGTGGTTTCTCTACAAAACCTTTACCTTGTGGATTACCTTATTCCACAATACATGTTCCATTTGATCAAGAATCAGAACTACATTCTCTTCATACAAAAGGTTCTCTTGAAACAAAACTACATCTAGGCTCAAGACATGAGTTAAATCTTGAACATACTTTATCATTATCAAAACATGAAAAACATTGTGTAAATGAGACAAACATGGAGGAAAAGATACTCGGTATGCAACTGGTCCAACATTCTCTAGTATTTCAAGGACCTATGTACCGCGTGCATAGTTATCATTTCTTACTAAAATGCATAACACCTTTCCAAGGAGATATTTTATGGAAAACATGGCCACCTACCTCGAAAGAGAATTCATTCATTTTATTATCTTCATAACTTTTTTTCCTAATCTAAGTTTTCCTTTGATGCTGCTGGATCATCTTCTATTTCCCTGCCACTTCCTCGACTAATTCTATCCCTAAAAACATTCTCTCACCAACTTCATCCGAAAACACTGGAGTTCGACACTGCTTCCCGCACAATTACTTAGAAGGTTCCATCTATATACTATAATTAAAAATTGTTATTATACAAAACTCAACTAAAGAAATATGTTGATCCCAACATCCCTGGTATTCTGTTGAACAAGCTCGAAGGAAATCTTCCAATGTCTTAATTATTCATTCTGACTGCCCATCTGATTGAGGATGAAAAGTTGTACTGAAATTTAATTCTATGCCCAATGATGTCTAAAGACCCTTCAAAATGTTAGAAGTGAACCTAGGATCTAAATCAGATACAATGTAAAAAGTAACTCTATGTAACCTAAAAATATATTTTAGGTACAGTCGAGAAAGATAATCCAAAGACATTTTATCTCGAATAGAATGAAAATGTGAAAGTTTTTTCATTCGGTCAACAACAACCCAACTCTCATTTTTCCCTTGAAAATTCTTATGTAGTCCCACCACAAAGTCCATGGATACATTATCCCATTTCCACTATGGCACAGGTAATTCTCGAAAAATACTCTTTGATAACTACTTCTTTGATTTAACTTGTTTTCATGTCAAACAATACTTTGAAAAATCAGCAAAATGTTTTTTTATTCCATCCCACCAACAATAATTATGAAGGTCTCTATACATATATGTACTACAAATATGAACTGAAAATGAAAAACTATGAGCTTCACACAACTAATCATTCTTCAACTGGGAATCACAAGTCACACGCAACCTTTTACCAAATATTAAAACACAATATTTATCAATGTTAAATTCTAGAAACTTACCCATTTTAACCAATTACACATTTTTCTATAGCACATGGTCTTCCTTTTTTTCCTTGATTAATTTTTTATGATTACGATGACTACACTGAAACCGGAAAAAAAAAGAGGTATTTTTTACCCCAACATCTTCTAATCCAAAATTCATCAATTCAGTAATCAAGGGATCATGTTCCAAATGTAACATGGTCAATAATGCATGATTTTTCGACTCGAGGAATCTATCACTTTTTTTCTTTTCCGAAATGGTAATTGATTCTGCAGTCATAATCATTTATGAGATCACGAAATCTTCTCTGCCTCATGTAACTCTTTTTGATTGAATATATACATTAGAATTTTATGTTCAGTATATAATTTATATTTTTCTCCATATAAATTATTCCTCCAAACTTTTAATGAAAAAATCACTGATTCCAATTCCAAATAATGTGTGGTATAGTTTATCTCATGATTTTTTTTTCTTCATGCATAACAATTACCTGATCATTTATCATTAGAACACAACCAAGACCCTTTAATGAAGCATCACTGTATATGAAAAAAATCACCATTTCAGAAAGATGAGGCCAAAACTGGAGAATTCACCAATCAATTCTTCAGTGCGTGAAAACAAACATCACATTATTCTTTCCAAATATATTTAACCCATTTTCATGTTAACTTGGTCAGTAGGGTATATAATTGTTCAAATTTTATAACAAAATGATGATAATAACCTACTAATCCAATAAAACTATGAATTTCTGTAACATTTTTGGGTCTTGGTTATTCATCAACAACTTATATTTTCTAAGGATTATATTTTATTTCATCTTTATTTACAATGCTCCCTTGAAAAAAAAATTGTTGAAACCAAAATCATATTTTCTGAATTTTCCATATAGTTTCTTTTCCTTTAGGGATTGAAAAATAGTCTTTAGTTTTTTTTCATGCTCTTCTTTACTCTTAAAAAATACCATAATGTCATCAAAAAACACAACACTAAATTTAATAAAGAACACATGAAATATTCTATTCATAAGATTCATGAATACAACAGGTGAATTAGTTAATCTAAATGACATAACAAAAAATTATTAATTCCCATATATAGAATGAAAATATTTTTTTTGGATGTCATTATCCTTCACCTTCAACTGATGGTATCCATATCTCAAATCAATCTTGGAAAAGTACTAACCTCCCAGGAGCTGATAAAAAAATCATCAGTATCAGGTAATGGATACTTGTTTCTAAAAATGATGTTATTCAAGGATCAATAATCAATGCAAAGTCTCATGGAATCATCTTTCTTTTTAAAAATCAAATTAGGGGCACCCCAAGGTGAAGTACAAGGACGAATGAATCCTTTATCAATCAAATAAAGTAACTGATTTTTCAATTCAAGACATTCCATTTGATCCATTATATATGGGGGTTTTGAAATTATATTAGAATAAATAACTAAGTAAATTGTTAATTTTACTTCTCAATCTTGTATAACACCGAGTAACTCATCAAGAAAAACATCATGGTATTTATTTACCATTGACACATCATTAATCTGAATAGTTCCATAGTTTTTAACAATGTGAGAAGGATAACATTCATTTCCATCATTCATCTATTTCTCATCTTCTTGATATTTTATCAATAGCATGGGTTCATTCTATTATAAAAACTAAAACTCTTTATAAATAAACATATTCTTTAGCTCTATAGTCAATCTTAGCCTGATAAATAGAAGGGAAATCTATTCCAAGAATGACATCAAACTCTACTATGGTAAAAACAATAATGTTTGTAGGTAAAGTCATTCCACAGACTAGAATTGAAATATTCTTATAATTTATCTTTTCTATAATATTTCCCCTTGGTGTTTCAACAAGTTCTGGTCTCATTTTTTGAGGTGATATTTCCAATTTACCCAAAAATTTCTCAAAAATGAAGGAATGTGAAGACCCTATATTGACCAAAACGTTAGAAAAATATGAGTAAAACCAAAAATTACCTGATACAACCTAACTGGATGGCCTGATATCTGTAGACATAGTCGAAAAAGATCTCACAACACCTTTCTGTTAACAGTCTGGATGCTTTGCATCATTTGGATCCCTCTTTGGGCATGCATTTTCATAATGACTAATCTCACCACATTTAATGTAGTTATTAGTTTGCTTATCAGGATTAGTCATAATGTCATTTTCATTACAATATTTTTACTTATGTCCAAACATACCACATCAAAATCACTTCCCGGCTTTGGTAAGGCATTCCTCGGGGTGCTTCTTGCCACACTATTCCCAAACTAAAAACTGGATTTTTTTACCATCATATTTATTTTTTTATTATTACACATCGCTTTCCATATGGAAATCTTTTTATACTTGTTTTAAAAATGCTTGTGATCACCCAAAAACTCCTTATGTACCATCTCATCACATTGGACAATTTTTTCAAAACTTTGGAATTCACAGGTGGCTATCTCCCTTTGATCCCTTGGCATCAATTATAACTAAAAGCAGTTGATTTTGCTATCAAGATCCAGAATAAGATTTGGATTATACCTCTCCATTTGGGTGAATTTCTCTTCATACACAGCCACTGAATCACCCTATTTTTTCTTCAATTCAAGGAATTTCTTCACCATCCAATGTTGCGCCACCATAGTAAAATATGTTTCAAATAAAATACCTAAATTCATCCCACTCTAAGGCATAAATATCCTCTCTATACCTAATATTATTTTACTATAGGCCACTACTGATCAGCTTCAACTTCAAAAAAATGGAAAGACTTACCTTTTGATTATCTGAACAACCCATTATATCAAATATCTTTTAAAGGGCCTTAATCAATCCTTCAGCTGGTACTTTGTCAGAAGTTACATTGAATGTTGGATGGTGTTGTCACATAGAATGTTCCACTATTTTCATGTTCTATTTTTTTACCTATGGTTGTTCTCTTTCATGGGTTCCACCACCATTTATTTTTTTCATCATCGAAGCCACTACTATCAAAAACTTCCTAGTTCCGATCTCTACCATTTAGGGCTACAGATTCGAAAGGATATCATTATTTCGGTGCCTCTCCTCTTCAGCTTCCCTATTTCTCTTGCGGACAACCACTATGAACAAACATATCTTAGTCGATAAACATGGTAATATTTAAATTCTATATCATTTCAAATTAATAATGGAGTAAAAATAATTTATGGTACTTTATTAACATCCTCTTAACCCTTATAGTTATCTAAACCATTTATAATACAATTTATAAAGACCCAACCTTATTATAATACATAATATTTAACTTATTCATGAAATCACTTCCTTTTTACATTGAGGATATTTTCAATTTTATAGATTTAAGGAATTGGGACATAATATATTCATAACATTACACATTAATACAGAGTGGGGACCATAAAAATATTATTCATTTCTTCTAAAATATAAAACTTTTAAAATAAAACATGATTTCTTTGACAATTCATCAAAAATTTAACATGTCTTCCTTATTTGTATTACTCGTCCTTATAACCTATGAAAATCATTTAAAAATGTGGGATGAGCTCAAAAATCTCAGTAAGGTATATAAAAATAAGGAAATGACACAGTAGTTCATGAATACTTGTAATATATGAAATCATTTTCCAAAAAAATGCATACTTGTCACATACTTTTTGAAACAAGAGATTTAAAAAATATCCCCACAAAACATAAGCATAAATATAACCACAAAGGTATCTTGGTGAATTACCTACATAATCTTATAACCCTCTCAGCTACCTTATAATTTGTAACCCTCACAGATACCTTACAATTTGTGTAACCATCGCTGTTACACATGGAGTAATTGTATGGACAACCTCCAACTTACACATACCCAATGAATTGGATGGAGATATACGTCCCACCATTCATCATAAAAATTTCCCAAGAACAAGAACAAAATCATACAACATGAATAATTTGATAAAAACATTTCTTTTGAATTTTGTAAAATACACTTTTAAAAGAGTACTTTAAAGGAAAATCCCCTTATAAATATCATACAATTTAAGAGAGACTAAATAAAGTGGATGGAATATGTATATAAACTATAAATACACATAAGTAAATATAATATAAACAAAATCCATCACACATGAAATTTTAATACCACATAAATAACAAAGTTGAAAGTTAATCCAGAGAATGGAAGTCGAGTTAAGAATTCACTTACCTTGGGTTTGTCTTAGTTAAAAATTGTTTAAAACTCCTGTATAATGGTCAAAAAATTGTTATTAGTGTTTTAAAGAACCATTTTATTTTTTATAACATCTTATATTATCATTTAATAACCTCATTTTACCCTATAATTATTAGAATTTTGTTCCATCTGTTTTTTTTGGTGTGTTCATTATGTGATTTCCATGATCGTTTCATGATGGATATTCTAGTAAATTGGAAGAATTGTAATTGTATGGTATTTATATATTCCCATATCCATAAGTTATAAAATTTATAATTTTTAATTCTAACAAGAGGTTGATTCATATGTTAAAACATTATTGATATTTGTTTAGGTCATTTTGGCGATTCTTCTATCGTAATAAATTCATTTGTTTAATAAATTTATAAAATGTGTATAAATTGATTCCAGAACCATATATAAAATATAATACATAATTATAATATGGTTCAACCTTAAAAATTGTTTCATGGCCATTCTGGAAGTAAGTAGATTAGATTGAAATCACATCATCAATGATGTCGGTAAATCGACACATCACACACAGTGTTTTAATTTCATGAATAAGAGGGAGAATAGAAGAATTATAATGGTTTGTCATCCATAAAAATATGAAATACAGAATATTTAAGATATTATATAATTAATTCTTATTTTAAAATTTAATTTCAATTAAGAAGACGAATATAAAAAAATGAAAATAAAATAAATAAAAAAAAAGTGGATGTTTACCTCTTGATCTCTTCTCCTTGAGATACCTCTTAATGCCTTTGGTTTTGGCCTTTTGGTAAGAACATAATCTCTAGGACGTGAGGAAGATCCATATGATGAGTTTTGGGCTGAACATAGGTAAGGATCAATGCTTGAGAGGTGTAGGAGGAAGGACGGAATGGGGTGATATTTATAGTGGAGGAGAGAAGGTATTTTACTTTATTTTAATCATTATTATAACATTTTTGCTCTAAACTATGAATAGTCTTAATTACTATGATCCAAAATAGTACAAATGGCATCTATGTTCGAACCAAGTGGTCTTACATCACTTATGATGTTCTAAATAGTGTATTTAACTGATAATTTCAATATATAGTATTTTATTGTATTTCATTATTCGTCAAAAATTCAAGAACTTCAAAACAAATAAAAAAATTCACCCAAACCATTTTTTGACTTGTAGAAATCAAAAATGAACTCAATTTTTTGAAAATAATTTTCTAAATATTATTAATTTAATTTTTAAATGAAATTTTATTCAATAATTAATAATTTTAATTCTATAACTGCTTTTATGTAACATTGAAAAATTAACCAAGATATCATTATCATAAAGCCATATAAAATAATACAATTTAATATTCATTAGGGTCATATTACTATTTATATTACTATTCATATGGGCAGGTTACTATTCACAAAAAAATATGCTGCTTCCATCAGACTCCATATAACATACTGATCATAATTGTACATAACTGATTTTCAAAATTCCAAAAATAGAATTTGAAAAATTATACTTAAAGGCTAGTTATAAATATCTAATTAAAATAACATTTTATGAATTTAAATTTATTTTTAAAACATGGGGGTGTTAAAGTTATTCCCAGGCATAGTCTCTTAACCAAATTAATATACACTAGTCTACTGTCTAAAACTAAAAACTAATATGAAAGTAAAATAGCTCTGATAAGATTTTCTATCATCTTAACATGGATTCCACTCATAGGTGCTTCTAGACGGTTGGCCACATGACCTCAAGCAATCCCCAATGAACGCCAAAGATTAAGGACTAGTAGAAAGGGCCTATAGTGTGTCATTTTATAGAAAATTCTCTCATATATCAGAGAGGATCACAATAATAGATATATCATAAGAATATCAAAATCAGATATAACTAAGACACAACATTGGAAAAATAATGTGTGGTCATGTTGAAGAGAAAAAACTATAAGAAAACGTTGAATAATTAAAAGTTACAATATGATGTTGGTATGTCATGTTTTAAAAAAAATAATATACTTGAGAATGGGATACATAAATATATAATAATCTGGAAAAATAATCAAAATGCCAAATATATCTAAGACTAGCATCTCGAGCATAGGCTCCGCCCTCTACTCCCAACTCCATCAATGTAATACAAATAAATCATGAATTAAAAGTTAGTTGCTTCCCTTTTTTCATACCTTCAAAAATATAGTACACTCAAGTACTAAAGACGACCGAGAAGGGTGTGAGATACAATCATAGTAGTCCATAACCCACAGTGTCTATGAAAATCCATTTCGTGCAATGAAAAATAAGCATGTACCATGTTTATTAAATGAAAAGATAAAATAAATAAATGAATGAATAGTATCGGGTTCAACTTAGACACCCATCCAATATACCTACATTATCCTAAGCTACAGTTTCTGAATCAAGAGTTCCTAAAATGGTAATGTAGAGTAAAATTTCATTGGCTGGATGGTCCTAAGGATATGATTGGGCTTAGAAGACATGCCCCATTTTTTTTAACAAACTGACTATTTATCATTTGAAAACAATTATTTACTATTTAAATCATTTTAATTATCTCTTAATAAAATATTTCAAGACACTATGAATTCATCCATCAAAATTCAAGGTGTCTTTCCAAGTATCGCTCGAAGGTCTCTAAAAAAGACCAATGCTCAAGAGTCTTTTTGGGTGACCAAAAGATGAAGTACCATATATCACACCTGGAATTTTGTGATAATAGTAAAAGTCTAATAGAATTACAAATCTATACCTAGTATCACACATAATGATTGAGTCTCTCTTTTTTAATGGAACAACTAATCATGGAATTGACCCCATCCAAGGGGTATCCCCTAGGGAACTCGTGTCAGTCATCTGGAAGAAAAAAATATAATTCATAGTGATCACATCTTAAGAATAACTGATTTTCCCATGGTTTTATTACAAAACACTGACAAGTTCTAACTGAGTCACAAGAGTCCATCCAAGGGTCCTTATGTTGTATCCTAATCTTTCACTCCTACACTAATGTGAAGAAGCTAAACATAAGATGCATTTATATAACAATTTCAATTAAATATCTATTGCATTTTAATTCAAGAATTTTTATAGTGATAAGAGTAAATGCCAAGGCATGTAATTGGGTGAATGATTTATGTCATTGGGAATAAGTTACCCCACCAAAACACATGTCCAAAACTATTTATTAAATTCAATTAAAGAACTCAAGATATTAATTGTAAGGAAAAAAGCCTAATGGGTAATTAAAAGATGTAATGAAAATGGGAAATAGAGCATTCATGGATAAAAAACCCATTTTCGTTGCATGGGTCAAGGAAAGAAACCTAAGGGGATGATTTTCCACTTCCTTGTGTTATCTGTAGAATAGTTATTCATTAATTTTTATTTAATAGAAAAATTAGGGGTGAAGACATAAGGGCCACGAATATAGCATAATAGGGAAAAATATTCTAGGCAATGAAATTTTGGTAAAAGACATAAACCACCTAATTTAGCCTCATATATCATCCCTCCTCTAGTATCAACCTTTAATTTTGGCAGGGTCAGAATAAATTGACGGAACTGAAAAATCCCCTATAATATGGAAATGGGCTTACACCAAAATAACACAAAAATTGTGATGAATTACTTGAAATAGAATGGACATAACTGTATATTTCACCTCTATCTACATGTTGGATCCAACGGATAACAAATCAGATATCATAAGAATGATTTTCTTGAATTCTGATATTGAGAGGATAAGAGGGTTTCTATGTATGGGGGGAGATTACTACTTTTGAGAAATAGGGGGAGGAAAAGAGAAATATGTTTTAAACTTTAAAGGATGATAATTTAGTATATTAACACTAATTTAAGGATGTGCATGGTTTGGCTTCATAATTATCCAACCATGCACCAACAATTCATCATTCACTATTATAGAGGGAAACACCACACGGTTAGGCCCATGGTTTATCAACTATTCACAAACCGTGCAAAAAAGTTCCGTCCTGAATCTTAGCATCACTATACGACTACTTTCCTAGTCTCTCACGGTTTCAAACAAACATTGAAACCTATAGTTTCCCACTATATTCAATCTCAAGGTTTCAAACTAACTATTTCTTTTGCATGGCACGATTTACTCTAAACATACGATCGATTCTTTTCTTCCCACTTCAGGGCTCTAGGCTCCGAATAGTCCCCATACACACCTGATATCTCCTTGAAACTATTAGGTATCATTAATAGGGTATTATATATGAATTATAACAACAAATTAATGTTCAATAACTTTATAAAAATAGGGATATTATAGTAAGTTACTATGGTAAGCATTTTTCACTATAGTAAGAATTAAAAGGATCAACAAGGGGGTTAAACTAAGAAACAAGGTTTCAAATTATATGAAATATTACCTTTAATTTGGTTTTTTAGAGTATTTAAATATATGTGTTCTTATTTTATAATTTCAGTTTCTAGATATCCAATTGATCATGATAAATATATTTATACAATTATTAATTTCATACTATTTACAAAATTTTCACCCATATCACTTAAAAAAATTGCTTCTCCTCCTCACTTCCCTACACTCAATGAGAAAAATATCTGATCTATGTAAAAAAAATAACTCCAAAACTGTAAAAATAAAATATTCTTGTGTTACAAAAATACAAATCTAATGAGGTTTAAGGTGTGATCCAAGGGAGGATATCTAAGGGAGAGGTAATTGGAATAGCCGGGTTATTTCAAGTTTTTTTCTTCATAAAATCCAACCAAAAATTCTATAACCATCCTAACATAATTAAATAAGTATAATTAGTTTATTTAAATATTATTATCACAATTTAACAACATTGTTTTTAATATCTAGAACAAAAAGAAAACGCTATCTATGTGTGCATACAGACTACCGACCCCTTGAATGAATTATTTTATTTTTTTATCACTACCTAACATTGATGGATATAAATATGTATTTGATGAATAAATATTATATATATGACATAAATAATATTCTATAATGATAAATTATTAAATTCATTCTTTCTCATTCCATCATTGTAAAATAAAAACATCTAGTGTTGCGTATGGACTACTAACTCCATGAAAAATGTATTTTATTTTATATTACTGTCTAACCTGGAAAGTCATAAAAGTGAATTAAATATATACATATGTTATAGTTAACATGATATAGGTTTTGGAAAGTTAATTCTTCTATTCTGTTAAGAATATTAATAATAAATTATTATCATAAACTTTAATCATCTAGAACAAGCATACCAAGATACAGTGAAAGTAAAAATTTCTTACAATTATCATTTATTTATATTTTTAAAATTACTATTATTATAAAAATTTTCAAATCGTAAAAATTTTTCCTAAATAATTTATATTTTTTAAAACTATTATTATCATTATGAAATATCATGTTCTCACTCTTTCTGTTTGCATAACCCACTCCTTTGTGGGTTAGTTTTACAACTAACATGAATAAGGTTATAATTTGTATGTTAAGAATGATTAAGGAATGTACAATAAATATAATATCATTTAATGCTAAGTAATTTAATATATTTTTATAATTTTTTAATTTTAATATATATATATATATTTTATAAGAAAATCAATTATTGTTAAGAAATTGAAATTTTAAAGAAAAAATGTAATTTGTAAGAATTTATTGAAAAATACTTCCATCAGTTCCATAAAATGATAATTGGAATACATATATATATATATATATATATATATTACATACTATATACCTTAAATAATATTATATATATGATTAAAATAAGAATGAGTTGAAAATAATGGAACCATTGAATAGTAACATGTTTGGTAGAAGGAAGAGTTACAAAAATTATATTGATTTTAAAAGAGGACTTTTTATAAATGATAAATGAGAAATTTAAAGTGAATAGATGTAAATTTTAATATGGTTTGTAAAAATATTAACAGTAAACATATATTTATATAAGAGGTTAGGGTATGTTTGACCAAGATAAATTTTGAGACAAGAATTAATTTTACAATCTCAATTTTTATAAGGATTATTTATTTTTAAATTTTTATTAAAGGAATTACATCTTCTTACTCTCATAGACACCATATATTTGTCATATTAAAGATATTTCTTGGATTTTCAATCATTTTTTTCATTTTACTTCTTTTTAGTACTCAAATAAAACTAAAAAATGTGTATATAAAAGTTTAATAGAAAAAAAATTTATTTTTTTTATTATTAGTTAATGATGAGAAGGAGAAAAAGGTTAAAGGTGGCCTAAAATGGTAAAGAAATAGGAAATAACCTTGAATTAAAGTAATACAGCCCAAATTTAATGATCATAAACTTAATAAAATTATCAATCTCATTTCATGAATACCTTTAGAAGAAAAGATGTTTGTTTTTATCTTTTCCAAGTAAATTCCTTTTTATGTTTATGGTTAAACCTCCTTGAGTTTAGATAAATAATTTAAACCTTGGTAATCGACTCTTTACAGCCTTATGGGTTAGTTTTTCACATGTGTTTGGAGGGTACAAGAGAGGGGTTGATCAAGTCTCACTATCGGAAATAATTCAGGTTGTGAGTTTTAATTTCAAAACATGAATGGTTTTTAGTAGATTCATTCATGGAATGGATGGTTTTCTAGGAAGAATCATTTCTCATAATGAGATTTAATTTAACAAGTGAATTGGTTTTGGGGTTTTTAATGCTAAGATTATGGGTTTTTTTTAGAATATCTGTAAATATAATTATTCAAGAGGTGAATCCCAAATTCTTATCACGGATGGGTCAGGCCAATCAGATATTTTTTTACTTTCCTCTACTTATGATTATGATATTGTTATATCTATTATATCTTGAATTACATCCCTCAATTAGGATAATTTGAGTGCTCTCTTCAATCCCAAGGAATATTCTATTGGATATTGGTGTTCTGGACCTATGGATTATAGTTAAGCCTCTCGGTTCATTATAACCTTCTTATTTAGTTAGTTTTCGCATTAGTAGAACCCTAGTTTTGGACTCCCAAACATAGATATAGGTTTAATTTCTTATATTGAAAAACTATTTGTGGTCTTATTTGAAGGTAAGGATGGAGTAATCCAATACTACCTTGGTCTAGGAGGAATTTATTTGTCATCCCTACTTTTGAATTGGGTGGTCTAAAAAACTATGTAATGTTTGTTTCATTTTTCAAGTATATGAAATTAGCATGATTGTTATATAATTTTTTTTGTGTGACCAAACTAAATTGGTAATCCACCATATTGAGGAAATAATACTCATAGATCTCTATTAGACCTGTTGTGTACATTGGTGTTGAAAACATGTTTTTTTATCACTTGAGGGGCATAACAACCCATGACTCTAGGTTAGAACTTGAAAGAATTGAACCTAGAAAAGTTTGATTAATTGGAAATTGGTTATGTTTTTTCTAAATAATTTGAATTTATTTTCAATGTGAATTAATAAATTGAATTTACATGTAAATGAACTAACATGGTAATCATGGTGACTAGTTTGAAAATAAATTATGTGGATTAAAATTTGTCAATTTAATGTGATTAGAGTTGGTATAAATGCATTATTAAATATGGATATGATTAAATTTGTGTTGTTAATTGTTCTTAAATTATATATGAAATATAAAAAGATACAATTATTATGATATCTTTTAATTTTATTTATATTTATAATTTCCTTGTATTTAGTTATTGGTATGAATTTTGGAAAAATTGGTAAATGGAATTATAATTTGATAATTCATCAATTGTCTTGTAAATATTTTTATAACATGTATTTTATATTGTAGTTTAGTATTATAAATGTATTGCTTGAATTTTTTTGTCTTTTTTTAGTCCTTTTATCTTAATGCCTACAGATTACATTATGGTAGTGATATGGTATTCTTTCTTTGGTGAAATAATTAGTTGGACATGGAGTTTCTTCCATGATAAAATTTTTAGTTGTAAATGTTTTTCTTTAATAGATGAAATTATTTGTTAGATATATCATTCTTTTTGGGGAATTATATGGACAATTTTCTATTGGATAGTTTCTTGTGAGTTTTATGATCCCTAGAAAGGGAAAATTCTCATAAATTACCATCAATGTCTAATCTAAAAAGAGTGTTTCAGTTACAGCATCCACCTATATTCTCTAGGGAGGGAGGCCCCCTGATAGTTGATTTATATATTGGGTTTTAAAGATAATCATTAATAACTTAGAGACGCCCATTTATATGTGGGTAAATCATTATGATTATCTTCTATGAGGACCAGAGAAACATGTGGTACATCCTAGAGTAAACTAGGTAGAAAGACTATATATCCTAGAAGGACTTCAAGGTGAAGTTCATGAGACACTTTTATCAAAAGAAACTGATGGATGGAAGGGATCCGAAATTAATAAACTATAAATTATATAAGAAGTATTTGATGAACTATGTTAGACAATTCATTGACCTGCTATTTTTTTATAAATGCTTGGAATCTAATGAGACTTTCTGGGTGAATCTTTTATGCAATGGGATTTATTATGAGATAAAGTCACAAGTGTACTTCTTTCACCTAAGAAATTTCATAGATGTGATAAATAAGGATCTCGTCATGTAGGGGAACCTAATAGAATCCCTCAGTATTGAACATGCATTCTCATCAAGAAGATCATTGATCTCTTCTTTATGTAGAAAGAAGAAACGCTTTGATAGTAACCAATACAATAGTGGTAGGTAAAGCATCCAAGGGATTTGATAGACATATCAGAAGTATAGACATATTTAGTTTAATCAATGTGGAATCACTAAACATAAGAACCATTAGATTCCTTACCCTATGGTATAGTGGTGTTCTTGTAATAGGATGGTCCATCTATAAAGGTTCTATTGAAAACCTCTATATTTGAGCGATTACAGTGGATAACGGAAGGCGCCAAAGTCCGGTAAGGACTCAAAAATCCCTCAACAAACATGTATCTAGGAATCTAAAAGACACTTATAATAGGTTATTTGATGAGTAACCCAAATACATGAGTGGTAATACTTGCTATAGGAGGTATAAAAAGGATTCAAACTAGATCCTAGGGAAAAGGGGTGAGTCTTCTGCATGTTATTTTTTCTACTTGGAGAAGTATGTATGCATGAACTTTCACGATAAAAGGTAAAAATATAGTATCATTGACCATTATCTTTGTATTTTTATATAGTACAATCACGTTAAATTTTATCTACTCAATAATAAAATGGTTATGGTTTGAATATGGAGATATTGGATGGTTTTTTGACCATCGACACCCTTCTAGGTGTGTGATCAGAGGGTATCAAACACTATAAGGGGTATTCTCTAGAAATAGAATGATTCAATTTGATTAAGGGTATATATTATCTTTTTATATAGTAGACTCATATTTACTATTATTGGATAATTGTTTATTGTCTTCCCCAAAAGGGGCAGTTGTCTGCATCTGGGAGAATAGAATCTTCAGGATGATCATTCTGGACCAATTCAGTACATATTGGGTTGTATCCTAGATCAAATAATATGGATTCCTTCGGAAAATGTTGGGAAGAAATATGGTAATTTTACTCTAGTAATGAACTATTTTTAAGATATCTTTCATGAAGATTTATATGGTTTACTACCTGGCCTAGAGATTGATTTTACTATCTAGTTGGTGTTTGGAGCTACGCTAGTTTATTTCCCTCATTAGAGGATGGAACTGGAAGAACTTCATCATTTTTAATTTCTACTCTAATATTTCGAACCTATGGGTTTCATATGGACTACTACATCACTTTGGGGTTCACGCATACTATTCTACAAGAAGTATAATGGGTCTTTTCACTTATATATGGTTTATCGGAGATTTAACTAGATGAAAATAAAGAACTAGTATCTCCTTCCATTCATTGATGATATCTTCAATTAGGTGCGAGGTGTTACTATTTTCTCCATGATTGAATTTAGTTCAGTTACCATTAGTTTAGGGTAAGATATTTAAACATACCCTAGACAAAAATTAGGAGTTGATATGTAATATAATAGTTCATGGTAATATCGATTGGTCTAATGAACACACAGACTATATTCATGTACATGATGAATAGAATGTTCCATAAATTCCTAGATTCTTTTATAGTGGTTTTCATCACTAAAATATTAATGTACTCCCAGTATATATATGATTATTCCCTTCAAGTTGACATCACCTTGATTATAATGAGATTTCATCATATTTACCCCCATGATATCTAAATTTGGTTTATTGATTGAAAAATTGAACTTCATAGAATATGATGCATCATAGGACGGAGTGTCAATGGACCTAAAGAAGGTTTCATATGTGGAATATTTAGAGAATCAAAATAATGTCTTCAATATTCAAATTTTGTTATTTTGGTGGGCTGTAAAAATTATTAAATATAGGACTTCTCGTATCTAGAAGCACCGATGTATGGACGAACTAAGAAAGGGGTGAAGTTTATTTTTATAAACATATTGCAATAGGGATTTATTAGAGTTGAAGAGCTAGTTGACCTCAGCACCACTTATCACCGTACTTGAGTCAAGTAAAGAATATACACTAGTATAAAAATATGATTTATTAATGAAATTTTTATTTTGGTTTATATAAAACAAATGTTAAATGTATTCTATATTAACATTTTATCATCATTTTTTACGGAAAACTTTTTCTAAATTTTTTAAATAGAATTTTATACATTGGATTTTTTAAAAACAAACTTCAATGTTTTTTTTAACATTCAACATCTGTTTTTATAAATACTGATATTTAAAGTTTATTATTAAAAAAAACTAACAATTTTTTTTAAATAAAGGCATTTATGTTCAAAATATCAAATTCTACAAACATTAAAAAAAATAAACATTCATAATATATTTTTATAGAAACTCACACTAAATGTTTTAAAAAAACAATCATTAGTTTTAATTAAAACTAACGTCAAAATTGTTTTAAGAAAAAATGACATGGGTTTCCACATATTCATCCAACTTTGTTTTTTTGGAATATCAAATACCAATGGTGTTCGATATCCAACGTGTTTTATATTTCATGATCTACCATATTTGATATGATTTTTTGATACATTTTAACCATTTCTATTCTCTATTTAATCCTCAAATCTCTTCATTATCTAAATTCATCCCATAAATCATCATTCAATGATACCATAATACCTATGGTTCATGGATCTTGACCCTACATCATTGGATGTAAACAGATGATCATTAATATTCATTTTATATATCTTTGAAACATACTTTTATTTTGAATCTCTTTATTTTTTAAGTCAAATATTTAATTTATATTTTGGGATTATTTATTGTTTTTGTTTTTGTTTTTAAATTGTATTTATTTATTTATTTATAATTTTTTTCAATTAAAAATTATTTTTTTTCTAATTAGTTTCCATGTATAAATATCTTTATGATTTTAAATTGTTTTCTATTGTGGGATAATTTTCTTTGTAATCGTAATTGTTTGTTTTTATAATTGTTTATATTTTTAAATATTTTATTGATAATTTTCTTAATGTTGACCTTATTGATAATCAGATGATGCATAATAGATATATTAATATTGAGTTGAATGATTTGATATTAGAGCTCCTCTAATGTAATAAACCAATTTTAATGTAGTCCTCCATAAATTTTTTTATTTAAATTTAACATATCAAATTAAAATTAATTTTTTTACCTAATATATAATAATACAATATATTTTCTGATTTCATAATATTAAAAATTAAATTGAATTAAATTAAATTAGTTACATTAATTTATATTAAGAATGAATAACTTAAAATAAATATGTTTACACTACAGTTATTTTATTCCATCATGTAACATCATTTCATTTAGTATTTGTGCTTTTTTAGTTCATATCTATTTAATAACTAGTACTGAAATTTTTCAATGATTTTTTTGATAGTTTTGAATATTTTTTTATCACATAGTTATCAATAAATGGTTAATTTATTTTTTTGATTGTTTGAATTTATGTTTTAAATTTATTATTTATATAAATATTTAAATGATTATTTGTTTTAATATATTCACTACTTATTTTAGGATCTTAGGTAATTAAAGGATCATAATTGAAAATTTTTATGAAGAACTCATTGTGAATATAAAAAATTATTTCTTGATTTTCTTGATTTTTATAAATTAAATCTTTAAAATAAAGATTTTATTTTATTTCAATACATGATGATTTTGTATATGAGAAATTAAAACTCAAGATATATAAAAGATAATATAGTTTACTATTATAAATTTTGTATCTTACATGGAGATGTAAGATGAAAATAAATATCTAATGTTGAGGAAAATATTCATCATTAGATAGAGGATTGTATTGAAGAATTAATTCATGATTTGACCATTTAAACCATCAATATATAACAAAAATTGAATTATTATATAGAGATTTTGAGAAACCACTATTCTCAAGATTCTCTAATTTTATAGTGTTATCAACAGTTCAAATATTAGAAAACGTGAATGAAATAAATTGAGAGTGTTATAAAAGATTCTCAAAAATGTTATAAATTTTTAAAAGAATAACTTCCAATAGAAAAAATGCATCCAAATTTTAATTATGTTGTAAATAAAATATTATTTCCAATGGGATTTAGGAATAAAAATATATATTTATGACCTATAGACATTGAGTTGTATAGCAGAGAATATGAATGTTTAACAAAATTTTATAAAAAGGGGGAATTATGATATAATATGGATGGAAAATTAAAGTCTCCTTCATTTTTAAGTACTTTCACCAATCCTTCCATTAAATAAATATGGTATCTTCTTATTATTCCTTGACTCAAGTTCCTATTAAATAATTAAAATGATTAAAAAAGGAAAAGATTTCGAATAAATGAGAATATATCTAATTAAAACTTACATGCCCCTATTAGTTACAATAGTGGAGTATATTTAATAAAAAATAATGGTTTTTTAAGTAGTGATAGAAATATCAAAATGGGATTTTACATTAATGGAATGAATCCTTATCAGATTCTCAGTGTACATCATTTTTCAAGGCATACTTTCATGGTAGTTTATAACTTTTCCCGACAAATATGTATCATGAAAAAATATTTTATGAATGACATGATGATTTTATTACTGAAAATGCTTGGAGAATATATACATGTGTATCTTTTACTATAAATTGATTATTTAAAAATTTTGTGGGATACAGGTGTTATAAATTTTTTATTTATACAAAATATAGTATTTTTATTTGTGTGAAATGACAATGTTCTATATAAAATTATTTTCTGAATATGAAACTTATTTTCATAACATTTTATGTGATATAAAGAATGTCTAATTTGTAAAAAAGGGGATTTATATTATCGGTTATAGAATCGAATAAATACATTATAAATTGTACATCAAATATTTTTGTGAATAGGTTATACATATCATATATTAAAAAGAGAATTTAATGGTTTGTAAGAAAATAATCTCCCTCAAAAACCATTGGAAGATGAAAAACATTAAGAAAATGCTAAAAATATTAATTTCACATTTACAAATATAGGAAGTTGTAGTAAACAAAAAATATATTTGAAAAACTATATATCTTATTTGAGATAATTTATTAGATATTTTTATAGAAAAATAATATCATTTACTATATAAAAGATTATCAAAATGTATTTGACAATTTTATTGGAACTTTATTATACAAAAAATGAAATAAAAAAGATGGGTTTCATGCCATATCGGACTTGTTATCCATGGAAATAAATTTGAGGATAGCACCCTATATGAAAAGTAAATATAACATATTTTCCTACAGGTTTCCACATATTTATAGAGAGTGAGAAGATGTATTTATTTCAATGTATTCATGGTATTAATGAACTGAGTGGATATTCTTAAAATGTGACTAATTTAGTGTTATTAATGGATTTTAAATTAATAGGTGTGAAATATCATGACTGTCATATTTTGATGAAAAATCTATTATCGATATTAATTTGTGTTATATTTCCAATATCTATTGGAAATATTATCATCATGGTACATTCCATTTTCAAATCCATTTTCTGCAATTTCTCTGATCCAAATTTGTTAGATGTGTTGGATAATAAAACTTCCCTCACACTTTTCCACCTAAAACTTTTTTCCATCGATAATTTTTGATATAATTTATTATCAAGTAATTAATTTGGTGTGAGAGATAATAATATGTGGGAATAATTATTTATATTATCTGTATCCTTTTGAAAGATATATGAAAATTTATAAGGGATGTTTTAAATGTCATCATTGACTGAAGGACCTTATTTTTCAAAAATATATATCAGAATAGGTCACAGAGTTTTGTACTGATAATTTATATGATGCGGAGCACATTTATCTTCAAATATCTTGAATTCTATAGTTGATAGAGATATTCATGGATTAATTGTAAAGTTCATTACATGTGATGAAGTGATGTGGGAATATTTGAACATTTTGAAAAACACACATGAGGTTAAACCATATATACTCTCACATATTACTAGATTGATGTTAGGATATTGGAAAATAAATGAATAATTGTTGACAATTGAGTGTAAAAATACATTTTTCTTATGGTTTAAAGAGAGTTTAAACATATATTTTTCTACATCAGAAACATTGAAATGGTTATTAGGGGGACTATCTCTTAATGATATTCCATGGTTTATCTTTTATATTAATGGTTACATATTTTACACACACAAAAATAAGGATGACATGACATCCATTTAAATTTTTTTATAAATGATCATTGTTAAATCATTTATTTTTTATTTTGAAAAGGATTAAAAAATCCAATTTCTAAATCAATGACATATTTTGGAGTTATTGACGTTATTTGGGAAATTTATTATAAAAAAATTTAGAGTAACACTATTTATGGGTAATTGGGTTTAATAGTAATAGTGGAGAGAAATATGATGGTTATGGGATTACACTCACAGATTTGAATATTTTTAGTTTCAAAGAGGAATCGTTTATCAGGGATAAACATTTAAAGGAAATATTCAATGTTATTGTCCCATTGAATGATAAGGTGTTTGTGGTTTTGCAAGGGGAAAATATTCAATTTGGTGATGAATATTATGATGATATTATGGATTTATGTGAGTTTTCTTTATCTATCACATGATTTCTGGATGTAGTAATGATTATAATTTAGGCATATTTAATTTTTTACTGAATGATATTATTGATGGGATATAAGAAAACACTAAGTTGATATTCTAATTATTTAGGTAAATATTAATATTTAATTTATTTTAAAAATCTATAGATATAATAACTCAATTTTTTAATTTGGATGTTTAAATATATAGATATATTTTTTTTAATATTTATATGATTTTTTGTTCAATTTTATATTAAATAGTTCTAGTTGAACATTTTTTATTGAACACCTTGATGTATGTCATTATGTTTTGGATAAATTTATGCATATAAAAACACTTTTTTGTAATTGTGGTATTTAAATTTATAAATTTTGATCAAGTATATCATGTTTTAATTAATGTTTATATATAATATCTTATGTGACATATTTCTTTTAAGTCAGTTCATCATTTTTTTTCATACCTTACACATGTGAGACATAATATTTTTTACATATATTTTTTTATATTAAATGATTTTAGATATTAACTTTTATAGTAATATTAAAGTATACATAATATCATTACATTAATCGAATTAAATGATAGGAATAGAGGTATATGAATATTTACTAATTTTTATGTATGATTTTTAAATATTATTTAAATTTAAATAATTAAATTATTTTTTGAATCTAAACATTTAATTTTTCAAAAATTAATTTTGGGGATGACCTGTGAGCCCCTTATGGTGGAGTCTTCTTCTTCTTCTATAGAGTTCTTTATTACTAGTTTTGGTAGATGTGGGAATTCATGTTAACCTAAACTATCAATTTCTAAAGGAGAAAAAATTGTATATACTTATTTTGATGATAATATTAACCTAACTAGCCTAAATTCAATGCAGTTTTAGATTTTTATCTCCATGTAGAACATTTAAATGATTAACATTTTATATCCTGATTGGAATCCAATTTAGAATATGGTGAAAGATATGTTTTTTGAGTCCATAATGGTAAAATATCTGAATTCATTTATTTTTAACTCATTATTTTAAAATTATATATATTATATGACTAATATTTAATTATTTAAATTAAAAATGATATTTTAATTTCAATAAATGACTGAAATTAAGAAAAAATTTATATCATTAGTGGTGTTTTGATCAATATATTTTAAAAAAATTGAATTAAATTCATTTTTTTGATGTTACAAAATGATTAATAATGCCTCATGTATGGGTATTTGGATGGAGATACATGGAATAAATTTATCTCCAACTAACATCATGAAGAATGTATAGTATAATAATTGTTTTATATTATAAAATTTATTATATATTATCAGACATCTTATTTGTTTATTTTTATGTAACAAGCATCCAAGAGATCACACCAAGAGATAAAGTTGTACAATATATTCCCTCATACATTATCAGGTGGATGTTATTATTTACTGAAGGAGAAAATGATTATAGAAAGGTTTATTTAATTAGGGTAAAAATATATTCGTGGTTCAAAAGGGGTCTAGTTCATTCCTTCATCTCCCCCCACTATCCTTAAAAGTAAAAAGGTAAAAAATGAAAATAAAATATTAAAAATCAATCTAAAGAAGTAGTTAATAGACCAATTGGATCTCATGAACATCCTACAATGAGCATACCTCTTCATGTAATTCAAAGGACATTGACTGATAAGGAATATCATCATAAAAATTTGGAGAATGAATACATACAAATGCATGAAAAGAACTCATATAAACATTAATCATCCAAAGCTAGGCATGAGATTCACACTGACTATGTTTACACATGTGTATATGGGTCTGAAAACAATAGTATTACAGGCTATAAAGATATAGGTTAGTAGGTAGGCCCCTAATGAAAATTCAAAAATTCTGGAAGCAGTAGGGTCTCACCAAAAGATGGGTTCCACTCGTTTGGATATACCAGACATCAGTGCAATCCCCCATTCAGGAGGGAAAACAACCTATGTTAGGAAATCATAGCTACAATATCCTCAACATATTGACACTCTTAAGATAGGGATATCTTTTTTATAAGTTCCTTCATCAAATACTGCTAGAATATCAACATCTATATGAAATAATCCTAAGTCCATGCTATCCAAAAACACCATCACTCTACTAAGTGGCATCTTTTGGAGTGATGATGTGGAGGAGCCACAATCCCTTATGCAGTTTGAACATATTGAGGAATATATTGATAGATATAACCCTTCAATGGAAAATGGTTGTATAGAGGGATCAATAATGGAAATAACCTCAAAGGAAGGATAAAAGAATGGAAGAAAGTGGAAAGGGAAAGGCCATGCGAAGATGGAACAAGATGAAAGGCCTATGAGAATGGGCATGGACTTCAAATAATAGAGTTGTTATATAATAATTTCCAAGGGTTATGGAATCCCTTTATACACAAAACCCTTTGGTATTTTGTTATATCAAATAAACCAATTCTTATTGAAACTCATGAGGAATTAATATTTCTAGGGAATGTGAAGGACTTCAAAAGAAAATATATGGGATAAAATCTTTTTTCTGAACCATTAAAATTGTAACATGAATAACCTTTGGATACTCATGCATTCAAGCATTCAAATTTTCACATGCAATAAGAAAGACTGCTACATAACAGTCTCTATAACCAGATCAGACTATAATGTTCAAGTATATATTAAATATTCTTCAACGTCATATATTTAGAGAAGAGATATTTATAAAAAAACTTGAGAAAACATCTAGGAATGGGATTAAATATTGGGTAATTATGGGTGACTTTAATATTGTTCAGATGCCTGAAGAAAAAATTGGATCAAGCTTTAATTGGGAAGAAGCTATTTATTTTTCATCTAATATTGATCAATTCATTTTTGTTGTGGTTCAAATTATAGAAACTGCCGTTACATGGAGTATGCACCATTTTAACATAAGGAAGGTAAGAAAACTTGATATGTGTTTTGTAAATTTTGATGACAAGAGTGTTGTTGATTAACATTCAGGTTATATAATTCAAATACCCAACTTCTATCACAGCCCCAAAATTTCAGAATTTTTCCCAATAAAGAGACTAGTCCATATTCCCTTCAAATTCAACAATGGATGGTTCTTTTATATCGGATGTAGGGAAACTAGTTTGGAATCTTGGAAGCTTGTGCCATAGGGATTCCCACTTTAGGGGATTTCTAATAAATTAAACCAAAAAATAGTTTTCTTAGGTAATAGATTAAAAACTCATTTTCAAAGCATGATGTTGAAATTAAGGATGATGAATAGCATCTTGCAAACATTCAATCTCTAAATATGAACTAGGATATCCCCTCTATGGAGGAAGTGAAAGATAATTCAAAGATGGATGAACTTATTACCTTAAAATAAAGGTTTTATAATGACCATTTGAATTTTAAATGGTTGAAAGAATAGGATAGGAACTCAGTATTCTTTCATAGAATATAAAGGTTGAAGAGATAAAAAATAGAGAATAATATCATCAACATTAATGGGATATTATTCATCATCATCATTAGTTTTTATTATAAGGAAGAATAACATCCAAAACAAGAAAAAAGAGAAAACCACAAAACACAAGAAGTCTAGGGGGTCTAAAATGGTGAAGGGAGAGGGTATCCCCTCTAATAAAATTGACCCCCTCGGGTTTCAAAGAGAAAATATCATGGAGACAGATAGGGTCATGTCCAACGACTTCCAAATATGCCAGGTAATCCACCTCTTTATTACCCTCATGCCAAGAATGAAGCACTTTGATGTGGTTATTGATCATGCCTTTACACTTTCTGATGATATAGAAGATCGACCATGGAGGAGGGCCAAAATAATTCAGGGCGTTATGGAGAATCATTGAATTTGTTTCCACTTCAGATAAGATAAGACCATTCTGGTGACAAAGATTGATACCCATGAGAATATCTTTGGCTTCATCCTAGAGAGAGGAACCATATCCCAAGTAAGAGGAGAATGTGTTGAGGACCGAACCCCTAGAGTCACAGACAGCCCCACCCCCTTTCAAGACTCCCGTCCTGCAGGAACCATCAGGGTTGAGTTTAAGGCCCCAAGAGGGAGGATTCCATCGCACCCAGAGGCCACAGGAGTTTCTGTCAGGAGCCTGTGCAAAGTATGAAGTAGGTATCATCCACCTCAAGTAGGGGGCATCCCTCCAGTTTCCAAAAAGACGAACCAAATCAAGGAGGGTGGTCTTGGTCCAAAAGATGATAGACTTGATGGAGGGATAAACACCTTCATATCAGGTTTTATTTCTGGAATTCCAGATAGACCAGCACGCCGCTAGAAGAATCACTGCGTGCACCATCTTCTCTGGTCCTTTATCACCCGACCCATGGAACAACCTATCGAAGAATGGAAGATCCACCAGGTTAGAGTCATGAAATTCAGTGAACTCCCCGAAGTCACACCACATATCCCATGCCCAACCTCCCTGGAAAAAAAGGTGATCAGTACTTTCTTCCCTAAAAACAGTACAACAGGAACACTGAGACACCAGAGGGATGCCACAACATTTTATATTTTCATCTATGGGTATCTCCTGATACATTATCCTCTATAACATAATAGAATATTTTGATGTTATCACCATGGGCCAAAGAGTAACATTCCATCTGTCATGCTCCCTTGTAGAGGCCTAAGACCGCTGATAATCTCGATTGGAGAAATACCATGAGGAAGATGGGGTGAAGACACAACGGTCACGTTCCTACAACAAAGAAATGATATTGAAAACCTCATATTTCACATCTTCTAGAATAGCTTTAATGAATTCTGGGTGCAAACTGGCATCCCTGAAAGAAATGGTAGGGGTGGGGCACCCTGGGAAGCCAAGCACAGTACCAGTCTAATTAAGGTGCCAGAAAGAAAGATCCCCCCTTCTGATGATCCACTGAGAGTGCAAAAGGAGCTCCGAAAACAGTTTAGAAGTAGTGGGAAGTAAGGAGGAAACTCAGCCTTAGAACGGAGAATGGATACTCAACAGGGGATGCATAATTTTCCCCCACAACGTACTCTATTCCAGCACCTCCCAAGTCAGTCGTTCATGCATAAAACTAAGTGTACAGCTCTAGCTGTGGACATTAGTCCCACCCTCCCTAGCAGGCTTCGCAACCTTACCCCAAGAAGCCCAATGTTTCTTCTTTCCCTCCAAAGGATCCCAGAGAAATCCGACCAAGAGTTTATCAATATTGGAAATTAAACACTTCGGAACCTTGATTGCAGAAAGTGTGTGGATTGGAGTGGCCAGGAGAACACTATTAATAAGAGCAATGTGTCCTCTGAAGGAAAAAAACCTATTTTTCATGTTTTGAATGTGGTCCACAATCTTGCTGGAGAGAAAGTATAAGTCCTGAATACACAATCTAATAGGGGTGATGGTAGATCCATGTTATTTCCTAGGAAAGAACCCCCGTTGTATGGCAAGAGTGAGCTGAATATCAGAATACCTTCTGGGGGAGTAGTAGTTAGGGATGAAGAAGAGACTCTTATCCTTATTGATAAGCTGACCCCTCCAGTAGCAGTAACCTTCCAAAATGTTGTTCAGGACTCTGATAGAATTCTTACCCCCACTGATAAATACCAGGGTGTCATATGCGAACATTAAGTGAGAGATGGTCATATCCCTCATGCTCCTCCTAGAGGGAAGAATCTGTCCTTTACTGATGCTCCTATGAATGAGTCGGATGATCACGTCTTGTGTTATGATGAAAATAATTGGGGACAAAGGATCACCCTACCTTAGTCCATGAATGGCTTTGAAGAAACCGAAGGACTTACCCAAGAATGAGACTACCATCCATGGGGAGCTGAAACATCTGAAAACAAGGTCAATAGTCCAGGAAGAGAAACCCATACATTCCATTACATTTATTATGAAACCCCATTCCACTCGATCATATGCTTTGTTCATGTCTAGCCTGAGAGCCACATTTGACCCATGGGTTTTGAAGTTCAAATCTCTAATCATTTCTTGGGAAAGAGCTATAGTTCCTTGGATGGACCTACCCCACACAAAACCATACTGCTCTAAAGATATCCACCTTGGAAGATATGTGAAAACACTAGCATTGATAACACTTTCAATCATTTATAAGGGACGTTACACATAGAAACTAGTCTATAATGCACGATATAATAGGGATTTCTATTCTTGTGAATGAGAATCATAGTGGTGGCACATGCAATCTGCGGAAAACTGCCACCCCTGAAGAAGTCCTAGATAAACATAATGAGGTCCCCCTTAACCACATCCCATGTTGGTCTGTAGAAAGATCCCAGAAAATTGTCTGGCCCCGGGGCACTGTCTGTGTGAAGATTCATTATGGAATTATATATCTCCTTTTCACCCAGAATAGAGCTCATCCCATCATTGTCCTGGTCCGAAACAGAATGGTGGATCACCTCAAAAATCCCATTATCAACTCCTGTATACCCAATGGGCATACGGCTATTGGGACCAGCCAGCATATCTTGGAAATATGAGAGATACATACCTCCAACTATATCCCTATCATCTGTGTAAGAGCCATCATCTAGAAGAATGTTTGGTTTGATAGGTCTCTTCCTCTCTTTAATGCATGCATGAAAAAAACCTATGTTTTAATCACCCTCCCGTAGCCATTTGATTCCCGCAGAGTCCCTAGCCAAATGCTCCGGGGCCAAGATCATAACAGCAAGTTCTTTCTTTCCTAGTATCAAGATTATAAAATGTATGGTCCTCCCATTCCTCTTCAAACCAAGCTTCGAGCCTCTCAACCTCTTTCATGGTATCACTGATAACACTGTCAACCGGGAAAAAGACTTTGTCCCACAACTGATGTCTAGGTTTGAGACAGTGCAGTTTATCATTGAGGGAGACCCATGGGCCACTCTGTCCAAGAGATTTCCAAATACCACCAACCAAGTCCATGTATCCCGGTTTACTGACCCATTAATGGGATGTTACTCACCTTTGAGAATGACATCTCAAAGGTTATGTTTGAATAATTTACAGGGATGTATGTAGATGATTTCATTGATAATAATTAAATGGTGGTTTATAATATTCTTTATTTCATTGATGAGAAGAAGAATCAAGGGCCAGTATTAGCACAAGATAAAGAAGTCATGATATCTCTATTTTCTCAAAACATATAATGTGATGTGGGACCTGATGGATTCTCAAATAAATTCTTTATGTTTTTTCGGGAATTTTAGAGGAGGGCATGGAAAATTTGGTAAGGTAATTATTCAATCAACCCTATTTTCCATATGGTAATAATTAAAACATTATCACTTTAATTACAAAGAATGATAGTGTTACCGATATCAAAGATTTCAGGTCATTTTCCTTGGGAAAACTTTCCCCAAAGTCATTAGTAAATTCCTAATGACTAGGATGGGAACTCCTCAAAGAATAAATTACAAAAAATCCATATGAATTTCCCCATTAGGTGTATTTATAACTTATTCTTCACATCCTTATAAAGTGTCAACATAATGAAGAGGAAATCATGGGAAGAGGAATTTGACCAGAATAATGACATATCGAAGGCATTTGAAACCCTAAAATATATTTTTCTACTCAGCATTATAATGAAATATTTCTTCTCCAACAATTTTATTAGAATGATAATTTTCATGATCTCATATTAATGGAATTCAATTATTATCAATAGTTGCATGGGGTTTCTTTTAATGAACATGTGGTCATAAACATAGAGATACACTGTTAGGTATCATCTTTTACATTACATAACAATACCTGAGCAGATTCATCAATTACCATGCTTAGGTTGTCTATTATAAAAAAAAATTAGATCCATCTTGGGTGAACCAATTCTATGACATCTTTTATATATATATGACATTATTATTTTTTGTAAGGCTTCTTATAAGACCATATATTATATCTTGTACCTTTTTAATTAATATGAGTAAGTGGCTAGATATGATTTTTCTTATGGTAAATATTTTATTCTGTTTGGTGATGGGCTCACTATTAGAAGATAGAACAGTATTTCCTAAAGGCTTGAAGTGAAGAAAGGATCCCTTCAATTCAAAAATCATGGTGTCCCAATATTTTAGGAAAAATGGGGGATCCAATTTCATAAATCAATCAAATGTGTAATTTTCAATCATCATTCCATAAGGAGGGAAAAGACAATATATCTTGTTGGAAGGGTGTGTCTTGTGAATTCAGTCGTCACTTCTATATTTTTCTACTATTTCCCCATATACAGGTGTCCAAGAGGCCTTATTAAGGATTTTCAAGGCATGATCATCAACTTCATATAGATTGGTTCTATGCATAAAGTAAAATTGATTATTTTATTATAGAAAAAATATATCAAACCCATAGAAAATATAGGACATGGCATCAAAGTCCTCAAAATTTTAAAATATAGCCTTATTTGAAAATTCAAATTTAATCTCTTAACTTCTAATTAACCCTCTTGTGACTTTTCATCAAGAACATTTAATAGGAGGCTTCCAAATTGATATCACTGCTATTATGGGTCATTTGTTTCCTATCAGTCATGCATTATTTTTATGAGTCATGTAGAACACCAAGTTGTTGGTATCCATGCAATATGAATTGAACTACTGGATCACTTGTTAAATTTATAGGCCAATAAAATATCACCTACTTATTCCCCCTAATAGACTACAGATAAAAATTGGTGATTTTATGTTGATTTACAGTAACCTTGAGTTTTTACCCTTGTAGGATATATTTTGAATTAAAGACCATGTTTTCATGAACATTGACATTCTTGTTTGGAAACCAAGCACTAATGGGAAGTTCATTTTAAAAGAGTATTACAAGATGGAGAGTGAGAGATCCATTATAATACCATCGTGGATATCAAAATTCAAGGTTCATTAAATTCATCCCTTGAGATACATACTTTTAAGGAGAATATTGAAAATTAGGTTGACAACGCATGATCAATTGAAGAATGTTGGACAGTGTGTTTTCTCAGTATGCTATATTTCTCTAAGAGCTGATGATACTATAAAACAACAATTAGTAAAATGAAAATTTTCATAGGAATTGTGAAAATATGAATTTTGGGTATTCATCCTAGATATTTATAAAGGAAGTCAATTGTAGGATCACCTAGCCTTCATCACCAAATCTTGACAGAGCGATCACCCTCAGCACCTCCTTCTTACAGCGGATGCCTCAATATTTACCTCAATATAAAAAGTAAGGAATAAAAGTATATTTGTGGATCATGAACCCTCCATCAATTCTGTATTTCTATTCATGCACAAGGAAATTCATTCTACTGTTAGGGAGTAAGTGGGAGCAATGAACAACACCATGAGTGACCTAAAAACTCTATGTGTTCAGGGAGTGGAAGGAAAACCAAAACATCCCCCAGTACATAGTTGTGTGATATGGATTACTCCAATTGATAGTTTTATTAAATTAAATATCTATAGTGTGGCTTCTAGAATTTCAGGACCCTCAGGCTGTGGAGGTATTTTGAGAACCCATTGTGTATTTTTAAAATATTCCTTTCATTATTATATTGGACTTATAACCACATATGAAGCTAAGTTGTGGGAATTGATGTTTTCTATCAACCAGTTTTTAAAACATAAATAGTATACCATATGGATTTAATGTGACTATGAAACTAGAGTAATGAATTTGAAGGTATAAACCAGGAATGTAACCTAGAAATATCTACTTCTTTGTATAGTCTTTATTAACCAAATCACATTGCTCAATTTGAATGTTTCATATTTGTATATAGAATACAACTAGGAGGTATACGCTCTATCAAAAAATAAAATCATGGAAATAGGTATGGTGTGGTCTTTTAGAGATCTTCAATATTTTACATCATTGGTTTTTGAAGACATGCATGGGGTGGTTCACTAATAAAATTGTAAACTCCCTTGTAATTCCTTACTTTATATGTTTAATTTTCATTAATAAATTGTGGGACTATATCTACCAAGATCATGGATCTTTAGGTAATTAGTGGACATAATTATAAGAAATTAATTATTCTCCATCATAGTTTTCTTTATTTAAATTATCAGAAACTAATATACCATTTTAATATATAATTTCATGTTAAAATTCCATAGAATGTGAAATAGGCGGCATTTTTCCTTGATGGTCAGATAGAGATTCTCTCAACTGCATTAGGGAATCTAGAACACTCTAATCACATATGATGATATAAGTGGGTTTTAGTATTATGATTTTTTTGGTTGTTGAAATAAAAAATTGAGGGATATAGGAATATATTACTCAAAAAGATGTGATGGAGGACCAAAAAAGTCAATGGGTGAAATAATTAAATCTATTTTCTAGGCTATGTTTGAAAAAATTATGATACAATCATTTAATTCAAACCCTTCGAAAACACATCACCAACCTTCTCATTTAGACAAGACCATATATTGTGATTTATATGCTTGTGATATCCATTTTTATATTGTACCATAAGTATTTGTACATATTTTAGGGAATTATATACATCACTATCCTAAGTAGTTGGATCAGATAAGAGTATAATTACCAGATAATATTGATCCAAATGTTCTCATGCCATTTTCAATAGAGGAGGTAAACAATGTTGGAGACCGTGTGGGTAATTTTTTACTGAGACAACTAGACATCTTTTTCACCTGACATATGAGCTACATTCATTTTATAAATATAATATGGATTTTAATGATAATTGATTATAATTTTATCTTATATTTACTTTATATATAAGGATATAAAACTAAATGAATTATTAAAAAAATAAATGGTTTCAAAACCAACAAATTCAAATAAAGATGATATTTCTGATATCATAAAAAGATTATGCCATATTTTATCTTTTTCGATAATTTTTATGAGTTTCGAATGATTATTTAAATATGTGTAAGATACTATGAATTGGGAAAATTAAAAAAAATATAATATATGTTTTTATTCTTTTACTTCATTGTACCTATGTTTTAGTTGTATTTAATGTTAGTAAATTTATATTTCATTTTTCCTTTCATTAAATTCACATTACTTGAAGAGGATAAATTTATTTCCTATTTAATTTGATATAAATTAATTATTTTCATTAAAAATGATACCACTACCATTTTAATGTATGTAAAATATCTAAATAATTATGTTATTATTACCTATATACATGATGGATTAGTAAATTTGGAGATTGTGTGTAATTTTTTTCCATTTCTTAACAGGTAACATGAATAATATAATTATGAAGTAATTTTTATTATAATTTCATTAATAGTGAAAATTTTATATTATAGTGGTCATTGAGTGTTAGTCATATGCTTACCTGATGAATTAAAATTATATTTTGTTCTATTTGTTAGGTTGAGTTCATAAAACCATTACAAAATTCTTAAAAAATATGTGTTATTCATCTTTATAAGTTCTCTAATGATAATTTGTCATTATATAAAGGGTTTATTAGTTGAGATATTAAAATAAGTGTTATGGTAATAATTTTAACAATGAAAACTTTTCAATTCATTATTGAAATAAAACCAAATACATGAAAGTAAATTTAGATAAATTTTATATTAGAAAATATTTGTTTTCTTTTATAAATATATATATTGATTTTTATTTTAAAGATAACATTTAATTACCATATCATCATCATTAAAAAGGAAATATGGATTTAGATATTATGTTTTTAGATATTTGTTGTAGATCATCACAACTTGGGTGACTACTGAATTTAATAACCTTTCTTATATTAAATATTTTAGGTTTTATATCAAAATTTTAAAATTTTAAATCCTATAAAATTCATTATTACGGTATATTTTCATTGATGTCATGTCAAATATAGATTAATGACTTTCCTAATTTCAAATTTTTTTTTAAACGTTTTTTGTGTCTTGTCAATTATTAAATTAAATATTATTTATGTATCTTTCAATTAAATATTCAAAATGAGTATAGAGATAGTTGTTTTCTGGGTAATATTGGTTTTTTCTATATGTTGTATAGGTAAGAATCATATAAATTCACGGAGTGTTTATTTAGTTTGTTATTTATATATATTAGAAAATTTTATGTTAGTTTTTTTAAAGATGACATGTAATCTTATAAATAATGCTTTTGATGTGGTCTTTTCCCCAAAACCGATGTCGAAATCCACTTTCTACAATGGTTTTATGGTAAAATGTTGTTGTATGTTGTGTAATTTTTTTTACCTTTTATACTTCATTTTTATAAGAATATGTTTTATAAATGTAGATTTTTAAAGTATTTTAACATATATTTAGGTAAAATACAACATTGAAATCCCATTTACATGTTGGTTTTATAGTCAAAATGATGTTGAAATTTGTTTTTTTCACAATTTTTCCTCATTATTTTAATAGAAAACCTACATGGAAAGGTGTTTTTATATATTTCAATGTCTGTTAAATCATAAAACCAATATGGAAATTTATTTTCAAGTTCATTTATTTTCAAAACTGATGATGAAATATCACTTAAATTTACTTTCATTTAATGTTTTAACAATAACCTTGAAAATCCTACATCAAAAAATTCTTTTTAATGTTACCTACAACAACATTGTTTAAAAATTGATGTTGAAAATTAAATAAAAAATTGATGTTATAATATTCTTTTCCACTACTGATACTTATTAATTTGACATATTCAGATTCACACTCCGAGAAGTTCTCATCAAGGATGATCAAGTAGTTGGTTATAACACAAGGTATTTTAGACTACACAAGAACAATTACCTTACTCACATTCTAGAGTTGGTTGCAATGGAACAATACAAAACATGATGGTGGAATTTTATTATAGGTGAGAGTTTTGTGGTGTAAATGAATTATAAGATCCTAATTGCATCTTTTCATAGTGTACCTTTGCCTTTTGTAGAGGATGTGGTCCGTGTATCTATAGTATTATAACATTGAGTTAGATCAAAATATCGGAAACATAAGCCTCATTTATTATTTCATGAACCTAAATAAACATACATGGGAAGTGTGGGAGTCTTATTTTGAGGTGTGGATGATAATGAACTTTTCATACATTCATATGGACGTTCAGGAGTCCCAGGGACTAGGATATCTAATATAGAAATCTATTATTCATGTTTTACTATATTGGATAAAGAAATATTATTTTTCTAATATTAATGTCCTATCTTAGATGGAAAAAAAATATTATGGGTAGAGACCATCAATATGGTCTCTTGGTAGTAGTGAAGTTCTTTTAATCCATAGAGAAGTATGGGTGATTTCCGTCATTCATGAAGAGATGATGAGGTAATATCATGTCTATAAATGGGTGTTACATCCTATTCTAACATATATGATTCCTGATTTCCATAAAAATTACTGATGGCCAAGGATGAATAAATATGTAGCGGTATTTTTGGCATTATATTTTACCTTTTATCATGTGCAGATCAAGAATCAGATGTATATTATGTTGTTGCAACTTTTTCGCTTTCTGAAATGGAAGTTGGATGATTTTTTCATCAACTTCATGATAGGAATACCTAGTAAACCTCATAAAAATGATGTAGTTTTTCTGATATTGATTAAATAACAAAGGTATCCAACCTCTTGCCTATAAGGGAGACCCTCACCATTGATGATCTAGGTAGTCTTTATCTATAAGAGATAGTGAGATTACAAAGATTTCTGGGGATTTGTTTCTGATCAATACATGCATTTCACATCATTATTCAAGTGGGGTCTTCGAAACGATTCAGTATTGTAGGTTCTTTTGAGTATAGCCTATGATATTTATATTTTTGTCTAATTTGAGCATAAAATTCAGAATCTTGATAATATTTTACTAGCCTGTGTTTTGGATTTCATTGGTTATTGATATTGGTATCAATAAATGATAACGTTTTTTATAATTAAATCTCCAAATAATTAGCCCAAATGTATCCTTTATAGGCCATGTATGTAAGGTATTGTTGTTCGCCTCTATACAAGTTATAAGTGGGGGAGTCACCACTTGTCAGACCTAGTCTCATGCATAATACATATAAGAATGATTAGTAGATCATAATTTGGTTAATGAAAACAAAAATTATGTATAAATAGTATTATATACATTCAATACAACCTTGTTAGTTTAATTTTAGTCATCATATTTTTTTGGGTGCATCCTAGGCTAAGGGAATTCCATAAAAAGAAGAAGGGGAATCATATACAAAGGTTTGTTCGAAAGTTTGTAGTAGTATATAGGGTTATTTCAGTGGTCCATTATCTTTCCCTCTTACAAAGCTACAGTTTCATGAATGGTTTTTTTGATATTTTGTGTCTTTATATATATCAGTCTAACCCTTCTCATGTTATAGGAATTTATGACATCAATCAAGATGTTGGCTCATCCCATGAAGAGCATCAAATCTCTATCATGGACCATAGTAAGAATAATATCTGGGGGAATATAGTGCCTCTAGAATGATTGTATTTGCAACATTAGAATGTGCAATATGATACTAAAAATAGGGAGTATAGTATATAAACATTGTGTTCGGACTTGTTCACTAGTTCCCAATATTGATTCTTTGAACTAATGATTAGATAAGTGTTGTTCTATGGTGGGGAGGTTGTAAGATCTCATCATTTTAAATGTACATTCCACATTATGTTTTTGGTTAAACCTCTTCGAGTTTGGTATAATAATTTGAAACATGGTAATTGAGCCCTTATACTCGAATGAGTTAAATTTTTAGAGGTGTTTAGAGTGGAAAATATACGGTGGATACTGTTTGGCTACATAAACAAATTAATGTAATGAATCTTCATTTAAAGAAGTAAAAGGTTCTAGACAGACCCCTTGAAATTCATGCCATGAATTTTCATATCACAATGTGAATGGTTCTTGACCGACCCCATGAAATTCATTCTGGGAATGAAATGTTTTTTAATCTATTCATGACATGAGATTTAATTTGCAATGTGAGATGGTTTGGGCATTTCAAATATGAGGAGAAGGGTTTTTTGTGTATGTGAAAATATGAGGATTCACAATGTGAATCCCAAACTCATTTAATGAATAAGGAATGTTGACCATAATTTTAAAAAAAATCCTTATCCTATGATTATGATTTGGTTCTCTCTCTTTTCTATGGAATTTTATCCTCCCCGTATGTGATTTTTGGTGTTTTAAATGATCCAATGGAAAATTACATTATATATTGGGGTTCCAAACTTATATATTGATGGTATGAATCTTGTTTCATCTCCTAATTTTTTGTGTTCGTCCCTTAGAGAGAACCCTTTTTTAGAACTAAGAATCCCAAATCTATGATTGATGTCTTATGGTGATAAATTTTAATATTCTTTATTTATGGTAAGAAAGAGGAACCCAGTTTTACTTTGGTTATTAATGAATTTATTAATCTTCTCTCTTAATGACGTGGGAAGTCTATAAAAACTCACTAATGTATACTTAATTTTCATAGTATATGAAATAAGTGATTTTTTTTATATGTCTATGTGTGTTACCTAACTAAATTGGTAAACTAGTATTCTTTTTGAACTATATACGTAGAACTTAAGTAGAATTGTTTAGTCTATTGGCCTTGCGTCAGGGACTTGTGGCCACCTAAGTGGTGTTCCAACCCTTTAATCTAAGTTATAACATGAATAGAATGATCATTTTATCTCCTGATTAACTTAATATTAGTTATGTTTTGGTTTAAAAAAGATAATTGTGTGTTCAAGTGAATTGAGAACTTGGTTTGACATTAGAATGTCTTAAAAGCAAAATTTTGTTGATTAGTATGAAAATAAATTACAAGGGTTAAAAGTGGTAAATTGGAATGTGATTATAATATATATAAATGGTTGATGAATTGTGTATATGGTGATATATATTATTATTACTTTAATTAAATGATCGTTGAAATTTAAATATTTATAATTATTTTGGTAATTCATAACATTGTTTAAATTGATAATTTCCTTGTGTTTAGTATTGGAATGAATTTGGTGAATTAATTAAATGGAATCATAATTGAATAATTGATGAATTTTCCATTAAGGATTTGTATAACATGTTTGGAATTTTGGTTTTTTGTATTATAAATAGATTTCATTGATTTTTTTCTACTTATGACTCCTTGGTCTCTTAATTAATGTGGATAAAATTTTCGGTTTGAAAGGTAGTTATTTCCTGGATGAAATTATTGGTTGGACATGGTGTTTATTCCAAGATGAAATCATTCATTAGAAATTGAGTTAATTTATGGATGAAATTCATAGTTTAAAATGGTGTCCCTTCTAGAATAAAATTATTGGATATAAATGGTTTACATTTCTCAATGAAGTTATAGGATGGACATGGTGTCCCCTCTAGGATGAAATTATATATTGGGACCGATGTTCCTTCCTGGATGAAAATGTGGGTTGGATATGGAATTCTGCCCTATATGAAATTTTTTATTGGAATATCAGTCCAACCCAGATGGGATTATGATTTATACATGTCATTCTTTTTTGTTATTTCACTATGTTTAATAGAAAAAGACATCCAGTATCTTATTGAAATAGGTTTGGCTCATCCCAGGTGTCATCCTGGAGCCTGAGGGTCATCCGGTTTATTTGAAATTATGTATAAATTTATAAATTATTTTACTAATTTAATGAACTACTTAATAAAATAATTATTCATATTTTATTATTTTGACACTATGTTGTTGGCCTACTAGGTTATACTCACAACCTGTTTGGGAAGCATTAGGTAATTGGATAGATTTCATAGATGTAGTTCTATACAAGGGAAAGGTATCTTATTCATGGTTTGATTTCATTTCTATATACTATTGGAATATAGATATGGGATATGGCATGAGGTTCAGAATTAGGGTTTTGGAGTCTTTAATTGGTGTTAGATTTAAATTTACATGCATGACTTTAACCACACAATTTAGATCTGCAAAAATTATAGCATGAAATGATTGAGAATAATTATTTGGATTTATTTGGTATTTATTGATTTGAATTGTGTTTCGTGGTTTGTTATCAATATGATTTTTGTGTTATTGAATCTTTATACCAGAGGGTATAGTCCCCCTATGATATTCCATACACCATTTCTTCTAGTCGCAAGCCTCTATAGTTCTGGGAGGCTCTCCTGAAGTCTCATAACTACCTATCTCAAAAACGTGAGGGAGAACTTAATTAGGGACATTAAAATTGATATCTATAACATTCCTAGACTCGTACCAAATGTGAAGGATATTGACATCCTGATTAATACAACTTCAATACTTCCTGATGGAGTAGGTGATGCTCCAATGACATTGAAATTTGTCCAAAAGGGATTTCCCAAACAAAGAATAATCATATACAACAACCAAAATATTGAATTTTTTTAAATTAAAAGGTAAATTTCATTGAGTATGGTGACACATTATAATTGAAAATAATAATACCTCACTATATAAAGATAAAAATACATATTTTTTTAGGGTTTGTTATCCTAAACCAAGTTATAACCTTACAGAGATTCATACATGCATGATTTGTCGGTGTCCTATCATATATCCCTTAACATTCTCTCTTGACCACAAATGTTTTGAGAGGGGTGACCACCAACATTGATAGTATTCTCTCCTCATTAATTTGGGTGGCTCGTGAGGAGGGGATAAAGAACTGGGCATCATGGAACAGGTAAACAAGACATATTCTAGAGTGTGGAATTTATGTGAAGAGTATCCCTTGTATGATCCATGGAATTTGGGTGAAGCTGGCGTGGGAGGTTGTAGAGGCTCAAACTCTACAAGGAGATTCATGTCTTCTAAGATCTGTGGAGGCGGAAATGGATCAAACGGGAAATTGGTGTCACTACGGCCTATGGGTTCTTCCCATATCCAATCCCTTAAACATTTTAATATATGGATTGTGGGGACTGGTGATGTTTACTCTTGGCATCATAACTAGGTTGGTGTTCCCCTTGGTTTTCTAGGTTTTCTGGTCACCAACATCACCTTCCACCAAGCACGTATACACCCGACATTTATCAGTGTTGTGTTGGATAGTAATCAACACATGGACTTTGATTTTATTGATATTACAGATCAACCAGATATATGTTTTTTCATTGTATCGACATCATAAGCCTTATCAATTAAGAATTATCATAGGGTGACTAGTAGTGCCACTAAACATGACACTTGGGGCTCAACATTGCGGGTTAAGGAAATACATATTGATCTCATATTAATTTTTTTATGTATTAGGAATGGATATCTACATACAGATAATAATGTTAAAAATATATTATTATTCCAGTTTTTAAATGTATGTGTTGCTGGGAGTATAGAGATGAGTAGATTGAGAATCTTTTCTTCATAAATGAATAGTAATGTCATGTGTTCAGAGCCTCTGGTGACTTAATAAGAATATCTTCCATGGATTTTATGAATTCTTCCTTTTCTGACCATTGGTTTCATGGTGTGAGTAATGATGGTCTGGAGAGGAAATCTCACAAAACTATCTTTGCAGCTGGGTGCTAGTTCATTTGGATGGAAATGAACAAGGCCAGACATGAGGGGATTGAATGCTCAGGTAATTATTTAGTGTAAATAACTATGTTTATCCTTCTTAATATGGTTCAACTATATAGAAAATGGCATGAAGATCCCTCTCTCAGATCACTTTAGGTGGGTTCCATAGAAAACTAATCAAATAACAATGGTAACTTTGTTAAATGGTTCACTCACCCCTTGGCACCAGACTTAATATTAATGGATAATAATCTATGATTTACATGAAAGTTGGTGGAATAGTTCAAGAATCCATGGTTCATGTTATATTTTATTTTTACACTTACATTGGTTGAGTACATTACCTCTTAGATGATTCCCTAGAAATGCTTATAGGTCTTCATCTTTGTTGGAATAGTAACATTGGTCTCGCTTCTATTAAAATTTAATTTATAATCATCCAAGATTTCATCCCTGGAAATCATAATACTCACTAATCTATATATTATATGTTGGATCGTAATATAGATGTAGATGTATATTAGGTGTCACAATACAATATTGGTTAATAGTATGTTTAAAAAAATTAACCACTTAAGAAATAACTTAGTATAAGAGCCATTAAACTAATATAATTCACAATCATTACAATTTACCATAATGGTCTTGAATCTGATAGAAAAGGTATGATGTAATAATATAAGGAATGTAAAACCATTATATTTTTATTAAATACAATGATTAAAGTAATAGAAGTAATAATGATTCTACCATACAGTGTATAGAATCTATTAATACAATAGGTGTCAACAGAATCATAATTGAAACAATTAAAATTGAATTGAAATTGAAAAGAAATTGGACACAATAAAATTCCATTTCTAATACAAATAAAAGTAGAAATGTTAAAGTATTAAAATTATTTTAACCCAAATAGAAAGGTATTATTTAACCTAGGATATGAGGTCTGTTTTACCAACACCTTGGTAAACCCTCCATATGATGATCAGTATATCTGTCTTCCTATCCCCAGAATTCCTCGATTAAAATGGTAATCAACACCACTTTCCTTCAAGAAATTAAAGGCCCTCGATACGATGATCGGCAACATGGCTTCCTATCCCTGAAATCCCTCAATTATTATCACTTGATCGATCACACAATAAAAAACAGAGCACTTACTGGAATACAAAATCTAAGAACAAGTTATTCAAATTTTTTAATTACAAGTTTTTCACACGAAGCAAGAGAGAAGTCACATCGTCTCTCTGTAGAACATGATAGAGGAAAAAATAGAAAATGTTTTTTCTCTGTTTATAATGACCTCTTATTTATAGAACTTAGCTTCCAACGGTCATATTTTATCCAACGGTCATATTTATTTGATTAAATTGGAGAAAATTGGACACCGGGAATTGTAACAATCATATTGAAATAGAAAACATGACATCATTTTTATTAGTTTATAACTAACTCCCCGACATTATTTTGGTTAAGAAAAAAAGATATATGAAAATGATAACATGATTATGATTTATATTACTTTTTTAATGTATTGATATGATGCAAAGTGAGTACGATGAAAAATTTGGGTACGATGAATATACTTTGTACGGTAGACAGGATCAGCATTATAGACAAAGTCTTACGATTGACAGAGTCAATATGATTGACAGAGCCAGTATGATTGATAGAGTAAATACGAATGACAGAGTCAGTATGATTGACATAGTCCGTATGTTTGAAAAGTAATCATATTCATAGTAAATCCTTTATATGATAAATGAGTAAAAAAAGATTTGTGATTTCCAAAAGAAAATACATAAAAGTAAAAAAGAAGATTTTTGACATAACAATATCCCATTTTTTTGGAAACCAAAAACCAAAATGTAAAACTAGAAAGAAAAACCTATCTCTCCTAGAGTTATGAAAACTCTTCAAAAAACTAAATTAAAAGAAACTAACTTTCCTTTAGGTATACACATTATTAATGATTGTATCCGTATATTTTACTTTATTTACAATAAACAATTCTCCCCCTTTGTGAAATATTCTCTCCTTTTGTTAAATATTTTCCCCTCTTTTATACAACATTATCCCCTTTGTGATTTACAAAAAAGAATGGGGTAATATTGAGTTATAATGAAATGGTTAGAGAGAAAAATAAAATTAAAACAATGGAAATTAATACATACAATGCATTACTATCAAAAGATTATAGAAATTTAAATAACAACCAAGAAACAATGATACAAAAAAATCACATGTGTTTTCTTGCTCATTTTTTTTGTTCATCAAATTGTGAAGAACAAAATTCATCTTCATTATATTTTTCTTTTATCTGTGATAGAATCAACCTGAGATTTGATATGCTCTTGTTAGTCTATAAAAAGATGATCTTGGTTTTTGATAGTGTTTTCTTTCACATTGATCACTTCTTCAAGCGTGTCAATTCTGTTTCGCATATTCTTATTTCATTTATACAAGAATGTTTTTTTTCTTTAAAAAACCTTTTCGTCTTTGAATGATGAAACCTTTGAGAATTATAATTGTATATCATTGAACTTGTCTTGTAATTCTTTCACTAAAAGAGCATTAGTACAATGAGATTTTGGAATCTGATTCAACCTATCAATTGTTTCTATATCCAGCATATTAAAAGTAACAGAAAGATCATTTGAGAGCCTCCTAAAATCATCAATTGATTTATCATTTTCATTTACTAAGCTTTCTGTTGTGTAGAAACACTAATTCATCTTATTGAAGTCCTTTTTACGATCAATAGAACTTTAACTCAAAACATTTAAATCAGCTTCTATTGACATTACTCTCTTTCTGGGCACCCTTACTGAACTGAATTTATTCCTTTGATTGTCTATAATAAAGTCAATTTTTTCCTTCAATTATAGTAATATAAGGAATAGTCTTTTCACTTCTTCTCAAAACATGAACAATGAAATCTATTTTCATCAAAGAAACTGTATGTTCTGAATCATTATCATCATTTTATGATTCAAGTTCATTTGATCGGCATGAGTCTTTAATAGGATTTTTTCCATTTCCTTTTTCTTTTACCTTTTCAACCCTTTCTACTTATTTTCACATTCTTGATAGTTTCAAAAATGTAACCCATGAGATTTACATTTCTGATTTTTACAAAATAATCTCACGTAAAAATTTTAGTAACCTTAAGAGTTTCCCTATCCCCTTTTCAGGGAATTAGAAATCCTTTCATCCAAAGGAAAATAAACTGGTTTCCTAGAGAGAGATGAGCTACATTCATTTTCTCCACATTTAAAATAAATAGAGACTTTTCAGCTCTTGCCTTATTAAACGTTCCAACTTCCATAGGTATCTTATGAGATGAGCAAAAGGAATAACCTTTAGTCAGCACATTGAAGAAATGTGCTACTTGTTTTACAAACATTGAAAATATTCTATCGTACACATGAAAATTTAATCATCATATTCTTATCAAAATACATAGTATTATATAATTTCCTAACCTCTTCAACAATAGTCGGGTCTTGATATATGGGTTTCTCACCACAAATATGTTTCCATCTATCAAATAAAATAATCTTTTTGATTCTTGAGTCATAACAGTCAAACAAATCCTGGGAAACTAACCATTCTTTGAAGAAATATTTCTCTGAGAAAGCAATTGAAGACATTTTTGTAGGAGTGTTGGCAGAATACTGAGACATAAATATGAGTGAAAAAATAAAAGATCATACTGAGTCTTAAAAATGAGAGGGAGAGCATTGCCGAGAAATCTGAAAAATCGATGTGGGTTGGAGGAGGGGTCCTCGATTTATAAGAGAATTTTGATGACCATTAGTCTTCTACAGTTGATATTAGAAGATAAATATTCCAACGGTGTAGAATAAAATAGGCATTTTATTACAAAAATAAAAAAAAATATTAAAACTGAGCAACAATAACACGAAAGAAAGATAATACAAAAATAAGAGAATATATACATGTCAGAGATTTCAAGTATGTTGTTTGTTTCATAGTATTATGAAAGTAAAGACATAATACAATACAATAATGAAAATAAAATAAAATCAAACCTAAAACCAATAAAAAAGAAGGTGAATAAAATCGGTTGTCAGATTGATGGAAAACAATGTCATTACCATTGGTTTTCAAGCTCATGAAAAAAAAGTAATTATAATATGTTTTCAAGCTGATGGAAAAAAAATCACTACCATAGGTTTTCAAGCTAATAGAAAATAAATTCATTGCTATAGGCTGTAATATCGATGGAAAACAAATTCATTACCATAGGTTATCAAGATGATGGAAAACAAATTCAGTATCATAGGTTGTCAAGCTGATAGAAAACAAAGTCATACATATAGGTTTTCAAGCCGATGGAAAACAAATTCATTACCATAGGTTGTCAAGCTGATGGAAAACAAATTCATTACTAAAGTTTGTAAAACCGATAGAAAACAATGTCATTACCATAGGTTTTCAAGGCAATGGAAAAGACTCTATCAAACCGATTAACAGAATGTCCAAACGATAAACAAAAAATAGAATGTCAAAACAAAAAACAAAAAACAGAATGTCAAAATGAAAATGAATCCGAATATAGAAACTTTAGAAACAAATATAATAAATATAACTAATATTATAGAATTAAGATAAAATAAAATATAAAATATGAAACAAAATAATATAAAATAAGTAAAACAAAGAGAAAAATACAAATGTTCTCCTTTGGGAAAAGGAGTGTTTTAATATAAGAAGAAATGTAAAACAAAAAGGTAGATGTTAATGATTATTTTAGTGTAATCATTCCAAGATTCTATTTAATAATTTCAAATATATCATAAGGTAATGAATTTTTATAAAATTTAGTAAGTTGATCTTGCAATATGATGAATTGTAATATGTTATGTCCATTTTGTGTGTGATCCCTAAGAAAGTGATTCCTAATATCTATGTGTTTTGCACTTGAGGGATGTGATGGGCTTTTACTAAGAGACGTGGAACTAGTATTATCACATAGTATTTGAGTTTTGGAAAAACTCATTCAATAGTAATTGCGTTTGTGTTGCCTCAAAAACACATGAGCACAACAACTTCCAACTGCTACATATTTAGCATCAGTAGTGGAAAGTGATACTGAACTTTGTTTCATGCATGAACAAGAAACTAAAGAATATCCTAAGAAATTAATTGTTCCATATGTACTATTTATTTCCATTCTACAACCACCAAATTCATCATCTTAAAAACTTCTTAAATAGAGTTACTTCTAGAAGAATAAAAAATTCCAAAATCTAATGTTCATTTTAAATAACAGAAAATACTTTTCACGTCTTTTAAATGGGATTATATTGGATTTGGTTAATATCTTTCACATTTTCATACCAAAAACATTAAGTCTGGAAAACTAGCTGTCATGTATAAAAAAATTCCTATCATACCCCAAAAAGATGTTTGATTCACTGGTTTCCCAGCTTCATCAAGATCAAGTTTGATTGAGGTACCTATAGGAGTGTTAATACTTTTAGTGTTGTCATATCCATACTTTTTTAGTAATTATTTGATATACTTATGTTGAGATATATATGTTCCTTCTAGTTTTTCATAGATTTAAAAACCTAAAAATAATGTTAAATCACCCGTCATACTCATTTAGAACTCATATATCATTAGATTTGTGAAATAATCAGTTAGAGATGTTGAGTTGATCTGAATATGATTTTGAAAACCTAAATTTCGACAATTAAAACATTTTTTTTTCTATTTTTATAAAAATATTTGGATCTTCCATACCTTTTACATAATTGTGTTGTAAAATAAATATTGTAATTCGATCATACCATGCTCTTGGGGCTTGTTTAAGGCCATACAAAGCTTTGGTAAGTTTAAAAGCATGTTCAGGATGTTTGGAACTACAAAACCAGGTTCCTATTATAAAAAAAAACTTCTTGTACAAAACCATTGAGAAAAGCAGATTTTACATCCATTTGAAAAATATTGAAATTTAAGTATGCTTCAAAGGATAATAGAATTTGAATATATTAATGTTTAGTTACTGGGGAAAATGTTTATTCATATTCTATTCCCTCTTGTTGATTATTGACTTTAGCAACAAGAATTTCATTATTTCTTACAATGACTCCATTTTCATCACATTTGTTTCTAAACACCCATTTTACACAACTTACAGTTGTTTCTTTAGGTCTTTCAACAAGATTCCATACTTGATTCCATTCAAATTTATTTAGTTCATCTTGCATTGATTTAATCCAATCTTCATCACCTAAGTCCTCACTTTGAGTTTATGTTCAAATTGAGATAGAAAATAAAGATGTTCTATTTTATTTCTCAAGTAATTTTTGGGCCTGACAGGTTGATTTACATATCCAATGATTTTATCATTGGGATGAATCCTAAGTGACAATTGAATTTGGTTTTGTAAAACCTATTCATCAACATAAGATAGATTTTATTCTGGGGTAAATTTTTTAGAAACATTTTCTTTATTATTCCCCTTATCAAAAGAGTTTTCAATTGTTAGTTGATAATCAGTTTGTGAAAATACATCAGTTGATATAAGTAAGGATTGTTTAAAAAAGGGTTAGTTTCATCAAATTTAACATGCACTATTTCTCCAATAGTATATCTATTTTCTTAACTCTATAAGACTTATAAGTTGTGGAATAACCTAGAAACATTTCTTCATTATATTAGGGTGTGAATTTATGTAAATTATATTCTTTATTCAATATGAATACTTTTCATCCAAATAATCAGAAGTAAGAAACTTTTGGTTTTTTTTTGTGTCTACAATTCATAAGGTTTTTTATTATTAAAAGGTCTAGTTAAAACATGATTTATAGTATAACATGTAGTACTAATAGCTTCATCCCAGAAATGATTAGCAATTTATTAATAACTCAACATGGATCTTATCATTTCTTGAAGAATGCAATTTCATCTCTCAACAAAACCATTTTCCTGAGGGGTTCTTGGAGATAAAAAATTGTGAGTAATACCTTTCTTACTACAAAAAGTATCCAATTACAAATATTGAAATTCACCACCATTATCACTACGAATAGTTATCATTTCTAGGTTTTTCTCATTTTTAACTTGGTCTCTAAAAGTTTTTAAATATAAAAATGATTCATATTTATTTGATAGAAAATAGACCCATGTAAATCTAGTGTAGTCATAAACTAAAAAACATACATAGTATTTACATCCAATTCTTCAAGTTTGTGTTGGAATGATAATATCCATGTGCACTAACTGTAATACATTAGGAGATGAAACTTCATAAATTGATTTAAAGATAGTTTTATATTTCATTCTATATTGACAAGGATCATGAACTTTTGATGAATCTTACCTAAGAATTGGTAGATCCTTAACAAGTATTTTCTTTGAAAAGTTACAAAGTTTTATATTGTTACAGTGTCCTAACATTCTATGCCATAACAAATATTTGTCTTCCGTCTCACTTAAGCATGTTATGTCCCGGATCCTAAGGTCTTTTAAGTAAAATTTATCTACATTCTCAAGAATATGGGAATAAATAATGAATTCATCCATGGAATTTTGAACTAAACAAATATCATTCCTAAAATTCACAAGGTATACTTCATCACATAATTAAAATTTAATAAGGTTGTGCTCATGACCTTTCCCAAAAAACATTTGAAATTAAAACTTTACCAAGGAAAACAATATTACTGATTCCAACAACCATTCCTTGAGCATTTTATTTGAAGGTAACTTTTCCACCTTTTTTTCCAATAATCTATTCAAATAAATCTTTGTTTCCAATCATATGGTGAGAACAACCACTATCCATGTACCAAATGTTCTTTTTGGTACATTTCTTATTTTCCAAAAAAAAGAAACAATTAGTTTTTCAAAACCCAAACATATTTGGATCCATAGATGTTAGATAAAATAATTTTGGGTATCCACATATTTTTAACAACTTTATTTGGAAAATCTTAAGGATTGAGTTCTATTATGGGAAAATTTTATTTCCCAATGTCCACCACATTGACATTTAGTACAGGATGGGGCACTTTGAGGGACGAAGAAGTTATTACTAAATATGGGTTTTCAGTGAGTGTATCCAAGTCTAGATGTATTCTTTAAAGGAAATATTTGAGAATAAATCTTATCAAAAATTATATTTACCGCATGGAATGTTTGATAAAAGTTTCTTAAAGAAAATATTTCATATTTCAGTCAAATGACTTAATTTTCATTCTCACAAGAAATTTTCTTAAAATTGTTTTTGGTTTCATAAACACTTTTATTTAAAACAAGATGTTCAAAATCCATTGAAATTTTATCCTTCTCATGACATACTTGATTAAGATACTTTGAAGTATTTTCAAATTAGAGATTTTTGTGATAAAGATCATTTGATAGATATGATACTTCTTTTATAAGAATATATATTCTTGAATTTTTCTTATCAATATTTTTCTGGTGTTTTGAATATTCATTCTCAAGTAATTTAGAAAATCTAGAAACATCTTCAAAGGAAGTTATATGTTTCTTTTACTGGGGATGATTCTTCATCTGAAGAGGAAGAATGTTTCTCATTATGGTAATTAGCATTTAAAGATACATTTATAAGGGATTTAGCATTGTGTACCTTAGCCACATAATAGTGATTTTCAAATGGTAGTATAGAAATTAGTCCTATATTTCTCCAACCAGAAGAGTCATAATCTGAAGATTCATTTTAATAATAACCACCAATTTCACTCGAAGTATCATTTTCTTTCAAAAATTTATTTTTTTTTTACTTCAAATACTTTTTCTATTTTCTTTCAGAAAGATTTTCCTTTCTATCTTTTCTTTTTAGTAGAGGAAAATCTGGTCTAATAAGGACTACTCTTTGGAATTCATAACTAGTAACCTCAGAATAATTCTTCTCTTTTCTATATTTCTTTTTGAATTTGTATTGAATTTCTTTCTTTCCAATAATCTTGTCTATCCCTTGAGAAAGATTGGATAACTCATTATCTAAGTGATAACTATCACTTGATTCTAATGTAACAACTTTCTTAGCTTTGGACATTCTCACCCTTTCTGGTGTCTTAGATTTGGATGTAGTAGTAAAGTCTACCCTCCCATTACTATTATTTTTATTTTTGAAATCATCATCTCATTTCATTCATGTCTTTTTCAGAAGTAGAGTTCCAAATAACTCGTCAAGAGTGATTTGAGTAACTTTCCTATTTTCATCAATGGTTGTTCTTTTTAATTCCCACTCATTTGGAATAATTTCAATACTCTTGTCCAAAAGTGCTTCATCATCAAGACCATTTTTACCCATAGATTATGGAAAATTGATTATTTTCATAAACCATTGTTTCTCCTTGCATACTAATTCTCCATAAGAAAAAAATAAACCAATGATATTCTACTCGAAGCATTTTTCTTCTTGTTACAATAAATTTAGATGTACCCAAATGGGTGAATTCTAATTTCTTCTAGATACAAATGGATGATTCACACGATGATATGAGAATATATATATTCATGGTCATATAACATAAAAAAATTATTGTGTGCCTTGTAATTCAGTTGATATTATTGCTATCTCGATTGGTGGAAGTACTGAATTTTTTGTCTGGGATTTTATATCCTCTTATAATCATGATAAACTTGTCAACTCTAGTATTAATAAAAAATGACTTCATGTGATCTCTCTAGTACTCATAATCATTCCCATCGAATATAGTTGGTGTAGTTGGATTTATATTATCAATTGATATAATATTAATTCCTTCCATCTTATTAAGAAATACTTTTCCACTCCACACGTTAGTTTAGTAAGTTGTTATAAACAAAAATTTGTAAAATAAGTACAATTATATTTCCTAAGGAAATATATCAAGTCATAAAAAATAGTGGAAACCTCCTCTGATACCAATTTTTGGATCTTAATATAAATGTATATTTATATTAAGTGGCACAATTCTAGAGGGGGATGAATTGTATGTTTAAAAACATTGTATTTAAACACTTAAGAAAGAACATAGTTTAAGAGTCCTTAATCTAATACAATTAAAAATAAATACAATTCACCATAATGGTCTTGAATTTGGTTGATATGATATGAATTAATACTATAATAAATATAAAACAATCATATTCTAATTGAATAGAATCATCCGATTAATATAATTAAGAAAGAATCTACCATACAACATGTAGAATCTATTAATGGAATATATGTCAAAAGAATCATAATTGAAACAATTAAAATTGAATTGAAAATGATAAGCAATACGATACAATATAAGTCCCTTTATAAAACAAATAATAGTGGAAATGTAAAAGTATTACAATTATTTTAACCCGAAGAGAAGGGTATCCTTTCACCTAGGATAAAAGGTCAGTCTTACCAACACCTTGGTAATCCCTCGATATGATGATTGGTACAGTTGTCTTCGTATCCCTGGAATTCCCAGATTAAGAAGGTAATTGACACCTCTTTCCTTCAAGAAATTTAAGGCCCTCATTACAATGATTGACAGCAGATCTTATTATCCCCTAAAGACCTCGATCGTTATCACTAGATCGGTTGCACAAGAAAAACAATGCACTTGCTGGAATAAAAAATCTAAGAATGCGCGGTTTATGTTTTTCAATTCCAAGGATTTTGCAAGAAGCAAGAGAGAAGTCATTGCGTCTCTCTCTAAAACTTTATAGAAGAAACAATATATCAATGTTTTTTCTCTATTTCAAATGACCTTTTATTTATAGACCTCAGGTTCCAATAGTCATATATTCTCCAAATGGCATATTTCTCCAAAAAATTCAGAGGGACATGGAAAAATATAATTGTAATGGTCATAATGAAACAAAAAAATGAATTTATTTTTATTAGTTAATAAATAACTCCACTACATCGATTTGGTTAAGAACAAAAGATATATTAAAATTAAAACATGAGTACAATTGATATTACCTAGTGAAATTTATTGATATGATGTAAATTGAGTATGATGAACAATGTGGGTATGATGAATATAGTAAATATGGTAGACAAATTCAGTATGATAGACAGAGTCAGTACGATAGACAGAGTCAGTACGATTGACAATGTCTGTATGATTGACATAGTCAGTACGATTGACAGAGTAAATACAATTGACAGAGTCAGTATGATTGACATAATCTGTAAGATTGACAGAGTCAGTATGATAGAGAGAGTAATTTTATTCAATGTAAATCCTTTAAATGAAAAATTATTAAATAGATATTTTCGATTTCCAAAACGAATTTCATAAATTTAAAAAGAATAATTTTGAATTTACATTATATTTTAAGAAGGTAAATGACTCTTATCAGTGATGACACATACATTCTACACACTAATAGGCTGGTAAGGTTTTTAATCATCTAGCCATTATGGATTCATAATTTCTTAGTATTTTTCTTCCCTTAGACTGGAATTTAATCTCTATTGATGGTAATAATCTTATAAGAGGGGATGCAATCAGACATCATTACTTTAGGCCTCTTTAGTTTTTATCCTTTACTTTTTGTTCTTATTTTTCTTGTTTTTCTATGAACACTGCATAATTTAAAAAAATAAATGAATGATTAGATATTGAATATACATTAGTAGTGGTGAGTTTGTGATGGAGAGTAGCATTTCTGGTGTCCCTTATCATAAAGTAGCTATCAAAAATAAGGATTCATCATCCTTGAGAATTATTGTCAACTCATTTGTCCATATTGAAATTGGAATCAATAAACTAGTCAATAGAATAATAATAGTTAGTAGTACCCCTAAGAGTATTTGAAATGAATCATTCCACATCACCCTCTAAAAATAAATGAAACTCAAACATGATGCTTCCATTTTTATAGAAAAATAATTTCTTGTCAAGATGAATACCCTTTCTATAAATTTTAAAGTCTGTTGGGAGGTGATGGTTATATAGGTGCTAAACTAGGAAATTAAATTTGTTGTGGATATTCTATCACCATAGATTATCCCTTAGTGCACTGTGATATTAAGGAACAAGATTAATACATGATAAGATAAAAAAATTAAATCCACCTCAGATATAGGGATTTAAGATGCATTATTCAAGAAAATCAACTAGTTAAAGACAATTAAATAGGTATTTCATATCCTCATTAAAATTTAAATCTTGAAGTTGAGGGAAGGAAGTAGATTATCTCTTTTTTGACATGAGTTTTCTCTTCCATAACCATATTATTTTTTATTTCAAGAATTTTTCTTTTGTAATTAAAATATTTAACAACGTTAATTTCAGTTAAAATTTAATTTCCTTATAAAATATTAAATCAAATATTTTATTGTATTCTAAACAATTTATTTTTAACATAATTTATAAAACTGTAAAAAGGATATATTTTTTATTGATTTCAACATGAATAGATTTTCCTTACGTCATGAACATTCTTCATTATTTATATTCCTTTAAAAATTCATTTTTTCTTCAAATTGATATATATTATTGTTATTTTGGTAATTTTTCATTTTTATATTAAAAAAAGGATTATTAAATTGATAAAATTATTGAAAAGGTATTTTATTTTACTTATTCATATTTTTATCTCCTAATCCACATTTTATTTCTCAATCATAGTTTCTTTAAAATATTTAACTATTGAAATTGTATTACAATTAGTATTGTTAAATTCACATTAACACCATTGGAAATGTGTTCTGAATGTAAACCTCATTTTCGTTACTAAGTTACAGAAGTTTTAAGAAATTTATTTTAAATGTTTTACTTTCATTTTCCTCTCTATTTCATATAATTAATTATTTTACTAAAAAACCTTCATTTATGATGAATTGATGGTCTACATTTCAAATTTTATAATCCTTATTTTATACCCATCGTGTATTATCAGTTCATTCATACTATGAAGTTATGTTATATTTCAATCTCTATCATTATTTTACTTTATTTTCCCCCTTTATATCCATGTTCTTTTGTACCAGGGATATATTTAATACCGTTTTCACTATCTAGATTTTATATTAACTATATACCCATTAATATATATGGTTTTAGTTGAAGGAATAATACAAATAATTTTATTATATTAATTGGGGAATATTTAAATTCCATATATTTCATTCAAAATACATATTTATTTATTACTATTGTATATTTATTATGTTTTGTATTAATCATTCAATTTTTGTGGACTACATTGGACTTGTGTAACTACTGGGTGGGATCTAGAATCACATATCTCTCTAATACATTGAGTAATTTATCCAGACAAAACAAACTATTCGTGCCTTTTTATTTGGTTACTTGGTGAATGTATTCCCATTAGTTGAAACTATAATAGAAAATCCCTTGATAGTAAGAGAAATATATCTTGCATTATACATGTGATCATTATAAAATAATTAATTGGTATCCATGTGATTAATATCTATTTGTGATCCATGAAAATATTATGTCCTCAATTTATTGATTATATATTATATTTATTGATTACCTAATATATTATATTGTTTATTCCAAATGTGTTGTTGATATATTTATTTCATGAAACCCCTTATTGAGAATTTGAGCTCACAATTTATTCTATTCTTCGTTCTCCATGGTAATAAGAAGGTATATTTGATGAATGAAACGATGTAATAATATGAATATAAAAGTTTTCATTGTGTTTATAAGCTATGTTTTAAGTCTCCAATGTAATATAGAAATCATGTATATATCTATTCACTTAAGAAAAAAATTGAACAATCACAAGTGATGAAAAATATTGTATCTTATTCTAATGTAACATAATAATCTCCAATTCTATGTTAATGGAGTCAAGTTTGTTTAAATTTTCATCACTTTTAGCCTCATTTTTCGGTTTTTATATAATAGCCACATGTACTTATTCATTTAGGTATTTTCAATCCTCAATATCCTTGACATCCATTTTATCCAATATGTTACCCTTCTTATAGAGAAATTACATTTCATGAGTAGATAGTATATAGTACTCTTATTTTCTTTTCAAATCCTCTAAATATTTTTTTCATGGATACTTATTCATCTTTATTATAACATAATTTATTGAGACACATAGTATCAAGGATCTCAACCTTTCCCAAAAAAAATAAAAAAATGGATGTTTCCACTTAAACTTTATCACTCCCAATTTCATATTATAGGAAATAACTAACATGTACTTATCAAAATGAATTTATTTGGGATCATCCAACACTGAAATCTTCTGCATCACCTTATATACTACTTTATAATAATTCCTCTATTACACTACATCATCATCATTAGTATTCTTTCATATATTACATGACTACTATAATGAATATCTGATGTAACTTCCATTAGATGTGTGTACTTTATTTATATGATATTTATATTGAATAAACGAGGAAGTCTTCTTATAATGCACTTTATGATCATGATACCATCAAGGTTTTATCTAAATTATTTTATGTCCCCTTTAATCACATTTACTTGATCAAGGAATGAATTAATATATTCTATTTAGATGAATTCTAATGTCACCATAAAAGTTTAATAGAACTTTTAATTTGTCTTCATGCAACTTTGAGTCACATTAATACATATTAAGAGTCTTTTCCCAGTATAATTTGAGGATTTACATCATATATCTTACATATATATTTCATTGAATGATGATCCCTGTAATACATTTGTGACATCCTGGACCCAGTTTCTATGTAACTGGTCCCAAGCCCGGTTGGCCACATGACCCCGGGCGTATCTCCCTATACTCTAGGGGTTTCCAACTAGAAGTAGGGGTGTAATAGTAAATTCATTGGGGAAACATAAACTCCATGTCAGTGTACACAGTGGTGTAATAAAAACATACTGTAGGGGAAGCACAAACAAACAGATAGATAAAGTAAATAGTGGATGACTAACAATATAACCAAAAGTCTCATAGGTTGTGTCTGATACAAGTATGCATGCATAGCATGGAAGTACAATAAGGGAACCAAAATAGAAAATAGAAATAGATAGTACTAAACTACAAAAGTTAAACAAAATTCAAAATATTCTACATATCATCTCGAGCCTAATCCATGTCCTCTTTATTTAATCCCCATCTAAACCGAAGAGTCAACAACATAAAGAGTGTTGTTTGACTCTATCGGTACCTACAGGAAAACAATCTACTCTGGTGCCAAAGGCGGCCCAAATAGGGTGTGAGATAAATCTTAGTAGGCCACCACCAATGGTGTCTACATGTAATCTGATTAGCGCTTATATGTAATCAGTGTGTATTTAAAATCAATAAAGTAAAACAATAAAATATTAAGCAACTAACCTGCCACTCAGGTACGAAGGGACACATGGAGGGTCTACCTACTTCAGCTCAATTTTTTCATTTCTGAAAAAGTTACCATAAGTATATATATATATTTGGCATGGGGTAAAAATTCATCCCACCCTTAGAATTAATGGAACCGGGTATATATACCTACCACCCACATGGTAATAATGTCATGGGGCTATAATGAGTACTACCGCATGGAAAAAATGGAATAGGGTAAATACACCTACTAAACACATGGAAATATTGTCACAGTGCTATAATTCCAACCACACATATGAAAATAATTTCATGGGGTAAATAAACCTACCACCCACATTGTAATAAAGGCACGAGGCTATAATTCCTACTACCCACATTGAAATAATGGCATGGTGTAAATATATCTACCAACCACATGGAAATAATTAAACAAGGTAAATATACCAACTTCCCAAAAGTATATAGATCCAAAATAATATCCATGATATAGAAAATCACATGTTATTGAAATGTATGGAAAACCATCTTAAATTATTTTAAGTAAAGAAAACAAACCAAAGTTACATTGTATTTATTGTGACACTAGAGAAAGGGCATGACCATGAAATCCCTTGAGAAATTTAATTTAAGGAATTTCAATTTATAGTTTAACTATATATACTCCTAGAAAACCAATTCAAGTTGACCATCCATTTTCCTAACTTGGAAAATTAATCTACTAGGGAACTAACCAAGGGAAAAGTCACAACAAACTAGCCCTAGGGTCAAGTTGGAAATTCCAAGCTGAAGGGGTCCAAACACCCATGGTGTATCTTGGATTGGTCAAAGTACACTTGGAACCAAGAATAATTAATTTAAGAACCATTATAGCTACATTAAACCTAAAATTCATATTTCAATAATTTGGCCCAAAATAGATAAATTACGTGAAACACCTACAAGGAGTCCATATAGTACAAGGATGATCTCTAATACCCTATCCAAGAGTCAATTAACCTAAGTCATCTCTCTCGAGTCAATTAAACACAAATATATCTACACATTAAAGGATATCAACAAGGTCCTTCTGACGGAACATTGAGATTAAATATGAAATGGACCAACCTTAAATGTAAAATGATGTGACTACCTACCAGAGGGTCATATATGATGAATCACTGAGTATCGACCTTATATTCGGAGTAGGTTGGAGTAGATTTGAGTATCTATTCAACACCCTAAAAATAGAGAGTAACAACCTGCACCAAAATAGACCATCTCATGGAATGATTCAGTGAAGAAAAAGGGGAATAAAAAGGTTAGCCTTACCGAGGGGGATCCAATGCCTCTAACAGATTGACGATCTAACACTAGATAAAGGAGAAATGAATGATTAAACGTGATGGGAAGCTTGGGAGCTCAAGGTTTCATAGGTACTTCTATGCACATATGGGAGAAGAAGAAAGCGAAATACATTTTAAGAGGAAGAGGGTCATTTATTAATTTTTCCCTTAAAATTGGGCATGTGTGGTTTTGATGCATGTTTAGGGTAATTGTGAAAAAAACATGTGAAAGTCAATTCCTCCTTATAGAAGGTATGAATAGTCTCCTCACATGGTTTTCCTAACCATGAAAAAAAATGTGTGAAACAGTTCTGAACCTTTCTGCAGCCCCTGTCAGTAGGTCGCATGACCATTCCACTAAACTCGTACAGTTTCTCCAAACCATGCAGCACATCCTACATTCCCCTTTTTCAGTGGGAGAGAATGATTGTAAACACTCATGTGAAACATTTTCAATCTCAAATAAAATAAGTTGTTGATATTAGCATCATTACTCTAGTATATCCCCAACAACCTATAACCTATATTAGTTGGTGATAATAATAATATACATATACATATGTTGTCACTAGTCTTTTTCCCAGTGTAGTAGTTGAGAAGAGTAATTTTTGTAATACAACATCACCATTTATATCCACTAATCATTTGAGTACATCATAAAAGAAACTAAGGTGAGAATATAAATATATCACACAACTCATTCAATGATCCATTTATTAGTCATTTTACATTTCCCGAATAATAATATACAAATCTATTGAAATTTCAACCATGAATTTCCATATCATTATCTCAATAGAAATTTAATAACAACTTATTGTTTGTTTTTTGATTACTTGGTTGATGAAATCATCAAAAAACTAATATTTCTTTCCATGTATTATCATTATATCAAATGATCATACCTATTCAAATGTATATCTATAATATTCCTCATCACACTCATATTGTTACCTAAATCCTCATTCAAAGAAAATCACTATGTGTTATAATTACACAAATAACTATATGCATATGATCCATATAGCTTAAGGATACATTGGTCATAATATATCCTTAATCATAATCTCAAAGTTACATTACTTACAAAATAATCTAGGATGATAGGATGAATTTCAATCTATAAATGTACATATGGTTTTATATTCTTCATTTCTATATTATATGTTGATATCATTGTAGATGGATTAAGAAATATTAGTTTCATTCTACTCTCAAGGTTCATATGATAAACCATAAAAAATCCCATTAATGGTATAGAATCCAAAATTTTCAATGAATCAGTAAATTTCTTATATTATTTTAAATTGTGAAAATTTTTATTAAATGAAAGTGTAAAATAACTTTTTAAGGTTACATTGTATGAAAATGTGGCCTAAGGTTCTATACCTACGAAAACTTTGAGTGAAAATGTAAAATTAGATTGTGTTTTCTAGATAAAAATATGTGGTATCATATTTTTATTTTTTAATTTTATATTGAATTATTAAAAAATATATCATATTTTGGAACTTAATATTACATTAAAAATTAACATAATGTGTATTATGGGTGAAGAATATGTTATGAGTTATTATAGACTACATCTATGTTTTACGAACATAGTGTTTCATATTTATCTTACTTTATATTGCATTGATATTCAACATAATATGGAGTTCATTATAAACATTATTTTTTGTGATAAAATGATTTCATGTTTAGTATTAACCCTTGAAACTACATTGTGAGACAATAAGGCATGAGGTGAAACCACAATACTATGTTGTGAGGCATTGTTGTATAGGTAATGAACTTGAAAATATGATAGCTCTAATGTAATTTCAAGAGGTAATATAAAATAAAATGCATTAAATTATTATGTTTAGTGTGTATTTATTGTAGTTTAATAATTTTTTATAAATGATAAGTGGTAAACTTTACAAAATGAGATTTTTCAAGCCTAAAATAAATATGAAAATTTTATTTTTTATCTCATATTCCAGAAAATAAATAAAAAATTTATTAATTTATTAACTACCTTGATATTCATGTTCAGTAAATTTTATATGAAATATAAATACTTAGTATGAAAATATATCTGATAAACTGGATCTAGGAGACTGGGGACTATGTTACATGTTAGGTGTGATATCATATGATTCATTTTTTTCATCTCCCCCAACCATAGTTTTTTATTAAATCATGAGCTCAAAAATAATTATTGAATATATTTTTCATATTAGGTATAATAAATATCATGAATTGAATTATCTCATGAGTAAAGTTTCTTCATGGATACGGACATAGTCTTAAAATACCCACTAGACTACAGTATTATGCCTAATTGTATAAATGTGAAGAATTTGACTATTTATTTCTCCTGGCATACTCATGTAGAGTTTATCAACATAATATGACTATATTCATTTACATGATAAGTTCTGGTACCTTATGCATATGAAAAATTCATATATGGGTGAATATACTTGGATTCTTTGGTTAATAACAAAAAAATGGTTTCTTTAAAATTTAAACTTCAATGTGGTGTCAACACATTAATTAGGGGTATGTAATGGGAATTAAAAAACTAAATACTTATTATCATGTATTCATAAAAAAAATAAAACATGAGACAACATATATTTAATAAGATGTAATAATTATGAATTTGACATTCCTAAAATGTATATTAAATTGGTGAGACATTAAAAACATAGAAAAAATACATCAAATACTAACTATAAAATTGCTTCCAAATAATCACTTATCCTGACCTTATTAATTCAATTATGTAGGTTTATACATAGTAGGGTTCCCCTGGATTATTTTTTGTAAGGTGAAAAAGTAATGGGTGACACTATATCATCCTTGGGTAGGTTCTACCATAAAATGGTTCCCCTTGGTTTTCTTTTTTTACCATGTTCATGACATTTTCTTTGAGTTTCAGTTAATTGGAAAACCATTAGGAAGGATACCAGAGGAATAATGGTTTTTTGATCCCTTTGATAGATTGGGTAAATAATTAACTTCTAAATTGTCAAAAAAATCATTACTATTATAATTGGGATATTTCTCTACATATATTACTAAGTAATGAGAGGAAACCCATAATGCAATCAATAATTACTAAAATATATATCTTGGATTACTAAGTGGATATGATTTTTGGGGGTGATCATTTTTACTAGGATCACATTCATTAAAATTCATGATCCTAAAATATAAAACCTGATACAAACCCACTGATATGTCCCAGTTCCAGAATATGGCATATTTCAAGATAATTAAATTTAGAAATTATATGGATATGACCTATAAGAAAATTGTATTTTGGTACATAGGGTTGAGATATTTTCTAAATGAGAAGTGCTTTGAGTATCTAAATTTGAATGTTATAGACACTAATTCCACCAACTCTAACTCATGGGTATGGGATACTGGGTGTACATCGAACATTTTATGCCACAAACATTGACTTTAAATAAAAGGTAATGAAATGGTGTGAAGTATATATTTCTGTTAGTAATGGAGTAGGAGTTTATACATTTGTGGTTAACACTTATGATTTTATTTAACATATGGATTAATATTAGAACTGGAGTTTAGTTATTATGTTCCCACTATAAACAAAAAAATTGATTTATATATCAGGTTTGGACATGAAGGTATTTTGATTCTTCATTAAGAAAAAAGCAATTTATATATAAGAATGATATTTTTTGTGTCATTAAAAAAATTATTAATAGTCTATAAATTTTAGATATGGATTATAATATTTATAACATTATGAATAAGAAGTTCATGGTTATTTCTAACCAAACCAATGATTGAAATTATCTACCTATATTTATAAAGGAGAAATTAATTCAAAGTATCCATAGAGAAGCATTCTTGGGATCATTGAATTATGAATCATTTTAGAAGTTTGATTCTTTTTAATAAGGTAAAATAACCAGGTCACCTTTTGTGAGAAAAGTATGTCGGGATAGTGGAATATTTGATCTTATACATAGTGATGTATGTGGACTAATGAATACTCAATAAATTTATTGTTTCATGTACTTATTTAAATTTACTGATTAATTTAGTTTATATGAATATGTGTTTATGATGAAACAAAATTATGAAACATTTTAAATGATTAAATATTTTTAAAATAATGTACATAATAAACTAGAAATGAGTAGTAATATCAAACAATTAGATCATGTTTTTTAATCCTTGAGCTCTGAATTCATTGATAATCTGAGGAATTGTGGCATTATTTCGCAACATGGTACACCTAGAATGTCACAATTCAATATTTTGTTTCGAAGGATGAATTTTACATTGTAGTACATGGTTTGTTCAATGATGTGTCTTTGTGACATTCATATTTCATTCAAGGATTATTCTATAGACACTATTTCATTTTTATTAATATTTATTCTATACAATTTAGTCATAAAAGACACTGTATGAATTATTTTTTGGTAAAAATCCCCATCTTTATTATATGATTATTTGGGGATACAAATTATTCATATGATGATTAGATTGTTATAATCTTTAGTCAAAATATGAAAAGAATTTTTTTATCCCAATGAAATGAATGGATATTATTTCCTTAATACTATAAAGAAAACAGTGTTTGCAACCCAATTTTCTACATTCCCTGATAAGGAATTTAGCGATTCATAAGTCAGTGGGTGGAAGATTAAACATGGATAAGTTTAGAATTAAAAAAAGTGATCAAAAGATTGAAGTTATTTTGGATTTATAGATAATTGTCGAACATGACCTAACTCAATTAAACAAGAACATAAAAGTTCTGTTTATATTCATTGGGAACTAAATTTATTTGGATTTATCATTGAAAATGATGTTGAATTAATTTTCATTGGAGATAAACTGACTTCCTAACAAGATTCCACTGAGTGTTCTAATTCAATGAAACATATAAAATCCATGTAATGTAAAATGGGTTCTAAGTAATCCAAACGCATCTAAAAATATGTAAACACACCTGAAGGGATAATACCTATTAGATGCAAGTGGAGTTTTGGTATGAAAAATACCATAGATGTTATACTGTCTATCTATTAATAATGTCTTGTTCGAAAAGGATAAAAAATCATGGTATTGACTATAAAGAGACATTTTCAACTATTTTGATGATAAAATCAATTTAGATATTACTCTATATATAAGTGTATTTTGATTGTGGGGTATATAAAATGGATATCAAAACTACTTTCCTGAATATAAATTCAAGGAAGTATATCTATAAGATACATCCCAACAAATTTAAATTTCTAATTGAAACTGCTAATGTATGTAAGATATAATGATTCAATAATGTATTGAAGTATGCTTCTCTGAGATTAAATATCTATTTTGGTGATACAATAAAATATATTGGTTTAATCTGAAACATTAATGATGATTGTGTATATAATAAAATTAGTAGAAGCATATTGGTATTTTTTTATATAGTATATAAATGAAATAGTACTTACCAAAAATGGATTTTTTGCAATACCATCTATGTATATGTGGAAGGGTAGGTGCTTCTCAGTGAAATACATGAGTGAAGTTACTTGTATACTATATATTACGATCTATATAGATAGATGTAATAGGATTCTTAGACTTAGTAAGGATAAATACATTGGTAAGTTGATAAAGCATTTTATCATAGAGAACTCCAAGAATGGGTCTTTACCGGTGTTTCATATCCTAAATATTATAAAGGATTGGGATCTATCTAAATAGTTATAATGGATGGATAATATTCCCTATGATTTTTCTATAGGTACTATATTTTATTCTATGTTGTTTACTCCACCTAATGTAACCTATGGTCTTAGACTAATAAGAAGATTCTAATACAGTCCAAGTGAGAGTCATCGAATTATTCGGAAGTGCATTCTTAAGTACCTAAGAATGAATAAGGATATATTATTGGTCATTATAGGAAAATATGGGATCTATATGAAAGTTTTCATATATTTGAGTATTAAATACTATATAGATAGTGTAAAATTTCAATTTATTTTGGTTTTTTTCTAAACAATGGAGTTATCACTTGGAAAGTTTCTTAACAAGACATTATAAAAGACTCAACAGAAAATGTATATACATTCTACATAAGAATATGTGAAGGAATCTATTTAAATTAATAATTTAATATCTAAACATGGAGTAGTTCATATCATTTAAGGGTTAATAAAGCATTATTTTGACAATGTTAGTTCTATTTATAAGGCTAAGGACGCTCAGTCTCTCCAAATGATTAAACACAACATTTTTAATTAACATATATTAAGAGAGATCACTGAGATGAGAGATGATAGAACTAGTTGGGTGGATATAAAAGAAAATTAAGTAGATCCATTAACAAATACATCACAACAAAAACAATATGAGGTCCATGTTAGGTATCTAATAATTTGATACCTGAGATGTTTATGTAATATTTTAATAGTGTTTCAATGCTTTATAATAAATTTTATCTCTATTAATTATTCATTTAACTGTAATGAAATTTAATTTACATGAATGATTGAATGATTATATTCCCTTAAAGTAAAATATTTAATTTCTTTAATCAATGTTCTTCATGTAGTATTATGGATTTTGATGGTATGAAATGCTTATCCTGAATAAAACCATTTACTCATTACAAAGTGTTGTATACAATATACAAATAATAGATTCATGAGTTAATGGGTAGAGAACTATTACTTGGATAAACCTATCAACTTATATTTCATGTAATTTCATATAGTCGTTAACATACATAGGGATGTATACTTATTATCAATACATGTTACTTGAGGATAGATGAATGAAATGTGATGTATTCATCAACCCATACAGATTAATTCATAGAATCGTGAAAAGATGAGTCAACCTATACTGGATTGACATGATCCATGTCTAGTGATCACTTCATTTCATGGATAAATGGATTAAATATGATTACATGTGATTTAGTTGATATATATTATGGTGGACATGTCATTATATAGATATAAGTATGTTTAATTTTGACCAAATTGGACCCCTAAGTACCTTGAGTAGCATTGATTATTTTCTATAGGAATATATTTTATTACATCTCTGATGTATGGATTTCATATATTATTTCAAAATTTAGAACGCCTATTGGGCCATATTTTTAGATCTTGGATAAGGATAATTTTTTGGAAAATGTTTTTATTCCAAAATTAAGAGATAAAGATAAAGCCATATATAAAAATATATATGGATTCAAAAAACATTGTTAAGTTTTTCATGAAGTCCTTATGAATGGTAGAGTAAGTTGGATATTATTAAAATTTAACTAATAATATTATAAGTGTTGATACTGAGGTCATAGTGTCCTTTTGTGATTTATCAAACCCCCTGTTCTATTCATAAAACTCTAGAATATGGGGAGGCATGTCTTAGGTCATATAGGGACCCAACTTGGTTACTATTTGGGTGAAATAGACTATTTATATTACAAAAATACTCAGTATAGAAACCCCACATAGTGATCCAACACAATAAACACTGAGTTTCCATGTGCATACTCAATAAATAAATTATAAACAAAACCAACAACATAAAACATCATCATGAGAAATAGTAGTATTCACGATCATTTTTTATCAAACTACTCGTATCACACTATCTTAATTACCACTTAATAATAGTTTCCTCATTTGTATATATGCATATAGTGTTCACATTTCCAAAATAACAAACAAAAGTAGGTACCCTAGGAATTATATCCTACTATAGGCCATTAGAAACACAGGCTCTGAGAAAAATTCCCCAATATGATCCTCATACTTGGATAGGGGTAACGGTGATAGAACTATAGACATACATAAAATTGGTATTCTATTCCCTCAATGGATGTGGGAACCAATCCATCCAACATTTTGGATGGTAATCACATAATATAAATAATATATTAAAGAAATTATATCATCTCACATCATTTCATATGTTTTTACATTTTATTTATTAAACAAGATTTACTATCTTCAAATGCTAGAGAAATACCCCTACACTAAGCTCATACCAGATCTATAGTTTTATAACTAGTCTACCTCAACCTAGAGTTGTGGGTTAAAAAATTAACAACTCAGTGCATCCTCTTTCTCCTCCAACCCAGATATCTGGGAGAGAATGATTGTAAACACTCATGTGAAACATTTTCTATCTCAAATAAAATAAATTTCTGATATTAGCATCATTACTCTCGTATATACCTAACAACCTATAACCCATATTAGTTGGTGATAATAATAATATACATATACATATTTTTTCACTAGTCTTTGTCCCAGTGTAGTAGTTAAGAGGAGTAATTTTTGTAAGACAACATCACCATTTATATCCACAAATAATTTGAATACATCACACAAGAAATTAAGGTGAGATGATAAATATATCACACAACTCATTCAACGATCCATTTATTAGTCATTTTACATTTCCCGCATAATAATATACCAATCAATTGAAATTTCAACCATGAATTTCCATATAATTATCTCAAAAGATATCTAATAACAATTTATTGTTTGTTTTTTTATTACTTGGTTCATTAAATCATCAAAAAACTAATATTCATATCCATGTATTGTCATTTTATCAAATGATCATAACTATTCAAACGTATATTTATAACATTCCCCATCACACTCATATTGTTACCTAAATCCTCATTCAAAGAAAATAACTACGTGTTATAATTACACAAATAACTATATGCATATGATGCATATAGCTTAAGGATACATTGTTCAAAATATATCCTTAATCATAATCTCAAAGTTACATTACTTACAAAATAATCTAGTATGACAAGATGAACTTCAATCTATAAATGTACATATGGTTTATATTATTCATTTCTATATTATATGTTGATATCATTGTAGATGGATTAATAAATATTGGTTTCATTCTACTCTCAAGGTTCAGATAATGAACCATAAAAAATCCCATTAATGGTACAAAATCCACATTTTTCAATGAATCAATAAATTTATTATATTATTTTTAATTGTGAACATTTTTATGAAATGAAACTATTAAATAACCTTTTAAGGTTACATTGTATGAAAATGTGGAATAAATTTATATACCTATGGAAACATTGATTAAAAATGTAAAATTAGACTGTGTTTTCAAGAAAACAATATGTGGTAACATATTTTTAGTTTTTACTTTTATATTGCATTATTAAGAAATATATCATGTTTAGGACTTAATATTACATTAAAAATTAACATAATGTGTATTATGGGTGTAGAATATGTTATGAGTTATTATAGACGGCATCTATGTTGTAGAAACATAGTGTTTCATAATTATCTTACTTTATGTTGCATTGATTTTCAACATAATATGGAGTTCATTCCCAACATTATGTTTTGTGATAAAATGATTTCATGTTTGGTATTAACCCTTGAAACTACATTGTGGTACAACAAAGCATGAGTTTAAACCACAATACTATGTTGTGAAGCATTGTTGTATAGGGAATGAACTTGAAAATATGATAGATCTAATGTAATTTCAAGATGTAATATAAAATAAAATGCATTAAATTATATTATTTAGTGTGTATTTATTGTAGTTTATTAATTTTTTTATAAATTATAAGTGGTAAACATTACAAAATGAGATTTTTCAAGCCTAAAATAAATATGAAAATTTTATTTTTTATCTCATATTCCAGAAAATAAATAAAAGAATTATTAATTTTTTAACTAATTTGATAGTCATGTTCAGTAAATTTTATATGAAATATAAATACTGAGTATGAAAATATATGTGATAAACTGAATCTAGGAGATTGAGGAATATGTTACATGCTAGGTGTGATATCATAAGATTTGTTTTTTCATCTCCCCCGACTATAGTTTTTTATTATATCATGAGCTCGAAAATAATTATTGAATATATTTTTTCATATTAGGTATAATAAATATCATGAATTGAATTATCTCATGAGTAAATATTCTTCAAGGATAGGGACTTAGTCTTAAAATACCCATTAGCCTAGAGCATTATGCCTAATTGTATAAAGGTGAAGAATTTGACTATTTATTTCTCCTGACTTACTCATGTAGAGTTCATCAACATAATATGACTATATTCATTTACATGATATGTTTTGGTACCTTATGTAATTGAAACATTCATGTATGGGTGAATATACATGGATTCTTTGGTGAATAACACAAAAAATATGGGTTCTTTAAAATTTAAACATCAATGTGGTGTTAACACATTAATTAGGGGTATGTAATGGGAATTAAAAAACTAAATACTTATTATCATGTATTCATAAAAAAATTAAACATGAGAAAACATATATTTAATACGATGTAATAATTTTGAATTTGACATGCCTAAAATGTATATTAAGTTGGTGAGACATTAAAAACATAGTAAAAATACCTCAAATACTAACTATGAAATTACTTCCAAATTATCACATATCATGACCGTAATAATTCAATTATATAGGTTTATACATAGTAGTGTTCCCCTGGATTATATTTTGTAAGGTGAACAAGTAATGGGTGATATTATATCATCCTTGGGTAGGTTCTACCATATAATGGTTCCCATTGGTTTTCTTTTTTTAACATTTTCATGACATTTTCTTTGGGTTTCATTTACTTGGAAAACCATTAGGAATGATACCAAAGGAATAGAGGTTTTTTTATCCCTTTGATGGATTGTTTAAATACTTAAATACTCAATTGTCAAAAAATCATCACTATTATAATTGGAATGTTTCTATACATATATTACTAAGTAATGAGAGAAAACACATAATGAAATCAATAATTACTAAAATATATGTCTTGGATTAGTAAGTGGATATGATTTTTGGGGGTGATAATTTTTACTAAGATCACATTCATTAAAATTCATGATCATAAAATATAAAACATGATACTAACCCACTGATATGTCCCAGTTTCAGAATATGGCACATTTTATGATAATTAAATTGGGAAATTATATGGGTATTACCTATAATAAAATTGTATATTGGTACATAGGGTTGAGAAGATTTCTAAATGAGAAGTGTTTTGAGTATCTAAATGTGAATGTTATAGACACTAATTCCACCAACTCTAACTCATGGGTATTGGATACTGGGTGTACATCGAACATTTTCTCCCACAAACATAGACTCTAAATAAAAGGTTGTGAAAAGGTTTGAAGTATATATTTTTGTTTGTAATGGAGTAAAAGTTTCTACATTAGTGGTTAACAATTACTATTTTATTTAACATAAGAATTTATATTATAACTAGATTTTAGTTATAATGTTCCCACCATAAACAAAAAAATTGATTTTTATATCACGTTTGGACATGAAGGTATTTTGATTCTCTATTGAGAAAAAAGAAATTTATATATAATAATGAAATTTCTTGTGTCATTTAAAAAATAATTAATAGTCTATAGATTTTAGATATGGATAATACTATTTATAACATTATGAATAAGAAGTTCATGGTTCTTTCTAACCCAACCAACCATTGAAATTATCTAACTAAATTCATAAAGGAGAAATGAATTCAAAGTATCCATAGAAAAGCATTCTTGGTATCATTTAATTATGAATCATTTTAGAAGTTTGAGTCTTTTTAATAAGGAAAAATAACCAGGTCACCTTTTGCGTGAAAAGTATGTAGGTATAGTGGAATATTTGATCTTATACATAGTGATGTTTTTGGACTAATGAATACTCAATCATTTTATGGTTTCATGTACTTATTTAAATTTATTGATGAATTTAGTTTATATGGATATGTGTTTATGATGAGACACAAGTATGAAACATTTGAAATGATTAAATATTTTCAAAATAATGTACATAATCAACTAAAAATGAGTATTAATATCATACAATTAGATCATGGTGTTGAATCCCTCATCTCCGAATTCATTGATAATCTCAGGAATTGTGGTATTATTTCACAACATAGTACACCTAGAATGTCACAATTCAATATTTTGTTTGGAAGGAGGAATTGTACCTTGTAGGACATGGTTTGTTTAATTATGCATCTTTGTGACATTCCTATTTCATTCAAGGATTATTCTATTGACACTATTTCATTTTTATTAATTTTTATTCCATATATATTAGTCATAAAAGACACTATATGAAATATTTTATGGTAAAAATCCCCATTTTTATTATATAAGTATTTGGGGATGCAAATTATTCATATGATGATTAGATTGTTATAATATTGAGTCAAAATATGAAAAGAATTTTTTATCCCAATGAAATGAATGGATATTATTTCCTTAATATTATAAAGAAAACAGTGTTTGCGGCCCAATTTTCTACATTCCCAGATAAGGAATTTAGCGATTCATAAGTTAGTGGGTGGAAGATTAAACATGGATAAGTTTAGAATTCCAAAAATAAAATTGATCAAAAGATTGAAGTTATTTTAGTTTTATAGATAATTGTTGTACATGAACTAACTCATGTTACACAAGAACATAAAATGTCTGGTTAGATTCATTGGGTACTAAATTTATTTGGATTTATCATTGAAAATTATGTTGAATTTATTTTAATTGGAGATATACTGATTTCTTAACATTATTCCATTGAGTGTTCTAATTCAATTAAATATTTAAAATCCATGGAATTTAAAATGGGTTCTAAGTAACCCAAACGCATATAAAAATATGTAAACACACCTGAAGGGATAATACCTATTGAATGCAAGTGGGGTTTTGGTAAGAAAAATATCATGGATGGAATACTCTCTATCTATAAATAATTTCTTGTTGAAAAAGGAAAAAAATCAGGGTATTGACTGTAAAGATACATTTTCAACTATTGTGATGATTAATTAAATTTAGATATTACTCTATATATAAGTGTATTTTGATTGTGGGGTATATAAAATTGATATCAAAACTAATTTCCTTAATATTAATTCAAGGAAGTATATCTATAAGATACATCCCAACAAATCTAAATTTCTAATTGAAACTGATAATGTATGTAAGCTATAATGATCCAATAATGTATTTAAGTATGCTTCTCTGAGATTAAATATCTGGTTTGACGATACAATAAAATATATTGGTTTAATCTGAAACATTAATGATGATTGTGTATATAATAAAATTAGTAGAAGCATATTGGTATTTTTATATAGTATATAAATGAAATAGTACATACCAAAAATGGCTTTTCTGCAATTCCATCTATGTATATTTGGAAGGGTAGGTGCTTCTCAGTGAAATACATGAGTAAAGATACTTGAATACTATATATTAAGATCTATATAGACATATGTAATAGGATTCTTAGACTTAGTAAGGATAAATACATTGGTAAGTTTATAAAGCATTTTAGCATAGAGAACTCCAAGAATGGGTCTTTACCGGTGTTTCATATCCTAAATATTATAAAGGATTAGGATCCATATAAATAGTTATTATGGATAGATAATATTCCCTATGAGTTTTATATAGGTACTATATTTTATTATAAGTTTTTTACTCCAGCTAATGTAACCTATGGTCTTATCCTGATAAGAAGATTCCAATATAATCCAAGTGAGAGTCATTGAATTCCTCTAAAGAACATTCCTAAGTACCTGAGAATGAATAAGGATATATTATTGGTCATTATATAAGAATATAGGATCTATGTGAAAGGTTACACATATGTGAGTATTAAATACTATATAGATAGTGTGAAATTTCAATTTATTTTGGTGTTTTTCCTAAACAATGGAGTTATCACATGGAATTTTTCTTAACAAGACATTATAAAATACTCAACAGTAAAGGTAGATACATTCTACATAAGAAGATGTAAAGGAATATATTTAAATTAATAATTTCATATCTGAACATGGATTAGTTCCTAGCATTTGAGGGGTAATAAATCATTATTTTGACAATTTTAGTTCTATTTATAAGGCTAAGGACGCTCAGTCTCTCCAAATGATTAAACACATCCTTTTTAATTAACAAATATTAAAAGAGATCACTGAGATGAGAGATGATAGAACTAGTAGGGTGGATATAAAAGAAAATTAAGTATATCCATTAACAAATCCATCACTACAAAAACAATATGAGGTCCATGATAGATTTCTAATAATTTGATACCTGAGATATTTATGTAATGTTTGAATAATGTGTCAATGTTTTATAATAAATTTTATGTCTATTAATTATTCATCTAACTATGATGCAATTAAATTTACATGAATGATTGAATGATGATATTTCCTTGAAGTACAATATTTAAATTCTTTAATGAATGATCTTAATGGAATATTATGGATTTTGATGGTATGAAATGATTATCCTGAATAAAATCATTTACTCATTACAAAGTGTTGTATACAATATATGAATAAAAGATTCATGAGTTAATGGTTTGAGAAATATTACATGGATAAACCTGTCAAGTTGTATTTCATGTAATTTCATATAGTCATTAATATACATAGGGATGTATACTTATTATCAATCCATGTTACTTGAGGATAGATGAATGAAATGTGATGTATTCATCAACCCATACAGAGTAATTCATATAATCATGAAAATATGAGTCAACCTATACTGGATTGACATGATCTATGTCTAGTGTTCACTTCATTTCATGGATAAATGGATTAAATATGTTTTCATATGATTTAATTAATATATATGATGGTGGACATGTCATTATAGAGATATAATTATGTTTAATGTTGACCAAATTGGGCCCCTATGTACCATGAGTAGCATTGATTCTTTTGTATAGGAATCTCTTTGATTACATCTTTGATGTATAGATTTCATATATTTTTTCAAAATTTCCAAGGCCTATTGGGCCGCATGTTTAGATCTTGGATAAGGATAATTTTTTGGAAAAAGTTTTTGTTCCAAAATTAAGAGATAAAGATAAAACCATATCCAAAAAATTATATATATTCACAAAACATTATTAAGTTTTTCATGAAGTCCTTAGGAATTTTAGTGTAAGTTGGATATTATTAAAATTTAACTAATAATATATTCATATGATGTATATAGATTAAGTATGCACTTGATACAACTTATCATTAAGCACAATATTCTGGTTAAGTTGATGTTACCTTAATATAAGAAGAATACATTTATTTTAACTTATTATCCCACTCATGTTCTATCTACATTTAATCCATTTTAAATGGATAAAAATATTTTCAAATAATTATTTAGTGTGTACAATGAAATTATAAATGATGCATAAATATGGGATGGAATTATTAAGACACCTGATGTGGATGATGTGTTATTTATTCGTAAAACATATAGAGGAGTCCGGTAAAAGGGATAAAATTAATCATATTGATGTTTCACTACTGGTAACATGACTTATACTGATGGTTTCGAATCGTTGGTAAATGACTAAAAACTGTTGGTATAAACTATACTTGATGTTTGTTCAAACCCTTGGCAAGTTAACTGTGGGAATAGTCATATACCAACAGTTATAGTATAACCATTCGTATATGGCTCTGGAATGCACATTATACCAACGGTTTCAGCTAACTATTGGTATATCTTTATACCAATGGTTGATAACTATTGTAAATTAATAAATTTCTGATCTATACTTGTGGTTCTAAAACTGTTGGAATAATTATTTACCAAAAGTTTACATAAAACCACTGGTAAAGATTGATTACAGGTTCTATAACAAGGGTTTACTAACTGTTGGTATATATTTTTACCAGCGGTTTACATAAAACCGTAGTTATAAAGTCACTTTTCACAAATATACCAACAGTTTAAACCAATTTTTATAGCCTTGCTACAATTACAGCAGGAGGTCAGCCGGCATTCCCCTCTACAATCCCCTATGCACCTACAATTATAAGCATTTTTATGAAAAACTGAATATATAATTTAGAATTTAATTGAATTCAGAATTCAATTCAGAACCCAATTAACCTATTAAATACATAATTCAGAGTTGAATTCTAAATTGAATACATACAGAATAAATTATGTACTAGATTATGAATTATTAATGAATAACACATACAAAATGAATTACGAATCACATACAGAATGTTGTATTATGTATAGTGTATTCAATTAAGAATTCAATACATACAGAATTTAATAATTTATAACACATACATAATATGGAATAAAAAATTTAATTTAGAATATGGTATATAGAATACGGATAAATGACTAATATGGCATACAAAATAGAATATAACTAATAAGGAATACAGATTATGACTCATATGGAATAAAGAATATGGAATACATAATATGAATTCAGAATTGAATTCATACGCATGGGGGAATTTTTTATTAAATCAGTGTGATTGAAGACTGACTAATACATTTCACGTGTAATTAGATTTGAACATGGATAAAAGATTTCAAAATTTTCACTTTTCAAGGGGGTGGGGGTTTTCCAAGAGGGTGCGGGTGTCCAAGGGGTGAGGGGGTGTCCAAGGGGGTGGGGTGTTTAGGGGGGTTGGGGTGTCCAAGGGTGTTAGGGTTTTAGGGGTGGGGGTGTCCATGGGTGGGGGTGTCCAGGGGGTGGGACCTATCTAGGGGGTGGGGGCTGTCCAAGGGGGTGGAGGTGTCAAGGGGGTGGGGGTGTCCAGGGGCTAGGGTGTTATCCAAGGGGGTTGTCTAGGGTGGATGGGGATTCCGAGGGGTGGGGGTGTCCAAGGGGAGGTTTCCAAGGGTGGGGGTGTCCTGGGGGTGAGGGTGTACAGGAGGTGGGGGGTCGAGGGGTGGGGGTGTCTAGGTGTGGGGGTTGTCTAAGGGGGTGGGGTGTCTAGTGGTGGGGGATGTCCAATAGTGGGGGGATGTCGAGGGGGTGGGGTGTCTAGGGGTGGCGGTGTCCAGAGGGGTGGAGGATGTCCAGGGTAGGTGGGGGTCTGTCCAATGGGTTGGGGGTGTCTAGGGGTTGTCTAAGGAGGTGGGGCGGTGGTGTCCAGGGGGGTTGTCCAAGGGGGTGGGGGTGTCTAGGGGTGGGGGTGTCCAGGGGAGGGGTTTATCTAGGGGGTGGGGGTGTCCAAGGAGGATGGAGTTATTCTAGGTGATGGGGTGTCTAGGGTGTGGTGGTGTCCATTGGGGGTGGGGAGGCTGTCTAGGGGGGTGAAGTTGTTCGTGGGTGGGGGTGTCAAGGGATGGGGGTGTCAAGGGGTTGGGGTGGTGTCCAGGTGTGTCCAAGGGGGTGGGGGCTGTCCTGGGGGCTGGGGGCTATCCAAGGGGTGGGGGTGTCCAGGTGTGGGGGTGTCCTGGGGTGGAGGATTTCCAAGGGGGTGGGGTTGTCTATAGAGGTGGGGGTTGTCTAGGGGGTGGGGTTGTCTAGTGGTGGGGGTGTCCAAGGGGTGGGGTGTCTAGGGGTGGGGGTGTCTGGGGGGTGTTCTTCAGGGGGTGGGTGTTGTCTATGGGTGTGACAGTGTCTGGAGGGTGGGCCTTTCCTGGGGGGGGGGGGTCTCTCCAAGGGGGTGGGGTATCTAGGGGGTGGGGGTTGCCCAAGGTGTGGGGGTTGTCCAAGGGGGTGAGGGCGTCCAGGGGTGGGGGTGTATAGGGGGTGGGGTGCTCTCCAAGGGGTGGGAGTTGTCCAGGGGTGGCGGTGTCCATGGGGTGGGAGTATCTATGGGTGGGGTGGTGTATAGGGGGGCTTTCCTGGGTGTGGGGTGTCTATGGGTTGGGGGTTTCTAGGGGGTGGGGCTTCCAGGGGTGGGGGTGTCCAGGGGGTGGTGGGGTGTCCAGGGGTGGGGGTGTCTAGGGGTGGGAGGATTTCTAGGGGGTGGTGTGTCCAGGGGTGGGGTGTCCAGGGGTTGGGCGTGTCCAGGGGTGGTGGGGTGTCCTCGGGTGGGGGTGTCCAGGGGGTGGGGGCTGTCCAATGGGGTGGGGTTTTCTAGGGGTGGGGGTGGTCCAAGGGGGTGGGGTTGTCCAGGGGTGGCCGTTGTCTAGGGGGATGGGGGTCCAGGGGGTGGGGGTGTCCAGGGTGGTGGGGGTGTCCCGCTGTGGGGGTGTCCAGGGGTGGGGTGGGGGATGTCCATGGGGCGTGATGGGTGTCCAAGTTGTGCGGGAGGGGTGTCTAAAGGGGCGTAGGGGTGTCCAGGGGTGGGCGGGTTGTCCAAGGAGTTGGGGGTGTCGATGGGGTGGGGTTGTCGATGGGGGGATGTCCAATGGGGGTTTTCCAGGGGGTGTCCAGGGTGGTAGGGGTTGTCCTAGGGGTGGGGTGTCAAGGGGTGGGGGTTTCCAGGGGGTGTGGGTGTCCCGAGGGGTAGGGGTTGTCCAGGGGTGGGGTCTCCAAGGGTTGGGGGTTGTATAGGGGTGTCCAAGGGGTGGGGGGTCTAGGAGGTTGGGGGAAAACCAATTGGGTGGGTTTCTAGCGGGTGGGGGTGTCCAGGGGGTGGGGGTGTCCAGGGGATGGGGGTTGTCCAGGGGGTGTCCAAGGGTGGGGGTGTCTAGGAGGTGGGGGGGCATCCAATGGGGTGGGTGTCCAGTGGGTGGGGGTATCCAGGGGGTGGGGGTGTCAACAGGGTGGGGGCTGTCTAGGGGATAAGGGTTATCCAATGGGGTGGGGGTTTCAAGGGGAGTAGTGAATTAGTTACATATATATTAAGTCACAAACAATAACCACATCAAGTTTTATAATTTATAGATAAAGAAATAAATAAAATTTTACCTACCTAATCACACATATATTCATTCACAAAAAAATCATAAGACATAAAATGTAAATTATATCAGTCCAAAAAGTAAAGGATTAATCATTCCCTCATCACTATCACTATCATCATCATAATCATCGGCCTTATGACCACCCTTATCATTTTCCCAATCATCATCACTTCACTCCACAACTCCCTCATCCTCACCCTTTTACTATACCTTGGCCTCCTCATCTCCCTCCTCCTCACCATCCTCCTCGGCCTCGGACTCCTCCTCACCCTCCTCCTCTACCTCGGCCTCCTCTTTTCCCTCCTCCTCCACAGCCTCCTCCTCTCCATCGTCATCCATAAGAACTACGTCATTTTTACCACCATTAGAACTACTTCCTTGTGAACCATAAATATAAACCATTGATGAAAAATATTCATCACAAGTTGTGATTTCTTATGGTGGAATTGTTGGACGTAAAACAGTCATTAGTTTCATAAATGCAACGTTTTCCTTAGAGGAATGTTCTTCAATCTCTATGGCCCTTTTTCAGTCTGTTCTACCAGTGCTTAAACATGCTGGAACTCGGTGCCACTAAATATCATACCTAAAGAGGGACGATACCTCGACGAGACTATACTCTTCCAGGGTCATCATCGTACTCGGCTAGGGTACTCATCTCCTAACACCTGATGTAAGTGATCATTTGGCCCATAATTGTTAGGTTCTCAAGCATCAACAGCCTCTAAATAAGCCTGTTACAAATATAAATAGATTATTAAGTTAAAATTTTAATATTAAAATTTGATATGAACAATTTAGACCTTAAAATCTACTCCTAGTTTGGTTTGTTAACCACACTTCCATATTTTTACCTTTTACTTGAGGAAAACAGTTTTTCTTGAGGCACATGTCCATAAATATTCAATGCTTTCCTCTATAATGACATTGAATGTAGGAAAACATAATTAAAAATAGGTTAACAATAATTAATTTCCTAACTAAAATTATATGAAAACTTTATCAATCAAATAAATTATGGAGGTAACAATAGAAATTGGAAGTTGTAAAGAAAAGTTATAAATTATTGTTAGACCTACTTTCTCTTATAATCTGACATCATAGTATGTCCCTTTGTGTGAAGCTATTTATTAGAATCTATGTTTTTTTATTTCTTATTGATTATTACTAAAAAAATTAATAATAAAAAAGATAGTATTAATGAAAAACATTAAAATTTTCATTTAAGTACCTCAAATGTAATTAAAACCTTAAACTGGATAGTCTTTCAATAAGTAATCATATTTCCTTACTATTATATCAAACAATCATCCATGACCGGTACCACCTCTAACTCTGTGCCAACACTATCACACTTGAAAATATACCACTCGTGCTTATAGTCTCTCCAAATCTCACAAAAATCATTCATACATGTGGATCGTTCACCATCACCATCGGGGAAATTAAACCACTGCTAACAACAAAATATTAATTCATACAAATAAAAAAATAATATAATTCAATAAATAAAATATATTTTTTCACCCATATCAAGGCTCAATAACTATCCTTGAATTTATTTGGAATCATTCTCCATGAGTGTGGTCTAAAAGGAATGATTTCAAAGTATTTGGAATGTGTCGTGATAAAACTCCAACATTATTTCCCTGTTCTTCAATCATTTGATTGTATTCATTATAGTCTACCATTAACTACATGCGGTGGTTTCACACTGCATGCATTCATGTACTCCCACACCCCCACCTTCTATCAGTAGATGTATCTGTTATGGTAGAAATAAAATTATCAATACATGTTATAATGAAAATAAATAACGGTATAACAAAATTTAGGGCTCTATAAATATAACTGTGATATTATGATCAATGGGAGCTGCTGTATCCATAGAAACTGAAGGAACACCTTGTACAGGTGGAGTGGGTCCTAGTGTATGCTCCGCAGGGACAGACCACGGTGGATCAGGAGTCAAAGAAGATGGAATATAGAATCTCGGAGAGATATAAGTAGACGTAAAAGAATATGGCATGAATGGCAAGGTGAATGTTGGATGGGGAGTGGGAATAATTATCATATATGGTAAAGATGGGTGAGAAGACTTAGATATAAAGGGTGGTGAAAACAAGGGAGTTCTAAATATCTCGTGTGTCTCTAACCACGCACTGGGATCATAATGTGGGATAGATAGTATGTAAGGGGGAGGGTCAGGGTCTAATCGGGTATGCCGACCAGATTGCATAGCTCTCGTACCCCCCCCCCCCCCCATACCACATGCCTATGTACTAGAACCACTACTAGGACACTCATTAAATAATTGTCTCCTAATAAGTGGATCATAAAAAAACATTTAAAAAAATTGATAATATGAAATTATATATTATTTAAATATATATATATTTGAAATAAAATACTCTCTATAGGCACTAGTGGTGGAACACCTATCTCAGCCATGTGACGATTGTTTTCCATCATCTTGTTCATCGCCACTCTTCAATTGGTTGCATTTCATACATTTGAAAACAATTATAGATGTAATTATAAAAGGATAACTGATGTGTAACCCAAAAAAACAAAATATTTGAGAGGGAATATGGGATTCATGGATAATTTAACTATCCATTGTTTTAGGTGATCTTGAATAGATATATATTGAATTCCATAACTCATACAATATGTAATAATCAAATATAATTTTGAGTAGTATGGTTATTTACTAAATGTATCCAGTCTATAAAAATCATGTAACAATGATTCTGAGGCTTTATTTCACTCAACAACCAAGAGAGAAAGCATACTGAATTATGCCTCTAGAAAATTCCGCAAGTTATAAATGATGAATTATTAAACCCTAAATACAGTTAGAAATTATGATATGTGTAGCGACCCCAGTACCCAGGGTGCCTCATGAGACATGATATGCTTAGCATTTCATTACAGCATTTACAAAAAAATATATCATGTCTCATGACTACAGAAGATCACGAGGCTCAGGATTCTGGGAAACCAGCTGCTCTGATAAACTTCATCAGTACATTCCATGCCTGAAAAATTTTAAACAAAACGTAGGGTGAGAAAAATGCCCAGTAAGGGGTTTTAAAAACATTTTAAGAAAAATAGTTTCTCAAATAAGACCTTTTTGAAGAAAAGAAAACACTTTGATAAAACTAAAACATTATCTTCTCTTAAAACAGGAGATCCATTCTTCTTTGAAAACCACTTGCACAAAGAAACACGTACTTGAAATGAGCTTAAATATAAACATGATCAGAGTGCGCAATATAAGAAAAATAAATAATGCATAATGTTACAACAAAGTTACTTTACTTCTAAAAGAATTCTGTGACTAAACAGGGAAGACATGCATATCATTGATCAAGAGTAAAACGTAGATCATCTAACAATTTACCATATGAAAACAGTTCTTGTTGCATAAAGTACACTTTCATGATCTTGGGAGCTTTCAACTAGGGGTTGTCCTGTTAGTTGAACTAACCCCTGGTTAACCTTTATCATTACATGTAGAGGGGATGCATAGTACCGGACTTTGTCAAGACCTCTCGTCATGACCATAATTTTGGTACGGGTCAAGGCCAAATGCCAATCCCGTTTCCCATGGTAGCACGAGCCAAGGCCATTTGCCAAGACCGTTGCACTTGATAGCACGAGCCAAGGATATTCTCCAAGACCGTTGCACTTGATAGCACGAGCCAAGGATATTCTCCAAGACCGTTGCACTTGATAGCACGAGCCAAGGATATTCTCCAAGACCGTTGCACTTGATAGCACGAGCCAAGGATATTCTCCAAGACCGTTGCACTTGATAGCACGAGCCAAGGATATTCTCCAAGACCATTGCACTTGATAGCACGAGCCAAGGATATTCTCCAAGACCGTTGCACTTGACGTCTCATGAGACTCTTTCTTTACCCAATGCATTGGAGCGCTGTATAATTCCAGGCGCACCCGTCCATAAACATTTAAGTCCCATACATCCCTCACATATCTTGACATGGTCATTCATTCACAGGGTTTCATACATTCTTAATCAAAACTCCTTTTTACACACATATTCATGACTTGAGGGGGATCATAACGTAGATGTAAAAAGAACTAGGATATTGGCTTCAGATTAAACATTGATGCAAATAAACTAAATCAACTTACTCTTGCATATGCAAAAATAACTGGAATACTAAACATAGCGGATTGTCAGGTAAAATTTCATCATGTTCATTAAATAACACCATAAATTCATAGTTCATATCTTTAAACATGTTCATATTAAACATTCTTTGCATGTTCATATCTTTAAACATACAAAACATATAAATTCTTAAGGGGGGGTTCATGCCACACATTTTTACAAAAAGTGCACGAATTTTCAAAACGCTGATAAATAAATATTTTCAATTGGAGAAGTTATTTTGACACTAAACCATACTTAACCCTTACATGTTTTTCATACATTAAGAACATCATTTCATGAACAAATTATCATCAATTGAAAATCATAAAAACCAGAAATGGTTTGTTTCATATATACATATATAAATACGTATATACATATATATAGTTTAAACAACACAAAACAAGGTTAATCAAAACCCAAATAAAAATTAGATTCTTTGAAACCTTACTCCAGAATTTGGTTTTTCATGTTCAGACATAATAGAAAAGTATAGGTATTTTTATATATATAAAATATATATATGTAAATACACATATACATAGTTACGTATACACCAAATCTTGACAAAACCAAACTGAAACTGAAACATGTTTCTTACCTTACTCGGAGAGGAGGAATGGGCGAGGCAAGAGGGACCGAAACATATGAATCTAGAAGATATACATATATATATATATATATATATATATATGTATATCTTGTTCATACTTATATATTTTAACATATAAACCGAAGCTTAACCAAAAATAAAGAAGAAGAACATGACCCTTACCTATTCAAAGGGAAGGGGAGGTTTAAATGAGGCAAGAGGATCCGCAAGTGTAAACACAAGAGGTATACCTATGTGTATATATAACCCGTATACATGTACATGTATATGAAATCTGAAGATTAAAACTTAACAGCCAGAGTTCGACCCTTACCAAATGACGAGGAGGAGGAGATCACGAGGTGGCGACGAGGTCTCGGAGATCGGAGAGGTCGTGAGGGCTCGGGTGCGCAACCTTCGGCTTCGGTGCAACAGTGTTAAAAAAAAGAAGAAGAAGGAGACAGAGGCGTGCAAGCAAGGAGGGTATCCGAGGCTGAGCATTTAAGAGGCGGCGCCGACTTTGTGGAAAGAGGTGTCCGTTGTCCGTTTAGGCGGAGAAAAACGAGGGCCTACGCTACTGGTTCTGCGGTGCGGCGAGGAAGAAGAAGAACCGCAGGCGAGGGGGATGCGAAAAAAAACGAACGGCCTGGATTAGATGCGGCCGGATCGGACGGTTAAGATGCGACGCGGTGATAAAATGAACGGACGGCCGCGATTGGAGGGGTGCGATCGGACGACTCTAGGTTCGCCCTGGTATTTTAAACACGCGGCCCTCCCCTCCCCCGATTCTCTTATCACCCTTTTTTTTAAGTTTTTATCTTATAAAAAAAATCTGTTATTTTATTATTTTATTAAACCTATTATAAAACCATTAATATAACCTTATAAATAAACTATTATTATCCTAAGTCAAGGGTTATTAATACCCCTTTATATTAGACTATTAAACCCTTATTTTAAACATAATTTGTATTTTCATTTTTCTCTATTTCTTTTTATCAAAACATATAAATACACATATATAAGTTTTTTACATAAAATAAAAAGTGAACTCGAGTATAATAACATATATACTTGTGATTTCATAAATAAACTAAAGAAAAATTACATTCGGATTGTTTTGAAACAAAAAGAAAGTGTTTAATATTAATAAGTTTATCTCTAAATATGTAAAATGTCAAAGTTAAAGCAACAAAATTATTAGGTTTTAGTAAGAACATAATTGTGTAGTTTTATTTATTTATTATTATTATATAAAGAAATTCATAAATTAATTTTGTAAATGGGTAAATATACATCATTAACAATTTTATGAGAAGTTAACCGTAAATATAATTCATGAAAATAAATTAGTTTTATTGATAATTTTATAATAATTTAAATTTAATCAAATTTTAGGCTAACAAACCAAAACCTTATATATATATATATATAAATTACAACTATATATATAAAAGAAAATACATATTACTTATCAATTATTTCAAAACTATACTTAATAAGTTTTATCACGTCGACAAAAACTGAATTTAAACATTATTTGGGTAACGGTTAAAAACAAAACATTGGATACTTTGGGCAAACAACGGTCGAAAATATAGTCGTTTGAGGTCCAAAGGTCAACAAAGAGGATAAGGAGACCCAACGGTCGAAAAAATATAGCCGTTTGGGGTGCAACGGCCATATTAGGGTGCTTATAAAAAGAAAGGTTTGGTCTCGGGTGTCCCTTACCCCAAGTGACTGAAGGACAAGCAAAGATGGTTCGTGTGATCCCCTTGGTGTTGAGCACGGTCACGGTGGCTTCAGAAATCCTTACGTTTCTTATGAAGGATGCTCAAAATCCCTACCGCATTTTCGGGCTCTTAGTAGTTTTAAGCAGTCTACCCATTATTGTAATCGGGTTCTTGGTTGGAATATTTGGTTAGTGAGTTTTCCTTGTAACCCGAAAAATGTAAGACCCTTCAGCGTTGAGTTCATTAAATAAAAGTTACGTGTTTTTATATTTTACATTCTGATTATTTTAGAGAGAGAATTCAAAAGCACAAAAAAAAAAGAAAAAGCCCAATTTTCATTTGAGAGGTTTGAAAACTTCGGGGTGTTACATTATCTCCCCCTTAAAAGAATTGTGTCCCCGCAATTCTATCATAAAACAAACAAAAAAGGAAACTGAAACCCCAAACGTAAAACTCTACCGAAACAGCGGGTCTGGCTCGGTTAACAGGACACCAAAGTTGGCACATAGCTCTTCGGTTTCCCTAGTCCAGATGCACCTCGAACAGTGCTCCTTGAACTCCTGGTCGTGTGTACTACACACGGGCTTCCAAAGGGAGGCTCGTGCGATGCAAAGCTCGGATATGTCCGAGTAGATAAACTCCTTGACGACTCTTCTGGCCACATCCTACTCAAGGTAGTCGAGAGGGACGGTGCGATCGAGGAGACTGATGTTCAAGACTTGGAACATATATGCTGCGCTGAGCTGGCCATCCTGGGCAGCCACGAGAAAGCACGCTCTGGCAGTAAAGTTTTGTGCCAGAGTGAAACATTGGAACAGGCCCTCAAAGTACATTCCCTTTCGCCTATAGCAGGGGAGTTGAGCAGCAGCGATGAGCTGAAAGATGCGATTATTCTCTCGACATAGCCGAAGAATCTCTGGACCATTTGCTAAATTGAGCAAACGCTGGCAGGACCCTCGTAGGTGGAGAAACGATGGGTAATCCACCATGCATGCCTTGATCAAAATGACTTCTACTAGCTCATCGGGTAGGGATGAGAAGTTCGTTTGTCCAGCCATCTGAAAACATCGAGGGGAAACTCTTAACAACGTAGATACGGTGAAGACATGAAAAGAAACAAGAAACTTCCATTTATGAAAAAGTTTACACGGAAAAGTCTGAGTTCACAAGACGTACGCCACAAGGAGTGGCAAAACTTCCTAACTCTTCAAACCACACACAAGATGAACATACAAGACAAACTCATGGGAACATTTATAACGCCTCCTGAGTTTAGCGTGAGGGGTGTGAAGTTGGGAAACATCGGTGTGCACTTCTTGCCTAAGAGACACACGGGTGGACTCATTTTCCAACGCTCCGAAGTCCATTAACTGGCCCCAGAAGCCGTAGTGCAGGACTTGGCACAGATAAGCTGCTCGGAGGTCTCCAGCAGCAGCAGCTTCTTCAAAAGGGTTATCTAGCATTGTGCCAGATTCCTCTCCAGCTGTGAACACTCGGAAGAGTCCTTCGTGATACCTTCCCCGACGTGCGTACGAGGGAAACTGGGTCATCATCATTAGGAGATAATCCATCCCCATTCCCCGGTGGAGTCTAAGCACCCTAGATGAGTTTGACACATCGTACAAGTGCTTACACGTCATGCGAATTTGGGCATAATTCAGGAAGTTTTCACGGCTGGCTAGAGATATAATGTTCTCTAGAGCCTCAGTGGGGAGTGACAAAAGGTCGGTAGGTACATCAGCCATCTGAAAGTTATAAAATTCTTACTTAGTTAGTCTTAGCAATATATCTATATCACCTGGTTTTCCAGAGTTGCCTGAACCTATCCTCTGATACCAACTGTAGCGACCCCAGTACCCAGGGTGCCTCATGAGACATGATATGCTTAGCATTTCATTACAGCATTTACAAAAAAATATATCATGTCTCATGACTACAGAAGATCGCGAGGCTCAGGATTCTGGGAAACCAGCTGCTCTGATAAACTTCATCAGTACATTCCATGCCTGAAAAATTTTAAACAAAACGTAGGGTGAGGAAAATGCCCAGTAAGGGGTTTTAAAAACATTTTAAGAAAAATACTTTCTCAAATAAGACCTTTTTGAAGAAAATAAAACACTTTGATAAAACTAAAACATTATCTTCTCTTAAAACATGAGATCCATTCTTCTTTGAAAACCACTTGCACAAAGAAACACGTACTTGAAATGAGCTTAAATATAAACATGATCAGAGTGCGCAATATAAGAAAAATAAATAATGCATAATGTTACAACAAAGTTACTTTACTTCTAAAAGAATTCTGTGACTAAACAGGGAAGACATGCATATCATTGATCAAGAGTAAAACGTAGATCATCTAACAATTTACCATATGAAAACAGTTCTTGTTGCATAAAGTACACTTTCATGATCTTGGGAGCTTTCAACTAGGGGTTGTCCTGTTAGTTGAACTAACCCCTGGTTAACCTTTATCATTACATGCAGAGGGGATGCATAGTACCGGACTTTGTCAAGACCTCTCGTCATGACCATAATTTTGGTACGGGTCAAGGCCAAATGCCAATCCCGTTTCCCATGGTAGCACGAGCCAAGGCCATTTGCCAAGACCGTTGCACTTGATAGCACGAGCCAAGGATATTCTCCAAGACCGTTGCACTTGATAGCACGAGCCAAGGATATTCTCCAAGACCGTTGCACTTGATAGCACGAGCCAAGGATATTCTCCAAGACCGTTGCACTTGATAGCACGAGCCAAGGATATTCTCCAAGACCGTTGCACTTGATAGCACGAGCCAAGGATATTCTCCAAGACCGTTGCACTTGATAGCACGAGCCAAGGATATTCTCCAAGACCGTTGCACTTGACGTCTCATGAGACTCTTGCTTTACCCAATGCATTGGAGCGCTGTATAATTCCGGGCGCACCCGTCCATAAACATTTAAGTCCCATACATCCCTCACATATCTTGACAGGGTCATTCAGTCACAGGGTTTCATACATTCTTAATCAAAACTCCTTTTTACATACATATTCATGACTTGAGGGGGATCATAACGTAGATGTAAAAAGAACTAGGCTATTGGCTTCAGATTAAACATTGATGCAAATAAACTAAATCAACTTACTCTTGCATATGCAAAAATAACTGGAATACTAAACATAGCGGATTGTCATGTAAAATTTCATCATGTTCATTAAATAACACCATAAATTCATAGTTCATATCTTTAAACATGTTCAGATTAAACATTCTTTGCATGTTCATATCTTTAAACATACAAAACATATAAATTCTTAAGGGGGGGTTCATGCCACACATTTTTACAAAAAGTGCACGAATTGTCAAAACGCTGATAAATAAATATTTTCAATTGGAGAAGTTATTTTGACACTAAACCATACTTAACCCTTACATGTTTTTCATACATTAAGAACATCATTTCATGAACAAATTATCATCAATTGAAAATCATAAAAACCAGAAATGGTTTGTTTCATATATACATATATAAATACGTATATACATATATATAGTTTAAACAACACAAAACAAGGTTAATCAAAACCCAAATAAAAATCAGATTCTTTGAAACCTTACTCCAGAATTTGGTTTTTCATGTTCAGACATAATAGAAAAGTATAGGTATTTTTATATATATAAAATATATATATGTAAATACACATATACATAGTTACGTATACACCAAATCTTGACAAAACCAAACTGAAACTGAAACATGTTTCTTACCTTACTCGGAGAGGAGGAATGGGCGAGGCAAGAGGGACCGAAACATATGAATCTAGAAGATATACATATATATATATATATATATATATATATATGTATATCTTGTTCATACTTATATATTTTAACATATAAACCGAAGCTTAACCAAAAATAAAGAAGAAGAACATGACCCTTACCTATTCAAAGGGAAGGGGAGGTTTAAATGAGGCAAGAGGATCCGCAAGTGTAAACACAAGAGGTATACCGATGTGTATATATAACCCGTATACATGTACATGTATATGAAATCTGAAGTTTAAAACTTAACAGCCAGAGTTCGACCCTTACCAGATGACGAGGAGGAGGAGATCACGAGGTGGCGACGAGGTCTCGGAGATCGGAGAGGTCGTGAGGGCTCGGGTGCGCAACCTTCGGCTTCGGTGCAACAGTGTTAAAAAAAAGAAGAAGAAGGAGACAGAGGCGTGCAAGCAAGGAGGGTATCCGAGGCTGAGCATTTAAGAGGCGGAGCCGACTTTGTGGAAAGAGGTGTCCGTTGTCCGTTTAGGCGGAGAAAAACGAGGGCCTACGCTACTGGTTCTGCGGTGCGGCGAGGAAGAAGAAGAACCGCAGGCGAGGGGGATGCGAAAAAAAACGAACGGCCTGGATTAGATGCGGCTGGATCGGACGGCTAAGACGCGACGCGGTGATAAAATGAACGGACGGCCGCGATTGGATGGGTGCGATCGGACGGCTCTAGGTTCGCCCTGGTATTTTAAACACGCGGCCCTCCCCTCCCCCGATTCTCTTATCACCCTTTTTTTTTAAGTTTTTATCTTATAAAAAAAAATCTGTTATTTTATTATTTTATTAAACTTATTATAAAACCATTAATATAACCTTATAAATAAACTATTATTATCCTAAGTCAAGGGTTATTAATACCCCTTTATATTAGACTATTAAACCCTTATTTTAAACATAATTTGTATTTTCATTTTTCTCTATTTCTTTTTATCAAAACATATAAATACACATATATAAGTTTTATACATAAAATAAAAAGTGAACTCGAGTATAATAACATATATACTTGTGATTTCATAAATAAACTAAAGAAAAATTACATTCGGATTGTTTTGAAACAAAAAGAAAGTGTTTAATATTAATAAGTTTATCTCTAAATAGGTAAAATGTCAAAGTTAAAGCAACAAAATTATTAGGTTTTAGTAAGAACATAATTGTGTAGTTTTATTTATTTATTATTATTATATAAAGAAATTCATAAATTAATTTTTTAAATGGGTAAATATACATCATTAACAATTTTATGAGAAGTTAACCGTAAATATAATTCATGAAAATAAATTAGTTTTATTGATAATTTTATAATAATTTAAATTTAATCAAATTTTAGGCTAACAAACCAAAACCTTATATATATATAGATATAAATTACAACTATATATATAAAAGAAAATACATATTACTTATCAATTATTTCAAAACTATACTTAATAAGTTTTATCACGTCGACAAAAACTGAATTTAAACATTATTTGGGTAACGGTTAAAAACAAAACATTGGATACTTTGGGCAAACAACGGTCGAAAATATAGTCGTTTGAGGTCCAACGGTCAACAAAGAGGATAAGGAGACCCAACGGTCGAAAAAATATAGTTGTTTGGGGTGCAACGGCCATATTAGGGTGCTTATAAAAAGAAAGGTTTGGTCTCGGGTGTCCCTTACCCCAAGTGACTGAAGGACAAGCAAAGATGGTTCGTGTGATCCCCTTGGTGTTGAGCACAGTCGCGGTGGCTTCAGCAATCCTTACGTTTCTTATGATGGATGCTCGAAATCCCTACCGCATTTTCGGGCTCTTAGTAGTTTTAAGCAGTCTACCCATTATTGTAATCGGGTTCTTGGTAGGAATATTTGGTTAGTGAGTTTTCCTTGTAACCCGAAAAATGTAAGACCCTTCAGCGTTGAGTTCATTAAATAAAAGTTACGTGTTTTTATATTTTACATTCTGATTGTTTTAGAGAGAGACTTCAAAAGCACAAAAAAAAAGAAAAAGCCCAATTTTCGTTTAAGAGGTTTGAAAACTTCGGGGTGTTACAATATGAACATATGAACAAGGATTATATATCTAATATATTCATAAGGGGTAAAGAACTTGTCAAAATTAAGGAAAAATTTAATTTCTTTAGCCTAGGTAGATGATGCACGTTTCTATACTTGTTTTCAGAAGAAGAAAATCCATAATTTTCATTATCTGGTGAAATGATAAAGGGATTTCTTAGAGTTATACTAATTCTGTACATGATCAATAAATCATTTAAATGATTTCCAAGTTATAAATTTTGGTTTAGTAGGTTTGAATACAGTTTAATTCCAAATTAAAAAATGAAATTCCAATAAAATTACGACAAATAAACATTGAAAATTCATATTAAGGTCTAGTCAGATACATCATATTTTTAATCAATAATAAATAAATTTTAGAAGTACCATCCTTAACAACTCATGTCAAGATAAACCAAACAAATTGAGAACATGGATTGATGATTATATATATTTCCCACCACAACTTCAGGTTCACAGTCAACTCTGAAAATTGCGCTATTGGAGTCATCAAAATTAATAAATGTATTGGTTCCAAAGGTAGTAGGGATGGTGTCAATTCCAGCATCCCCATCATTAAAAAAATTTCTTGGAATTACTCAATAATGACACTAAATCCAGGTCGAAGATGGTCTTTATCATTAAAAACTTGTTTTTCCATTGATATCAATACATATGGTTCATCGGTTGCAAGAGTGTGATTCATGTCAATTACTTAAAATCCAAAATCATCAATAAATGTTCCCTACCTCTTCACCAAATCAAACCACTAACATTACATCATCATGACTCATCTATGAGATTAATAATCCAATATTATTATTTTTTCAATGACTCCATAATAACCTACATTTACAAATTGTGGTCTACTATCTAATGCACTGGCATAACATTCAATTGTGTCAGTAACCCTAACACCATCATGTTTTCTTCTCATTTTCATTGCTCATTTGGTGATAATAAATCTATACCCATTGATAAAAATTTATTTACAGTCATGAACCATAGTATTAGGACCAAAATTCAAAGCTCTTATTTCCTCAAAGACAAATTTAGTAAGAAAACACAATAACAAATATATTAATGAATATTAAACTTAATTAAATGTAGATTTAATTGTTTTAAATAGTTAATTCTTTACCTTCAATTTTAACCATGCAGAAAACTCTTTCCTATGAGAAGTTTCTCTCTTTCTCAAAGACAAAGAAGGATTATTTCTGTTTATCATTGCTTTATGTTTCATATAGATAAAAATATGAATATTTTAATATATATATATAAGATATAAATATTAAATTTACATACCTGGTGTAGTCATTGAACAAATCACAATTTAACTAAATTGTGTGATGTCCCATCTCTCACTCTTGAAGGATTAATGTCATCGATTTATATGATCCAATAATTCCTCCTGTTTGAGAAAGTTATGGAAAATTGGGTTCAACTTTCTCATGTTTTTATTCTTTATTTTTCATTGTTTTGTTCATTCTTATCGTAAGATCTGACAAATACATAAAGAATAAATCCATACATTCTTAATCCAAGTAATGGTTTAGGATAGAAACTTCGGGATGATTCCTATTTTAGACATGAGACTTTAATGTGTACATATTTCTTTCATTTGGATACATCCAATAAAAAATAGGTCCTCTAAGAAGTATTTCAATTGGAATATGGACAGTCAGATGCAGCATGCGTGTGAAAAATGATGGAGAAAATATTTTCTCTAACTCGCAAAAAATTAATGGGGAATCATACAAAAAAAAATCAATAAAGGCTTGGACAAATTCATAACACAAAAATCTATAAACAAATGGTAAAACAAAAATACAGTCACCCTTACATTATTGGAAAAAGATGATGAATTTCTATTGGAATCAACTCATGTAGAAGGTTTTGATTATCAGGGGTCTTTAAAATTTTTATCTTTAAATATCTTATGTTGAACCATTTAGATATGTTTCTTGAATAGCCATATAGAACATTAATAGTCTCTATTAATTCAAGAAATTTCTTTTTTATATAGGTGTCATTACATAAGAAGCACTTGGAACATGCCATTTATTTTTACTGATACATACCGGATGCAATTCTTGTCTCATGCCCCAATCCACCAAGTCATGACGAGATTGAAAAATCATCTTTTGTGTTTCCCTTAACATTTAGAAGAATCAAAAGAAATATTTTACTTATATTCTTTTCAATGTGCATTACTTCTAAGCAATGACATAACAAATTGGTTGAACAATAATTCAAATCAAACAAGATAATACTATTCTTCCAATTATAATGGGTTTTTGTGGAAACATTATTTCTCTTTCAAGATTTCATTTAACCCTTATCGAAATGATAAACTAAAATTTTTCAATTCATTAATCACATCAATTACCTACATATTCTAAGGTGGATCATCGGTCTCCATGGTATTGTCAAATCTTTGACAATAATTTCTATATGGATGGTCCATTTTTAAGAATCATTGATGTATCATAAAACAGAAACTACATTGATTTTTTAGTCTTATATATAATTTATTCTTTATAAAAACAAGACATGAGAGTTTTCCCTTTATTATACACTCATAAATTATTTCATATTAAAGAAAAATCTTTGACCGTTCACATAAGTGCATCATTCATATGAAATATGTCTTTCGAACATGCATCGTATGTGCGCACATGCACATCCCAATGAAATTTCAACTCTTCTATCAAAGGTTTCATGTATACGTATATATAACTATTGAGATAAGAAGGGCCAGATATGAGTATACTCAAAAAAGTGAATGGTATTTTCATACACAACCATGGTGGTAGGTTATAAATGTGTTAAAAACCGTAAATGTGTTGTGCGAAGTATGAATCTACCCAAATGGATCATAATTGTCACATGAAAGGAGCATCCTCGCATTACACATGTTAGCAACAAAATTAAGATTTCAAGTATCAAATCTCTAGCATAAAAATCCATCTGCAGGGTGAATCAACTCATCATTAGTCTTTTTTCTCTCAGTATCATGCCATCACATTGTTTTTTATATTTCATCGGACATAAAAAGATTATGCAGTCTAGAGATCAATGGAATGTGAAACATTACTTTTTGTGTCACATGGAATGGTGTTCCATCATCTTTTGGATTTCAATAGGATGTGCCACATTTTATACAATCATTTCATTCAGCAGTTTCCTCCTAGAATAAACTCCATTATTTTGGGAAATCATGAATTTTGTTTCATAAAAATACAAGTAACACAACTAACATCTATGATATATAGTGGTTTGAGGTAATATTTTTATCATCTAGAATTAAGACTATCCATAAGGGAAGAATGTAATCGATGGTAGTATTATAAATTCCATACATAGTTTTCCCATGAAACAATCAGATTAAAATTTTAATCTTTTTTATTTTACCACATTATTGATATACTGAAGTTGTGGCAGCATCATTCAATTTTTTCACCCTGACAAGATCATCATTTTCGTTAGACACATCATGTGTCCTCATATAAGAATCTTCTAAGATCAGAATCCTTTCTTTTTCATGATGAAGAATAAATGAAAATCATTCATATAAAAAATTCTCTTATTCAGTCCTCTTATTTGGATCATTATAATTTTGAGACTCCAATTTCACCCCAATATGATACCACACATAGTAGTTTACTTGAAACCCATATTTGGTAATGTGTTTGATAACTTCTTCATGACTCAAACAAGTTCATCCAATACAATTTTAACATGGGAAGTTAATGTGACCACTATTGGAATCATTTTGAAATAAAAAATGTAAAAATCTCTCTAAATTATTTTGAAAATATCTTGAGATCTAATCGGTTTCATACACCCAACTTCTATTTATTCTATAAAAAATTATTAAATGTAATTTTTTCGAAATAAATTTTATAAGAATCAATATTAATCAAAAATATATTTTAAGTAAACAAGAATTTTTCACTTTATATTAAACCATATCTAACACACTACTCTATATGAGAATCATAATATAAAAAGACATTAAAATACTATATTTATAAAAAAAATCTATAAATTATTATAAACCCCTGATATTGAAATCATTTATAAATATAATACCATGAAATTTGTGCATATTGAGAGACCATATATAATCTATGGGATAATTTTGAGAGCCTTATACATATTTTTTCAAATAGAAGAGAGATTTTGAATCCATGAGCCTTTTAAGGATAAGAATCCCATTATTCTAATGTATTCAATGAAATAAGTAATAAATTGATCATGTGATATCTAAAAAGTGTTTTGAGAACAAAAAAAATGTTCAAGAATTTTTTCAATAACTTGGAAGAACTATACATGAGTGTACAAGATCATGTACACTTGTAGAGGAAAATTATTCACAAGTTGAGTAAATTATAGATTGAAGAAATTTTTTTTATTAGATTATTTGAGGGATATTATATTATATATTCTGAATAAATGGGAAATATAATCTGAAAATGATGGTAAAAATTTCCTTAGGGATTGAAACATCATGGTTATAAAATTGGATCATGATACCAAAAAGATTAAATGGAAATAAGAGGAGTTTGATTTCATAAGATAATGGTTCCATTGGGAAAAAATTATGATTCCATGTACTTAGAGATTTTCAATGATGATATAGAAATTTATTTTCCAAATGGGATAATCTATCCCCATTTTAAATATCCATTAAGGATGGGGTTTCTTATTGATGTACTGAACTATTACTTGGTTGATAACTTATCATTAAAACAATGTGAAGATATACTAATTCAGTTATGTGTGCCTAAATTTGAGGTGAAATGTGTTTTGGAATTTTTTTCATTTATCACATAAAAGTGGACACCATGTACCTGATAGAACATTGTTAAAGATATTAAAATGCGAATTATTTTCATCAATGATTCATAATGTGTAAATATAGGTTTTTAAATAAGTTATTTCTGCTAAAAAATAGAAATATTTTGAAATGTTAGAAGATTTCATAACACCCAATACACAAATTCTAATTATTGAATATGTGGGGAATCAATTAAATAGTAATATTCTATACATAATTTTATATCAAATAATTTATATTGGGTTTGTGTGTATTACGTGTCAAAATGGGTAGAAACATAAGTCAATTTGAAGAAATCAACTACATTTGTTATCAAATATTTGATGAGGAAAGTATTTTCCTAGTTTTTAATTCATTTTTTAATTATTAGTGATCATGGAATGCACTTAAATAATCCATTTTTATAGTACTTCTTGAGAAATATGAAGCTCAATACAATAATCTAAAACCTTATTAACCCAAAAAAACTTGTTAAGCGACATAATTCAACTAAAAGAAGAATAAAATTTTAGAAAAAACCATGAGTTCAATATCATTGGATTATATAAATAATTTTGACGATTTATTATAATCATACATTGAATAATTTAAAAAACTAATTGGTATGACACCATTTAGTTCTATCTATGGAAATTCATGCCATTTATTAGTGGATCAAAAACATTATTCCTATTAGTATATGAGAAAAGTGGATATGGATTTAGAATAAGGTGGTAAAGTGGTTGTTATAGTTGGATGAATTGAATGAGATCTATAGAGACTTGGATGAAAATGAAAAAAAATAGAAATATAAATCCCAGAAGTGGCATGAGTAATGAATCAATTTATGAAAATTCACACCCATGGAAAATTTACTTTTGATTTACTCATGCTTAGTATTTATTATAGGTAAATTTCACCCACATTGGATGATTTATTTCATTGGAGTCAACTTTTTTTCACATGGATCTATTATTACCAAAAGAGTACATGAAACAATGTTCAAGGTGAATGGAAAACTTCTAAATCTCTAAATGAAGAAATTATAAGAGTGATTCATTATCCCTCATAAATATAATTAAGGATACAATGGTATGTCTATATATCAATATTAAATGGGGTACTAACTAGGATTACATTAAATAAATTATTAAATTTTTGATAGGTTAGTAATTATCTATGAATTAATAGGGTATATGATTTATTATAATCTCTTACACACCCATGCCAATGCTAAAAATGGAAAAAAAAAAGAATAAGAGTAGTACTGATTAGGGGAGGCAATACCCATATAATACCTTGAAAATTACCTATACTAAATCCAACCAACATCACAATTCCATTCCATCACCCAACCAGAACCAAATTCATCCTCAATATCACTACCCTTCCCATTATTCCTTGAACAAAAACTTTAAATACCAAATCCAAATCCAATTTTCAACTAAACCAAAGTCCATAGAAACAACAATATCTCTCCACTAAAAAATTGATAACAGTCTACACCACTAACCCAACTCTACCCAATCCCTTCACATGGACCATCCTTATATCCATCACCCACCTCGAGATAATATGACTAAACAAAACCTTTACCATCTTTGAGTGGAGATACATCTCACCAATACCTCCACTAGTTCATATGTTTCACTAACTCTACATGGAAGTAGTGGCTTTAAAGACTTAAAATAAATGTGATTCACACAATAATGACACTTGAAGTGTAGAACAAAAACAGAAAAAGAAAATAAAAGGTCACTTAATGGTTATACTATTCCACAAAATGCACCGACCTTTGGTTTAGGCCAAATCAAAACAAAAAAAATAGATTAATAACACTAAAAAGTAAGGTAGAAAATATATATTTGAAGTATATAACTAAAATATTTCAAGATTGAAGATGGACATATCAAGTGGAAGGAGTTTTTCAGCCTGGGGTAATGAGAGAGCTTAATGAGAGCTTCGGATTAGGGCTACAATAAGAAAGATGGTGGATTGGATCTTCTTTTTATTTTGGGGAAAACATTCCCAATAGTGTTTTAAAATAGTTGATATACTTTAGAAAAATGAAAGATATCCCAATTATTTACTCAAAATGTTGGGAAAGGTTAATTGTGGAAACAGTGTACTAATGGTTTGAAAAAACCATTGGTGTGGTCCTCTTATACCAATGGTTTTATAAAACCACTGGTATATAACTATTAGTATAGCCACCGTTTCCACCAGTGTTTTCAAGTGAAATCTTGCGTGATTGTGATCATCGGTTTAATGAAATGTTTTATGTAACTACCTTTTATTATAAAATGACATTCATCACTTAATATTGAAGGCACTAGAACCCCATCAATGTTTAGGAATCCTCTTTATTAGATCAATTATCTATCGTTTGGTGTACCCACCTTAGAGGTAGGAGTCTCTCATCTACTACTTTATAATGATAATCAAGAAAACTCAACTGTGATAGAGGCTAATGAATCCACGACATATGTATTTATGGTATTTTGTTTTTACTTATATATTGAATGTTGATATTATCATGGTTATATTGGGTTATATGGGTTTTCTTCTACTTCAATGTTTAATAAGATTAACCCCCCACCCCAACCCAAATCCCATCACTACTTTTCTCATTTAGGTTCATGTTATATTTTCCCAATACCTTTCCAAGAATCACATATCAACCACAAAAAACCATAAACTCATATTGTAAAAACATTACCTTTCCAATAATAAAAAGATAACTAGTAAATCTCATAACATAATCTAATAGATAATTTACCTTCTTTAATATTATTACGTTAATCATTTTTCTTCTTTTATGATTCAGATCATTTTTATTTAGCAAATATGTTCCATAATTCATATTCAAATTTCATAAAATCTCATAAATATAATATAATATTTTTATTGATTGATAAAAATTAAATTCTAATTAAATTCCAATCATTAATTCATAAATACATGTTTAATAATTTTAAACATTTAAATAATTAATTCGTGTAATTTATAAACAATAAATGATATCATATTAATCTCATACAATATAATAATATCTTACTATGTGTTTAGATAATTAATGTCACTAGTATTTTATTATTTAATATTATATTGAATTTATTTGTAATTATATTTATTTCATCAATAATTAAATGTGTCATTTTATTCTTTTATAATTTTTTATCATAATAAATTCACACTCCTCATGTATTTAATGTTTTTTGAGAAATCTCATGTCATCATTAATATTTATAAATTAATTGTCAAGTCATCAAATTATTTACTAGGTAATTAATTAATAGTTTGATTATATATTTCCTAATTTGTAACGCCCCAACCCTAGTTACCCAGAGTCGGTGCATTATTACATAACATTGGCATGATACAAGGAATTATATCCTAAAAGACTGATTAGTTTAGTAGACTTGGAAGTACTAGATACATATATATATTTTACATTACATAATGAGATAAAATCAACAACACAATTTTGTCCCCTTTGAAAAAACGTATCTCCCTTATCCTATCCCTACAGGTCAACCATAAAATACATCTTCATATCCTAGGAAAAATAAAACATAGAAAGGGGTGAGCTAAGATGCTCTGTAAGGATAACAATATAGAAAAAACCTTAAAAAATATGCATAAACATTTAAGGAAATGTATAAGACTAAAACATAATCATTTTAAACATAAAATTTGGCATAATATGGCCAATATAAATCAAATAATTCCATTTAATTATTCACATGGATATTCTACTAGTCGAATAATCACATGCAATATCAATAGTCAATTTCATAATGATGGAATTCATGTTGCCAGACTTCATAACCACATAGTCAACGACTTGTGCCACGAATACAAATAAGATTTTGTCAAGGCCTTGTGCCAAGACACTATTTTTTCTCATGAGACCTAATGATGCATGGAGGAGCTATAGCGGGCTCCCACCATCACTTACTATGTCCAATGCATTCCTTATATAAAAATATTTAAACACAACATAAAAATTCATATTAAAAATAGAATATGAAATGTCAATACTTTATTCATAAACCTTGAATGGTGTAAAAATAACACATCCACAGTCAAACATATCAAAAAACCTTCAATATAATATGGAATATTTGTATCATAATAATCAACTTCAAACAAGCATAACATCCATCTAAGGATGTTGACATAGATGAAATCAAACCATTTTGTAAAGAAATATATCTTTCTATTTTTAAATCATTTAAAAGTAATATAAATATAAAAGAAAATATTAATTTTGAAAATATTCTTATAATCTTGTATAAGAAGCTTTGACAATGTTATAATGGTGGAAAATAATTGCACCCGCCCTATAAGTTAAAAAAGACATTCTTACCTTAATTTTGTCAAGAATTTCATAATGTACATTGTTTGAAAAATGGTCGAAAGATTATTTTCAAAATGTAAGAATTAAAATAGGGGTATAAATGACTTTAAACCATAGTCTAGTAAATATTAAAAAAAATTGAATTACATTTTTAAGAAAACAGGGATGTGGATGATAAAGGTGTCTCAGTAGATACTTACGTATTAACAACCTCAGATATGTAAAGATATTGTAAAATTAACCCCTACCTTGTACTTTTCATTGGTCGAGGGTTAGTTAACCTCCTATATAATAGTTATATCATTGTTATTAAATTATACAAGAATAATATACATAAATATGATATCATATATGATCTTCTAATATTTCTTTTCTAATAATATTTTAGTAGTATCATTGTTTCGGATGTTAACTGGTTCGCTTTCCTTTATATGATTGGTTACGTAATCCATATTTGTTATGGATATGATTTATTTGACTAAAATACATAATGATATTATGTTTATAAACATTTTTTAATCATAAAAAGAAAAATATTCTTGAATTATTACTATGGGGAATGAATCTCATCGCGTTCATGGAGACGGTAATCCGTACGTACGCATGAGTTACAATATCATTATATTGATGGTGAAATAATATGTAATTGGATTTAATATCATATATAGAGAATCATTATAATTTTATATTTATTATTTATATCATTTATACTCATTATTACACCCATACAAATAATTATGTGTTTGATTAAGAAACTACACCACGACGTGGAGACGGTACGCCATACGTATGCACGTATGGTGACTTTTTCATTTATTGGATGGATTGAATAACGAATATGGTTTTACCATATTTATAATAACATCATAGTATTTATAAGGAAATGACGTTATTATTTTGGTATGGAAACAAAAAATAAATAGAAGTGTAATAAGAAGAGAACTTGAAAGACGATGGTGAAATTATTACCTCTTCTTCGGGTGTTTCTTTTTTGAGTTGATAAAAATGGTTATTAAGGTTGGATTTTTGATCAAATTAAAGCCTATAGGTTTAAGTGAAGATATTTGAGATGATATTTGGGCATGGTTTGGCCTAACCAAATGGATTTGGAGGTGTTACATTAAGAGAAGGAGAAGTACCATTTTATAAGAGAGGTGAGGGTCACTTTAGGAAAAGCTTGAAATATTATTTTATAATAAAATAATTTTCGGTTTCTAATGGATCAAAAATTATTTATTTAAAGTATAAGGTGGTTATGGGTTTCAAAACACTCAAAAAACAGGTTTTAGACAGGTTTAGGTCACCATATAAACCTTATATTTTATATTTAACTCTTAGTTAAATAGTTTGACATTTATCATGTCTCATTGTATTTTTATATTATATGGTTAATAAAGTTACTATAACAAGCCAAGAGAACCCCATGTGTTTCATTATTAATATACCTATCATTATATAATTTCTTTTTAAGAACCTTATATTTTTAGGACCAACATATAATTTAATAATATAATATTTATTTTAAAAACTCATTTATGTCAATTTGGACATTATTTATTATTTGGTTTTTGTGAAAGTCATCAAAACATTATTACTTAGAATAAAAATACATTTAATAAACCCTAACATGTCATATTCACCTAGGAAATTCCTGGATGTCATGAAAACATTGAAATTATATTTATTTTAATATTTATTCTACCATTTATTATATTATTTAATTAATATAGTAATTACTACGTCATCATTGTGTCATAAATAAATTTAATTATTTATTGTCTAAAAATTATAAATAAAATAAAATTATGTACAAAATCGTTTTATATTTATACTGAGTATTTATAGTCTAAAATATATCTTATATAACCGCATGTAAAAATTGTTTTACTATAAGATATATGATTATTTCATTTTGGTATTTACTTTAAATTAATTAATATAAAGTGTCATTATCACTATAAAGTGGATTCATGTGGTCCCAAAATAGACCCAAAAATGACCATGGTAAAAATGTATCAACCAATAGGAATAGGACACATGTTAGGGTAATTTAATATTATTATAATATAATTTTTTTCCCTTATTTACTGGATTTACACTTCAACAATGGTAAATAAAATATTTACCAATGTAATAATTCATAATGTCTAAAAATAAAAGTTACATATTTACAAAATTTGGACCTCCAAATTCCAAATATGAAATCCATTTTTTCAAAGTCAAAACACAAATGTGGCCGAAATTAATTTATAATTAATTCCTGTTGTCAAAACAAAAAACGTGTTTTTAAGAAATAATAACTATCAAAAGATTGACACTTGTTTATTTTAAGTTTAAATGTGAAATTACATAAAATGACCTAAATTATATTAAATTATAAAAAAATAATCTAATTATAATTTAAAACCACTCAAATTTATAATTTAACACTATAAATTGTTTCGAATAAAAAATTGTTTTTAATTAAGATTTAGTATTTTCACTATTCATCAAAAATTGAACGTTTTCAAAAAAGTGCCCAAAATTCACACTAAGATAATTTTGATAATCAGTATTCAAAAATGAAGCCCATTTTAAAAAATATAATTTATAAAAATTTAAAAATTTGGTATTACTATTCATAATGGATAGTTTGATTGGTCGTAGTGTGTTAGAATATTGAAGTTCCGTACAATGAAAGATATTGCAATATTCAAAGGAAATGTACCATGGAATCTTGGGGTGTTACATTCTTCCCTTATTCAAATAATTTTTCCCTATGAATTTCTATAATACTACCTCACAAAAATATTTGGGTGGTTCTTCATCATAAGTTCATCAGATTATCATGTTGCCTCTTCCATCTTATGGTTTCTCCATAGAACTTTTACCAGACGAGTCGTCCAGTTTCTCAAATATTGTTCTTTGGTATCAATAATCTTGAAAGACTCTTAACAAAAAGATTGATCAGGTTCCAGTTCAATTTCTTCATATGTTAGTACATGTGTTGGGTCAGGCATGTATTTTCTCAACAGTGATACGTGGAACACATCATGAACTTTGGTGAGACTTGGAGGAAATTCCAAAAAATAAGCCACAACATAATTTTATTCTATAATTTTGAAAGGTCTGATATACCTAGGACTTAATTTACCCTTCTTATTGAATTGTATAACACCCTTCCTTGGAGATACCATCAAAAAACATGATCTCCTACTTGAAATTCCAAATCCTTCCTTCAGTTATCGACATTTCTCTTTTGCCTACTTTGAGCTTCTTTGATGTGGGTTGGGAAAATCTTTACCTTTTCCATTGTTTCCTCAACATATTCTGGGCCTACGAGTTTTCTTTCACCAACATCATCCCAACAAGTTGGTGTGCGACATCTCTTTCCAAATAATGCTCCATATGGTTCCATCTGAATACTTGAATGAAATCTATTTTTATAGGAAAATTCAACCATAGTTTAATACTGATCCCACATACCTAGAAAGTCAAGTGAGAAAGATCTCAACATTTTATCTAAGGTTTAAATTGATAGTTCTGATTTTCCATCAGTTTGAGGGTGGTAGCCAGTGCTCAAACGAAGTTCAGTATCTAAGGCCTCCTGAAGACTCTCCATAATCATGATGTAAAATGGGGATCACGATCAGAAGAAATAGATAGGGGTACTTAATGAAGTCTTAATAATTCATTAATATATAGTATTTCTAGACGTTCAAGTGGTAAATCATCTCTTATGTCAAGAAAATGTGCTGACTTGGTAAGATGATCAACAATTACCCATATTGCATCGTACATTCTAGGAGTCTCTGGTAGCCTCATGAAAAAGTCTTTCGTAATATTATCTCATTTCCACTCAGGTATGGTAAGATGTTGAATGAATCCTCTAGGTTGTTTCCTTCCCTCTTTCACTTGTTGAAAAACCATACATATTGACACAAAATCAGAAATCTCCCTCTTCATGTTGTCCCCCCAAAAATGTTCCTTCAAATATCTATAAATCTTGGTGCTCTAAGGGTGTATATAGAAATTAGAGCTATGAGCATCATCCAACAATTTCATTTTTAGATCAAGTATGTTAGGAACACAAATTATCTTCCCTAATTCAGAAATTCAATATTAATATATGAAGTCACTCAATCTCACATCCTTCACAGTTTTAATCTTCTTTTGAAACTCCTCATCATCAGTCTGAGAACTCTTTATCCTTTCAAGTAAAATGGTTTAGCAACCAATTAAAAAAGTATCAATGGTTCACCTTCCATGGTTATTCATATATCCAAATTTACTAGATCCATGAATATAGAATCACTTTCAACTCTCATCTTGTTTAAAATTCCATGATCCTTTCTACTCGAAGAATCAGCCATCTTATTTTCCTTCCTCTGGTGGTAGTGTATAGTGAAATCATAATCCTTGAGTAGTTCAAGCCATCTCCGTTGACTCATGTTGAGTTATTTTTGTGAGAAAATATACTTCAAACTCTTTTGATCAGTATAAATCTCATATTTTTTACCATAAAGATAGTGTATCCATATCTTTAGAGTAAATATTGTAGCTGATAAATCAATATCATGTGTGGGATAGTTTTCCTCATGAATGTTTAGTTATCGTGATGCATAGGCAATAACTCTATCATTCTTCATAAGTACAAAACCAAGTTATTTCTTTGAAGCATCACTATAAATAACAAACCCATCAATCCCTGATGGTAGAGTCAAGATAGGACCATTGAAAAATATTCTCTTAAGTTCTTCAAAGCATTCTTCACACTATTTTTTCCAAAAAAAATTGACCCCTTTATATGTGAGCTTGGTTAATGGGTTTGGCAATCGAGAAAAATTCTGGACGAAATTTCGATAATAACCTAATAAACAAATAAAACTGCATACCTCAGTTATACTCATTATTATTGGAAATTCATGGATTGGCTTGGTATTTAAATGAACAATAGATATTCCATCCTTAGAGAAAATATTTCAATGAAAATAAATCTCTTGAATCCATAATTCACACTTGCTAAACTTCCCATATAATTTATTTCTTCATAGGGTTTTCAAAATAGTGCTCAATTGATTTTAATGATCTTTGTAGATTTTTATGTATACCAAGATATCATCAATAAATACCACTACAATGTGATCAAGATATTCCTTGAAAACTCTATTAATTATATCCATTAAGATAGAGGGTGCATTAGTCAATCCAAAAGGAATTACTGTAAAATCATAATGCATGTACCTGGTTCAAAATGCTATTTTCAGAATGTCTTCTTCACACACAACTGATGATATCCAGATCGAATATCATTCTTTGCAAAATATTGAGCTCCCTGAAGTTGGTCGAATAAATCATCAATGCAAGGTAGGGGATACTTTTTCTTTATTTTTATAGAATTGATCTCCCTGTAGTCAATGTACAACATCATAGACCCATATTTCTTCTTTATAAAAAGGATGGGGCACCCTGTGGAGACACACTAGGGATAATAAATCCCTTATTACTAAATTTCTCAAGTTGTTTATTTAGTTCCACTAATTTCATAGTGTCCATTCTATAAGGGGTCTTCGATATGGGCCTTGAACCAGGAATTAAATCAATGGGAAACATAATTTCTCGTTCTGGAGGATGTCCAGGTAAATCCTCTAGAAACATATCAACATATTCTTGCACAATAGGTACGTCCTCTATTCGAACATTGTTTTACTCATCCATAATTATTTCTTTCTCTTCCTCCCCAATAATTGAATTTATTAGATCTACTGGGGGTGGATCTAGATAAGAATTAGGTGGTGATGTTTCATGATATAAAGAAAAGTTACTCCTTATCATCATCAAAAATTGAAACCTCCTTCTTCTTAAAATAAAATTTCGCATTATGGTCCTAAAGCCAATATATTCTGAGGATTATATCAAATTAAATCACGGGTATAATGATAAGATCAACAGATAAATATCATTTGTATTCCCTAATTGGAACTGATTCACAAAACATTGTTGAGATAATACTTCCCTTAGGATTTTTGACTGACAACTCCCTAGTTAAGTCAAATTGAAAATATCTAATTTTCTTAGTAAACTGGGAAGATATAAAACAATATGATGATCCTGAATAAAATAAATAATTGGAAAAACTTGATGAAACCATTAAATTACATGCCACCACGTATTTCGAAGCTTCAACCTCAGCAGTAGTGATCTTATAATCTTGGCCCTACTCCCTTGTACATTTCTGAGGTAGTTTCCCTCGGCTCTTAGGGCATTCATTTTCATAATGTCCCTTTTCTCTAAAATTTTAGCATTCAACATGGAAATCGACTTTCTCTCCCTTGCAATCACGACATTCGTGGCCTTTTTCACCACATTTGTAACAGACTCATATTCCCTTCAAGAAAGTACCGGGGTGTTTCTTCCCACATTTACCATAGGATGGATATTCAACTTTTCCATTCTTTCCATTATTTCTATTTCTATAGTGACCAGTAGATCTCTTCTTCTCTTTCTTTTCTTTGAATTCATAAGAATTAGAAAATTCATTTTCTATCTTGATAGTGCATGAGACAAAATCTTCATACGATGAGAAGGATTGTGAGACTAATGATCGATGGAGAAATCGTTTTAACCCACCAAATAATCGATCAATCTTACTCCTTGGGTTACATATATAATTGTTTTCATGCCTTTCTAACCTTGTAAAGTTAGCCTCATACTTTGCGACATTCTCATCCTACTTTTACCTCAGAATAAGAAATTGTCTTTCCATATCTGCTCGATGGTCATGAAGAAAGTATTTTTATAAGAAAATATCTTTAAAATGACTCCATTCCATGTTTTATACTTATTAATCTTCATTTTTGTTTTGGATTAATGATTATCATTGATCTGCATCTCCCGTGAGGTGATAAACTGCCATGACAACTTGTTCCCTTTCGCTACTCCCCAAAGTATGAAATATTTTCTCTAAGTTATGTATCCATTTCTTGGTTACTAATAGATTTGTACTCCCATTGAATGTTGGTGGTTGTTACCTCATGAATCGGTCTAACATTGATCCTCTACATTGTGGATCTACAGGGTGCTCCATATGAGTAAAGTCATTATTCATAACCTGAGCGAGTTGTCCCAGTATGGTGATAAGATAATCAGTACCAGATGCATAACCAGCTCCACAATTATTATTTAGAGTAGGAGAGAAATCACTATATAGATTATGTGCGTTGATACGGTTTACATTCCTTCGACTAGGCTCTATTTCTAAACAATGGAATACAGTAGATTAGTTTATGATTTTCAATATATAATTCCAAACTTGTAAAACATTTAACATAAATTGAACTGTTTATGGATATAATCCATAATCATAAAAATGTTATCATTGAAGAGGTATATAATAATAAATCATTTATAATGGCTTTTAAAGAAAATGTTAATTATCCTAAGAATATCCCCCGGGAGTGTCGTAACCAAGAGTGTAGTAAGGACGTTTGTTGTGTACCAAGATACCCCGGGTCAAGACCGAAACTCTTTGTTGGAGTTCTCACTCTTAGGTACATCTGTTCTAGATCCTCCTTTACCTACTCATATCTAGATATGGGTGTATTGTTTGTAAAATACACAAAATATCTATATTACCAAAATTCTTGGATGTTCTTCTATACTAATCCTTGAAGTTTGTCTTAGGGTAACGTTCTCTAATCAGAGTTTTTCTAAATACAGTTTCCAAGGTTTGTACTAAACTTCTTATGATACCCACTATAATTACCTGACCCTGGTTACCCAGAGTTAGTGCATTATTACATAACATTTTCATGATACAAGGAATCATGTCCCGAAAGAACAATTAGTTTAGTAGCATTTGAAATACTAGATACATACCTAAGTTTTACATTACATATTGAGATAAAATCAACAACAACATTTTGTCCTCTTTCAACACACATATATCTCTTAGCCTATCCCTACAGGTCGACCATAAAATAATTCTTCACATCCTGGGAAAAATTAAACATATAAAGGGGTGAGCTCAAATGCCCAATAAGGATAACAACATAGCCGAAACTTTCATATATAAGAATAAACATTTGAGGAAATTTATAAGAATAAAACATAATCCTTCTAAACATAACATTCCGTATAATATAGCCACTATAAATCAAATAATTCCATTTACTTATTCACATGGATATTCTACTAGATGAATAATCACATGAAATATCCATATCCACTATCATAATGATAGAATGCATAATGCCAGACTTCATAACCACATAGTCAAGTACTTATGCAAAGACTACAAATAAGATTTTGTAAAGGACTTCTACCAAGACACTATTTTGTCTAATGAGACCTACCGATGCATCGAGGAGCTATTGCGGGCTCCACCAATCACTTACTAAGTCCAATTCATTCCTCATATGAAAAGGTTTAAACATAACATAAACATTCGTATTAAAACTAGAATATTAAATTCCAATACTTTATCCATAAACCATGAATGGTGTAAAAATAACACATAAAAAATCAAACATATCAAAAAACCTTAAATACAATGTGGAATATTTGTATTATAATAATCAAATTCAAACAAGCTTAAAATCCATCAAATGATGTTGACATTGATGAAACCAAAACTTTTTGTATGGAGATATCTCTTTCTATTTTTAAATCATTTAAAAGTAATATAATTATAAATGAAAACATTTATTTAGAAAATATTATTATAATCTTGTATGGGAAGAATCGACGATGTTATGACGATGGAAAATAGTCTCACCCGCCATATAAGTTAAAAAGGCATTCTTACCTAAATTTTGTCAAGAAGGTCATAAAGTACCTCGTTTGGAAAATGACTGAAATATTCCTTTCAAAACATATGTGGTCAAATAAGGGTATAAATGACTTTAACCCATATTCTAGAAAATAGTAAAAAATTTCAAATTACATTTTTATGAAAACACAAATGCGGATGATAAAGAGGTCCTAGTAGATACTTACGTATTAACAACCTTCGATAAGTAAAGTGATTGTAGAATTAACCCTTACCTTGTACTTTTCCTTAGTAAAGGGTATGTTAACCACCTTTATAATAGTTAAATCATTATTACTAAATTATACAAGAATCATATACAGAAAAATGATATCATATATGATCTTATAATATTTCTTTTTTAATAATATGTTAGTATTATCATCATTTCAGTTGTTAACTGATTCATTTTATTTTATATGATTTATTACGGAAGCCGTGTTTTTTATGGATATGATGTATTTTATTAATATAAATAATGATATTATGTTAATAAACATTATTTTTAATCATAAAATGAAAATTATTCTTGAATTATTATGATGGGGAATGAATCTCATCGCGTTCGTGGAGATTCTAATCCGTACGTACGCACGAGAAACAATATCATTATATTGATGGGGAAATCGTATGTAATTGGATGCTATATCATATATACAGAATAATTATCATGTTATATTTATTATTTAAGTCAGTTATACTCATTGTTATACCCATCCAAATAATGATGTGTTTGAATAACAAACTACACCACGATGTGGAGACGGTAACCCGTATGTACGCACGTATGGTGACTTTGTCATTTATAGGATGGATAGAATAAAGAATATGGTTGTAAAATATTTTTAATAACATCTAAGTATATAGAAGGTACTGGATTAATTATTTTGGTATGGAAACAACAAATAAGGAGGAAGTGGATGAAGAAAAGAACATGAAAGAGGGGGTGAAATTATTACCTCTTCTTCGGGTGTTTTCTTTTGAGTTGATCAAAAGAGAACATGAAGTTGTCTTTATGATCCAAGTAAAGCCTCTAGGATGCAGGTAGGATAGTTGAGAGTATATTTGGGTAGGTTTTGGCTGACCCAAATGGCTTTGTAGGTGTGAAATTAGGATAAGGGGAAGTACGCATTTATAAGAGAGGTGGGGGTCACTTTAGGAAAAGCTTGAAATATTATTTTTTAATAAAATAATTTTCGGTTTTAATGGCTACAATATTATTTATTTAGAGGATAAAGTTGGGAAGGTTTGAAAACCACTCAACCAATAGGTTTTATAAACTTTTAGGTTACCATGTTAACCTTATCTTTTAGATTTAACTCTTAGTAAAATAGTATGACATTTATCATGTGTCTTTGTATTTTTTATATTATATGGTTAATAAACATACTATAACATGACAAGAGAACCCCAGGTGGCTCATTATTAATATACCTATCATTATATAAGTTATTTGTAATAACGTTTTATTTTTAGGACTATTATATATTTTAATAATATAATATTCATTTTAAAAACTCATTTATGTCAATTTTGACCCAATTTAGTATTTGGTTTTTGTGAAAGTCATCACAACTTGATTACTTCGAAAAAAAATACATTGAATCAACCCTAATATTTCATATTCACCTATAAAATTAGTGGATGTCATAAAAAGTTTGAAATTATATTTATTTTAATATTTATAATACCATTTATTTGATTCATTCATTAATAAGGTAATTACTGCATCATCATTATGTCATAAATAAATATACTTATTTAATGTCTAAAAATTATAAATAAAATAAAATTATATAGGAAATACTTTTATCTTTCTAATTAGTATTTATAGTCAAATATATAACATATATTACCCCATGTTAAAATTGTTTCACTAAAAGATATATGTTTATGTCATTTTTGTCTTTACTTTAAATTAATTAATATAAAGTGTCATTATCACTCTCAAGTTCCTCCATGGGGTCCCATAATCGACCCAAAGTTTCCCATGGTCGGAAATGTATCATACAATATGAATAGTACACATGTTAGAGTAATATAATATTATTATAACATTATTTTTTTACCCTTATTTACTGGATTTATCCTTTAACCACGGTAAATAAAATATTTACCGAAATAATTATTCATAATATCTAAAAATTAAAGTCACTTATTTACATAATTTGTACCTCATGATTCCAAATATGAAATCCATTTTTACTATTTCAAAACACATAAGTGGCAGAACTTAATTTATAATTAATTCCCATAGTCAAAACAAAAAGCTTGTTTTTAAGAAATTATATTTATCAAAATATTGACACTTGTTTATGTCTTGTTTAAAACTGAAATTATATACAATGACCTAAATTATATTAAATTATAAAAATATAATCTAATGATAATTTAAAACCACTCAAATTTATAATTTAACACTATAAATTATTTTGAATAGAAAAGTTGTCTTTTATTGAAATTTAGTATTTTTCACTATTCATCAAAAAATGAATGTTTTCAGAAAAGTTCCAAAAATTCACCCTAAGATAATTTCAATATTCAAAATTCAAAAATAAAGTCCCTTTGGAAGAATAAAATATATAAAATTTCAAAAAATGGGTATTACTATTCATAACAGCTAGTTTGATTGGTCGTGATGTGTTAGAATCTCGTAGTTGCGTGCAATGCAAGTTACTGCATTATTCAAAGGAAAATGTATCGTGGATGCTTGTGGTGTTACATTATTTCCATAATTAATATTTTTTATTATAATTTATTATATTAACCTCATGACCTTATCAAAATTCCAAAAATATAAATATAGGTCATTTATCTATAAAATTTAAATTTTTTGGATAGTAAAAATTTTAATGATTTAATAATAATAATTACTATATTTTACAGCATTAATTAAATAAAATCTCTTTTGATTTCCATATATAACTATTCAAATTTTAATATATATCCCATATCATCAACAATATCCATTTCCAACACCATAAAATAGTCTATATCATTAGTGGATGTATTTTATTGAAGTCTGACATGAGAAAATGTTGTAAATATTATGGTTCAACTATTTAAATTATGGAAATTATATTTCAAATAATCAAATATGGATTTTAAAATCCTATCACTGTAATCTTCAAGGAAAATGAGAAAAATAAGTTATTCATTCATCGAAAATAGACTCTAGGTAAAAAAATTCATTAAATTGCAACTTTTATAGTAATGGTTATATGGAGAATACAAGTCCCTTGTGTAACATTTAGGCATGGTTCACTCTGCAATGACTAGATCAAAACACCAGATAACCACATGCATTCCTCACCATATGCTAAAGTCTATCAACTAGAAATGAGGGTTTAGGGTAAAATAGTGGGGAGACTATATCCTCATGCCATATAAGTATAGACAATGAAAATAATACATAATGAATCATCACAATACCCTAGAAGTAAATAAAAAACACTTAAAATCCATTAAAATATATAGAATACCATATTTTATAGAAAAATAAACTATTCTAACATCTTAAAATGAGTCAAAAAGACAAAATCAGGATCTATAATGGGATAAGAATATACATATTAGATCAAAAATGAACAAAAAAGAAAAATAATTGCATGTTTCTCTTGAGTCCCATCCCAGTCCCATCCCTTAACTCTGAGGGAGATATTTAGGTCACCCAAATAATATAGGGACTCTTACCTACATATACCTATGATCATGAATTCTTATCAAGAACCAAAGTTCTAGGGACTCCCATGTTGGGTGTGAGTAAACATAATAGGTCACCGCCAATGGTGTCCCTAAAATTACGAATATACACTAGACATGTGAGATGCGATATTATCAAAATAAAAAATAAATAACAGAAATATAATAAAATAAATCTCCATCCATAATATAAATATATGGAAACCATGGACATTGATAATACCTACATTGACCAGTGTCGGATTTCTCTGAACATGATACATCAACACCCCTGGGGAAAATAACACCCACCATGGAAACATAATGTAGAATCATACATAAATCAGAAACTCCTCCCTAAAACCATTATATATATATATATATATCATACACCAAAAAAAATCTACTCCCTCAGACATTTATATAACATAAACCTATATTAATCTCCTCCTTAAAACCATTATATCACATACACCCAAGAAAAATGTCATACCCAAACTGATTATATGATATACACATAAGGGTAATATCCTTATTAGAACATTTATATACATACACCATGGGTTATCAAGTTATTTCCTATAAATTTTTTAGAATATCACCTAAGGGAACCAGACCCTACCCCAGAACTATTTTATAAAATCACCTTGGGGGACTTTTCCTTTCCCTAAAAACTATTTATATAATCACACAGGGGAACCACATCATATCCCATAACATTTTTTTGAAAATCAATTTGAGTAAACCAGAACCTACCCACAACTAAATTTTATAAAATCACCTAAGGGGTACCATATTGTAAGATACTTACATTTTCTAGAATTATCTTAGGTGAAAATTCATGTATTTTTTGTTCTATTTAAGTACCATTGGATGTAGTTGTGCCTTGGGCGCATTTGGGTGAAGTTTTACGAAATATTTTGGTAAAGGGTATTATGCACGGTTGGAACATGGTTAGAGTAAACTGTATTCCTAGCCCAACTAACCATATGGACCTGGGTAGTGAGGTCTGTATGGTTGGTGCACTCTTTGTTAAACCATGCACCCCTGCCTAGAAAACTAGTGTGGGTGGTTTAATTTCACCAAAGGGATTATTTTAAAATCCTCAGATGCCCGAAACACACAAATTTCAAACATGTTTGTGATTTATCATTTCTGAGAGACTCCATAGCTTTACGGAGAGTTTCTAATGTCGCTCAACCTCCATTCATCATGATTAAAATCCCAAATTGAATATCTAATCTTTTCCAGGTAAGTGAATCTCATACTGATCCTTATTTTTTCTATTCTTCCGTCTTCTATTAATTCAGCGTTGGAGTTTATCTTCTGTTTCTTCATATCTAAACAATTTTTGTGAGATCTAGATCAAGGATTTTAGATCTAGATCTACACTGACTAGATATTGGTATCTTTGATATTGGTTAATGGATCTAGATCTATAACTCATATCTATGTCATTGTGCTTCTCAAATTTTGGGGATTTCCATTGAGTGAACATCATTTAGTGAATCGAGGTGGGTGATGTAATTTCTAAATCCCTTTGTCATAATTTTTTCTTGTATATGAAATTTGTAGTATTATTATATTGGTTTAGAAATTGAGACCTAGAATTTAATTAATTAACGTGCTTAATTAAAAAATTGTGAAGGTTTTAAAATTGAGTGATTTATGGATTGTTAAAAATGATAATTAATTGTCATAATTAATTATGATGGGACTGAGATGGTTGAGTTGTGTATTTTAATTATAAATAAAGATAATTAATTGGTGAATTAAATATCAATTTAAATGATCAAGAGATTGGGATAATTAAATTGTAATTTAATTATCATGTTGTCTTTTTTTGTGATCAATACTAATTAATGGGTTAATTAGTTATTGAATGTTAATATTTTGAATGTTTAATTGATTATAGAATTAATTAATTTGAAATTTATGTTATTAATTAATTTGCTAATTAACTAACAAACATGATTAATTAATTTATTAAATAATATATTAATGTTATTTTAGGTGTAATACATGGAGTTTTGTACCAATGATATTTTTGGTGTTAAACATGGTGTTTTGCACCCATGGGATTTTAGGTGTTAGACATGAAATTTTGAAACAATAGGATTTTAGATGTTAAACAATGTGTTCTCCACCAACAGGATTTTAGGTGTTAGATAAGGTGTTCTGGACAAATAATATAGATAAATGGATGAGATTTCTGGTGTTATACATGACATTCTACAGTGATGGGATTTTGACTGTTATACATGGAGTTATACACTAAGATAAACATCATTAAAAAATTAATTGAATGTGTGACACAATTAAAAATTGATATTCAATGTGGTTATTAAATATTAATTGATAATGTGAGAACTATTCAATTTTTTGTTGTAATTATTTTCTTTATACAACTACATACACTTGTTATTGACAAGATTTTTTTAGACACCAAGGGTGGTGGCCCATTGAGTCATACTCACACCCTATTTGGGATTCCTGATCTATACCTGAATAGACTTTATTATTGTAGGGTAGGTTAAGGGAAAAGGCCAAATGTTGGATTGCTGATTGTGGTTAGATCATGGATGGGAGAACCGAATGTGCTTTGGGACCCGGTTGGGAGTCATTCATGTAATTACTTTCAGTTACATTTTAGACACTTAGACACTTATTTTGGAATTTCATGTTTTTCCTCTCAATTGAGTATTTTTTTGGATATCTTATAACACTGGTATTTTTTATGTTTATATATGCTTCCGAATTTGTTTATTTATTTTATTTGGTGTTTTACTCTAATAAAAGAGAGTATAGTCTCGAAATCATGTCTTACTCGACCCTCAATACTATTCAAAAACCACTATTATATATGGAAGCATGCTTGATGTGATGTGACTAACTGGATCGGGGCACCATTATATGGAACCCAGCCTGGGATGTTACAAAGTGGTATCAGAGTATTTTTCATTCTTCTTATTTTGTATTACTGTTTGTGTAAAGGTAGAAAAGATACTAGAAAGAGAAATGTCTTGTTAATGAGGTCATGCATGGGAGTTACAAACCCATGTATTGGTGAAATCAGAGTACTAAGGTTGGGATTATTGTTACTGGTCTTTTCTGTTATAGTTGAATATTATTTCACCTTGGGTGATGCACTTGTGGTGTGATATGATTATTGTTTTTTAGAATTATTGATTATTGATTCTTGTACCAAAATTTCATTATATTTGAGTCTTTATGCATCATTCGAGTCACTGTAGAATAGTTTTTGGAATGAATCATTTTAGGCATGCATGGGAAAATGAGTTTTTTGTAAATTGTTGAGATGATACTGTTTTCCCTTGGTTTTGAAATTGAATTGAAAATAGAAACTAATATGTATTATATAATGGTAAAATTATGAAAATAAGAATAAGTTAATCTAAATTAAAAAACCTAATTAATGAGAATGTGGTTACCCTTGTTAACCAGACCTAGGTGTAGGGTGGTTAAGGGTAGTAATAGAGCCTCGGTTTTGACCGTGTAGTGAGGGTTAGGGAAATGAATGGTTGTGTCTTGTAGTGGTTTTTACTCTAATATAAATGTGATAAAGTGTTTTATGAGTCCTATGATATGTGTTTGGAATTGTAGAGAAATTCTTTTGTAAGGCTCTTGTTGAGAGGACAATCGGAGGACATGGCTATATATGATCCTCCAGTGGTGGAACCTAAGGCACCGATAGTGACAAGGGAAGAACCAATAGAGTAGTTCTAAGAGAACATAAATTGTTTCATGCAATTTATGGAAATAGGCCCATGGAGGTTTGTGATAAAAAACTCTGATCTGATGAGTGAGTTTTAGTTGCAACACCCTCATACTTTCACTGCAGAGGGTGGACCTAAGAGAGATGAGTTTTGGATAGTGTTTATCAAGACTATACGTGAACACCTGGATACTTCTATTGAAAATATATTCAATCTGTAAGATTACAATCTACGTGTTCAACAAAAATGTTGGAGGGTATCCAGGATGGCCGAGAAGGGCCAATTACATAGAAATAGGGACATCTCATAGCCCATGTTTCTAGTGTCTTAATAGATGACAATGGTTCTAGGAAATATGTCATGACACCATTAGTATAGCTCTTTAATATGTCTTTTCTAAATAAATTTCAAGGATTTCACTTGAGAGATATGTGGAATTCACTATTTATCTCATGTTGAGGGTGAGATAGTATATATTCCACCATACATAATAGAACCGACTGAGCTTCGATATCTCAAAGTTCCAGTGGAGTAATTGAAGGATAAAGGATTTATCCTACCGAGTATGTCACCATGGGGATCACATGTATTGTTTAAAATGATGGATAATGGGAGTTTACATTAGTGTGTCGATTATGAGAAGTTTAATACAATGACTGTGAGGAAGTGATATACTCTTCCACATATCGATGATCTTTTTGACCAGTTAAAAGGGGCTTGTGTACTCTCAAAGATCAACATGAGATAAGGGTATCATGAGTTGAGATATCTGACATCTAATATACCATGAAAAGCCTTCAAGAGATGGTAAGGCCTTTATCAGTTTTTTGTAATGTCGTTCGGGTTCACAAATTCAATGGTTATGTTAATGGCCTTGATGAACTGAATCTTCCATCCGTATTTGGATCTGTTTGTGGTGGTCTTTTTGGATGACATCTTGGTGTACTTTAAGAATCATGAGGATCATGACCAACATATTGAAATCATCCTAAGAACACTAAGATATCATCTGTTATACACTAATATATCTATGTTTTTTTTCTGAATTAACCAGGTACACTTCGTGAGGAACAACATCTCATAGGAAGGTGTGTCGGTTGACCCGGAGAAGTTTCTGGAAGTGGTTTCTTGGGATAATCCCAATAATGATTTTGATATCAAAATATTTTTTGGATTAGATATATATTATAGGAGTCTCATCTATGACTTTTCCTAGTTGGTAGTACCACTTTAGGGCTTCACTAGTAAGTTGATAATGTTTGTGTGGTTTGAAGCATGCGATAATTATTTTAAAGAGTTGAAGGATCATTTGATGTCAGCACCACTCTTCATCCTACTAGAGTCTGGTGAATAGTACATGGTGTATTATGACACTTTTATTATTATAATTAGAGCTATGATGATATAGGTAGATCTATTTGTGGCATATGGGACTCAACATTTGAGACACCACGAACAAAATTACCCTATGAACGACCTTGAGTTAGCAGTAGTGGTATATTCTTTAATGTGTTGGGGGAACTATCTCTTGGTTGTAATGTTTACTATTTACACTGAACATAATATCATTATTTATATCTTCATTCAAGAATATTTGAATCTCCAATAGTGATGATGGGTCAAATATATCTAATATCTTGACTTTGAACTGGAATATATGATCGGGAAGGGAAGTAGTGTGGCTGAAACTTTGAACAGGAAACTCAAACTGAGATGAATCATAAGTTGATTGTTGAGTGGAGGATTATGGCTTTGCTTTCTAAAATTAATTTCATGGTTTAAAAAAGTCATAAGAATATAACCCTATTTTTAGTTACAGTGGAGTCTACACTTTTGCAACATATTTGGGATAGACAATATGAGGATCCGAATTTCATAGACTTGATAGAAACCTTTGAATTTGGGATGACATCTTTGGATTGGTTGATTGATGGGTATGAAATCATCTATGTGAATGGTAGAGAAGTTATACCTATAACCATGTGGGAGGATTTCATGTAGTAATTTCATTCCTTGAAGTGTTAAGTACATATAAGAGTTAAAAAAATGTACCATGACCTACAAATATAGTTTTGGTGTCCAAGAACAAGAAAAGAGATAGTTGGGTTCATGAAATAATGCTACACTTGTCAGCAGGTGGAGGTAGAGAATCAAAGACCCTGAGGTTTTCTATAGTTGTTACTCATTCCATAGTGGAAGTGGGATGATGTGACTATGTACTTTGTGGTATTTATTTCAAACATTCTTAGGAAGAATAATTCTATCTTGTTTATTTTGGATCGATTGACTAAAGTAGCACATTTCTTTCTAGTATGGGAAAAATTTATAGTAGAGAATTTGGGAGAACTTTATGTTGATGAGATATGTTGTCTACATGGGGTGACACGGACTATAGCAATAGATCAATTTACATTCTCTACTTCATGGTTCTAGCAGGGATTACAGAAAGATCTTGGAACAATTGTATTATTGAGTACAACTTTCCACCCATAGATGGATGGGATGTCAGAGCATACTATACAAGTGCTTGAGGATATGTTGTGGGAATTAGTTCTAGAATTTGGTGGGTACTAGGAGAAGCACATATATTTGGTGGAGTTTTCATATGAAAACAGTTATCAAGAAACAATATATATGGCACCGTACAAGAATCTTTATAGGAGGCCATTTAGATCACTGTTATGTTGCATGGAGGCCAGTGAGTTACAGTTGATGGGGCCTAGTCTTGTGCAGGAGATGTAGAAGTAGTTGAAGTAGATTTAGAAATTTATGGTTATAGATCAGAGTAGATAAAAATCGTATACTGATATACAAAAAAGACCCCAGGAGTTTACAGAGGGTGATCGTGTGTTCCTTCAGGTGTCGGCAAGGTTGGGTCACCGTAGGATATGGAGATAAGGAAATTGTGCACCTAGGTTTGTTGGACCTTTTCAGATCATTGAGAGAATTGGGCTAGTGGCATACCTATTGTCTCTTCCATAGAAATTTGATGTTATGCATGATTTCCTCCAAGTAACATAACTACACTGATATCACACCAACCCATATCATGTGATCGATGTGGATGATTTCGATCAGGAGATAGATTCATCCTTTAAGGAACATCGAATACATTTTTTGGATCAACCATGAGATAGATTTCCTATACCCATGTGGAAATGGGAGAATGTCAAAATGGACTTGGTCACGAGTCTCCTAAAGATGTCGAAGGGAAATAATGCGATATGGGTAGTGGTTGACCGACTCACCAAGACTTCCCATTTTATCCATATTCGGGAATACCTCTCCCCTGAACAACGTGAAAAAACATATGTAAAGGATGTGGTGAGAATGCATGGTGTTCCACTCTCAATTGTCTCTGATCATGATTCAAGGCTCACATCTAAATTCTGGAGGAGTCTTCCACATGCTTTGAGTACTGAATTAAATTTCAGTATGGCCTATCATCCCCAAACTGATGGCTAAGCTGAAAGGACTATTCAAATGCTTGATGATATGATAAGATCCTGATCTCTAGAATTCAAAGGTGGATGGGACCGGCATCTCATACTGGTTGAGTTATCACACAAAAATAGCTTCCACTCGAGTAATCAGATGGCTCCATATGATGTTCTCTATGGAAAGCGATGTAGAACTACATCCTATTGGGATGAAGTTGTAGAAAGAAAGTTACATGGACTTGATCTTGTGAGAGATGTTAGAGAAGGTTCAAGGCACCCAGAAAAACATCAAAGCTACTCAGAGTCATAAAAAGAGAAACGCTGAAAATCGTTGAAGGGACTTGGAGTTCTACTTTGGGGATAAATACTTCCTTCGAATATCACCATGGAAGATAGTCATGTAGTTTGGAAAGAAATGAAAGCTAAGCCTAAGGTAAATTGGACCCTTTGATATCCTTGACCGCATAAGAGTCTTGGCCTATCGGATTTCACTTCCTCTGAATATGACTCGAGTTCATGATGTGTTTCACGTATCACTCTTGAGAAAGTACATACCTGATCCCTCACATTTACTGAACTTAGAGGCGGTGCAACTGGAAGATGGTCTCTCTTATGAGGAGAAGCCGGTGAAGATTCTGGATCGAAGAGACAAGGTTCTACACAACAAGACAGCCCACTTTTTCAAATTTTTGTGGAGGAACCAAAAGATTGAAGAAGCTACATGGGAACAAGAGGAGGTGATGAAGGAGAAGTACCCTCACCTTTTTACGGCCTAGAATGTAAAATGAATGTTCGAGGGAAAATTTTCATAAAGGGGGGAATGTGATGACCCAAAGTTTTCAATGGAAATTTACATTCTTATAAATATGTCATAAAATAACATGAAAAAACAACATAATGAACTACTAAGTGTTAAGGGGCCTTTAAACATAAGTAGGCCACTTTTGTGTTGGTAATTTCAATACTCTAATATACATGCTTGCAATCAGTAAGTTATTTGGAGACCGATAAGAAAAACTTAATTATTGGGGAATAGTAACATACCCTTATGAATAGTATCATAACCTTATGAATAATGAAATACCCTAATGAATAGTAACCTTTCCTATTATAGACATAAAATAATATTCATGTGAAATTATGATGTACCTATATTTTAGAATAAGTAAATGAATGTTTTAAAACTGGTTTTTAATAATAAATTATGATTTTAATTAAACATTAAATTAATCATATTTAGAAAAATATTTTTGAAAAATGGACTTCAATTTTGGATTCCACGCATTGAAAAATTGTTAGGGTGAATTTTTTGGATTTTTCTGAAATACTTAAATTTTTATGAATACTACAATCCGATAATTCACAATAAATGCTAAATAATGAATTAATTGAGTCATTGATGATGATCTGATGATGTAAACCCATTTGGTTCGAATTCACATGCATTTATTACTATTCCTAGTCATGGAATACTTACTATTCTTGGTATTGTGAGTAAATAATAAACTAATGATTGAAAAATTATGAAAACCCTCCACTCCTCCACTATGACCCCCCCCCCACTCCCTCTTCTCTTCACTCCTCTCATGCCTTGTGCCTTAAGAATAGACTTCCCAAATATCTCCCAAATATCCTCCCCCACGTCCAATAGCACATATCCCCTTCAATGTACCAAAACTTGTCCCCTTAAGAGGTTCTCAAAGGAGGTAGTCTCAAGAGGTAAATTCCTCTTTCCAATTCCTTCTTCTATTTTACGTTCTTTTCTTTTTGTTTCTTTCCTCACCTCCCTTCACCCAAATGGTATGAAAAATCATGTAACATGAATGTACTGGAATTTTTTATGCTAATGAGATATTTCATTATCTTCTCTTTTTTCCCCACCTTTTATTTGAAAGAAATGACAGCACCATTTGAGATGTGTGAATTTAGCACATTCAAGGACAACAGTTTATCAATTTCTATTATCGTCATAAAATCTGGTCATGAAACCATTTTTGTTATGGTTGAACCAGAATATATATATGTAATATGTCCTGTTTTTATTCTGTAATCCTTTTATACAAATGGTATTAAGTTATAATGCAAAATATATACTTTGTAATCAAACCCACCGATTAACAAAAACGGATGTCAGTTTGGTTTTATATAATAGATTGACTTCAATATAAGTAACCAAATAAATTTTAAAACCATGTAATCTCATGTATGTTCAATAATATCATATAACATAAATTCTGTAAAACCAGTTTCATCATACATGTTTATCTAAAAGTGAATATAAGCGAACCGGTCATTAAAACCAAGCAAACAAATGAGCCTGAACAATGAAATTGAACCTCATAACCAATCAAAAAGATTATAAATGAACTTAAAATGATTATACTAAACCCATTAATTATACAATAGGTTCTATAATTATTAATTAATAAACCTAATTTTTTTATTTGGGTCTTTTATAACAAGAGGAGAACACCAACGGATTTAAGGTAAGGGAGCCTCCCATTTTTACTCTTAATCAAGATTTTCCTCTATGTTATGCCTTTTTGTGTGTAATACCAAATGATGGGGTATGTTTAGGAACCTCCCCCATACTTCCCTCTTGATTTCTAAGAGATTAGAACCCCCTTTTCTCCCTCATCAATCCCTCTTAGTTACACTTGATACCATGCTGATAAACCGCAATGAATTCTACCCAAACATCCTTTATTCCTTCGGGTTGTCCTATCTTTATTTTTACCAAAATTTAGTTGTCTTTTCATTTTATGTAAAACTTATACATTATTTTTATGTTCCCTAAAATCATGTCCAAATATTATTCTATCATTCTCTTTCTGGTATATACAGGATTTGAAGTGAATCCTTCCTCAATACATCCCAATAAGCACAGTCATTTTAAAGCAACTTCTCGAATTTTTAACCAATTTCTTGTGCACTCTATCCTCTATTTTAATACACCATTATCTTTATAAAATCAGTATTTTTATTATGAAAACCTTTTTGGTTCTATTAGTATTTTATATAAAATAATTTCCCTTTTACTATTTTAAAATCTCTATAGTATTTTCCTTAAAACCGTACAAATATTTTTTATGATAATGTTTCTCAAATACATTTGTTAAATATTGTCACTTCCATTTGTCACCACCTACCATGTTATAATACTTTATTATCTTACAAACGTCTATCTATGTTCTAATCCCTTTCATTCATTGATACCTTCATGATACACTCTTTGGTTATGCTTTACATCATGATTGTGGTACCCAATTCATTCCATTGGTATCCTTATGTTTAAGAACAATTGATTATGTATGATTATTTATGTTGAAAGAATATTTAGGTGGAAAGAATATTTATGTGGAAATAATATTTAGAAAATGTTTACATGGGTGCGCCTAGATAGCACTCTAATGCATTTGGTAAAATTGTGTCTCACAATATGCGATTTGAAACGGGATTGGCGATTAGCCTTGACTCATACTAAAATGGGAAACAGGATTGGCAGTTAGACTTGAACCGTACTAAATAAATTTTTTTTAATTCTTCCACATTTATATGATTCCATGTTTAAATGATCCCATGATTATATGATATGATTTCATATGTTCCATGTTTTTTTTCATTATCACATGCCTCCTAACTCATATGCTTAAGATGTATCCTTATGCTCATTCCCTTACTAGGATTTTTAGCTCATCCATTTGTTCATGTGTTCCCTAGGGTACCCTATGCAGATGTAAGGGCTCAAATGATGTTAGGATCTCTTTATAGATATTAAATAAAGAAATTTTTTTTAGTCCCAGGTTTTATGTTTTATGTTTTATGTTTTATGTACCTAGTCTTCCAAGACACTAGACTTAACGATCCTTGGCTTGTACTCTGATATATAACAATGATTAAAATAATGTATTGTTACATATAAAAGTCTTGGGTCGCTATAGTTGGTATTAGGGGATGGTATAGTTATTTTTGAAGATTAGGAATAGAGAACCTTAGTGAGAAACTTAATGATGAGACGATGTATAATAAAACATCGCTAAATTTTGGTAAGTATATAGTAAGTGGTTATCAAGAAAATACATCCATGTCTGGATATGAGCTGCTAATGGTGGCTCTGTCATAGATGTAACAAGCAGTGAAAACTACAAAAAAGAGTTTTGGGCTTGACCCAGGGTATCCTGGTACATGAAAAGGGGCATTGCTTCACTCTTGTTTACGACACTCCCAAGGGATATGCTTTGGTAGATTCAAGAGCCTATTACAAACCATTATTAATGGAAAAAAAAGCCCATAAGAATATAATTCAAGATATAGATCGGGGATAACCTAGGATTTAACCTAAGATATCACAAGTTAAGATGTACTTATTCTTTATAAGTTTATCCTTTTATGTTCAATGTTTCTTTTTTAATCTCAATATCTATGTATTAAAGACCTCTAATTATAAGTTATTTTTCATAGTTAATGGTGAGAAATATAAAGACACATTCCAACAACCAATGTGATAGGAAATGTGAATATTTCCCCATTGATATTCCTTATATGATGAGAGTGGGTGCTCAAAACTTCATGACAGTACTTTCTCTGCTGGCTCGAGTTATGAATAATATCTTCAATCATGCGGAATTCCCTCCTCCTCCAAGGAAACATCAAGTTTCCTTAGAATCCTTCATATGGAAAAGGCCTCCCATGTTTAGAAGATCTTTTTGTCACCTCCATGTAGAATAATGGATTGACTCAATTTAAAAGATATTCTCCATTCTGAAGTTCTTAGAAGAGGAGAAGGTTGTACTTGAAGTCTATCATTTTGGTGGGGAAGCTAATCAGTGGTGGACGTTGATCAAGAATACAAAGTCCATAAAGGAAATTGTTTCCATGGATTGGGAGCAATTCAAGAGGATTTTTTTTCAATAAATAATTTTCTCGAACCCTCCGTCTCAAGATGGAAAGAGAGTTCCATGGACTCAAGCACAAGGATGATGATTCCATCGAGGAATATGATGTAAACATTACATGGCATGAAAGGTACACCTCTGGCTTTTTCAGGAACACCGAAATCAAGGTGGATTTATTCTTTTGTGGACTTAAGTCGAGTATACAAAAAGTGTTGGAAATTTGAGACTTCGATAGTTATGAGGATATTGTCTGTTGTGCCCTCAAGGTGGAAATGTAAATTGGAGACTCTCAGTGGTTACGTGGGCCCAGTTATAAGAAGTGGAAAATAGAAAAAAAAATATGGGTGGTTCATCAAACAAATCCCATGATGGAAAGAAGCATGACTTTTCCCCTTTCCAAAATTGTTTGAAGAAGCATCCTGGTAACTATCTAAAGGGAACCAATAATTGCTTCAAATGTGGAATGTTTGGTCATCTAGCCATGAAATGATGAAGGGATATAAAAAATAAAAATAATGCTGAAGAATAAAGAATGGTTCAGATAAACCCTCAGCTTTTAGTGTAGTGTTACAACTACAAGGAGCATGGGCATTATGGGAACAATTTACCTAAGCCGAGGGTTGTCGGTGGAAATCAAAAACAACTTTCAAGGAAAAAATGAATGGATTATGATATCACTACTTCTAAGGTAGATCCAGTAAACAATGTGGTGACAGGTATGCTGTTTATCCATTCAAGAATAGAATATGTACTATTTGATTTAAGTTCTATGAATTCTTTCATATCTTGCATGTTGAGTATAACTATTCAAACACCACCTCTAAATTTGGAGAAAATGATATCTGTGAGAATATAAAATGGGGAAATTGATGGATACATGGTTTAAAACTCCCCCCTAGATAATTTTTGAGGACTGAACCTCGTAGAAAATTTCTACATACTTTCTTTAGTGGATTTTGACTCAATCATGGGCATGGATTGGCTATCTTTGTACAATGCCAACATCAAATTTCAGGAAAGGGAGACCACTTTTCACATCCTGAAGCATCCTCCCATTCTTTACAAGTTTAATGAGGAACATGAGTCTCCTTTAGAATATTCATCTCGTGTGTGGATATTATTTCCTTTTGAGTAATCATATCTAGCTCAAATTATTGAGACAAAGAGAGAATCATGCCTAAAGACATGACATCATGAAGGGATTACACTGATGTATTTCCTAAAGAGGTGTTTGGTCTTCTTCCTGACTGAGAGGATGAGTTAGAAATTTAACTTATCCCTTGATCTCTACCTATATCAAAGACGCCTTACAGAATGGACATCGTAGAGCTAGAGGAGCTGAATAAGTAGTTGCATGAGAATATAGAGAAGGGTTTTATATTCCCAAGTGCTTCACATTGGGGTGTGCCAGTCCTCTTCATCAAGAAGAAGTATGGATCAATTTGCCTCTATATTGATTATCGTGAACTCAATAAAATCACAATAAAGAACAATTATCCCCTTCCACGGAGAGATTACCTGTTCGATCAGCTTCATGGGCCAGTTATTTTTCTATAGTGGACCTTCAGTCAGGATATCACCAACTAAAGCTGAGGAAGGAAGATATACCCAAGACTTCCTTTTGAACGAGGTATGGACCCTATGAGGTCATAGTGATGCCCTTCGGACTCACTAATTCTCCTGTAATTTTAATGGATTTAATGAATACAATCTTTAGAGATTACCTTAACAAATTTGTGGTAGTCTTTATTGATGATTTTCTGATATACTTCAAGAGAAAGGAGGAACATGAGGATCATTTAAAAACTATGTTAAATGCATTGTGAATGGATAATTTGTATTCCAAGTATAGTAAATGGAAGTTCTGGATGGATGAAGTATCATTATTGGGGCATGTTATCACTAGAAAAGGGATGATTGTGGACCCTTCTAAGACGAAGTCCATTAAAGAGTGTCCCAGCACAACTTATTTAACTAAGATTCATAGCTTTTTGGGTCTAGATGGGTATTATCGATTATTCGTGAAGCAATTTTCATGATTTTCAAACCCAATGACCAAGCTAACATGGAAGGGGGTAAAATTTGTCTGGATGGAAGAATGTGAGGTAAGGTTCGATGAGCTAAAGAGACGGTAGATCACTAAAACTGTACTCACATTACCAAAAAGTGGAGAACGTTTTGGGATATAAAATGATTCTTCAAAGAAAGTCTTGGGTTGTGAACTAATGAAAATGATAATGTGATTGTCTATGCCTCATGACAATTGAATATTCATGAGCAGAACTACCCAACACATGATATAGAGAGGGCACCCTTGATTTTTGCCTTCAAAATCTAGTGGCACTACCTTTAAGGTGAGAAGTGTCGCATATACACTGACCACAAGAGCCTAAAGTATATATTCACACAAAAGGAGCTCAACATGCATCAAAGGAGATGGTTATAGATAATCAAGGATTACAGTTGCTTGATACACTACCATCATGGAAAGTCTAACAAGGAAGTTGATGCTCTAAATAGAAAAGGACCTGCTACACTATCCATGTTATGGATTGAGAAATACCCTATCTTTCTGGATATGAAAAAGATGGATTTAAAAATCATAAGGATATGGGATACATCCTACATTTCCCAATTGATTTTGCAACCATCCATTCAATAGAATATTAAGGAAGCACAAAGGGATGATGTTGAATTACAAAAGAGGGTCAATGCAATAAGGGAAGGGAAGTTGAAAGAGTTCCATATCAACAATGATGGTGTTGACATGGGTTCGCCCAGATAGCACTCCAATGCATTGGGTAAAGTTAAGTCCCACAATATGCAATTTGAAACAGGATTGGTGATTAGCCTTGACTTGTACTAAAATGGGAAACAAGATTAGAAGTTAGCCTTGACCCATACTAAATAAATGTTTTATGATTCTACCACATTTATATGATTCCATGTTTATATAATCCCATGCTTATATGATATGATTTTATATGTTCCTTATTTTATTTTCATTACGACATGACTCCTAACTCATGTTGTTAAGATGTATCCTTATGCTCATTCCCTTACTAGGATTTTTAGCTCATCCATTGGTCCATGTGTTCCCCAGGGTACCCTATGTAGATGTAAGGGCTCAAAGAATGTTAGGATATCTTGATGGAGATTAAATAAAGTACTTTTTTTAGTCACATGATTTATATTTTATGTTTTATGTACCTAGTCTTCCAAGACACTAGAATTAATGATCCTTGTATTGTACTCTGATATATCACTATGCTTAAAATCATGTAATGTTACATATAAAATTATTGGGTCGCTATAGTTGGTATTAGAGGATGGTCTAGTTATTTTTTAAGATTAGGAATAGATAACCTTAGTGAGAACCTTAAGGATGAGATGATGTATAATAAAACATCCCTAAATTTTTGTAAGTATAAAGTAAGTGGTTTATCAAGAAAATACATCTCTGCCTGGATATGAGCAGGTAAAGGCAGCACTGGAACATATGTAACAAGGATTGAAAACTCGAACAAGGAGTTTCGGGCTTGACCCGGGGTATCCTAGTACATGACAACGGGCCTTACTGCACTCTTGGTTATGACACTCCCAGGGGATATGCTTTGGTAGATTCAAGAGCATAATATAAACCATTATTAATGGACAAAAAATCCCATAAGAATATAAGTCAAGAAACAGATCGAGGATAAACTGGGTTTTAACATAAGGAATCTCAAGTTAGGATATACATATTCTTTATAAGTTTATCCTTTTATGTTCAAAGTTTACTTAATATTTTCAATAGATAATTATTCAAGACCAATAAATATACATTATTTTTCTTAGTTAATTACGAGAAATAGAAAATCATGTTCCAATACCCATTGTGAATGGAAATGTGAAGATTGCCCTAACGATAAGCCTGATATGACGGGAGCGGGTTCTCAAAACATCATCACAGTACTTGCTCAGCTGGCTCGAGTTATGATTAATTTCATGAATCATATAAAATTCCCTCCTCCTCCATGGAAATAGAAAGTTTCTGTAGAATCCATTATGTGTCAAAGGCCTCCCATGTTTAGAAGATCTTCTGATCCCCTACTTGAGTAACAATGGATTAACTCCATTGGAAATATATTCTCCATTCTCAATTTCTTGGAAGAAGAGAAGGTTGTACTCAAAGTCTATCATTTTGATGGGGAATCTGATCAGTGGTGGACGCTGATCAAGAATACAAAGTACCAAGAAGAAATTGATTCCATGGATTTGGAGTAATTCAAGATGATTTGTTTCAACAAATAATTTCCTCGAACCATCCATCTCAAGATGGAAAGAGAGTTCCATGGACTCAAGCAGATGGAAGATGATTCCATCGAGGCGTATGAAGTAAAATTTACAAGGCTTGCAAGGTACACCTCTGTCTTTTTCAGGAACACCGAACGCAAGGTGGGTCACTTCTTTAGCATACTAAAGCTTAGTATGCGAAAAGTATTGTCAATTCAAGACTTCAACAGTTATGAGGATATTGTCAATTGTGCCCTCAAGGTAGAAATAGAAATTGGAGACTCTCAGTGGTCCCGTGGGCCTAGTTATAAGAAGAAGAAAATAGAAAACAACATGGGTGGTTCATCAAAAAAATCCCATGATGGAAGGAAGCGTGACTTTTCCCCTTGCAAAAATTGTGGGAAGAAGCATCCTGGTAACAATCTGAAGGGAACCAAGAATTGCTTCAAATGTGGAATGCTTGGTCATCTAGCCATGAAATGATTAAGGGATATGAAAAATAAAGCTAATTTTTGTGAAGAAATAAAGGTTCATATCAACACTCAACCTGCACTATAGTGTTACAACTACAAGTAGCATGGGTATTATGCAATCAATTTCCCTAAGTAGAGGGTTGTCATTGGAAATCAAAAACAACCTTCAAGGAAACAAGTAATGGATTATTATATCATTACTTCTAAGGTGGATCCAAAAAACAATTTGGTGATATGTATGCTAGTTATTCATTCAAGAATAGCAGATGTACTATTCGATTCTGGTTCTACGCATTCTTTCATATCTCGCATGTTTAGTAGAACTATTCAAACACCGCCTCAAAATTTGGAGGAAAAGTTATTTGTGAGAATAGAAAATGGGTCAACTGTTGCATCCATGGTCTATAACCCCTACCTAGTTAATTTTTGTGGATTGAACCTCCCAGCAAATTTTGTCATACTTACTTTAGTGGAGTTTAACCCAATATTGGGCATGGATTGTCTATATTTGGACAAAGCCATCATCAACTGTCAGGAAAGGGAGATTACTCTTCACATCCTGAAGCATCCACTGATTCTTTACAAGTGTAAATAGTAACATGAGTCTCCTTTTGAATCTTCATATCATGTCTGGATATTATTGTCTTATGATCAAGAATATCTATCTCAAATTATATATACAAATAGATAATCATGGTTGAATACATGCCCATCATGAGGGATTACACCAATGTAATCCCTGAAGATGTGTCTCGTCTTCCTCTTGACCGAGAGTTTGAGTTCACAATTGAACTTATTCCTTGATCAATGCCTATATCAAGGACACCTTACAGAATGGCCACCGTAAATCTAGAGGGGTTGAAGAAACAGTTGCAGGAGAATATGGAGAAGGGTTTTAAATGCCCAAGTGCTTCACCAAGGGGTCTTCCAGTCCTCTTCATCAAGAAGAACGATGGATCAATGTGCCTCTATAATGATTATCGTGAACTCAATAAAATCATGATAAAGAACAAGTATCCCCTTCCATGGATAGATGACGTGTTCGATCAGCTTCGTGGGGCCTGTTATTTCTCTAAGGTGGACATTTGGTCAGGATATCACCAACTAAAGGTTAGGAAGGAAGATATACCCAAGACTTTCTTTCGAATGAGGTATGGACCCCATGAGTTCATAGTGATGACCTTCGGACTCACTAATGCCCTATAAATTTTAATGGATTTAATGAATATATTCTTTATAGATTACCTTGAAAAATTTGTGGTGGTCTTTATTGATGATATTCTAAGATACTCCAAGAGCAAGGAAGAACATGAGGATCATTTAAAAACTGTGTTAATTACTTTGCAAATGGAGAATTTGTATGAAAAGTATAGTAATTGGGAGTTCTTAATGGATGAAGTATCATTCATGGGGCATGTTATCACTAGAACAGGATATCTATGGACCCTTCCAAGATGAAGGCAATTAAAGAGTGTCCCAGGAAATCTTCTTTAACGAAGATCCATAGCTTTTTGGGTCTAGCTAGGTATTATCGAATATTCGTGAAGAACTATTCATGATTTTCAAAACCAATGACCAAGCTAACACAGAAGGGGTAAAGTTTGTCTGGACGAAATAATGTGAGGTAAGCTTCAAGAAGCTAAAGAGAAGGCTGATCACTACACCTGTACTCACATTACCAAAAATTGGAGAATGTTTTGTGATATACCATGATTCTTAAAAGAATTTCTTAGTTTTTTTACTCATGAAAAATGATAATGTGATTCCCTATGCCTCACAACAGTTGAAGATCCATGAGCAGAACTACCTAATTCATGATCTAGAGCTGTTTTTGTCTTGAAAATATGGTGGCACTACCGTTACGGTGAGAAGTGTGACATATACACTAACCACAAGAGCCTAAGGTATATATTCACACAAATGGAGCTCAACATGCGTCAAATGAGATGGTTAGAGCTAATCAAGGATTACGGTTGCTTGATTCACAATCATCCTGGAAAGGCTAACAAGGTAGCTGATGCTTTAAGCAGAAAAGAACCTACTACTCTATCCATGTTACGAATTGAGAAAGACCCTATATTTTTGGATATGTGAAGGTTGGATTTAGAAATCATAAGGATAGTGGATGCATCATACCTTGACCAAATTATTGATCAACCATCCATTCAAGAGAATATTAAGGAATCACAAAGGGATGATGTGAAGTTACAAAAGGGGGTCAATGCAGTAAAGGAAGGGAATTTTCAAGAGTTCCATATCAATAATGATGGTGTGATTTGGTTTGGAACGTGTCTTTGTGTGCCTTAATCACCCAAGATAAAGAAGGATCTATTGGATGATGCACATAGCTCAACAATCTCTATCCATCCTTGGCGGACCAAGATGTATCGTGATTTCTGAGAACACTTCTGGTGGGAACACATGAAGAATGAGATTGCAGAATATATATCAAGGTGCATGGTATGTCATCATGTTAAAGTAGAGTGAAAAAATTCCAAAGGGATGATTCAACCATTGCCTATACCCATGTGGAAAAAGGAGAATGTCATAAGGGACTTTTCCATGGGTCTCCCGAAGAGGTCAAAGGGAAATAATGCGATATGGGTTGTGGTTGATCGACTCACCAAGACTGCCCATTTTATCGCTATTCAAGAAGATGTCTTGCTTGAAAAACTTGGAAAAATATATGTGAAGAATGTGGTGAGACTACATGGTGTTATACTCTCAATTGTCTCTGATAGTGATCCAAGGTTCACATCTAAATTCAGGAGGATTCTTCAACCTGCTTTGAGTACTAAATTAAATTTCAGTAAGGTCTATCATCCCCAAACTGATGTCCAATCTAAAAGTACTATTCAGATGCTCAATGATATGCTAAGAGCCTACTATCTAGAATTAAAATGTGGATGGGATAAAGAACTACCATTTTCTGAGTTCTCATACAACAATAGATTCCACTTGATTATTCAGAAGGATTTGTATGAAGCTTTATAGGGAAAGCGATGTAGAACTCCAACCTGTTGGGATGAAGTTGGAGAAAAAAATTTACTTGGACTTGATCTTATGCACGTGATGTCATAGAAGATTCAATTCATCCAGAAAAACATCAAATCAACTCAGAGTCAGAAAAAGAGTTATGCTGACAATCGTCGAAGGGATTCGAGTTCAACATTGGGGATAAAGTCTTCCTTCGAATATCACCACGGAAGAGAGTCATGTGGTTTGGAAAGAAAGGGAAGCTAATCCCAAGGTATATTGGACCCTTTGAGATAATTGACCACATAGGATTCGAGGACTATATGCTTTCACTTCCTCTAAATATGAATTGAGTTCATGATGTGTTTCAAGTATCACTCCTAATGAAGTACATACCAGATCCCTCACACGTACTGAACTCAGAGGTGGTGCATCTGGAAGATGATGTCTCTTTTGAGGAGGTGCCAGTGATGATTCTGGACCAAAGAGATAAAGTTCTACAAAACAATAAACCCACCTTGTCAAAGTGTTTTGGATGAACCAACAGTTTGAAGAAGCTACTTGGGAACTGGAGGACGTGTTGAAGTAGTAGTACTTGTACCTTTTTAGGGCCTAGAATGTAAAACGAAATTTCGGGGGCAAAATTTCAAAAGGGGGGGGATTTAACAACCCAAAGTATTCAATGGAAATTTACCTTATTATAAATATGTTATAAAATAACATGAAAACATATCATAATGAACTACTATGTGCTAACTGGCCTTTAAACATAATTTTTTCACTTCTGTGTTTGGAATTTCGAAAATCTGATATACATGGTCGTAATCAGAAAGTTATTTGGAGTCCAACAAAAAAAACATTATTTTTGGTGAATAGTAACATACCCTTATGAATATTAACATACCCAAGTGAATAGTAACATACCCTTATGAATAGAAACCTTCACTATTATAGATATAAAATAATATTCATGTGAAATTATGATGTACCTATATTTTAGAATAACTAAATGAATGTTTTAAAACTGGTTTTTAATAATAAATTATGATTTTAATTAAATATTAAATTAATCATATTTATAAAATTATTTTTGAAAAATAGACTTCAATTTTGGATTCTACACATTGAAAAATGGTTAGGGTGATGTTTTGGTATTTTTCTGAAATACTTGAATTTTTATGAATAGTACAATACGATAATTCACAATAAATGCAAAATAATGTATTAATTGAGTCAATGATGATGATCTGATGATGTAAGACCATTTGGTTAGAATTAACATGCATTTATTACTATTATTGGTCATGGAACACTTACTATTCCTGGTATTGTGAGTAAATAATAAACTAATGATTAAAAAAATATGAAAACCCTCCGCTCCTCCACTATAAAACCCCCCTCACTCCCTCTTCTCTTCACTCCCCTCACGACTTGTTAATTTCCATTACTCTACCAAAATATCTCCCCAAGATCCTCCCCCACGTCCAAAAGCACCTTGACTCTTCAAAATACCAAAACCTCTCTCTTTAAGAGGTTCTCAAAGGAATAAGTCTCAAGAGGTAAATTCCCCTTTCCAATTCCTTCTTTTCTTTTTGTTTCTTTCCACACCTCCCTTCACCAAAACGGTATGACAACTCCAGTAACATACATGTACATGAATTATTTTATTCTAATGGGAAATTTCATTATATTCTATCCTTTCCCCACCTTTTAATTGAATGAAATGAAAGAACTGTTTGAGATGTGCTAGTTTAGCACATTTAAGGACAAGAGTTTATCAATTTCAATTATCATCATCATATCTGGTCATGAAACCATTTTTGTAATGGTTGAACTAGAATATATATATTTAATATATCCTATTTTGATTCTATAATATTTTTGTATAAATGTTATTATGTTATAAATAAAAATATGTTCTTTGTAATCAAACCCACCAATTTAGAAAAATGGTTGTCACTTTGGTTTTATATAATTGTTCAACTTCAATATAAGTAACCAAATTAATTTTAAAACAATTTAAACTACTGTATGTTCAATAATATAATATAACTTCAATTCTGGAAAACCAATTTCATCTTACATGTTTATCCAAATGTGAATATTAGCGAACATGTCATTAAAACCAAGCAAACAAACGAGCCCAAACAATGAAATTGACCCTCATAACCAATAAAAACAATTATAAATGAACATAAAATGATTATAATAAACCAATTACATATATAATAGGTTATATAATTATTAATTAACAAGACTAATTTGTTTATTCAGGTTTTTGATAACAATAAGAGAACACCAATGGATTTAAGGTAATGGATCCTCTCCTTTTCACTCTTTATCAAGTTTGTCCTCTATGCTATACCTTTTTGTGTGTAATACCAAATGATGGGGTATGTTAATTCACCTCCCCCATAATTCCCTCTTGATTTATAATAGTTGATAACCCTCTTTTCTCTCTCATCAAGCACTCTTAGTTACACCCGATATCATGCCGATAAACTGTAATGAATTCTACCAAAAATTCCATTATTCCTTCGGGTTTATCTAAATTTATTTTTATGTAAAACTTTTACACTAAGTTTATATGCACCAAAATAATGTTCCAAGATCCATATCTCATTCTCTTTTGGGGATATACATGCTTTTATGTGAATCCTTCCGTGATACTTCCCAATAAGCGAACTCATTTTAAAAGAACTTTGTGAATTTTTTCCCAATTTCAAGTGCACTCTATCCTTTTTTTAGGACACCATTGTCTTTATAAAATCAGTATTATTATTATTAAAACCTTCTTAGTTAAATTCTGGTTTTATATAAAATAATATCCTCTTTACTATTTTAAAGGCTCTATAGTATTTTCCTTAAAACCGCACAAATATGTTTTAATGCTATTGTTTCTCAAATACATTTCTTAAATGTTGTCACTTACATTTGTCACCACCTACCATGTTATATGCATGTATTACCTTATGAATGTCAATTTATGTTCTAATACCTTTATTTCATGGATACCTTCATGATATACTATTTGTTTATGCCTTATGTCATGATTCTGGTACCCAATTTATCTAGAACGAATATTTATGTGGCAAGCATATTCAAGAAAATGTTGAGTTGGGTGCTCCCAGATAGTGCTCCAATGCATTGGTTAAAGTTAAGTCTCATGATATGCGATGTGAAATGGGATTGGCGGCTATCCTTGCCTCATACTAAAATGGGAAATGGGATTGGAGGTTAGCCTTGACCCGTACTAAACAAATGTTTTATGATTCTACCACAATTATATGATTACATGATTATATGATCCCATTCTTATATGATATGATTTGATATGTTCCATGTTTTGTTTTCATTATGACATGCCTCCTAACTCATGTTCTTAAGATGTATCCTTAGGTTTATTCCCTTACTTGGATTTTTAGCTCATCCCTTTGTTTATGTGTTCTCCAAGATACCTTATACAGATGTAAGAGCTCAAAGGATGTTAGGAGCTATTTATGGAGATTAAATAAACATTTTTTTAGTGCCATGTTTTAGGTTTTTTGTTTTATATACCTAGTCTTCCAAGACACTAGACTTTACAATCCTTGTCTTTTACTCTAATGTATAACTATGATGAAAATCATGTAATGTTACATATAAAAGGCATGGGTTGCTATATTCAGGATCCACAAAGGATTCATTTGTGTCTACAATTTTAGATTCATTTTAGACACTTTGACGCATATTTTGGAATGGCATGTTTTCCCTTCTAGTTGAGTACTGTATTTGAGGTTTTGGTTATCTGCTGACACTGGTGTTGTTTATCATTATATATGCTTCCACTATTGTTTATTTATTTTATCTGGTAATTTACTCTAATAAAAGATGGTATAGTCTCCCCTTCATAACCTACCATACCCTTGCTACTCATCAGAAGCCTCCAGTGTACGGAGCAGTGCACTTGAGGTCATGTGACTGACCGGCTCGAGACACCATTGTGTAACACGAGGGTAGGGATGTTACACATGTACATCCCTATAACCATTTTATAAGATAACCCATAGGAAACCACATTCTTCTCCATAACCTTTTTTCAATATATCATGTTCCCAAGGGGAATACTTCTCGACATCAAAGACTTTATATCATAATCCTGGGAAATAGATCCAACCCTATAGTACTAACAAAATAATATCATCATGTGGGTTAGACGCTAACATTCACATGATACACATTCCTAAAGATATATTATCAAGAATAAAACCTATAGCAATAATTTAGTTCATACTAGGTTTCATCCATTCTATATACAAAACACTAATCCTCTTCCGGTTCAATATAATAATACCCCACCACCACCACCATAGTCCCCCAGGCCACATTAATTTCGGAATTACCCAAATGGGTTCTGCTACCTCATTCTCCACTCTAGGGTATTTGATCATTGCATTGGGGTAATGATTTCACTGAACATATCTAAAATCGCATCATGGTCCAATCTGAAACCCAAAAAATTCCTCAATAGAAGGGATAGAATGATGCTTATCTCACCTAAATACCCAAACATGTTAGTTCTCACACAGCCAATCTATAGATAAATCCTTTATATGGTATATCTCTAATCTAATAATTACAACCCCATGAAACTCTCCTAATCATTGGAAAACATGGTTACTAATTCCATAGTATAAAATTTTCATTCATTTAATGGGAAACCCACAACATTATCTATATCACATAGAATATAGTTATGGTCAATCTCATAAACATTGGTGATCGAGCCACCAAACTTTTGGTCAAATGTCCTCCAAAAACAAATACACCTAGGTTATAAGCATATAAGTCTAATATAAATAATTCATTTATACTTTAAGGTTGAACACACACAAGTAAAGAGATTTCATATCACATGTTATATAACAAAACGTATAACCTTATAGATATTTTTGGATCCCAACAAGTTCAATATGGAGTTATCCCCTTTAAAAGAATATCCTTGCCTCATCCTAGCTTGAAAATTATATCTAGCTCTAATACCAAGCCACAACATCCAAATATTTAATTGCAATAATTTATAATTATGTATTTAATTTTAACTAAATATGAATATTAAAAAAACTCACCAAGTGGTCTCATGTGGTTGAATCCTCAAGAAATGTCACAAAAACATCATTTATCATACTCAGAACACCCTTTTGAAATATCTATAAAACTTAAATTAAGAGCCAATACCATTCTAAAATACTAAAACCCTAGAAAATAGACCATGTGATGCACATTAAATGAAAATGGAAACATTCATACCCTATTTATCAAAAAATAAAAAATGTTGTAACCGAAAAATGATGGTTCCATCCCTAGTGATTAAAATTTTTAAAAAGGGTCCATCACGATATTACATATAAAGATCATGGAGTGACTACCTATGCTAGACACCAGTCACATCAAAACACCTCTAGTAACAGTATGATAACGTATCTCTAGGAAGAAACAAAATTCGTTTGGTTAGGTCTCCATGGCATGGAACTCCTCCCTTTGTTAAGGGGCTTTTAACCTTTACAGTGTGACCTTTACCCCTTCACACCATGAAACTTATCTATGGTCAACATTCATTACGTGGCCCTCCACCTCACGAAAATAGACCTTGCTATTAACCTCATCGCAATGTTACCCTAAGGATAAACAGATGACCCATAGGTAAATGATATGACCAGTATCACCCATGTATAATTTTTAAAGTAAATATGTAAGGTTTTTTAATATGTAAGAAATCTCAAACAAAATGAATTCCCACATAGCTTGAAACCCATATCCATTACGTAACCTCAATTAATGTGATAAAAGGACCACATGCCATGAAATCCCTTCAATGAAATGACCTAATTTCTCTAAAGCATAGTTCCCCTACAAGTGAAGAAATGATTCCTCACTCAGTTTTGTGTCATGATTTCAACCTCACCTATCATAGTATGACAATCCATCTACAGAAAAATCCAAAAATAGGGTCACATTAAACATGCCCCAATGCTCATCCAAGCACCCAAAACACCTCTGGGGACTCTGAAATATTCCAAAAACATCACCTTGGAATATTCTAACCCTCTCGATCATGATCTAAATCCAAATTCTCAAAACATCAACGACATTGGGAATGAATATTTAAATTTACCCTTATTTTCACTAACCCATGACGACATGGTTCGTTTTTACCTCCACCTGAAAATTTTTATCATCAAATTCGGGGCAATCCCCCTTAAACTATCTTGGTCCCCAATCCCCAATGCATGACCAAAATTCTTTATCTTCTGCCAGTTATGGTTTTTCCAACAATATTACTAAACCAACTCAACTACTCAAACCCCTTGGTGTTTCTCACCTCATCTCCTTGTAAATTGAATTATTATATGATCCATGTGGTGCTTCTATCTCAAGACTATTATGATCAATCATATGTGAGACACCCTAGCTAGTACCCTGCAATACCAAAAACTCTTGGAAACCTACTATATTGGGGGATTTGGTTCTATGGAATGAACTTCTATGAACATTATTATTATCAATATTAATTATTTTGAATATTAATAAATTTATTATCCCACATTTATTACTATTATACATGACATATAATATGATAATGTTCTAAGTGTAACTATACCACTAAAAGGACATAGTAGTTTCACGCTATGATTAGAACCTAGAATTGCTACGATAATATTCTTAAATATAGGTTCTATTGATAGATGATGTAATTTAACGGTATTTAAATGATATAGGTTAATAATGGTGGATACTTACATGAATTTAAGCTTTTTCTCATAGTGTGCTTCCTTCTCTATTAATAGTGCAATAAATTAAGTGAACACAACCAACTAGTAGAAAATAGACATTGTTATATTTCATTTGATGTTCTTATTTATGAATGTATGTATTGGTCCTTAAACTATACTATTATTATAACTATATATAATTACTCACAAACTTTAATTTATTATGGAAAATTGTGTTGATATATGTTTGCGATGTAATAAGATATTTTGGGTGTATCATGAGTGATATTTCATTAATGAATAATTTGATAAATTATTTTTCCATTCCATTCTTTAAATAAAGATGATATCTCAGACCCTTTGATAGGAATAGAATATACTAAATAAAGCCAAGGCCATGGTTTTCTGGGGGAAGAAGTATTTTGAAAAATTCAATGATTTTGACATAGAACACATAGGTTTATGACACTGGTTTGCAACCAACATGATTAATATATATCATGATAAGTGGATTATAATAAATAGAGAGCATTTATAAGAGGTAATATTACTTTATGACTTTAAATAATTTCTCTATGTGTTAATTACCATATTTCAAGATGATAACCTTAGAATTTATGTTGTTCCACAAGATTCTGCAGATAAAGAGGCCATGTGGTTCGTACAATAAGTGTATCTAGAATCTTAGGAGAATTATATTGGAATTTAATAAGTTATAATAAATATTATTCCCACCATGTGGTTTAATAATTACCTATGATTGGTTGATCACAATGATTTAATCCTGATTTATTCAAAAAAATAAATATGTCAGTTAAATAAAAATTAATATTTATTTAAAATATTTATTAAATAAAATATTTATTATATTTATGAGTGAATAACGGAAGAAAATTTATTTTAAAAAACATACTCTATTCAATGATCGAAAAATATGGAGGAGCATTTCAGACCAAGTTTAATGATCTGGCTAGAAATTGTATGTTAAGTATTATTTGAATAAATATTAATTTATTTAATGAACAAATGATATTTTTTTATCCGTAGGTGTTTTCTATATTATGAAAATAATAATATTATTTGTATTATTAACAAAAATGGGTTTTATAGGGAATATGGAAATGTGAAATGGAATATGTGAAATTACCAACCCTATCCTATGTTAATAAATACCTAGTTATACCACATTTCATAGAGAGGTGCTTTTCATGCACAAAAAATATGTGATAACCCTCTCAAGAATGCTCTTAATAATAAGAGTGTAAATCATCCTAAAACCTCTCATTACTTTGAGTGATCCTTAATACATCTTCATCCATGATGATATTATTCCTACGATCAGGGAAGAATAACTTAAGTGATCCTAATTAACCTTTGCATCACCCGCTGATTCCATAGTGATAATCTGAGCTTTTAGAGAATGTATTGATCACCTCTAGGGGTATTTTACCCATGGATCCTATAATACAATTATTATGATGAAATTATTAAACCAAGTCATCAATAAAGAAATAATTATAAGAAAATGTATTTCAAAATCTATCTATAAAATAATTATAAATTTAATATGATTATTATACCTTCTTGGTTCTAACATTCTCATGCTAATTAATAATTGATTTAATTTTGTTTGTTATGACATTATTCCTCTGGTATAAATTAAATTATTCATTGATTATGATAAAAATATTAATTTAAATTTCCCTATAGGTGCTTCTGCTACACCCAAAACCAAAAAGTGGTATTAGAGTGGTCCCATAATTAATTTATAATTAATAATTAATCATTGATTAATGATATTAATTTGTTCCAAGTTTTTATATATGGGTTATTCATTCATTAAATTTGAGCATTGAATTCTTAGCCTCCTTTCTTTTCTCTCACTCATATGAAAAATAAAATGATAAATTAACATGAATAGCTTCCAGAGACTCCATCTAGAGATGAAAATAGTTCTTTATGGATAAAAAATAGTATACTACATGTTGATATAAATTACAAATTGTGCACCCATTTTTAACAAGTTAGGACGAACCATATAATACACAAGACATTTTATATTAATGTAATTACAAAAATAATTTAATGCACATTATATGTTGACCAGAGAGGGATATCCTATGGTTTGACCAGACTACATTCCTTGAAACATTGTTACATGTCATGTAGTACATGTTCTCTCCAGGTAGAGAATATGGCTGGTATAACCCATGTCGTGTATTTACTATACAACATGAGGACTAGAAAATCATGAAACATTGAGGTCACAAGACACGTATTTGGTGGACATGTTGTGTACCTCATTCATGTTTGTGATGAAAAAAACACACCCAATACCTAGGCATGTATCACGAACATGGGTAGAAGGGACTACATAGTGTTTAGATCCAATACACATCATATATCCTATAGAACTATCTTTAAATAATTTAACAAACAAAGAAAAAATTAATGATATAATTAAACCTATTTTCATGTATTTCAAGTGTCATTTATTTGATAGTGAAAACCATGTAATAAGATTACTAATTATATATTAAATTAGTTTTTGTGATAAATTCATAACTACATGTTGTGTATGGTATTTACTGGTATTGTAATTGTTTGTGTGTTAATAGCATCAAAATATTATAAATTTATATATGACCATGAAATATTGTTTTAAAAAAAGTAAATCCTTGTAATTAAAGGCCTCAAAATTTATACTAGATTTCATGTGAATACAAAGTAAAAGGACCATCCTGAGTAGTTTTGATGGCTACATGTTGTTTCCACCAAATAAACATGTATAGTTTATTAATTTAAAATAAATTAAATTTTCTTAATTTTCTTAAAATTATGAATAATGGAAATTTCATGATGGTCTAGATGAAGTTAAGATAAATTGAGCTAAATAATTAATCGGAAAAATAATTTTATTAATTTAAGGCCTTTATCCTATGTAAATAATTAATTGAATTAATTTCTAATAATATTGAAAAAGTATATTTTTTGTGTTTTTATTAATGCACGTTTTTTATTAGCTTATCATAAATAAAATATTTACATATAAATACATTTTTGTATCATATTGAATTTATTTAATAATATAACTCATAAAATATTTATTTTTCAATATATATGGCATATAGTTATGGTTTCACGCCACTATATACAGAACATTTCTCAAAAATATAATTAGAGACTTTGTAAGGATTATGAGATTCATAATCAATCCTTCTTTTACTAATATTATGGATTTGATGTGTATAAAGGAATTCAAGGTTAGTAATTAATCCACCATAAATTTTATTGAAAAATGAATACTTATAAGACTCATCGTCGATCCTATTTTTACTAAAACCCATGATATGATGTATAAGAAATGTGTCTTTAGGAATAAATTTAATAAACAATTTCATGATCAATGATTTATTTTTAAGATATTATTTGTCTCATAGGCATTAAGAAACTCATATATTTTAACCACTAATTCATGTTACTTAACTTTTTTGTCCATAAATTTTCTTAAAGGAATTTCTTGATGTATTAAACTTACCTTTAACTTTTCATTAGAATAGCATGTGAGGAATAGATAAACTAATTTTAGAATTTTTTTTAATTTACATTAATATCTAATGGTTTTTTTATAAAACTCAAAATTTAAGCCTGTCAATAATAGCTAATATTTTTATCTCCAAGAACATAATCATCTTACTGGGTATATCCTATAAACTAAATTTATTTTTACTTGAAAAATAAGTATCTTCCAATAACTAGGTGTTACTATGTCATAAATTTTATATTCTTCATTTATTTCTAATGATTCATGTATCACTGAAATATTAGTTGGATATGAAAAAATTTAAATATCATTCATTATAATGGGAATAGCTTCTTTTGTGTCTTGAAGAACTCTGATATAAATTTTTTTCTAACTTTCAATACACAAATACAGTTTAACAAGAATCAATCAACCGAGAAATAAAAATATGTGTGCCTCTCACTATTTATGTAGGAATATCCACTTCTCATCCAGTTGGAGAATGCATCTTGACTTTTAGTAATTTTTCTGTATATTCAAAGTTCTTATATTTTAATAAAAATGTGTTTCCCACTTATAGTGCCTAATAACTAAGAAATATAATTTCAATATTACATTCATTGATAACTAAACTGAAGTGAAATCATTTTCTTTATTCTAATTTGGTTCACTATAATTTATCTTCTATTGAATTATCATTCCATATGTTTGGAAAAAAATTTCATATTCGATGATATTCCTATTTTCCTTCAAAGGTTGTTCTAAAGGTGTTTTTTCATCCAAATATTTGTTGGAATTTTTTCATTTTATTTCATTTTTCACTATAATAACTAAATATTAATATTTATTTAAGTTGTTATATTATTGTTAAACCTTATAAAAAATATATTAAACTATTTTCTAGACATTATTAATTTTATAAAACTCAATGAATTTAGAGTAATTTTGAGAAAAGGACAAAGGAATGAGATTTATTGAATGATCATGATTAAATATGATTCTATATTTCAATTTTAACTTGTTATGTGTAATTATAGTCTCATTTATTTATAATTTCACTTTCCCCTCATAAAAATTTCATAGACAAAACAACATCGTATAAACATCGATTTTTTGATGTTGTATTCATAAATTACTAGAAATTAAGGATTTATTTATGTTTTTAACATCATATGTGTTGTTTATGGGTCTCCTTAAAGCTCAAATTACACACTTACTTTCTTCCTAGTGTTCCTTAACATGTAGTGGGGAGTTTAGCGCATGAAATTTCCATTCACACTGAAGTACTATACACATGCACCAGTACCACTCTTCGAAATTTTTGTTGGATAAGATATGTTCATTTTCCATTATTAATCATGTTGTTTCTATTGTATTACTTTTCATTTTCTAAAAAATAAATCATAATAATAATTGTAATTTTATAATGATTACTGATTATTAAAAATTATATAATAATTCATCTTGAATGTCTCCAATAATATGGTCAAATTCTTATGGCCCTCAACTACTAGATATAGAACAGTCAATAAATTGATTATTCAAATTTCAAGGATCCTTAAAACCTCTCATAAAATTCCATGATATTTTTATTATACTACTCTAAGAGATTCAAGGTGGGCTTCTAGTGGGGCTACCTCGTTAACTTGATGCTCCATGATTAGTCAAGTAGATCCAATTTTTGAATAAATTGTAACCATATATTACTCAATGATTTAACTATAATGTTAACCAAGTTATATATGGATATGTATTTTCTTAAAAAATTAGTTAAGTTGACAGACTATGATCATATGAAGTCCCCCGTAGTAAGTAGAGGCCTCAATATGGACTAAAAACCACTCCAAACATATAGTTTTGTTCTAAATTAGGAAATTAAAGGTGTTAAATAATGTAATATTTCATTTGATGGATTTTAATGATTTTTTTAAAATATGACTCTGTTAATATTTCTTTTCTGTTTTATCACACTCAAAATATAAAAAATCATAAAAAATACATTCTTCAGACATATTCAATTATTTTATCTATGTATTCTTGTTAACTGTTCTATAAGATCATGTATTACCCACACATTCAAAAATTATTAAACATGTATAATCAAATAAACAAATAGTGATGTCATCATGATATATTTTACTATGAGTTTATCCATTGAGTGGAAGATGGATCATCCAACAGCATAGGGAAACTCTTTGATCCATGCACAAGATTGAGTTGCAATACCTTTCAAACATCTGTGCATTCCTCTTGTTTGGTTCTACTCAAGAACTAAACATGAACCATGTCATCATGAGCAGCTTTGTTTTTACAATTCATACTCGCATGCAGGTGAGGCGGTACTCAGGATTTGAAATTACATTTTTATCACTCAAAATATTGACACGTTGGCCTTTATAAATTTAAATATAGAGGAATAGAGTGAAGATTGTCTAAAAATAATATTTAATAACTAATTATTATTAAAATAACATCATTACAATAATTAAAATTAAATAACTAAATAAACAATACATTCTTCGGTCGGTCTCTCTTTATGATCAATCAAAATTCAATAATATTGCATAAAAAAAATTTAAAAAGATAATTGTCATATCCATGGTATTTTTGACTGAAAATTAATTTTTTTATTGAAATATAAACCCCCTTTTAAGTGGTGGGGAGGAACCCAATAATGCATCAAATACATAAACAATCATTCCTCCATGGTTTAAAAAATCAAGGATATTCCTATTTTTTAAAGTAGAATTAAAATAATTCAACATCAAATTGTATATTTTACAAAAAACCCAAATTATCAACTGTTTTAAGGATATTCATTGATATAGTTAAAATTTTTGGAACATTGATAGTTTTTTCATGAAGATCCACGGGGCTGATTGGTAAAAACCAAATGTCTTTAGATTCTTGTCATCATAACAATCATAAGAGATTAATATTTTTACCATAAATCATAATCTAAAGCCACATAACTTTTAAGAGAATGAAAATATTCTTTATTCATAAAAAATTAAAATTTTACATCAAACCATCATATTATTGGTCTCATTAAGTTCATTATAAGTATTTATAAATAATAATATATAATTTTCAAAATCATTCCTACTAGTTTTAAGATATTCTAAAAGTTATCAAAAAGGGCATCAAAACTTCTTTATTTCATTTCACTAAAACCATAAATCCCTATTGCATTAATTTTTTATCATTATATTTATATTAAAATAATAATTTTAAATAAATAAACCACTAATAATTATTATCAGATTAGTGCATTCCAAAAATATTGAGAATATAAATAGTGTCTGACTTCTATTTAATAAAAAAATTAATTTGTATATCAGATGAATGTCAACAAAATTCATTTATACATTTTTTCATTTATATTTTATCATATATAAATTTCATGTCATGAGTTTAATGTTAGATAATATTACAAAATATGAGTATTTTATGGATTATAATTTAAATCATGGGTAAATTTGGATCAAACAAGCATACCACTTTTTTTATTGATATCATTATTATCAATAATTTATCCAACTTTAGTGGTGGCCTCTTTTAAAATCTTGAATATAACCATCATATTATTACAAGATTTATAGAAAATATTTCTTCATTTAACTACACAAGACCTTTTTGGTTTATAGTTTTAGATAATTATGAAAAATGTATATATTTTTAAATCGTAATTTTTTCCAATAAACCAATATTTTCAAATGATATACTTTCTTCATTCGAGTCAATAACCTCATAATAGAAACTTTTACATTATATTCATTCCAAATCATCTTGAAGACATATGAAATATAATTTGAAATTTAGGGATTAACGTAAAAATCCAATGATGGGTATAAAAGAAGGTGATAACTTGTTAGGGATTTGAGATATATGAAAACTCATTAATTTTTTTTTATTTTTAATAAATACATTTTTTTCACTTTATAGATCATATACATAATTTTAAATATGAAATCATATTATTTACTTGAAAACTTATATAATAAATCTCATAATCAAGTATAAGGTATCAATAAAGAATTTTTGGTGATCACATTCACCATACCTAATGGATGAGGCTAACAATTCTTGGCCCACTAATTTTTTTATATATAAGGATTATTTACCTAGCCCAAGAATTATGATCTTGAGAGATATTAATCATAACCAAATGAATTCAAGGGGTTTATAATTTTGATCCAACTCTTCATCATTTATAATTTCCAAGAACCATAACCAGAATAAACCAAATTTTGGATACTATATCACCATAACATTATTAAAGCTTTCAAACCATACATAGAAACATTTTTAATAGTGGAAAAATTGAGCATGATAAAGATCACTTAAGATGATAATATGGAAAATTATTAAAAGAAACTTTTAGTGGTAGTAAAAATAAATACATTAAAACATATAAGTAAAACTTTTGAAGAAAAATACCCTTACCTTGAGTATTAATTGTCTTCATACGTTCACAACTTTTTGAATAATAAAATTATATTAATTATTTTTTTTAAAAAAATCATTGTTATATTATTCCATTTTATTCATTTATCATTATGTGTTATTTATTTATTATATATTAGTTTTTTGAATTTTGAATTTTGAGGATTTTTTATCCTTAATTCTAAAACATATTTTGTATAATAGTACTGGTGAATGGTCCTTATTCAATGGATTCATTATCTATAAGAGAAAAGTTTTTCTTTTTTTATTAAATAGTTATACATAAATTTTTTACATTAAATATCATAATTAATATAGATTAAATATTAAATATCTATTTCTTTTAAATCCTTAAAAATAATTAATATAAAAAATAGAATATTTTCATTCAAGTTGGATGTAGAACTGACCCAATCACAAACATACTAAAAATAGAAAATGATTCTATTCAAATTAATGTTTAGGTATTGTATTCTTATTATATAATTATACATACCATAATTGGTAATGATAAAATTTATAATAAATTTCAAGAAGAGTTTGATGAATAAAATAAATAATGTATAGTAAAATAATTATGTTGTAGAGGCAAGACTAGTGCCCCATGGGGTTTAATTTTTATTTTTTTTTTTGAAATGAAAGAGGATTATCAACTAATGTGTTGAATTTCATCATATAGGGAGGGAAGGGAACTATACAACTAATGTGTTGGCCAACAAAGGGAGTCCTTGGGATAGAATCATTTTATAGTTCTAAATCGGTTCTCTTTTACATGACTATTATCTTATTGTATGTGGATATTTCATTGGCCTCCATCACTTTCGATCCAATTGAGTAGGGGATTTGTTGAAAAAAAGTGAACATAGACAGAATATTCTTATGAAATACCTTATAAATGAAACCCTACTAACTTATTCTTATAATCAATATCCAAAGAATAGTTTTTAAAATTACAAGAGAAGGAATGTATGTATAATATAGGTTTAAAACAAAATACTAGTTGGTTTGAAAAGGGTGAAGTAGTTTCCCTTTTATAAAAAAACTCTACTGAATTTATATAATTACTATATGATATTTTAAATATATCAAGTAGTTGAATTCAATGACAGGGTTGTAACCCCTATTTTCTATTATCACTAGATTAACTATTGATTAAAAATATATCTTTTTTAATGTTGCCTTTACAACATTCTTATAAAATATTACTTTCTCTGTCATCTAATGATGGTTCTAAACTCTCTCGATCATCCCCTTAGTATGATTTAGGTTTTCCTACTACTGTTTCTTATTTTGTATTTATTCTTTGGATTCCTTTAATCTTTAACACTAATAACATCTTTCTTTAAATCTCTCAAACTTCTACCTCTATCTCATTCATGGATTCCCCTTCCCTTGGCATTCCTTCATTCTTATTTTTATATGTTTCCTCTACTCCTATTATTTTTTTAGCTTAATTTATATTTTTTGGATCTTCTTTCTTTAGTTTCATCTAGATATATAATATATTTTAAGATCAATTCAAAATCAATGGTTCTTGTGTCAATTTTTTCCATATCAAACCATGGTCATTCCATTTGGTTTTGATATAGTTCTCCCAACCCTAATAAAAATTTTACTATCTATGTTGCATCGATGGGGACTAGGTACTATAGCATGTTGGTGTAGTAAATTTTTGAGGCACAATAATAATTATTCTATAATGTTAAGATTCATAATAGGATATGGAGATCTTTTGGTTTCACTATTATTGTTATCAAATGTTTATGACCAGCCTATATTGGGGATTCTAGTAAAAGAATTTATAAACCCAAATTAATGTAATAGTAGTGTGAATCTGATTGTATCCAAAGAATATATTGCGTTGGTGTGTTACTATATTCTTTATTTGGTCTACTTTGTGGAAATTTTGATCATATTGAATTGGTTTTAACTTAAATTTAAACTAATTTTCATAACCTCAGATATCCCCCAACCTTCCCTATTAAATCATGATATTATTTTAACACTCTTTTATTTTATATCAAATAAAGTGAATCATCACTTTTGTACACTAAACTAGAAATTTTTTCTTAATCGAAGGGATGTAATAGTCACTACAACCTCAAGTCATCCAGATCTCGGTAATCATAAATCTCCAGTCTCCATTGGGTCATTCCACTGCTCATGATCAAAATCCATAAAGAGAACATAAGTGTCCTGAGTGTATGATCCAATGATTAAGGGAAGATGAATTCAAAATTCATATAAATAAATAAATATCATGATGTTATAATCAATTAAAAATGAGTTCAAATATATATAATAGAGAATATTTAAATTCAAATAAAAAATTCATTAGCAAGGGTAAAGTCAATCTCCTCAGCACAAGCACTATGGGAATAGTGTTACATCATAGAATATATTATAGTAAAAGGAAAAAAGAAAAAGGGAAAATAAAATAGTATAAAAACATATATCAATCAAAAAAATAATAGAAGCATCCACCCACCTCATTTAGTAGTTCCACCTCTAACAAAAAACTGATTAGAGGTTCATCAGGTTTTAGAATCCTCTCTCATGTGTGTAGCCCAATTGTATTTACCATTTCCAATGATTTTAGTTTCGTTGAGAATATCACTCAATTTCTATGTTGATCTCATTTAATTCGATTCTCACTCATTTTAATCATAAGGGGTCAGGATTTACCAAGTGACTAAATCTCAAAAATCAACTTATCGAAAAATTATTCCCCTATAATCGAGTTATATATACCCTCCAAAATAATAAGGAATGAAATGTTATGATGATTTTTCACTATAGTGAAAATTCAGTTTTAATTAAGGGTCCTCATTGGGATGAGTTGGGATATAATTTAGATTAGTCATGGAAGTGGGATTTCAAATTTGGGGTCATTTCATTACTACACATAGGATTTTGTGAATCTGTCTTGGAACAATATGTCTTTATTCAAATAGTTATATTGGAATGTTAATCTAGATCCTCTAGATTCCATACTTGAAAGAATATTTGATCTTCGCATGATTCTTTATTCCTAGAAATTATGAAAATTCCTTTTTTCATGAAATATTAATGGTTAAAATACACATGACAGGCTTTTAATAGTTGAATGATTGATGATATGGAATCCAAAAACCCTGCTTGATGTCTCGGGTTAACTCCACAAATCATTCATTTGATCTTCCAATTGATGAAATTTTTTATAAATTAATAATACATATGATGTATCAAGGCTTTATGATCAGTTTCATGTCTTACACTCATCCAAACAAAGCCTTGTGTTGGGAGTCTCCATAGGAAATGATGAAGTACTAAAGTCTTGGGATCCTTGAAATGGTTTTACACTAAGTGAAAAAATATTATACTAAAACTAAAAAATTCAAAAAATACATATCATGCCTTATTATCCTCCTCCTGATAAAGACTTATTATCAAGTGTGAATAATTATTCCCTTTCTAAGAAAACCATACACCCAATATCCAAGACATATAATAGATAGGAAAAATTCTTATATTATTAACTCTTTTATTTCTCCTAAGAACCACAAATATGCATTCTGTTAATGTAATATTTATCATATTATGATTTCAAAATAAATTTATTTATTCTTAATATAAATTAATGTATTTCAATTAAATTAACATGAATAAAATAAGTAAAAATTCATATTGGATACATTTAATAATTTAGTTTTATATTCTCAAAATATATGTGAAGGGTATTAAATACTTAGGATTTAAATTAATTATGAGGTTAATTTACAATAAAAATTATATAAAAATATGAAATGTTGTCTCACATCACTCCCCTACACTTATTTTATTTCACTCCTATGTGATATAGTTAATTATATTTATTAAAATAATTATAATTTCTAGTCATAATTACACAAGCTAGAGAAGAATAAAATCATTGAGTCCACTATTTTTTAAATCATATTTTATGTTTTATGAATTAAATTTACCATATCATTTCAATTTAATCACAGAGTTTAGTTTTAGAAGATAAATAGATATATTTAAGTGTATTATAGTTTTAATAAGTGTACTTTTTGTTTAACCCTTTTTCCTAAGTTTATTAAACCATAGATCTCATTTCCATTTGATCAATACAACTCAAATGAGATTTACAAAAATCAATTTTACACATCTTCATATAGTTTAAATAATCTTATCACCTAAAAGAATTAATTTTTGATAACTATGAACTTATTATATTTTTCCAACCACTTATTTTCCAATAAATATTCATAATATTTATTGAATATATATGTATAAATTGAATCTACTCACACACCTAGGGTCTAATGTCTCATAGATTCACCCAAGGATCCCAATTTCCCATTTTAATCTACTTTAAAATGAATTATATCAGTTTATTTTGAGTTTTCTACCTGAGGTATACTTTTTTCCAAATGAAAGCTTACCATGAATTTGGTTACAAATTCCTTGTTCTAAAACTAAATATCTATGATAACTATAATCAAATTTACTATAAAATAATTTTGACTCTCATAATTTTAGAAATAATGAAGTCCCACCTTTCAATAATTTTTTTTTCCTATACATTATAGATTTCAACTTGTGTTTTCTAAACCTAAATACAATATAATAAGTTTAAAAAAATTAAGACTAATTTATATAGATAATCTGAATTTATTTTTATATAAAAAACTTTTTATTTTAACTTAAAAAACCATAAAAATGATAATACTAGAAAAAAAAATTATATTATAAGATACATGTCCCATCCCCTATAGTTATTTTTGACACCATTTAAATTAACTATGGAATACATTTTTTAGTAAAAATATATTTAAAAATGAAAAGTATCTAGACTAAATTATAGAAAAGAGAAAACACAATATTGGATTATCAACCCATTGGAAAGAGTATTTTGGACTCCTCTATTGGTTCATTTAAAAAAATATTCATATTAATGACTCACTTATTATTCATTAAACATATATGGATTCTTTGATTCTTCTCATCTTAACCTAACTACACCAAATGGAAACAAGCTAGTTACAATGAATGGTCGAGTCCACATGGAATGAATTTTTCCAGACATGGGATTTATCCTTTATGAGAAAACTATCATGTTTTCTCCTATCTCAAAAATTATTTTCTATAAGAGATTGTCAAAATTTATCCCACATGTATCATCAAACAAAAGACTATTTTCCATTTTTAGTGGGTGATTTAAGGGAATATCAATTTTACTAAAACCTTTAATAAATATATTATTGATCCTATCATTTCCTAAAAATGATCGATTATTCCTCACAATTGTGGGATTACTCACGGTATAAATAACATCAATTTTTGTATTTCCCACTTAAATCCCAACCTTAGCAATTATATGGTTTGACACATTTCATGTTTCCACCATGAAGTGGAATTGCTCAAAATTTCCAACCAAAATTTTGTAAAATAATTTTCATATATCATTTTCCAAACACTCAAGACATGTCTCTAAACATACCACATACATAATGAATTCATACAAAAATACCTCCAAGAATATCATAAAAAATATGAATAATTGCATACCATACACCATTTAATGGTACCTTGGTCATTATAAAGACCTAATGGAATCCTTCGGTAATGAAGAATACCTAATGTTCATTTGAATGTGGTATTGAACTGGTTTTGTGGATCCATTAGAAGTAGTATAATCCTATATCATTTATCAAGGAATAAATAATGATCTATTCGTACAAAAATATCTAAAATTAGTTAAAAAAAGGTAATGGGGAAGAGACCTTTTGGAAAACATTGTTTAATTTTTTTATTAAATGTAAACACTTCGAATAATTTAAATTATTTTGGAGACTGAATCATTAAATCGATTCTATATAATTATATTGAAAAAATAGGAAAATTTGAACGTGACTTACCCACTAGTATTTTGATATTGGGTATATAATTCTAACTCCAAAAATTATTTCTTTTTTCTTTTTTAACAATTCCAGGAGGGTTTAGTTGAGCCATGTTTAGGGTTGTCTCATTGGTTTGTATTCATACTCTATAAAAATATATTTCATTCTTGTTATTGGGAGAATACCTACAATACTTCTCAGTGTCTAGTTTATTTTTGTAATGTTTTATTTCAAAATTCCGAACAATTGGATATCTGAAATGGGGTTTCATTTACTTGAATGATTATGGAAAGTTTCTACATTATTTTGTGAAAAACATATTTTAATATAGATAGAGTCTTCTTCAATTAGAGTTAAGAGGGTTTTCTAATTATGTTTTCAACTCAATGTTATCCATGCTACCATCTTGCACATAAAAATAGATTTTTTTTTGATAATTTTGAATCAATATTTAAAATAAATATCATAAAAATAATAGTAATTAGTACACATCGTAGATTCAATATTAATTTTATTTTCAAAAAAACATAAATAAATTAGGGGTTAATAGTTCTTATCCTAGTCGATTTAGGTAATTAATAATTTCTAAATTTCTTTTAAAATAATAGGAAAACTCAATGTGATTTAGTATAATCATAGATCTCTCCTCATGGGTATGTTTTATGGAATCAAGAGTATTAAAATTCACTTTCCTCTCTCCAAAATTCAATGAAATGGTAAAACCATTAAAATTTATTACTATTTTAAATTCTTAAGAAATATATTGTATAAAATAATACAGTAATGTGCTTTATATATTTATTCCTTCTTGTTCTGAATACAGAAGTCAGTAGGGAATAAAAATTCAAGTACATTTACCAAAACATCCCCAAGAACTCCAACAGGATAGGTAGTGGTTCAGTTAGGAAATTTCAAAAATAGTCATGTGGGTTTGAGAACTCAAATATATAATTATTAATAAATAAAATAATTCATTACATTCATAGTTTCTCTCAAATAAATTATCTAATTATAAAAAATTAATCCTTCTATAGCACAAGGGGTGGTGAATAAACCTGGATCTTGTAATTTACTATGTATTTATTTGTTAATAAGGACTGATACATTTATACCAATATTGAACATTTCATTTCCATATAATATACTCTTCTTGGAGAATATTTATTTGATAAATTTCATATAAATTGGATTTTTTTAATGGAATACAATAAAGAAATGTTGATTAATACCTTTTTCAATATCTTAATAATATCTTTTTTTAGTGTCTATTCATTAGTTATCTTGGTTGGATTTAATCCATATGGGAAGGGAGGTTGGGGATAATATAGGTATTCAATCTTAAACATTACCATGTACATTTTCAATGGGGTTGTCTTAATGGGTTATTCTTCTTTCATTCTTTTTCAGTGATAGATTCTTCTAGTTCAGTGGGATTTACACTTAGAGATTCAGCTTGATTTTATGATTCTTTATTATTCTTTAACTCTTTTCCACTCCTCAATTAAATGTAACAAATATATACTTTATGTTTAAAAATTTACTCAAAATAAATTTTACTTACTACTTGATTTTTCAAGTAATTTAATGTATACATGACCTCATTGTATTGTTCTTGAATCTCCATCAGTGTTGATCCAAGAATGGTGAGGGTATTATTTTGACTGATGTATGACTCTACAAGCTGTATCAAAATTTCCATATTATTGGGTTGTCAATTTTTCCCTTGTTTATATCTTATAAAATGTTGATATGTTCTTCTTTGAAAGGGAGGGGCTATGAAGTTTTTTGGAAAAGATATTGGAATGATGGTCATTTGGACTATTGTTTGCTAACTTCATATGGACTATTAGAATATACTATAAATCCTTGATTTTATTACTTTTTTCGTACAGTATTTAGTACAAGGAATCATATGTTTCATTTACTTGTACTTGAGGGAAACCATCTATTTAATTCTAAAGGGAGTGAGATAATTGGAAGACCTAAGGGGTAGTGAAGTGTGGTCACCTAAAATTTGTTCAAAAATAAATTTATCACAATAGAAGTTAGTTCATCTAGTTCAACTTCACAAAAATTGGGGATAGAGACCATCAAATCTGGTACCCCTCTTGTGAAAGTTCATGTAAATAATTTTTGGTAATTTTGGAAGATCAATTCGATTAGTTCTTTGACCTCACTAGGGGATTTTTCTATCAGTGCTCCTCTAGAGGAAGCATCCAATTGTTTTTGGTCACTTTGTAACAACCTAGGTAATTTTAGGATAAATCATTTTCATGTATTTTTATTATTCATTAATTATATTTTTTATATTTATATTCATTATAATTATAATAGGTAATTTCAAATCCAAATGGAAAAAATTTATTTCTAACCAAATTGGGTTATCAATAATTATTTGGTTTTATTTAAAATATTTTATTCTAAATTATATAATTTTTTTTGAAAACAAGAGTAAATTCTTTTTTGAATCTGGTATGTCAAAATTATCTTAGGATAAATTTTTCTAATTATATAAAAATATTGAGTTTTTAATAAATAATGAAAATACTTATTTTATTGAAAACTACATTTTTTCAAGTATTTACAAAGTAATATTCTATTTGGGATTAGTTTTAAAATCTAAATAGTTCCTTTTGATTGAAAATAATCCATCAAATTTTATTGGAATCAACATTATAAATGAATTTGGTAAAAAACACTTTTATACTTATAAAGAAATTTTTATGAAAACCTTTTTGCATCACATTTTTTAGGTTTAATTTTAAATTAAATTATACCACTAATGTGAATTGAATTTGATATAATTGATTCCATATTTTTTTTAAAAATAATTAAAATTATTAAATATGTTTAAATTAATTTTTGGGCATAATTAATACCAAAAATATTAAAATCATGTCACCAAAGTGAAGGTTATAACCAAATTATTGAGGGGGTTAATAAAAGATAAAGGGGTTTAAATGACATAAAAACTAGTCTAAATCCAATTTTACAGAAATATTTTGACCATATATCATCTTATATTAATAAATGGTTCATTTTTGATTATTCTACTTTTAGTAATACATAAATATATTTTAATCTTTTTAAAACTTCCATTTCTGTCATCTTCCTCACTTATAAAAGGACACCTCATATTCTATTATCTACCAACATTTAGAGTCGTTTTTTTTTAGACAATACTAGATAAAATTCCTAATTAGAATCCCTCTATATATCATAGACTTCTTGGTTTGATCATAAAACTAAACTAGTATGGATTTAGGTATAAAACTAAAGAGTTTATCTGAAGAAGTGGTACTGTTCTTAACAAAGAATTTTCATTTTATTTTTTCTTATACATTATAAAAATATTATTCCAACATTATAAACTAATAATAAAAACTTCTTCAATATATTGATATTTTTATATTAGGTATATTACCTTTATTAATCTTCTACTTCCATCAAATGAGAAATAGAACCATAATTCATGTGTGTGGTGGACTAATACCACTCGAACCAATGTAAATAATTTTCCATCACCACCATCCATGGATGGTTACGATGTTGGATATAAAGTATATATATATATATATATAACAATAATAATTTATTTATCATTCTCAAAATACATAACCGCCTAACCGAGGTTCCACTAAATGGTGACCCGATTTGGTGGGTCATAAGGCATAAAGCACACCACCCCATAATCTAGAGTTTTCCGACTAGAAGTGAGGGGATAGGGTGTCTCTATGGAGAGACTATGACCTTATCTCAGAGTGTATCATAGATGTATTAATCACACTAGTCAATAGAGGAATTTTTAAATCATCTATATAGAATATAAATATCTAAAATAATAATAAAGAAACAATTCTAAATGAAATTTATTATACAAAATGATGTTTTATTTCATGTCTCTACATTGTATGAAAAAGGTATACAAGAATCCAGTTTAATACATTTATCAAAATACAAAAAAAAACAAATCAAATATCCCATCTAGTATGACAAGCCTCAGCTAATTAATTTTCTCCCCTTCTTCTAAGCATAGCACAAATCAACCATCATACTATGGGCTCTTTCCCTGGTCCCTACCCATATCCATATAGTCTATTTAGGTACCCAATAAAGGTTCGATCATGGTGTGAGATAACACTAAGTAGGTCACCATCAATGGGGTCAATGAAAAATTGAATCTATGTGATCTAAACACATTTATTTTTTAATATATCTTAGGATTATAAGTACTGAAATTAAAGTGATCAGGTAAAGTTGTATTGTCTATCCAACAATGCTCCTTTTAATAATAGTCAGGCTCCCATGAAAGATCAATAGTAAAATATAATTAAGAAAGTGATAAAATTATGTCAAACCACAATAATCTAATATCTATACCATAGATAGCTGTAATACATTCTAAAAGATCCACCACATCAAAATTGTACAACTTGGGGTAAACCACTACTGTGACATTGTCCTTTAATATAGTATAAAACATTCAACATGGACTCATTGTATAATAAATCCATCCTCAATGGCCTCAACATGTAACCACATGTGTCAGGTCATGAAGGTCTAGATCTAACGTATAAAAGAACAATTCATCCTCGTTGAGTCCTAGGAGCAACTGGATGGAAACTTGGTAAAGACCTAGGTAGAGTCCAAGGATTATGTCAACATCACATGTCAAATGGAAGTCCAAGATATTCGAATCCAAGGGGTATAAGGGACCAAGTTATCTTATGAAATCAAGACCCAATGAAGAAACAGTTCCAAGGAGTCCCCTATTATAAATAATATCCTTGGGGGAAATGTCACTGGCATCTAACGGAATCAAGATCCAAGGTATATCAACCAAGGAATCCACTACCATTTCAAATCATCATATAATTTCATTCATTATTTCACATTAAATCACATTCCATGAGGTCTTCCAACTCCTATAACAATTTCTATTTAAATAATTAAAATAATTCACATCATGTTATCACATGGAAAAGGATTAAAACTGTCTTTTAATATCTCAATTAAATTCAATTCAAATTATAAAGGGCTTCCTAAAACTAGGAAATATCAATAAAACCCCATTGATGGTAAAATAAATGCATAAAAACAAATACACACCCCTTGGGTGACCTAGGTTAGGGTAACAGCCTCCAACAATCTCTATAGTACTCATGCGAAAACTGAACAAGTTCAAAAAATCCAATTCAAATATTTAATAAATTAATGGGGAACCTCCATAAATCACAAAATTTGGTATAATTTCAAATAGTTATATAAAACATGAAACCTCAACGGAAAGGTATAGAGCACCTATCATATATCCATAGTTGAGAAATCATCTTGTATCGAGCTCTGATTCCGTTTAGATCAAGATAAAATAAAGAACGGATGGAAATCATACAAATTGGGAATATTATATTTCACCTAAATAACTACATTGATACCAAGATGGATTAAAAAATATAAAAGATGATCAAAGAACATGCAATTATGGTTCTAATGAAGTAAACAGCCATGGATTCCTAGATTGGATGAATAAGGGGATCCAATTATACCCTTTGATCTTCAAGGGTACTCCCACGGCCAAGTTTATATCTAGTTAAAATAATAAGAAAAAATGTTTAGGTTTCAAAACATTTTAGTGGAGAAAAGGTAATTTCCCCTCATATTTATTGGTCTCACGATTGGGCTACACGGTTGGCCAAACCGTGTTCCAACAGTGCACCTTTCACTATGTTAAGGGGTACTGTGCATGGTTCATGCACACAATTTTTATAAGAATTTTAAAACTATGCAACACCCTATATTAAAAACTATATATTCCCACACATACACATGCTCTAGAGGTTTCATAGTTTTTTCAAACCATGTGACAACCTACAACCTAGTGTTAATCCTCATACGGTTTGGGGTAGCCATGCGGCATATCCCATAAAGTTTCTCCTAATCATGTGTCCTGTTAATTTTTTCAAAAAAAGTTGGTATTTGGGCTCTGAACATTCCCTAAACACCCCTAATACACCCATGACTTCATTAATAATCATTAATAGGTCATAAAAAATCATTTCACTAAATCCAAAAAAAATCCATACCTCACAAGAAAATTTGTGATCTTATAATATTCCCACATTAAAGAAATTCATCATCGAATTTCCCTCTCATATGTGTTTAATAATATCCAGGGAAAAACTCCATCCATTGAGTGCATACATCATCCTCCCACTAACAAGTCTCTCTATAAATCGTAATGATTCCATACTTGTTGTACTAGAGTAACTAACTATCTTGATAGAAACTTTGTGCTCATATAAACAATAAGAATATGATGGTCCCCAAAGGACATATCATCCTATAACTACACCTCATCTGTATGAAGTTTCTGAGATGGGTCTAAGAGATAATAGCATAGCTATGATACATGGAATATGTTGTTCATGGGATGATACCTTAGAAGAAACTACAACTGATTGGATAATAGCTCGTATCTATCCAAAATCTCGAAAATCATGAAATACCACAGTGAAATATCACACTATGTCATAATCCTTTCATGTCCCAGCCTTAGTGAGATACGTAAAAAAGACTAGATCCTAGACTGAAAACTCTAGAGGTCCTCGATGATTATTGGAATAATATTTGTATCTTGACTGTATGGTAGCCATATATTTTTGAATCTACTAAACATACTCAAAAGTCTCATGCATGAAAGTTTTCCCAGTAAAGCTACCTTACCTGCCTCTAACCGTCACATGGGTGATCAGTATGGCCTAATGTAAAAATACACCTAAGGTTCCATCTGTGTAGTCACCTGATAACTATTATAGTAGGATAACTCAACTAAATGAATATGCCTTTCCAAACCGCCCCCAAAAACAAGGACCCATGATCTTAGAATGTCCTCAACCACAAAAATCATATGATATGACTTACCATTAGTATTAGGGTGGCATCATATGCTCAATAGAACCTATTCACCCAAATACCTCTATAAAATCTACCAAAAACTGTGACACATTTTGGGTGTCCCAATCTAAAATGATAGAACAAGGTACCCCATGAAGCCAAATTATATCACGAATATATAGTCTCTCAAAATTAACAACTGAGAAGGTCTCCCTTGTTAATATGAAATAAGAAACCTTCATGATCTTGTCTATACAAACCCAAACAATATCCCTACCTCAAATAATCCTCGGAAAACTGGTTATGTAGTCCATTCTGACATCATCCCATTTCTACTTGGAAAGGGGTAACTAGTATAAAAGTTTGGTTGGTCATTGATATCCCTTTTTCACCTACTGATAGGTGGAACACCTCATTAAAAACCCATCTACCACATGTTTCATCCTCGACCATCAATACTAGTAACGTAGATCATGATACAAAATAGTAACTCTGGGATGAACCACCAAAAATGAGGCATCAAACTCCTCCATCAACTCCACATGTATGTCCAGTGGAACCCAAACCTGACCATGTATATGCAGGATCTCATCCTTAAACATAGTCCAACAAAGAGGCAGGTCCTCAAATTCCACACTCCCTCATAGGACTAGTCCCTTAGAATAATAAATTGGTATCATCCTCACTCTATCAAGAATAGTATAGCACACAACTAAAGATGAAATAATGGTTAACCCCAGGCCATCCTACACATCCAAGTGTATTTAATAAACAATTTCATAAGTTGTCACTCACTAATAGAATCTTAAACATCCTGTGTCTTATTCCTCCTTCTCATTTAATCGGAAACTACCATACCAATTTAAAAATATAGGCATGATAGTTGTCGAAATACTGTAGGTACTCAACCCACATTTGTTTCCACATATTCGAGTCACACTATGTCAAAATATACTTGAGTTTTTTGTGATCTGTGTACACCAAAAAATTCAACAATTAATTAGTGTCTCCAACAGCACAAAGCATGTACTATAGTGGTTAACTCGAGATCATGTGTCATGTAATTCATCTCATGTCACCCTAGCTGATGAAACCCATATGCCACGACTCTATCCCCTATATCAAAATTTCTCCTAGATTGATACCAAAGTCATCTCAATACAGATTTTAGCTCATCACTGGTTCTAGAAGAATCGGTACCTGTGCTAATGTATTTCTCCCATTCAACTCCTAAAAGGTTGTCTTGTCGGTATCTGACCATGAAAACTCAACACCCCTCTTAGTCAAGATCATAAATGGTGTTTAAAAGAAGGATAATTCATATATGAAATCCAATTAATATTCATTTATCCCATAAGAAACACTATATATCAATGATTTTCATAGGATGCTTCTAGGAAACTACAGCTCTCACCATCTCCGAGTCAACTAATACTCATGTCTTTGAGATAATATGACCCAGGAAGGGAATTGTATCCATCCAGAAGTGTAACATTTTGATCTTATCATATAAATAATTCTCTCATAGTGTATCCAAAATGGTATCAGGATGTTAGGCATGGTCAAGTTAATTATGAAAATACACCAAGATATCATCCATGAAAACCACCACATACGAATCTAGATATGGATGTAAAACTCGTTTCATCAATACCATAAAATTGATGGAATTTTCATGATAATTAATGGAATAACCAGATACTTATATAGATCATACATACTATGAAAATGTATATGAGGTATATCAGAAGATCAAACTTAAACCTGATGATATCCAGATCTAAGATCAATTTTCAACAACACCCTATCTCCTCAAAGTTGATCAAAAAGATCATATATCCATGGAAATAGATACTAGTTATTAATCATCACCAAGTTCAATTTCTCATAATTCACACATAACCTGAGGTTATCATCCACATTTTTAATAAGAAGGTCCATCAAACCCCATGGATATGTATTGGGTCATACAAACCAATTTTCCTCAAAATACTCTCATTTTCTCTTCAGCACTTGAAACTCCACAGTAGCCATCCTGTAAAGAGTAAAGGATACAAGTGAATCTCCTAGAACTAGATTTATAGTGAACTCCACTAATCTATAAGGAGTTAAACCTAAAAATTCATCCAGGATAATGTTCCTAAAATGATTAACCACTGGAGGAAAATTATCCTGATACGTTCCCTAATCATCCTGATAAAAACTAGTAATTTGGGCTATCAACCCACCTAACCCATGATGTCATGGTCTAGATCATCTCGCCCATATATCCCACTCTACATCATGAATATAAATGATTCCATTTGTTGATGTGAAAATCAACATATAGTGATATAAATCTGCATTAGATTGATAAAAGACTAGCCAGTCCATCCTGAGTATGACATCTAACCCTATCATTTCTCAGAGAAAAAGATCTCATACAAATTGAAACCCACAAATCTCAAGATGGAACTCTATGTACTATCTTAAACTCTCTGTTATAATACCCAAACTATTTCCAAGAATCATCATTCCATTATAAAATCAAACATAAAACCCATTGATTTTGACCATAGGTAAAGTTATAAATCTATGAGAAGCACCATTATTATAAATAGAAAATAGTATCATAAAAACATCTAGTATTATACCTCTGCCATAGGTGGACCAGTACTCTTCTCTTAAATTTTACGTTGTACAGAATATATTTTTCATGAGTCGTGGCTCTATGAAACTACCTCACTACCTAGAGTAGGCCCACTCTGTTATCTAGGTAGAACTATTTTTTGGCTACCTTGGCCATGACCACCACCTCAACCTGAACGATTGGTACTACTCTAGCTCCCAACCTAATATGGAACTAAAAAACCCACTTTCAAACCTGAATCTAGAGTTGACCCTCTGCCACTATCTTTTGGAAGGAATTTCCTATATAAACGTTGTATGTGGTCCATCCTTCCAGAAGCTTGGCACTGGACTGCATCTCGATCACAATGATTCCCCATATGACCTCATCACCCAATTTGGTGATAGAAAAATGATCTACTAGTACTAACATCATGGCGAGAACTCTCCTCATTGGAAGCCTCAAAATGTCCCTTCCTACCACTGATAGTTGAACCACTGGGTTGAGATACTATACTTCTCATCTCTTCACTTATATCTTCCCTCAGGTTATACTCTATAATAAGATCCATATTTACTATATTAGTAAAACTCATCAACCTAAACACATTGACCTATGGTTGAACGGAATTTCTAAGATATTCCTCAAATCATCTCATCCTCAATGCCTCATCAAAAAGAAAAATTGGTGAAAAAATCGAATCTAGGTAATTTGTGGCGATTATTTCATAACATTCATTGTTCCCTTCTCTATATTCATGAACCCACTATCCAGATCTACTCTCATAGCCTTAGGAAAAAATTATCATAGAATGTGGTTTAGAAATCACCCAAACCATATCTCACAGCATGTCATCCTGGTTCAAAACATCCCACCATCACTTTTCTGCTCCCTAAAGCAGCTAATTCTAAGCATTACTCTCCTCTCAGTTGGTGTCTCCTGTTTCTTAAAGATTGAAAACATATTATCAAGAAACAGCTCAACAGCTAGTATACCACCATCCCGGTGAAACATGGGTTGATACTACTACTAGAATAAATGTGTCAACTCAGCAATAGAAAAAGAAGGTCATGATTCTCCCTATAGAGTCTTCATATAGTATAAAACCCCCTCAAATAACTATTCCTCGATACATATGTCTAGTAAAACCATTGGTTCCTCGGCTATAACTATAGGAGGATATTCTAGTATCCCATGGACCACCACCTCTGAAGCATTTTCATTCCCACACTCTTGGAATGTGACTGGGGTTCATCACAGATTCATGTCTCTACAATACCAAACACACACCTCAAAAAATATTGATAACCAAAATTGCACTACTAAATGTGTAAGTTATGTCCAAACCATCCATTAAACAAAGAAAACCCATATGCCTTATCCTACATCTATGACTAGGTAAAAAATAGTCATAAATAGCACTATAAAGACTACCTAAATCCCACTAAAAAGTCACATCATGGTCAAGTTCTCTATATCCACAATTTATAATTCCATTTGAATTCATATTCATTTTATGTTTCCCTTTCAATGGTTGAACCAAATGGGTTGCCACTACCGATTCACATGGTCCCATACACCCAATGAACAAAAATATGGAATCCACTTAATCCACATCCTAACATGTTCCAGTCCATGCGACCAATGGTCCATGACTCAACATGCCATAGTTGACTTCTTAGGGTGTGTTTTGTAGCCCAATCATCAAAACACTATTTAGTTTATAGTAGGCACTATAAGTACCATTATGTTTCTTAGTTTCCTAAACAAATAATTTATCACATCGTAGGAACATATCACAAATTCATGTAGTCATGCAATTCATCCTATAAGGAATGTCATAATGCATGGAATGAGAATCCTTATAGGTTCCCAAAATTATGCATGATATGAAAACCCTCATATCATTGGTAAATGGTAAAAAATATCCACAATCATATCAATAATAACATCAAAATTCAAGTGTGTCACCCAACAGTGGAATCAAATTAACTGCAATATTCAAAATCTAGAAAAATAATTTGCATCTAGGGAAATATTTCTTTTTTTTATATGTGGGTCAGCTACTCCTAGAAACAGATCATTAAAAAATTCTAAAACAATCTGAATCCCTTGTCTATTATTGAAAAATGGTAATTTGTAAACTAAAGGCCATTTTATACCACTTTTTAACATCCCAACCTGGATGCCCCTAAATGGGCCCCGAATCTGTTTTTCACATGGCCTCAAACATTCCTCCTTGTATGCAAAAGGATTCTGACTAGTAGTGAGAACCTAGGGTTTGTCTATGGAGAAACTATTACCTCATGTCGGAGTGTAGTACAATGGTTGTAATCATAATAGTGAAAAGTGGAAGAACTAAATTTTCTAGATAGAAGATAAATATACCAGATAGGAATAAATAAACAGTTTCATAAGTAATGTATTATACAAGATGATGTGTTATGTCATCGATCTAGAAAGTATGAAATATTTGTATCAGAATCTAGTGAAATACATGTATCAAAATTCCAAAAACAACAAATAGATTTACTAAATAGTATCATGACCCACAGCTTAGTCCCAATATCCCCTCCACCTAAGTATATCACAAATAAAGCATCATACTATGTGTGATATCTCCTGTCCCTACTTAAATCCATATAGTCCATCCAGGTAACCAATGGTGTTTCGAACAAGGTGTGATATAACACTCAGTAGGTCATAACCAATGATGTCCATAAAAATTTATTCTATTTGATATAAACAAAAGTATTGTACAATATATCACAAGTATAGAATTACTGAAAGTAAAGTGATTAAGTCAAATGGTACTACCTAGACTACCAAGGCTCCCTGAAATAATTGTTAAAATCCCATACCAGAGTAGTGATAAAACATAAATAAAAATGTTATACAATCTTTTATAACCACTGTAACCTAATAACCATAGCATGGATATCTGTAACATATTATAAAAGAACCACCATTACCAATACATACAACCTAATGTAAACCACTACCATTACTATGCCATATAATCTATTATAAAACATTCTTCATGGCCTCTCTGTATAATCAAGTCATCCACAAAAGCCTGTCTATGTAATCAGAAGTGTCTGACCATGAAGGGATGGATCTGAGGTATAAAAGACCAAGGTATCATCATTGAGTACCATGAGCATCTCAATGGAAACTTGGCAAATACTTTGGTGTATTACAAGGATAATATCAATATCACATATATAATGTGATTCCAAGAAATCTTGATCAAAGGGGTAGCAAAGCCCAAGGAATCCTATGAAATCAAGACCCAATGAGGAAACATATCCAAGTAGTCCCCTACCATAAACAATATCAATTAAAGAAACATCTATGAGATATAATGGCATTAGGATTCATGGTATACCAACCAAGTCATCCACTGCCATTTCAAATCATCGTCTCATTTCAATCATTAGTTCACATTAAATTACATTCTATGAGTTCTTCCATCTCACATAACCATTACTATTTAAACAATTCAAACAATTCACATCAAGTTATCATATGGAAAATGTGGAAAACATTATCCTAATACCTCAATTCAATTCAATTAAAACTACAAAGGACTTAATCTAACAATGAAATATCACATGCACCCCATGGAAAATTGAATAAAAATTAAAATACAAAGGCATGCCCCATCGGTGGTCTAGGTTGGGGAAACAACCTCCAAAAATTTATAAGTTACTAATGAACAACTCAAACAGGTTCTAAATCATTCAATTAAACAATTTAATTAATTAACAGGGCATCCCTAAAAATCCTTGTAGGAAGTAAAATAGAAACTAGGAATATAATACACCAAACCTGAAGGGAAAGGTATATACCACCTATTGTAGGTCTATAGTGGAGCATTCATACAGTATCGAGCTCTAATTCATTTCATATAAAAATAAAAATTAATAATAGAAGAAAATCCCATAAATATTACATATTATCTTTCACCTAGATAATTATAATGATATAAATATAAATGAATAATGACACAATATAATAGAATAACTTAATGATGTTGTTCCTACAAAATTTATGGATCTTGATTCTGAGTCTGGATGAAGAAACTAGATCAAAGACTACTATTTGAGATTCAAAGGATCATATGTGGAAAATGTTCTATCAAACATAGGGAATGAGTAAATATGGTTCTGGTTTTAAAACATATTAAGCATGAAATGATAATTTCACCTAAAATTTTGGGGTCACATGGTTTGGCCACACGGTCGGCTAAACGATGCATGAACCGTTCACCCTTCACTATGCTATTGGGACATCATATGGTTCATGTGAATGATTTGACTAACAATGATGAAATCATGAAACAACCTCTATTAAAACTGTTGAGGCCTTTTCAATGGTTTGTGCCTAAGGGTTCCCCGATTCCTCAAATCATGTGACCTTTTGTACCCCACTCTCAATCCCTACATGATTATGGGAAATTCTGTGACCTGTCCTGCATGGTTTCTCCTAATCATGCAGTAACATCCCAGGTGTTTTATTTTTTATTTTTTAAAATAAATACATTTAATAAATAAGATTCCAAAAATTTAAATACTTGAATGAAGACCATTTTTTTAAATAGAATACTTCAAAACATCATTACAAAGCATGATATAATTCAAAAAACTCCCTAATAACATTAGAAAAACAACAAGAACGCCTTTAATAAACATAATAATTAATGAAGTGTAACCCATATGGAAAGCATCAACACAATCCATCCCATGAGGTGTCTAGGTAGTGCATTGGAGCTTCAGTGAAGAAGAGCTACCACAACGCGAAGGGAGGATGTGTGTATGGTTTTTTTCATGCATAGTATTGTCAAGAAGCCCATAACACCCATGTAAAAGGACCATTATTAGATTTATATGTATAATTGGTCACTATTCTTTATAAAAGTATGTTTCTAATGGTGGTGTCTTTTTATGATGGATCTGGTTACAGTCATTATTCACTGAGTTTATATTTTCAGTTACATAGTGTCCCTCGGATCAAATCATTCTGAGTCATGTGTTTTTCTCTATTTTCTTTAAGCCTTTGTACAGCCAAAAAAACCCTCATCACATCTATTTACTTCATCCTTCACTGATACGTTCACCCACATCAAATCGTGGCCCAGTAATATTAAAGGTTAACTGAAAATAAATCATGATCTTTAAATTAATTACAAAAATATAATTATTAGTTATCTCATTTAATGAGTTACAGTTGTTTCTATATACTTATATAAGTGGAAACAACTTATTTTGATATAAATAAATATATATTTTTTATCTTCATCATATTTTTTGGATATCCCTTAATACAGTATCTTAAAACATCGATCATTTGGTTGTTTGATTTATGTTTTTGATTGATTCAACATTTATGTTGTAGTGATAAATATATATATATATATATATATGACAATTAAATCATAAAGCTATTTATTAAATATAACTTTCCATGAATATTTTATAAAAATGGATGAAACCCTCATTTTATACATTCGAAAGGCTCGACTCACACCACCCTTGCATGTTTGGTGAAAATGAAAGCCATGAAGGCCATATATCTTCTTTTTTGATAATTTTTGGTAAGGTTTTTAAAATTTTAAAACTATAATTATTTGTTTCTATAAATATTATACAAAAATGGTTATAATATTTTCAAATTTATGATTTTAAAATATTTTAAGGTGTTATGTTTTCTAAATTCATATATGGATTTATGTGAGGGTTTTATTTTTCAAGATTTATATTCATAATTATGTTATTATGTTTTTAGAAAACCGTTATTAAGGGAATTGAATTTTTTATAAAATTATTATATGATATTATATAAGTAATTATAATTTCAATGCTTATTTAAAAATTTTATATTTTTGACCAATGATATCAAATAGTAAAAAATATTTTCATATTATTATTTAACATAAAAATTCAATAGGTTATTATAATATATCAAAATCTCTATGTTTTTATTTCTAATATGAAGTTACTATTTTTCTATTAGAATAAATGAAAGTTATCATTTAATGTGTGTTGTCAATTTATAGTATGTTTTAAAAAATAAAAGTTATCAAAGTATATGTGATTTTTTTTTAAAATTAATGATTTTCATTCATAATATAAGATATAGCCATTATCTATAGCCCTTTACATTTGATTCATACACTACTTTAATTTTAATGAGTCATTGTTTTATGTTCATTTTCTCTAAATTTATGTATTTAAATCAATTTTTTTTAACAATTCATTAAAAGAATGTGTTTTATTAACAAAGTATTCAAGGGAAGTGATCTTAAGGGTAATTTTAAAATTTTATGAATTCTTTATTCCCTTCTAAAATATGGGTTTCTATAGAACACTTATAGAATTTTTTTGAAAAGTAGTTTTTTTCCTCTTTAAAAATAATTCAAGTAGTTTTAAAGGGGTTTTTAATGGGCTTTAATTGAGAAAGTCGAGACTTTTGTAAAAAAACAAAAAATTAAATCTGTAACTTGGGTATTAAACGATTTGATGAGGAATGGGGAGTGAAATAATGACCCCATGGAACATATTCCTACTTGGGATATTGAATATGGACACATGGTTTTCATATGATCTACTAAGTATCATTATAATCCGGAAAGGAATTATAATTTTCAAATGCTTTTAAAGGAGAAATCCAATTGCTTTTCAAAGAATATTTCTGAAATAGTTTTTCAAAATTAAAAGTATTTTTAAAATGGTTTTGAAATGTATGTTATATAAATATCAAAAATATATATCTGATATAATATGTTTTAAAAGAGTTCAAAAATAAATATATTATTAAAAGTGTTCTTTACAGTTTTTAAAACCCCTTAATGGGAAAGATAATGATCATCTCATGTTTTAAAATGTTTTTCACATATATTTTAGAAATTCTTGGATGGATGGATTAGTATACAGAGATAAAGAATGTGAAGTGAATTAAATATTTTAATTATTTTTTTAAACTCTGATAAATTGAATGGTATTTGTCTAATTTTCTAGAACCTAAACTAAAAAAGGTCCTCTATTGTATAAAGAAATTTGTATTTTTTAGATATCATTTATGAAAAATACAAAATATGTTTTTAGATTCAAATATGGAAGTGTGGGATTTGGGATTTACATTTGGTATTAGAGGAATGTTCTGGATAATTTTAGAGATTAGAGCATTTCATTAGGATAAGTATCCTTTCTTAGTAAAAATCTTTATTCTATAATTTTTAGATGAGACGAAGGAGAAACTGAACAAATCTATTATCTCTTATATATGATTTTTTTGTTAGAATTATTATGAATTCATCCTTATATAAATTTGAACCCTTCAAAAATCTTTGACTAAATTGTAAGCACCTCTATAAATTTCTAACCCTTCTAACATATTATGATTCTTTTAAGGAATAAGATTTAACCATTATTCAATCTTATAAGCATAAATTTCATATTTTTAACACCATGGAAAGTATCAAGAGTTCCATTTCAAAATTTTCACCTTTTCTAACCAATATAAATAAAATATAAATTTTTATGAATCATTGGAAGGGGGAGACCTCCGTGAAACATATATATATATCATATTTTATGTTTTTGTTTATGTAGAAGAATCGGAGGAAGAATCAACAATGATTTATAAATATTCAAAGATGTTTCAACTCAACTCTGTTATAATAATCAATTCCAAAATGAAGTTCTATATTTTTAAACTCAATATATATTAATAAGAACTTCTATTCTTTGTTTTAAAGAATATAACCCCACTTGTGCAAGTAGCATATGGTAAAAAGAATCAGAATAACTTGAAGCCGCCTTGAAAATCAATATAATTGGAAGGAACTCTCAATTTTATAATAATATTCAACATTACAGAGATTGGTAAATGTATGAATGATTTGAAGAAGAAAAATTGAATTGAAATTTCATGATAATAGTACAATTGTTTTTGGATTAAATCGAAACTAATGTTTGAAGTGTGTATGTATGATTGAATTGTGAGGGGGGAAATCATTTAAGTGTGAGAATGTAACATATTAGGTTTTGATGTATTTCTTTATTTTAAATAAATAATATTAATAAATAATATCCCAAATTTTAAAGACAAGAGTGAAGATAATTTTTATTGAATCAAAAATATTAAACCATTATTACAATATAGAATCTCATTAAACAAACTCACTACTTACATCAGTAAAGTAAATGGAACACCTCTAATCAAAGTAATGTGGTTGAAAATGTAACCCACCTCTTTTGGGTCTTACATGGCTATAAAATTACGTACAAGAAAGATATCAAGGATACAAAGATTAATAGTAAAGTAAAGAACCATTTTCGTAAGTAGGAGAAATGTGCTTTGAATAATGTGTGTGTTATCCGAATCAAAGGTATGTAATTATAAAAAACTTATTTTTACCATTATAAAAATATAACCATCTTATTTTTTTTTGTGGTAGGGATAATTTTAAGACTCGTTGGTAAAAGAGGGCATGAAAAATAATTTAAAATAGATGTAAGTTAAAAGATAATTTTTTCTTTGATATAATAAGTCTTATTAATTGTTCAATTTTATTATTCTTCAATAAAAACTATATTTATATAAATTATATTTTTTAATAAAATAGATCTTTTTAAATTAATAGTTGTTAGTGTATAAATTTTATTGATTTTGGAATAAAATTTACTTTAATATTAATTTTAATATTTATGGTAACAAAATTGTGTTCCAACCTTGAATGGAAGACTAAGGGATACCTAAACAATAAATTCAAGACCCTCTAGTTCAACCCCATATGGGAGGCATCAACCCAATATATTATATGAGACTCCTAGGTAGTGGACTAGAACTTCAGTGAAGTAGAGCTACAACATCATGAAGGGAGGTCGTGTGTAAGTCTGAGTTTGTGCATAGTGTGGTCAAGATTCCTAAGGGGTCCCTATATAAGGACCATTATTCATCACTTTTTGTTATAAAAGTATGTTCATAGACATCATATCTTTTGATGTGGGATGCGAATATATTCACCCTTCACTGAGTTCAAAACATCAATTATATCGTGACTGTCAGATCAAATCAATCCGACCCATGCATTTATTTTATTTTTCTTCAACCACAGTTTGACTCAGCATCCCTCAAAATAACAATTTCCTTCATCCAACATAAATACCATCACCAACACCAAACCATATCCCCGTAATATTAATAATTAACCAAAAATAAATTGTGATCTTCAAATTAGATTTGAAAAAACAATCAGCATCCATATAATTTAATGAGTTCTGACTATTTTTATATACTTATACAATCAGTAGCAACTTATTTTGCGATATATATCTATATATATATATATATATATCATCAAATTTTTTGGATCCACCTTAATAAATTATCATAAAAATTCATTCTTTTGGTTTTGTTTTTTGGTTTCTTATTGCTTCAACATTTAAGTTGCAGCAAGAGATTAATTTATATATATATATATATATTCAACATCACAATAAACCAATAAAACTTTTTAAAAAAATGAACTCTCCAAAAATATTATATAAAAATGGAAGTGACCCTCATTTTATACATTGGAAAGGCTCGACTTGCACTACCCTCGTTCGTTCAGTGAAACCCAAAGACCAGTAAGTAATATCTCTTATTTGTTGATAATTTTAGGTAAGGGTTATAAATTTTGAAAATTATAATTATATATTTATGAAAATTTTACAAACAAAGGTTCATAATATTTTTAAATTTATGATTTTAAAATATTTTAAGGAATTATTTTTTCTAAATTCAATTATGAATTTCTTTGAGGGTTTTATTTTTCAATATTTATATTCATAATTGTGTTATTATGTTTTTATAAAACCCTTAATAATGGAATTAATTTCTTTAGAAAATTATACAATTATTTTAAATAAGAAATTAAATTTAAAATTTTGGTTTTAAAAATTTATATTTTATATCTATAATAAAATAAATAACAAAGTTTTTCTTGTTATTAATTAATTTTAAAATTCTTAAGTTTATTGGATTTTATCAAAATCCCTTTGATAATATTTCTAAAAATAAAATTTATTATATTATTCTCTTATAATAAATTAAATTTATCATTTTTTGTGTGTTTTCTAGGTACAATAAGTTTTAAATAATAAAATATATCATTTTATGTGTTTAACATTCTTGTAAATGCATTAATTTCATTTATATTATAAAACATTGACATCATCTATAGAAATTTACATTTCATGTATGCACTAGTTTAATTTTAATGAGTCTTTATTTATGTTCATTTTCATTGAATGTAAGTATTTAAAGGAAATTCATATTTAATGAAGTATTTAGAGAATGTAATTAATTAAAAAAGTATTCAAGGGAAGTTTTCTTATTTGTAATTTCAAAAAATTTATGAATTTTCTATTCTCTTATAAAATATGGATTTCTAAAAAACACTTATATAATTTTATAAAACGTTTATTTTGTAAAACTATAAATATTTTCTTCTTTAAAAATAATTCTTGTAGTTTTTAAAGGGTTTTAATGGGTTTTGATTGATAAAAGCTGCCCTACTGTAAAAAAAATAATTAAACTAAATCCAGTACTTGGGTATCAAACGTGTTGGTGAGGAATGGAAAGTGAACCCACAACCTCATGGGACATTTTCCTACAATTGATATTGCTTGTGAACACATGGTTTTCATAGGATCTATTATGTATCATTTTATCCCAGAAAAGAATTATTATTTTCAAATTATTTTCAAGGATAAATCCCATTGTTTTTCAAATAATATTTTTGAAAAATATTTCTAAATTATAAGTATTTAAAAAAAAGAAATATATTTTTTATATATCAAATATATATTTGATATAAATGGTTTGCAAAGTTTTTTTAAATAAATATTTATTAAAATATTTTTCACATTTTTTAAAACCCCTTATTGAAAAATTTATTGCTTATCCAATGTTTGAAAATATTTTTCATAGGTATTTTATAAATTCTATTATTGGTGGATTATCTTAAGGATCTAGCGCATGCAAATTGAATTAGTTATTTTTGTTATTTTTGTAAACTCTAATAAATCGTATCTTACTTTTCTCTTTTTCCTGAACCAAGTATAGAAAGGTCCTAAATTGTATAAATTAATGTGTATTTTTTAGTTTCCTTCTATAAAAATAATTCACAAAATATTTTTATTGACTAATATGTATATTCATGTATTGGAATATATAGTTTGGCATGTTTTCCCCCAAAAAGTTGGGCTCACAACTCTGAACAAGCCCTGGACATCCTTAGTAAACCCATTACATCATTAGGCTTCTTTAATAGGTCATAAAAATAATTTTAGACGAAACCATATTATATTTACCTCATAGTAAAACCTTCTATCTTATAAAATATAATATATTATCTATTTTCCCACTATTACATACATTTGTAAATGATATTGACATTCATGTGTGTGTGTGTGTGGATGACTGCCTCCATAAAGAAATATAGTTCATTTTTTATGAAATAGACACATGGATTGTTATTATAAGTTTATTTATTGTGATAATATGATATTTAATATATAATCATCATTATAGATAGATAAAATTACTCCAACCTTCTTTCTCTCATGGTCTTTGAAAAATGAAAATGTTACTCATGCGTGCATATGTACCATTATCTCCATGATTGTAACATGATTCATTTTTCATAACCATATTTCATTATTGATTTTAAAACAATAATTAATAAAAATAATTATAATTATTTTATTATTTTTATTCTATAGATCATGGAATAATGACCACTTTGACCATAGTCAACTTACTAAAGTCATTTTTCACATATGATTCAAATATCATCAAAACATTTTTCATGGACATAATTGGATATGTAATACTTTATAACATAGTAATAAATAAAATAATAGGAAAAATAAAATTGAATGTGGTTCTTAATAAATTTAATAATTAACATAATTTTATTATTTTTTATGATAAATAAAAGATATAATGAGTCAGACTGATGGTATGGGATACTTTACCTTAAATACCTTATCTAAAATTTTTTATGATTTATTTTTTAAATTTTTTTATTCCATGCCCATATTCTTAAAATTATTTTTTTCATGTATTTATATGGATATAAATGAATAATAAAGTACATTTTTCAAATTTTACTTCCTTTAAAAAGTTTTCAAATGAATCTTTTTTTTTTGTATTTTACAAAGAATTTTTTGAAAAAGGGAAAAAGAATGTTAATTTTAACATATACACCTCCAATAGTTTTTTCTTCCATAATAACTGTTATTTAATGTTTATATTCATTTATAATCATACTATTTTTCTTCAAATAAACTCCATCCTTCCCTTTATTTTTCTTATTTTAAAAAATAGTTTTAAATGGAATAGATATTTCAATATCCAAAAATGTTTTTATTTTGGGTCAAAAGAATATTTTTTGAGTGTAATGATGAAAATAAAATATTTCATGTGTTATGGTTATATAATGGTTCTTTGGAATTTATTATGAAGATAGGTGAGCCCAATAAATAACTTGATAATGGGTGAGCATGATGTATCTCATAATGATGAGTGATCATGATTTATCTCTTCAATGAATTGGGTAATGGGACAGAGTTAAATGATTAGGTTTCTCCTAAGAGATTAATGGAATTTTCCAGGTGTCTTATTCCATTTGTAATACTTATTGTAATAGTTACTTATAAATGATGTACTAAGTTAAATACATGATTAATATATTCATGTTACGGGATTTTATAGAAATCTAATGTTTTCATAAGTTTGGATAATGATCTTAGGTTTAAAATAAAGTATTTGGTTTTTCTTAAGGGTAAAATATATAACTTTTGGAAAAAAATCATTACATTTTCAAGGTTTCAAATAAGACTTTATGAGTTTTTTTTTTTAATTTATGATTTATTATGAATTTTTTTATGAAAATACTTAGTCATAGATGTTGATTTATTGGGTGATTAAATATTTATTTTGATCTCAAAGTTTATTTCGAAAAAAGAAAAATATTTATTAGAATTCATGGACTAATGGGATTCATTTATATATATATATATATTCATATCCATATCAATTAGAAATGTTTTTTTTTCTTATACCATGTTTTCAAATGTTTTCCACACTGTTTTAAGGATTATTAGGAACCATAATGAGTTTGAGATAAAAATTATAAATATATGTAATGAAAATAAAACTTTTATATCTTATAAGTTTTATACTATGTGAAAACTAGATACTGAGTGGAAGTTTCCACTTTGTGATGTAATATTTATTTTTTATCGGTGATGACATAATTCTGTAAAACTCTAAACTAAAGTATCTCAAGACATGTAATAAAATGAATTCTTTTCTAAATAATCAATTCCATATATTATTTAATCATGGGTCCTTATAATTGGTATTATAAGAAATGTTTATATAATATAATGAAATACCCTTAATAGATTTAAATTTTTTATTATCATGATGAATTTTTAGAATATTATAATATTACTTTATCTAAACTATTTCTGTTCAGAATTGTTTTCCAAAAATAAAATAGGAAAACTGAAGTAGGAAGGAACCAAGAGGACAATATCCTTCCAAATCAGTAACCTATAATGGTTTCAAATAGAACTGTGTAGTTTTTTGTTGTTATAGATTAGATTAAATGGGCAATAAAAAGTGGTGTAATTCATTCTAGAGAGAAACTAGAACTATCACAGAGGAACATGTCGATAGTGGATCATTTTATGAGACTTAACCCTCTAACATTCAATAGATTTTCAAACCTAATCATAGATGAGGGATGGATTAAATCCCTATAAAATCTATTCAAAGCCTTTGTTTTTTTAGATCCCCAAAATTTAACTCTTTCTATTTACTATTTTGAAGGTAAATCAAATCAATGGTGGTCAACATTTAATAATACTATCGAAATATAAGAGATTGATTCCATGAAATGGGATTTATTTAAGATGTTTTCCTTAATTATTATTTTCCTAAGGTATTTCTACTTAGGATGGAAAATCAATACTTGGAATTTAGGTTAAAGGACCAATATTTAGTGATCATATATGAACAAAAATTCACCTAATTAGTAAGGTAAAAAATTGTATTTCAGATATTCATAGTAAAATTAATTAGATTTACTGAGGATTAAATCCAATTTACCTAAGTGCATTGGCATCTCATGAATTTAAATGTCATTCTAAATTTGTTAAATTAGATAATATGTTGGAGATGGAGATTTTTTATGAAATAATATTCTCTAAAATTAATCATAAAAGGAGTTCCATATGTCATACAAATGAGAAGAATCCCTTAAATAAATATAAAGGTAAGAAAATTAATTTTTTTGTTTCCAGATAATTTTGGTAAAAAAGAACCCTAGGTAATTTCTTATGAAATATGGGAAGTTCTACTGATGAACTATGTTTGGGAATATGGGTTGTGAATGAAAATAAAAATATATTGGTAGTGGTTTGACAAATTTTGATAAGAATAGATCAAGTTTTTTAAATATAATGAGATTGGATATTATGAAAATGTGAGTTTGAATAAGAGAATGAATAATGGCATGTACTAAAACTATAACTCGAAGGCTATGGTGAAATAATTGTCCATTAATTTGGTAGATGTCGGTCCATCAAATTAAGTTGAAATATGAGCATTACTTGTTTATTTAGATTGTCCTAATGTCTTCTTTGATTTGGGTTCTACACATTCATTAAAGTCTATGAAATTTGATAGTAACATAAAACTTTCGCCTCAATAAATGATGTCACTAATTTTTATAAAACAAATTGGGTTAGTATTATGGAAACAAGAATTTAAAAATTTATTCACGTTATCATATGTGGACGTGTTTTCCTTTAAAACCTAGTTGTCTTTCCCATTGTTGAATTTTAGGTTATTATAAGTATGGGTTGTCTTTGAGTTTATCATGCTAACATATACTAAACTTCCAAATAATTTATATTCTAAAATCATTTTTAGTTTTTATATAATAATTAATTCCTATCATAGATAACATATCAAGAAGCTGAGAAACCTTTAAGAGATGATAATGAAACTTTCCTTTCTCATATTAATGAAAATAAAGAAACATGAATATTAATGGTGTGTTGGTAGTTTAATACTATCTATATTTGTAAAAAATTATATTCCTAGTATTATACCTAATAGAGAACTCATGTTCACTATTTTCTTAGTTCCTGATGCTTGTCCAATTTTAAAACCCCACTATCAAATGTCTCAATTAGAACATATATAATTGAAAAATTAGGTGTAGTAGTTCCATGATAAAGATGTCATTAGTCCTATCACTTAACCATGGGGTGTACAAATTTTGTTTGATAAAAATAAATATTGTTCCATGAGTCTTTTAATTGATTTTATATCATTGAATAACATTATTATTAAGAATAAGAATATGTTACCTCATATTTATGAATTATTTGATCAGCTTCATGTAGCTCAATATTCATCAAAGGTTGATCTCAGGTCCAGTACTAGCTTCTAAAGTTTAAGGAATATAAAATCCCTTAAATAGTTTAATATAGTAAGTATGGGAATTATGATTTTGGGGTTATTCCCTTTTGGCTCAAAAATGATCTAGTTGTATTCCTAGATATTATGAATACATTTTTTTTCATGAGTATTTGGATAAACATTTGGTTATATTAATTAATTATATTTTGGTCTATTAAAAAATTTTTGAGGATCACAGTAAATATATAAGAATCTTTCTTAAAATACTCAAATAAAATAAGTTATATAGAAAATTTATTAAATACGATTTTTTATTACAGCAGATTTCATTCCTTGGTTATATAATAAAGAAATATTGAGTAACTATTAATCTTGCTAAAACTAAAGTAGTTGATGAATTTATAAATATATAAATGTTACTTATATTCATAGTTTTCTGGGATTATAATACTTTTATTGGAATTTTATTGAAAATCATTCTTGGTTATATTTTAGAAACACAGTTTTTTCCTTGTTGGAATTTGAAATATTTATATATATAGGTCCAAAGCTAGGTGTTGACACGACGTGCAATTTTGAGGCCGATTGTACCCAAATTTAATTTTATAAAAATATAAAATATATTCTTATTCTATTAATGTGAATGAAATGAGAAAAAATTTAAATTGTAGCCCAAATCAAAAATATGAGGGCACCTTTGAGTCTGGAGTGTGGCATTTACCCGAGGCAGTACATAACTTTTATTGGCGCATGTATTCTGTAAAAAAAAGCCATGGAGGACATAACTGTAAATATGATAATAAAATTAAATTAGTTTATCTTGAACTTGTTATCAAATAACTCTTGAACAGGTACTCGGATTGAAAATCCAAGACCTCCATTGAGTTTGTAATGGGGTATTTTACCTAAGTGTGACCTAATATTATAGGGTGTGGGATGTTTGGAATCCAAAACTGTTGGAAAGAGTTTTATTAAATTCCAATAAATTGGCCATTATGAAGATTATGTTAGGGTTGGCCCCTAATCCTCCCCCCCCCCCCCCATAAACAATCTCCCCTTATACTCTCCATGATGATTCAAGGATGAATCATTGATAAATCTTTGGTGGATCGCAGAGGAAGCACGATGAATGCGTTGTCGACGATGAATGGATCAAACAAGGTTGGAAACATTCCTTTTAAATTATTGATTGAAATTATTGAGTGAAAAGTCATTCATTCTCAATTTTTTTTTTCATTTTTTAACACCATCATCAATGGAAAATCTAACATGGCCATCGATCTCTCCTAGAAATTAGTTTTTTTATCATTCTCTTTATCTGTTCTTCATGGATTTCATCAGTAACTTTTGAAGACATTGAACTATCAACGGACCATCGAGTGGGGCTTAGGTATGTTAAGGTCTTAGTATGAGGATTACAAATCTTCTTGTGTCTTGTTTTTTGGGAAAATGGAGGAGGTTCGTTGGCTCATGGAAGGAACCATCGATGAGGCGCAACCAGCAACGGACACAGTGTGGTGAGCCTTGAGAGCAGCGACAAACAACGGCGTCACATCCACCGAGAGCAGTTGGTCGTCCGGGTGGGGTCTCAAGGAGTGACCCAAGGTAGCGACCACCATTGAAGAATGTAGTTGGAGGTCGGCCGTATTTCCACTGGCGGCACCACGTCAATTGACACGGTGTGGGCCGGGCCAATGTAGGTAGGCGGGCCAGGCCTAGCCGAAATTTTCTTGGCCAAGCCAAATAGGTTTGGCCTAGCTGATGTAGGTTGGGCCCAACCCACTGGATTGGATTTAGGATGGACCCATGTCAGCTTGAGTAGATTGAAAATGTGGTGGGCCACGTAGATGTGGCAACGTGAGCTATCGTGATGCGAGAAGCCACAGCCGATCCCAGACGGTCGATCGCGAAGATTGGTTGGCATGGCCAATGGACCAACCCTGGTGTTCAGTCCACAGAATGACACATCACAAATTTTCAACCATGTAGGTCAATTAACATAGTAGGTGGACCAACCATGGTGGTCGGTCAATGGCCGATCAGCCGTGGGCCCGGGATGGTCTTTTTGTGGTGGCTTCTAGTAGCCACATCATCAAAATGGAGTGTCCTTTTGATGATTCATCTACGGGAACATGATCCTCTCTTCGAGATAATCCTTTTGAGGTTAGTTTGGGAATTTAAAGATTGGGATCAAGTTGCAGACCCCACGAAGCCCGGTTCAGGGGTGTTCTAGTGAAATTTGACCTTTTCATCTGGTGTACATTTTGACAAATGAATAGTTGATCTCGTGTTTTTTTACCATAATAATCACAGTGATGCAACATGTATAGCTTATTTTTGGATCCAGATGTGGGCTCCATGAGGTGTGCAACATAGTAAAATAAATCTTCTTCACTGGGTGTCTGATTCGGGTGAATAAATATTCGATCATGTGAAATTTTCTACAAGGATCACAATGGTGTGATCTATTTAGTTATCTTCATCCCTCTAATGAAGCATGTCAGTAAAATTTTGTTTTTCCTTCGGACCAATGATGATCATCATGCACTCATCAATATTTTGGCTAGATTTTTCATGTTCCCTGGAAGTACATTGTCATTATTAGGTTTACTTGTTGATAGTTTAGTACCCAAGTATGGATAGGTACATGTCCAGACAACAAGGTGGGGTCACACATTGTTTGGGACCCATACACATTGTTTACCACTGAATAAATCTTCTATTTATTGTATATCCTTATTTTGGACTCATATTTTGACTCGTTATTAGCCTATCAAGTGTGTATTTCCCCATAGAATATCATGGTTCCCTCCTTAATATATTTCAAGATATGAATCAAGATGTTCCTGGTGTGATTCTAATCTATGTTGATGCTCAATGACAGTTGTAATTAGGTAGAATCACCAGAGGCTTCTTTCTGGGTGATGATTCCCCTAACTTACTAGGGTGCGGATCCCCAATGAACAAGGTGTTGACCCCCCCCCCCCCCACATTGGAATGGGTACGGGTCCTCTATAGCTACTTCCAGGTATTGATCCCAATTATATACTTGGGCATGGATCCTCGGTGACTAGAGTGTTGACCCCCCCCCCCCCTCAACGGCATGGTTCTGGGTACTCTGCAGCTATATAACGAATAGTACCCTCTATTGTATACCCTTCACTATTGTTGGTAAGTGGGTCCCCATCGACAACAAGGTGTTGATCCCCCAGGCATACTGGGGTTAAAATCCCTGAATACTATAGGGGAACCCTCCAGCAAGGTCGATCATGGGTCCTCAACCTAACCCTAGTGGCATCCTCTAGTTGGGATGGGCATGGGTCCTTGAAGACACTAGAGTCAAACCCCCCATCGTAATGGGTGTGGGTCCTATATGAATACTATCAGAGTGAAACCCCTGACACCCTAAGCACGAGTCCTCTACCTTGAGTGTCCACCATCCAGTTTAAGGGATCAATGGTGAGATGTGAATTGATGTACCTTTGGTCTCATGATAAAGAGAGTTGTTTTCCCCACTGAGAGAAATCCTTGAGACACAACCTAAAACCATGTGCGCAAGTCAGAGCCACCCGAAATGGATAGTATCAAGGTATAGTGATTGAGCCCCTTTGACTTGCGTGTTCCGGGAAAATGTTTGGGATGTTAGGAATCGTTGATGGATACTACTAGAACTATTGACAACTCTTTTCTTGGGATGATATTTTATATGGAGATTCCCTTAGCCTCTTATTTGGGTTTATTTTTACTAAGAAACTATATATATCCTACTTTAGTATTCACTACTTGGGTTCTAGTTAAGATCCTTCCTTGAGAGTCGAAGACATGCGGTGTGTGCCACATGCTTTCCATGTCTAGCTTCTCATTCTTGGATGAGTCTACTCTCCAACTATAGGTAGTAAAGACTTGAATAAAATTTCATCTTACCATCATCTCTAGATCCTTGTGTATTGATGAGTTTACTTCACTCTCTTTTTGGGTTGAGCAGGACTCTTTCAATATACCTTGTTCAAGCTACTCTCTTCCTTTTCTATTGTATCTCTTTCTGCTCCCCTTTTATCTTTCAGGGTGTCCTATTGGGTATGTTTTTACTCACCCCTACATGGTATTTACCCTCAGGTATCATCCCTTACATATAAAATGCATATTTTTGATCATGACTTCACCGGAGCTCTAGGATACGAGTGCATAGACCGCGTACAGTGGTTGCTGCTTAGGATCCAAGAGAAGAGCTCTCTAAACTATTTTACTTTTCCAGTTTCTATCAGGTTGGAAAATTTTCTAGTTTGGAATGTATATTTTCCTTTTTCTTTATAGTTTATATTATTTTACTCACACTATTTATTGGTCCATACATGTTTGTTTTATTTACAATAGTGTATCATCTTTTACATCATTCCCTCTATAATTTTTCATTGAGTTGGTTGGGTGTGTTTGTATAGGTACTTAGGAAAATTCCACCCCGTGTTTTTTCTTCCTTCAACGCTTGTCACCACCCCTAGCTTATGGAGGTGGGCTTAGGGTACTTGTAGCTCGGCCCCGGAATGGGTTTGATTGTGAAAAATTGGTATCGAAGGTGATTCCACCCTTGGGATGTTGTTTTGATGATTCCCTAAAAAGGTATTGGTTGGGTTTTGAAAAATAGTTTTTGAAGTTTTTCGAAAGTGGATCTCATGCTAGGGAGTCCAGTAATGGTACATGTTATGATGTATCTATTGACCAGGACCCTGATAACCCTCTTGTAGACTTGGAACCCTAATATATTTGTTACTGGGATCAATTTTACGTGTATCATATCGGATTAAGTCCTAGAATTACCTTCATGAGTCATCTCCCCAATATGGTTGGTATATATATGTTTGTGTGTTTGTGTTTTTGTGTGCTCATCCAACCACGGTACTCCTTGATAACATATAAGATGCCTCTATGAAGACAGTCATCCTAGATACCAACTCTGGTTCATGATGATGACTCTGTGAGCGATGTGGCCTCAGTTTAGGGTAAATAATGTGATCCCATTCCTCCAAGTGGGAAGTTAGCAGCACCTCAACATGTTAAAAAACATATAGTCCCAGCAGATCAGGCTAAGAACGTGTGAAATTAGAGTACACTCCATGAGTTCTTGCGTTAAAGACCGCTGGGATTCCATGGTAAACCAAATACCCAAGCAGTAGAGGATTGTCTAGAGTTGGTGTTCTACCTCTTCAAGATTTTTCAAACACTAATGAATCATATGTTTTCTTTGTATTCTAGTCTTTTCCATGAAACATATGGCCATCAGTGGAGCTTGGTTACTCAGATGCACGATGATTCAACACTCTTGTGGTATAACTACTAGCAGTTGTTCTTTGTGTAGTACTACCCCTCGGACTTATGCTCCATTTGAATTAAGGAGATTTTAGATATTAATAAGGGGGGATGAAACTGTAAGAGTACTCATATAGGTATAGATAACATACTTGGTACTCTCTAGGAATTATCTGAAACGGCTAATTCTAGGCATGAAAGTTTTCATAGGGACTTCAAAGAGAGATTGTTTCCAGCATAATACCCTTGTGAATCCACACCTATGTCGAGGTGCTAGAGAAGGCACTGGTGACAGAGAGATTTATATCAGATGCATTCGAGACAGCCATTTTTGGAAGTGGGCATAATAGAGATGATATCTCTTCCAAAGCTAGAAAACATCAGTTGATAGTGCCCCGATGTCATAGGACTCCCAATAACAGACTCAAGAACATAGTCAGAAATAGCACAAGGCACTATGAAATCCTATGGAGGGACAGATCTATACTTTTGATGGGCGAGATTACATAGCATGAGACTGTCTGACCAAACCTGATGATAACCTCAAATAGTTAGCTGATGGACCACCATGGTAGAGACAATGCTATGATCGGGGATCTCCCATGTTGGGATAAAGTGGTTCCTAGTGAGGTAGTGCTCGTAGAAGATAAAGAGGGGCTATGGGTGGTGGATGACACTCTGAGATTCTTCCACCAACACCAACAAGATACCCATGTTAGGATCAGGGTGATGGTGTATGGGGTCATGGGAGGCTACATTATTTGTATTTCTTTGATCCTATAGGGATTGATATGATAAGAGGTATGCTATGTGTCTCTTCTACTTTTTCAGTAATAAATTTTTACACACTGTGTGAGGTACTATTTTCTCCCTTCATCTTGCTTAAGGTTTTATTCAGGGTGAAGGGGGGCATCGATGTAACTCTGTGTCAGTGTTATTCAATGTAGCTTCAATATTACAAGGAATAGGAGTTCTTCCCCCACCAAGACACATTTTATTAATGTGAGAAAAACTACGAGGGAGAGTCAATTCTTCCCAAAGAGGATAGTATCAATGTGTTTTGGATGAGTCCCTATGACTTGTTCATTCAGGGTGAGGTTTTGTGATGGAGTGTATGAGTAGGTCTGGTCATTACCAGTGGAGTTTCCCTACATGACACTTATTTGGAATGGGATGTCGCTAGTGGGTGTGGTAGAGTATCTGGATTGGGTTTACTCTCTAACCAAGAGAGGCAGCGTTGTGTGGGGTATGCCACATTCTTTCTGTTTCTAGCTTCTTATGGTTGGATGAGTTTTATCACGTTCTCAACATCTAAATAGAATGTTGAGGAAGTTTAGATCCCATGATCAGAACTATGTGACTTACTACTTGGTGATATCTGCAATAGTATCCACCATGAGAATATTGAGAAATTTCCTTCTAGGAGAGTAATTTTTTGTTTACTAAGACCACCGGAGTTTCAGCTACATCTCCACTTAGAGAGACCTAAACATGAGATAGCGGCACTGGTTAGAATTAATACAGAACTATGACTTTGAGATGGTATATACTCATGGAAAGGTAAATGTTGTAGCATATTCCCTTTATAGAAATTCCCATGCACTCTTTGTGTTGGAAGCATCATAGCAGACAGCTTCCTTATAGTTGACCCTCATAGAGCAGGAGGATACAATTTTTCTTTAGTCGATGGTGTTGAATCCTTCTCTTATCTAGCATGTGAGAGAGTCTCAGTTGTGAAAAACCAACTGTGAGATCTTGTGTGACCAGATATCCTTAGGTTATTTACTCGATATATTTTTTTGAAGGAGGGGATCTAGAGATCTTGTTCCGGGGAGAAATAGTGGTTCCAGTCACGATGTTGTAGGAGGGGATGTGGGAGTTCACTTCTCCCTTAGTTTTACATCCTGCTGTGGGTAGGGTGTAGAGTAATCTTCATCAATCCTTTCAAGATCATGTAGTGGGTTGGTGAGGTTGCCTACCACCTTTCCCTCCTCCCACAACTCGAGCAGGTGCACGACGTTTTCCATGTGTCTGAGCTGAGGAGATATGATCATGATCTTATGCACATCATCGACTTGGTCAAGCTAGAAATTAGATATGGATTCACCTATGTGGAGCACTTGTTGGGAACTAAGGATCGACAAGAGTAGATCATCTGTTTTGGTTCACATGTTGTGGTAGCATGGAAATGTGCCGAAGAGTTACCGAGAACAGGAGATCCATATGGGAGCTCAGTATCCTGGGTTGTTTTCTTAGTTTTTCTTTTTGGGGACTAAAATATTGATGGAGTTAATGATGTAGATAAACATTTTTCCCTTATAAGACATTTAAATATTTCAATAAATATTTCTAGAGCTATGCGCTGATATGGCGTGCAATTCTGAGACCAGCTTTTCCCAGAAATAATTTTTTAATAATATTGAGTATATTATTATAACTTTCTTGAAAAGGAAATGGGATAACTCTTAAACGATTTCCTATATCAGAAATATGAGGGAATGTTTGAGTTCAAGGCATGGTGTTTACCCAAGGAGGGACATAACTTTTTTTTGGTGTGGGTCTTCTATAAAAAGATGTCATGGACGATGTAACTGTAAATAAAATAATTAAATTATTTTGTTTTATCTCAAACGTCACATCAGATAAATTTTGAACAACGACTCGGATTGGAAATCTAAGATCATCATTGAGATCCTAATGAGGTTATTTTACCTATGTGTAATCTAAATTGAGAGGGTTCAGGATGATCGGAATCCCCGACCACTAGCAGGTGTTTTGTTAAATTCTTATAAATAGGTCATTATGAGGATTATGTTAGGGTGGGCCCCTAATCCAACCCACTGACGACAATCTCCCCCTCTCCACACCTTGGATATTTAAGGATGAATCATTAATGAATCTTTAGTGGATCATAGGAAGTATGGATAACGTGTTGTCGATGATCAACAGATCAAATGTGGTAGGACTGTTTCCCATTAAATTTACAATTGAAATTCATGAGTGAAAATTTGTTCATTTCCAATTGTTCCTTCATTTTTGAACACCATAATCAATGGAAAACATAATATGACCGTCAATATATGCTTATAACCTGTCTATTAATCGTGTTCTTCACCCTTTCTTTGTGGATTTCATATGTAGCTTTTCAACACATCAAATCATCTTCAGATCATCGGGTGGAGCTTAGATATTTGTTGGTCTCGTTCTGGGGATTCCTGATCTTCTTGTGGCATGTTTTTTGGGAAAATAGAGGAGTTCCAATGGTCCATGTATAGGGCCATCCCTGATCTGATTCCATTGGCGACACATGGTGGTGGATGTGGTGTGGCGGTGACACATGTACCGATGGAAGCCGATCGGTTGGGCGAGGTCACGAGGTGCAACCTAAGGTGGCGGGCAGCTAGCCATGTTGATTTCGGTGGAATTGCATTGGTTTATGTAGGGAATGATATGACAAGGTCAAAAGGTGGGTCGGGATGAGGACAGAGGATAGTCCAGGTTGGGCCCAATAGAAGTGGTTCGACCCCAACCCAGTAATTTGGACTCGGGTCGGATGGAGTGGATCGCGGAAGTGACCGATCCTAGACAGTCAACCATAAAATTTGAATGTGTATACTAGTCATCTTGGATAATGGACTGATCACGACAGTCGTTCCATTGATGGCCACACCATGGATAGTCGATCGTGGTGGTCAGTCCACGACCAGTCAGCTGTGGGCCCCGACTGGTCTTCGTACAGTGGAGTCAAATAGCCTCATCTTCTAAACTGGGTGTCCTTTTCTCATTAATTTTAAAGAAATGAAATCCCCTCTTCTAGATGAAAATTTGGAAATCATTTTGGGAATTTGATGTTTGGGGTCATTGTGTGGGGCCCATAAAACCCGGTTGGGGCAAGTTGCGGTGAAATGTGACTTTTTCACTATGTGTCTATTTTGTACAATGAATGGTTTATCCTGTGTGTTTTTCTGTGAGGATCAAAATGGTGTGATCTATATAAATTATTTTGGTATCAATATGTGGGCGTGACGAGGCATAATTCGTCAGCAACGATGGGAAATACAGATTCTCTACTAGGTGTCTGATTCGAGAAAATAAATAGTCAAACATGTGTGATTTTTCACAAGGATCACAATGATGTGATCTATTTGTTCATTAGTGCTGTATGAGGAATCATGTTAGTGAAATAAATTTTCACACTTCGGGCCAATGATGAACATCGTACGCTCATCATTATGTTGGCCAGATGTTCCATGTTCCCTATAAGTACACTTGCACACCAATGGGTACTTTTTTACAATTTAATACCTAAGTACGACTATGTACACATCAAGGAAAAAAAATGGGGTCACACTTCATGGGGGACACATCATGCGATGTATCACTTAATAAATCTTCTACCCATCATATATCCTTCTTATGGATTCGTATTTTGTCCTGCGAGTAGCCTATCCGGAGTGTTTTCCTTCTTAGAACATGATGTTTCCATCTGTAGTTCCTTTCATGATATGATGTGAGATGTTTTGGGTTTGAAACATATCTATGGTGATGCTCAATGAGGGATATGATTAGGTAGAACCACTATAGGTTTCATTCAAGGTGGTTATCCCCATGACATACCAAGATGCAGATGTCCAATGACCAGAGTGTTGACCCACACTATTGGCATGGACAGAGGTCCTCTGCAGCTAATTCTAGGTATTGATCCTCATGACATACTAGGTCAGGGATGCCCGATAACCATAGTGCTGACCCCCCCATTGGCGTGGGTGAGATTCCTCCATAGGTACTTAAAAAACAGTACCCCCCAGTGTATATCCTTCAGTGGGACTGGGTTGTGGGTCCTTGTCAACTTCCAATGGTTGATCCCCTGAGCTTAATGGGGTGTGGATCCTTGAATCCTAGAGTGGAAACTTCTAGTGGATATTATCGTGGTTCCTCAGCATATTCTGAGTGGCACCCTCTAGTCAGGTTGGGCAAGCGTCCTCGATGACACTATAATGGACACCCCCCCCCCCACCCAATCGGTCTGGTTGTGGGTCATCTATGATGATTATTAGAGTGAAACCCCCTCTCTCACTGGGGATTAGGTACTCAACTTTGAGTTTACACCATTCGGATTTAGAGATCAGTGGCGAGACATGGTTTGACGTACCTTTGGACTCATGAGAGAGGGATGCTTTCCACACTTAGACGCAACCTACGGATGCGCCCTAAAATCATGTGGGGAAGACAAATCCACCTAAAGAGGATAGTATTAAGGTATGATGTTTGATCCCCTTTTACTTGTGTGTTTAGGGAAGACATGTGGGATGTTGGTCATCATTGATGGATATTGCTGGAACTATTAGAAACTCTTTATTTAGGACGAGATGTGATATAGAGATCACCTTACTCTCTCATTTGGGTTTCTTTTGATTTAGTTTATATATATATTACATCAATACCCACTTCTTAGGTTTTTTTACTCTCCTTCCAGTAGAGGTGAAGACACGTGGGGTTTTCCACATGATTTCTGTGACAAGATTTTCAAGGTTAGAAGAGTCTAATCTTATACTATACGTAGTGATGAGTTGATGATATGATCATCGTCTCACCATCTGAATCTCCTTATGTTTGGATGAGTTCACTTAACTCTCTTATTTCTTTGAGTTGCAGTCCTTCACTATACCTTGTTTAATCTATTGTATTCATTTTCTATTTTATCTCTTACTTCTTACCCTTCAACTATCAGGGCATCCTTCTGGATAAATTTACACTCACCCCTATATGGTATTTTCCCACATGTAATGTTCCTTATGTAGACGACGCACGAATTTGATCGTGACTTCATTGGAGCTTTGGGATACGGGTGCTTGGACCATGTACGATGGTTGTAGATTGGTATCCAAGAGTGGGGATCTCTCAACTATTCTACTTTTATAGTTTCTGTCAGGTTGGGACAATTTTCTATTTGGGTGTGTATTTTTACCCTTTTTCATTTAGTTTACATTGTTGTACTTATATAGTTTAGTGGTTCATACATCTTTAGTTTATTTAAAATAGTGTAGAATCTTTTTAATTGTTTTCATCTACACTGTTTCATTTATTTGGCTGGGTGTGTGTGTGTAGGTACTTAGGCACAAGCCTCCCCTAGTTTTTTTCCTTCGATTCTTTTCTCCGCCACCAAGCCTATGGAGGTGGGCTTGGGGTAGTGGGATCATGAGCCCTGGGATAGTTCAGATCATGACATATCCATCCAACTAAACATTTTAATTTGAAAAGGATTTAAGTTCATCTAGATAAAATATTGTGATGATTATTCATATTAATTAAAAATAAGATTACTTAATTCTCTAATTTTGGACAATCGATCCAAAAATGGCGATTTTTTATATACATTAATTCTTTTTTTATGTTTTGGGTTTTTTTTTAATATAGAATTATTGGGTAATTTCTTATTATTCAGATAAATTAAAATCACCTGAAAAAAATTATACTACACATGACCATTAATAGTCAGTTTTATTGTTTACTTTAATAATTTATAGAGAAAATTTATTTGAATAAAAGTGTTAAATATATACTAACCATAAAAGTTTGAAGTCTATATTAACTCAAAAATAGTTTAACATTAGATAAAGGATATGTTTTTAATTGATAAAATATTGTGACTGCCCAACTCTTTACCATCTAGGAAAAGAAAATAGTGTAGTTGATACATTATGTTTGAAAGATAATGTTACATTAACCATTTTACATTTGGACCATGAACCTTTGGTTAATGATTTGATGAATTTTTTAATAATAAATTATGCATTCAACAACGCCCTTTATTTTGTTTTATGTGTTAGTAAAATCATATTTTATAGATAGTATTACGTAATCTTATAAGGAAGACCATGAGTTATTGGAAAAGATATAATTGGTTAATAAATTTAAGTTTAATCAATTTAATATTGAAAACTAAGGTGTTTTTTGATCCATAAATTGGTTATGTGTTACATGTGGCCCCCATTTAAATAAATAACTACTGAGTGAGACTCATAGATCAATATTTTTAACTTTTCCTAGGAGCACAAAAATGTTGAGAGACATTTTATAAAATTTCTAGTGGGAAGAAATAAAGAAATATATTAGTGATTTTACAATGAAATTTTTGACTTCTATATTTGTTAATAATAAACAACAATTTCTTATATGGATGGTTTTACATTTTTCTATGCTATAATGGAAATTGGAGAATATATCTACGGATGTTTTGGTGGTATTACAAAATATATCTTGTGGTAAAAATGTAATTTAAGTAATTGTTTAAAAATTAACTAAATATAATCAATTTCATCCCATTAAAGATAATATTTAATTGGATTGACTTCCTTGGCTTTGTATTAAATAGATAATTAGATTATATAGATTCTCACATTCTATTATATTTGATCAGGATACTACAACAACCTCTAATTTCTCAAAAGTACTTAAAAAGTTTATGGGTAATAAATTATATTTCCATAAAACCTTTCATCGTCAATCTAATGGACAGTCATAGCAAAAGATTTAGAATTTAAAAGATATATAGAGAGCTTGTTTAATGGATTATCAAGGAATTTGGTATTAACATCTAACTTTTGGAGTTTTCTTATAATCAATTCTTTCATTCCACTATAAAAATTGTACATTTTGAGGAATTATATTTAATGTAGTGATGGATAGTAGATTGTTTGGATGAAGCTGAGAAAAGGAAGTTTTAGGGACCAAAATTGGTATAATAAATGATTTATAAGTATAATATTATTGAACATCTCAAAACTTTGGCTCAAAGTAGGAAGAAAATTTATGAAGATAATTTGAGGAAAGATCATTCTTTTGAGGTAAGAGATCCTATTTTTTAGTTTCTCCATAGAAATTTGTAATGTGTTTTGGTAAAAAGGAAAATTTATGTTTGTGGTTCATTGTAAAATATGAGATTTAGGGGGTTATTGAATCTTTTTCCTACCAAGAAGAATTTCCATTGATTTTATCTCTAGTGCATGATGTATTCCATTTTTTGTTCTTATGGAAATATTTTTTGGATGCATATCATGTTTTGAGACCTGAAATAATTCATTTCAATTAAAACCATTCTATATATGAATAGATAGTATAGATTCATGATTAAAGAGGGAATGTTTTGTGGAATATACTGATTTAACTAGTTTTTAAATTGAGGAAAAAACAATATGGTATAAGAATCAACATGGGAATCATAAAAAATAAACTCTCTGACCATAGTCAACATATCTAAGTTGTTTAAAAAATATGATCTAAATTTCTCCAAAACATCTCACGTGAAACTTATTGATTAACTAATTTTATATAACATGGTAATAAATAAATATAATGAATAATAAATATTAAAAGGGTTCTTAATAATGTAATTAATTAACATAATTTTATTATTCATTAAGATAATGAACTTACGTGATGAGTTGGACTCATGTTTGTACACATTACCCTAAAACCCTTTTTTAAATGTTTTCAAGATTAATTTTATAAATAATTTTATTCCAAGTAAATATTTTAAAAACTATATTATTGATGTATTTATATGTAAATTAATTAATAATAATGGAAATTTTATGTCACTTTTTACTTTCTTTAAAATATTTTCAGAAGGGATATTTTTAAGTATTTTATCAGGAATGGTTTGAAAAAAAATAAAAAGAAATGTTTTATAATAACATGTAAAACATCAATAGTATTTACTACCATTTTGACTGTTATTTTATGTTTTTATTCATTTATAATAATTTCTTTTTTTAAAATAAAAAACCTCATTATTTTATTAGGGGTATTTTCAAAATTATTTTTAAATGGAATGATATTCCAACATCCATAAATGTTTTTTTATAGGTGTAAAGAATATTTTTATGAATGTAATTATTAAAATAAAAATTTTCATATGTCATGATTATGTTATAGTAATTATAAAAATTTTGTGTGGATAGAATATCCTGATGTATCTAATGATGATGGGTGAGACAGATATAACTCTCTAATGCATTGGATTTAGGGACAGAGTCAATAGGTTAGGTTTCTCATAAGTGATTAGAAGAATTTGTTGGGTAAGTTATTCCATTTGTAAGAGGAATTATAAGATTAATATGGAAATGATATCCCAATTTACCTACATAATTTATTTATTATTTCTAGAATTTTATGGAAATATTATTATTTGACAAGATATGCTAAGGAGAATATGTTTAAAGGAAAGTATATGCTACTTATTATGGGTGAAATTTATAACATTGTGAAACATTTTTAGGATATTTTAAATATTATAAATAAAAATTTATAAGTTTTATTTTTCCTTTGATATTTATTATGAAATTTTATATGAAAATATTTTGGCATAGATTTTTATTATTGGGTAATAAAATTTTAATTTTGAAATCAAAATTTATTTTTTGAAAGGAAAATTATCATGAGTATTCATGGAATAACAGGTTTATTCTATTTTTTATATATCCCTTTATGATATTTTTCAGGCTATTTTTTCACAAGGTATTAAGGATGATTATATTCAAATAAAAGGTTAATATGAAAATTATGAAGATAATTCATGAAAATAAATAAACATATCTTAAAAGTTTTGTATTATTGGAAAATTGGATAATAAATGGAGGTGTCCACTTTGTGAAGTAATATTTATTTTGAAATGCTGATGACCTAATTCCCCAAAACTATAAACCTAAGATATATATATTAATGTAATAAAATTAATTCCTTTCTAAATAATAAATTTTACTGATTGTTTAAGGTTGGGTCCTTATACACTTTCCATCGATCCCTGGTAAAATGATACTAAGAAATAGTGATCTTCATAAGGCTAGTGTGGGTGGGTAGTAGTCAGTCAATTAAATCTCTCTTAAAAGTCATATAGTTTCCACTATTTCTTAATCCCATAAATTAATTTCTTTGTTCGGGTACTCTGAAAGGAATGGAAATTTTTTTGGAGGGAAGAATTATCAATTTATTCTTATGTGGTGACTCTCCGGGATTTTTTTGGTATAACCATTCCTTATTGAAACTTTCAATAAAGAAGTGAAATTCTTTCCAGAAAACGTGGACTCTAGAGACTCATGTTAGTTTTAAATTGCTGTATACATTCTTAAACTCTATTAAATGTTTCTTAGGATCCTATTCTAAAAATATATGAATCCTTGGTAGGAGTTGGATCATGCCTATCCTAAGTTCAAAGTCTTCATGGTTATTTATTTTCAACTACAAGTTGTTTTTGTTTATATTCAATGTATACAACTCTTAGTATTATTATTTTGAGATAAAATTTCGCCCATATTTTCACAATCTAAAATATCTCTAGTGGAAGAACATAATGGGTCATAGAGTAAGTTATGGGTAAAGTAAAAAACTCCATTTACAATTCCTCAGTGATTCTTAAGTTATGAATGTTTTTAAGGGTAGATCTTTAATCATATGGATCTGAACCAATAAGAATTGATGAACTAGAACATTCCATGTATTTAAATAATTTTAAACAAAATTAAAAAATAACATCTGTCTCCCAAGAGACTATGTTAGGTTGATGAATAACCAGTCACGAGGCCATCAACAAATGAATTTATGAACATGAATTAACAAAATAGTAGTGGGACTTGGATTATCTCTAGATAGGTGATAGTTTTTGTGTGTTATTATATTTATTAATAAGTTCATTATATGGAAATAATGATCATATTATATTATTTTGTGCTTCAATTTAAAGGAACTATCCTAGACATAGATATCTTATTACATTTCTTTTTAAACCCTTATTTTATTTTAACACTCTCTCGTTTTCTCTCGGATCAATTGAAACCGGTAACAACCCAAACCTTTTTCAAAGGAATCTATCCCTTATTATAGTAATTTCATATAGTTTAAATCACATAAAATCACTTAAATACTGTAATAAAAACATTATAAATGAACAATTAATGAAATATGAAGTATTTCTGGACGTTAAGGAACCAATACCGATGAAATAGTAACTTGACCTTATAAATAGTAATTTGGCCCATAAGAATAGTAAACTAGCCAAATGAATCACAACCACACCCATGAAAGTATAAATAAAATTTATGGATTTTATAAATTAAATTATGGTATAATTATATCATAGTATAAGTAAATAAAATTTTTAAAAATTATTAATTAAGTGTTGGTATTCTTGTAAGTCATAAATATTTAATTAAAATTTTATGACTAATTTAATAATTTTAAAAAAATATTTTCATAAAAATTATTCATAAATTAATATTTTCAATTTTTATGATCTTGAGATATTTTTATGAGACCATAATTAATTTTTCATAGCATTATAAAATCTACTATAATTTTAAAATCTCAAATTTTCAAGTAAATGATGATTTAATTAAAAATAAAATAACTCGAATTTATAAAATTATTTTCATAAAATGGACTTCATTCTTTAATTAAAATTTTTTTTATATGGTTAGGGTAAATGTTTTGGGCTATTTCAAAAATACTCGAATTATTTGATGAACAATAAAATATGATAATTTACAATAAAAGAATAATAACTAAATTATGGATTCGTAAATTATGTATGTCTGATGTAAGCATAAAATATATAACTATACCTCCTTATTTTAATATATTTAATGATAATAATCAACCTGTTCATATTCTTAGACCAAAATAATAAAGTAATGAATATAATAATGAGAAATAATCTTTCTCTTCCACTATAAATAGTGCCCCTCACCACCTGTTTTCCTCACACCACTCAAGATTTTATTCTTGAACAAATTCTAATAAATACTATTCCCAATCCCCTAACCCACATCATGAATCTATGGTTCTTATAAAAATATCAAAACCATTTCTCTAAGGAGTTTCTCGAGGATAATAAATTCAACAGGTAAATCCCTCTTTATTTTCTTTTCATTTATTTCAAGTTGTTTTCTATTTTTATTTTATCCTCACCTCCCCTCATAGAAATTTCATGATAGAACAAAAACCTTATATATACTATAATTAAATCATTTTAATTTAATATTCACCATAAAACTCCTCTCTATCTCTCTATTTTATTCTAAATTTGAAATTATTGCCTGGGATGTGTCAATTTACAAATATCGCAGACAATACACTTTCATTGTCCTTTAACGCCTCAACGTGTATGAATAAAACCATCATAATGGATGAAACATATTGTAAAATTTCCTTTAAAATCCACTTTATGTTCTGAAGGTGACATATATACATAATAATAAATGATAAAACAAAATAAGTTCATTAAGATCAAAAAACTTCCAACATTATCGTAAAATGATCATCATTAGAAATTTTAAAATTATTCTTCCTCATACCATATAATAAAGTTATATATAATATCATTTAAAATTATATAATATAATTATTGAAATATAATAACAATTCTTTATATTTATCTTCATTTTATACAAACTTTCACTCAAGTATAAAAGTGTCATGGTCATGAAAACTAAGAAAATAAACATTCCCAAACAATGAAATTAAACTCAATAACTCATAAAATAGCCCATAAATGAACATAATAAAAACATAATTGTATAAAAGTTTATTTTTTAATTGAATGAATCTAATTTGATTTTATAAAATATTAAATTGAATGAATAATTCGTACATAAGGTAATGGTAATTATCGAACCCAACTCCATTTCCTTTGGTTTTTCCATATTTCTCACCGATTTCAGAATGTATATTCATTTAATGATCTTTAAATTTTATTTACATATTCCTAAATTTTCTTTTATGGGATATACATGTTATTTATTGAGTTTATAAGAAACACAATTTTTTCCAAAATATCTCTTCTTTCAAAAAAACACACCTTTTACATTTCTTAGGATTGTTACTTCTTCACTCAAGTTTGATAATTCCTATATTTAAAATATTATTTTTTTTCCTTTCCCAAATATTATTCATGGTTTTATTCTTTATGAAATGAAACACATTACTTTACATGGGTTATTTTATGGATAATATTGATATATATTCTATGTGGGATCCATGATAATGTAAATGTTGTGTTGTAGTCGGTGTGCCCGAAATTATATAACGTAATGTTAATATTATGATGTGAAGGGTGAGCCAAAAATTATATAGAGATCTAATTCATTGGGTAATGTGATGTATCTCATGATAATAAGTGAAATATGAGTGAACATGATGCTAGAATTATTCATAACTATGTGTGGTAGTTGACCACTAAAACATGATGTTTCATTTTTAAGCATTACCACTTTCCAATCATTTTCTTAATGATTACTCTCATGATTATTATTATATTCCTATGTTATGATGATAATGATTAATATAACCCCATGTTATATTTATTCAAGTTCTTATCTATCCTTTTACTAGGCTTTTATCTCACCATTTTCCGTGATGTATATCCTCTGGTGATTAGTTATACTAAGGAGAATATGAGGGCTAATAAGAATCTAGAGAAGAAGGAATTAAATAAATGCTTATGATTTATTTTGTAAATGTTATGTGTGGTCATAATTTTCCCAAGACATTAAACATTTGGATCCTGGTTGTGTAATGATTTTATTTTGTTTGTCTATAAAATGATGTAATAAATTATGTATGAATAATTGTGGTCTCTATAGTAAGAATGAGAGCGTAGATGAGGAATTTAGGAATTAGGATTATAGAACCTTATTGAAAACACTTAGTATGAGATTTAATATAATTAACCACTAATGAAGCTTTATTTTAGAACATTCTAAACCCAGGGATACCACAATATATGCCTTTAGACTTAATTTCATGAAAGAATAAATTTTTTATTCATGAATTGTTGACTTATGTTTTGTTCTAAACTTTTATATTTAAGTAAATGGTGAGCACTAGGAGAAACCAGGGCAAGAACCTAGGCAAGGGACAATACATTAATTTAACGAATGAAATTCCCAACACCTTAGGGGTTGGAGTTAACAATTTCAAGGTAATTCTTACACAACTATCTCAAGTTGTTAATAATAAACTGAATAATTTTGAATATCCACCTTCACCTAAGAGGTAAAAATGGTTACTGAGTCCTATATGCAGTAATGACCACCAAAATTTAGTGGATATTCCAATCCACTAGTTGCGGAACAGTGGGGCAACTCAATGGAATGTTCTTTTCTAAATTCACTATTCTGAAATGGATAATGTGACTCTTTAAATTTATCATCTATATGGATAGGATGACCAATGGTGGGATTTGATTAACAAAACCCCAAAAATGGACAAAATTTAAGAGATAGAGTGGGAATACTTCAGTATAATTTTTCCTAATAAGTATTTCCCTTGAAATATTCATAAAAATATGAAGATGGAATTCATATACCTAAAGAAATTTAAATGAAAATATTTCATGGCCTATGAATAGAATTTCATAATGCTTGGAAGGCATGCTTTGGGTTTTTTTATCAAGAATGATAGCAAAATTGATAGATTCTTTAGTGGTTTAAAACCACACCTTCAAAAGAATCTAGAGATTCAAGACTTTGAATGAAATTAAGAAGTTTTTCTATGTTCTATCAAAGTGTATATGAAGTTTGTAGAATGGTCCCATGGATATGGTGATAAGAAATTAATGATTGAGTTTCAAGCTAGAGGATATAGTGATAAAGGTGGAAACAAAACCCAACCACCCACATGTAAAAAATGTGGTAATAAGAAACATGTAAACTACCTCAATGTAACAACTTGGACATGAACAGCCACCTGAACAGTGCTAAAAGGGTTGGATATTACTACCTTAGGCGCACCTCCCAGAATGTGAAAGGTTGTCGACTAGTAACGAGGGTCTTATAGGTATAGTGGTGAGGCTATACCCTCTCTGAGGATAATAATAATGGTATTTTTCCGACTATAATAATAAAGATGTAGAAGAATAAATGACTCAATAGACTCAAACCACACTCGTAGAGCGAAAGCACATTCAATATCGATAAACAGTGGAAGTAATAAATATGAACAACTATAGCAGAAATAAATACAACATCATGCTGATCACTTATAACAAATATTGAAATACAAAACATGCATCCAAATCATGTCATACATATCTAAATATAACGGTCGCCAAAGGCTAACCAACTATAGCTACAAACAAGAATGCGGATACAGGAAAGTACACAAAACATAGTAAACTCTAGCTAGGAAAGACCTTAAGGTCCATACCATCTCCATGAAAAAGCTAATATAGCCCAGCTTCTAAAGCTGGCCACTTTCAATCATGTAAATCCATAAAGTCTGCATGCATCCCGAAGGGGCCATGTAGGGTGCGAGACGAAACTCAGTAGGATACCACCAAACGGTGCGTACCTAATATAAGTGTTTAAGTAGGCATGCATTTATAAGGAAATTAGTAAACAAAATGATGAAAAAATAAACACTAACTCCACTGGTGCTCAGCAGCCACCATGGATTGTCACCTTCTTCGGCTAACACCTGAATCTCTGTCATGTAACCCAGCACCATGTGCCCCCTGATACCACATGTCTCAAGTACCAACATCCAAAAGGAACACTTGAGAAACAGTAACCCGGGGTAACAATGATGTCTGTCCTCAATAAGTGACCGGAGGGACAACGATGTCTTCCCACAAAATATGCAGCTAGAGGGACAATGATGTTTGCCTTCAAAATAATGTATCTAGTTGGACAATGATGTCTGCCCTCAAATAACTATGAGCCTCTTCCCCCAACCCAATAGCCTCAATGCTATCCCCTGAAATCTCCTCATCTTCCATGTGGATTCCAATGGAAAGCACCCCCAAACAGATAGAACCTAAACCTCAACTAACGGGGGCCTCTACCCGCATGAGTGGTCAAAACCACCTCATCATGGAGTCTTTCTATGTGCACACTACTCAAAGTTTCTGGGTGAGAATTAATCACCAAAATAGTACCTATGACACCTTGTGTCCCTGTGACCATGCGACTCTAGTCTGATGGCCTTTCCATCCCTATAACCTAGTCCATGCCCAACCTGACAGTCATCATGCCTCAAACCAATGCTCATGACACCCAATCTCGTGGTCAGAACCACCCAACGTAACACGAGCCAAGCCCAACCCGATCATCCTCACTCAAGAATATTCGAGCCAAGCCCAATACAACCCAAAGGGTTCTAGGATATGAAATTCAGAAATTACATATATACACATTTAAAAAAACACAATAACAGGCAAAAAAATCTAAACAGTTGAGTAGCACTAGCCAAGGAGTTATCTAACAATAGAACTAAGGTCTTTAAAGCCTCTAACATGTCATATCAAGGTTCAATAAACTAAACTCAATAGTTTAGAACAATATAATTCAATTAACACCGTTTTGGAACACCTGGCCAAAAATCCCTAATGAGCAACAGCCACTCACCTAGCCCCTCTCAAGAAACACAGGTAATAGGGAATACCCTAAAGGTATCCCATAGGTTAATGAACAATGTAATGTTCAATTTCAGATAAAACTGGGTCCCCCTCAAAATACCTGAAAATGCGCTGAAGGCTGTATCACCCAAATGACCACGAAAACACAAAAAGAGGAATGCACCACCTACCTGAGACTCGTATGATTCTACTCTTCTGATAATATCTTTCAATTAGGTCTAAAAAGAGGTAGATCTACAAAATAATCAGAACCGCTCAAGCCCCAATAAATCATTCTATAATAGAAATCAAGAAAAATGGCTCAAATGGAACCAAGGACTTACCGAGGGGTTCTGACGGATCAACCGGTGTTAGAAACAGGTCTCGCATGAAGGAACGGAATGGATTTGAAGTCCTGGATGGCTCTCCCCTCTCAAACCATCAAGATTTTGATATTCAGCCTCAATATGAGGCAACTTCCCATTTTAACAAGAAAAAAAGAAACTACACGGAATGTACTTCTGGACGACACACCATGTATCATTTTATTATTCATAAGATGGCTGAAAATTCTGTCAAATTACTTTTCAGAACCTACCGACATGAGTACACTGCGTGTACCTAGGGGTACACGGTGTGTACTTGGTTTTTTTTCTTCCTCTCTGACTTTCCCACACGCCATGTATATCCCTCCTACATGTCTAGACAACACAACATGTACATGGTTAAATGATTCTACCCAGCAAATGGTCCTACATGCAATGTATAGACACCACATGGTCACGGGTACTCGACATGTCGATAACTACATGCCGTGTAGTAAGAAGTTTCTACAAGGTCATCACACGACATGTACTCGGCGGCACACGGGTGGTGCTCAACCAACCCATACACGGCATGTACTCTATTGTACATGAAGTGTTGTCTGGAAATTTCTAGAAACTACCCAACTTCTCTAGTTTTCTCAGGGACAAGACAAAAATTCAAACAGGGTTTGGATTTTGACCCATTCTAAAAACTCGGGTTCTTACAATCTCCCCACATTAATATAGCTCGTCCTTGAGAAATAAAATGAAACCCAAAGATGGTACTGAACATACCACCCCGATCAAAGTAACCCATACTTCCCCATTCTCAAAGGTCCTAGCATAATTCCTCAATGGGATCCCCACCTTAGGAATCACCTAACTCAGTCTCAACATGAAAAAACTCAAAACAACCAAAGGTTCACTAACCTGTTTTCTGGAAGCATAGTCCTTCCATGATGCATCGTCACCCCTGCGCCTCATTGGTACTCTTGTGTCATTCCTGACACCCAATGTATCCTAAATCACATTGGTGTCTGCCTCCATGAGGTCCTGCATCCCATGGACACTCAAAAACGAACCTGGTGCCTAGCACCTCAAGTAACCCACATCCTCGAAGCCCCAATGCCCAAGGCACCTCAAGTAATATGCATCCTCGATGCCCCCGATGTTGCACATCTCATACATATATATATATATATCATGCACCTGATATGGTGCCAATCCCACAGACTGTCATCTAGTCAGTCCATATAGATCATGTGCATCACATGCACTCAAAATGGGCATGCCTCTACTGGTCATGCCAAAAGGAAACATGGAAATCACAGCCCCGCCTTTGGTGTACCTCTAACCTTCATCGGCTCACCAGCCTACTCAGCCTCTGGTAGATCCACGATGTGCAGTAGGCCTGATGTTCGGCTTCTTGATGCCTAACCTCCCTACGGTGCTACTCCAGCCACTGTCCATTGACCCCTCAGATGGACCTCATTGTCTCTGTCATATCCTCCACGTGCAGCTGAACCTCGTCTACCCTCTCCTAGTACCAAACTTAAACCAACTTCAGATTCCACCATCTATCCTGGTCCCTACCTGTTGGCTATCTGACAAGGCTGCCTTCAAAACCTATCAAGGTTCCAAACCCATCCACATGCCTGACACTCCTTTGGAGGCCTATCACACTAATTCCAAACATGAATTAGTTGTCCACACTGAAAGTAAACCACTAAAGAACTGTTAAGAGGTGTTTTAACTGAGTCCTTAGCCTGAATATCCTGATTTAACTCATCTCTTCCTCACTTCCTACTGTCTGAACCCTCACCTGAAGCCGTCGTCCGGCCAACCTGAGGCTTATCCCTCTGGTTGCCCTCTGCTATGAGCGCCTGATTCACCACCTCTAAAAAAGAACTCATCCTAATGATATTCACCTGGATATGAATGGCGTGTCGTAATACATCCTTGAAGTGCCTCACCCTAGCCACATCATCTATTACCATTCTAGGTGCAAAGAGAGACAGCGCAGGGAAAGTAGTTGCATAGTCCATGACAGACTTGTCTCCCTACTAAAGACTCAAGAACTCCTGATCTCTCTCTTCTCTCAATTTCTATGGGTAAAACTGATCAAAGAATCTGTCCTTGAAGTCCTTCTATGCCAGTACCTCATGCCTGTGATTCTAAACCTACACATCCCACCAATGATGTTCCGGTCCTCGCAACATGTATGTCGCCAGCTTGACCCTCCGCCCTGGAGGCATCTCGAGCTGCTCGAAGATCATCTGCATGCTCTCTATCCAGTTATCAGCCGCCTGCGGCCACCCTCACCCTTAAAAAGCAGTGGGTACTGTGACTGGAACTCCCACATTATATCTGACATAGATGGGTTTGTACCCTGCATGCCTATGTTGATCCCTAGAAAGACACGCACCAGGCTAGCCCGGAGCTGCTCATCGAGCCACGGTCCAAATGCTGCCAAACCCGACTGTTGTCCTGCCTGCACTGGATCACGAACCGGATCCTATCCCTGAGCCTGTACCTGCAGCTCCAGCTCTGCCTGCACTAGATCCTGAACATGATTCTTCACCTATGGCACTATTTCATCAACTGCCTGATGCTCCATTGATATGACTAAGAGAAACCTGATGAGTACCATAAATGGTAAGACAACCCACATACATAACAATTTATACAAATATAACGCAGATAAGGAAATCAGTAAAAGGTAGTGCATAATGACTACCATTACTCTCCCCCACTACAACCATGACCCATGGCATCCCGGACTCGTGGCCTCCTTAACTTCCCTTCAATAGAGCCAAGTATCAAAAGTACCTCGGACCATGCCCTTCCCGACAACCAACGTTGCCTCAAACCGACGACCGAGTTGCCCAATCCTGGTGATAAAAATCACCTCAACCCATAGTACATGCTTGCTCATACAAGATCTAGACCCAAATACCCTATCTCATGCAATTATACAAAAATATAAAGCATGGCATACAAATTTCAACAACAAGAAATTCAATAAGTAATTTCACCTATTCACATTTCAAAGAATGCAAATCATGGCAATTTGATATTCCTCACATGGAATTATCACTTCACAAAGCATACATGATGTTATGAAATTGAAATACCCTAAAAATGTTCCTATCAAAAGCTAAGAAAACAAGCCTTTCCTTGCCGGGACAATGTCTAATTCTCCCTTACCGCACTGGGTCAAGGGTCACAAATCACAATCTTTAACATCACACACCAAGTTATCCATTGATGTGGAAATCATATAAACTGTAATCGAAGAAAAAAGAAAACTGAAAATCTCACCCATAGAAACTTGGTCCATCCCTTGTACCTGGGGTTGTAGGCACCCAAGTACAATCTAGAAACCCAGTTCCAGTAACAACCTATCTCCAATCTACCATCTCCCAAATAGTGAAACTAGAAAAAATAAAAGAGAAGCCCCAATCTCATTAGTATCCAGTAAAAAATGCTACTAAATCCCTTTCAAGAACTCATTTGATACCACTTTGTAATGAACCAGACCCGAATAGCCACCCAAACAAGGCTAAACGGGTCGGATAATACTACCTTTGGCACACCTCCCCAAACGCCAAAGGCTACCGACTAGCAGTGAGGGTCTTATAGTTATATTGGGGAGGTTATACCCTCTTGGAGGAAAATAATAATTGTACTGGTCCGAGTATAATAATAAAGATGCAATGGAATAAACGACTCAGCAGACTCGAACCAGACCCGCAGAGAGAAAGCACATTCAATATTGATAAAAATTGGAAGTAATAAATATGAACAAATCTAGCGGAAATGAACACAACAGCATAATGATCACTTGTAACTACTTCTGACTGACAAAACATGCATCCAAAGCAGTTCAAACGTATCTAAAAATAAAGGGTGTCAATGGATAACAAACTGTAGCTTCAAACAAATATGCTGATATAGGAAAGTACGTAAAACATGGTAAACTCTAGCTAGGCAAGACCTCAAGGACCATACCATCTCCATGCAATAGCTAATACAGCCCAGCTCCTTAATCTGGCCACTTTCCTACACGTAAATCCATAAAGTCTGCATGTGTCCCGAAGGTCCCATGCAGGGTTTGAGATGAATATCAGCAGGATACCACCCAATGGTACGTACCTAATATAAGTGTCTAAGCAGGCATCCATTTATAAGGAAAGTAGTAAACAGAGTGATGCACAAATAAACACTAACTCCACTGATGCTCAACAGCCACCATGGAGTGTCACCTGCTTCAGCCAACACTGGAATCTCTATCATGTAACCCAGAACCATGTTCCCCCGGACTCCACGTGTCTCAAGTACCGATGTCCCGAAGTCACACCCGAGAAACAGTAACCTGAAGGAACAGCGATGCTTGTCCTCAATAAGTGACAGGAGGGACAGCGATGTCTGCCCTCAAAATAAGTAGCCAGAGGGACAGTGATGTCTACTCTCAAAATAATGTATCAGGAGGGATAGTGATGTCTGCCCTCAAATAATGGTAATCCTCTTCCTCCAACTCGATAGCACCAATGCTATCCCCTGAAGGCTCCTCACCTTCCACATGGCTTCCTATGACAAGCACCCACAAACAGATAGTGCCTAAACTGCAACTAACAAGGGCCTCTACCCACACGAGTGGTCAAAACCACCTCATCACGGAGTCTCTTTGTGTTCACACTACTAAAAGTTTCTGGGTGAGTGATAATCACCAAAATATTACCCAAGCCACAACACCTCTCACACATCATGTCCTTGTAACCATGCTGCTCTAGTTTGATGGCCTTGCCATCCTAGTAACCCGGGACATGTCCAACCTAATAGTCATTCTGCCTCAAATCGACGCCCATGATGCCCAATCCCATGGTCAGAACCACCCAACGTAACCTGGGCCAAACCCATCCTGATCAGCATCACTCAAGAATATCTGGGCCATGCCCAACACAACCAAAAGGGTTCCATCTTATGCAGTTCAGCAATTACATATATATACATTTAAACAAAAAACAATAACAGGAAAAACAATCTAAATAGTTGAGTTGCACTTTCCTAGTAGATATCTAAAAACATCACTGAGGTCTTTAAAGCCTTTAAAAAGTCTTATCAAGGTTCAATAAACTAAAATCAATAGTTTAGAATAATACAATTCAATTAATTTCATTTTGGTGCCTCCATAAAAAATGCCCCAATGAGTAACGGCCACTCACCCAGCCCCACTCAAGAAACATGGGTAATAGGGAATACCCAAAGTTATCTCATAGTTCAATGAACAATGTAATATGAAATATCTGATAAAACTGGGTTCCGCTCAAAATACCCAAAAACGCACCAAAAGGTCGCATCACCCAAATGACCACGATAACACAAAAATAGTTACACACCACCTACCTAAGACTCTTATGATTACACTCTTTCGATAACAGCCTCCAATTAGGTCTAAAACACAATAGATCTACAAAAGAATCAAAACCGCTCAAACCCCAACAATTCATTCTAGAACAGAAATCAAGAAGAACAGATCAAGAGGAATAAAGGCCTTACTAAGGGGGTTCCAAGGGATCAACTGGTGTTTGAATTAGGTCTCGGACGAAGGAACGGAATGGATTTGAAGTCTCGGTCGGCTCTCCCTACTCAAACTGTGCAGAGTTTTAGATTTTACCTCTATACAAGGCTACTACCCATTTTAGAAAAAAACGAAACTACACGATGTGTACTTTAGGACTACACGTCATGTATCATTTTAATTTTCATAAGTTGGATAAAAATTCCACCAACTTATTTTCTAGAACCTGCCGACATGAGTACACGGCGTGTACCCATGGGCACACGGTGTGTACTTAGTTTTTATTCTCTTCCTTGCTGACTTACCCACACGCCATGTATATCCCTCGTGCACGGCTAGACTACATGGAGTGTCCAAGGAGGACTCGGCGTGTACTTTGTTAAACTATTCTACCCGGACAACAAGCCTACACACCATTTATTGCCTCCACACTGTCATGGGTACACGGTGTGTTGATAACTACACGTCGTCTAGTAAAAAGTTTCCACACGGTCATCACATGGCATGTACTCAGCGGCACACGGTGGGTGCTCAACCATCCCATACATGGCATTTACTCTATATCACACGATGTGTAGTCTATAAATTTCAATAAATTTCTCAACTTCTCCAGTTTTCTAAGGGACAAGTCAAAAATTCAAACAGGGTCAGGATTTTGACCCATTATAAAAACTCGGGATCTTACACTCAAAGGGATGGGGGAATGCTTCAAGTGTGGGAGAAAAGGTAACTTATCTCATCAATGCTGAAAAGACATGAGGAATTAATAAAATGTGGTGGAGTAAAGGAGAGCACCACCCATGGTCCAATGCTACAACTGTAGGGAGAAAGGGAACATTGCAAGATAGTGCACTTAATCTCGAGTCCTTGAAGTTAATCAGAATCAGCATACACCAAATAAAAAAGGACCAATGCAAGGATTATGCATTCACTTTGGCTAAAGTGGAGTAAGAAAATGAAGTCTTTTAAGGTACACTTCATATTCACTCAATAATGGAAAAAAATTCATTTGATCTTGGTTCTACGCATTCCTTTATATCTTGAATGTTTTCTATAACTATTAAATTGAATCCTTGAACCCTTTAAGTAGAGATATCTATAAAAACACCAAATGGTGAAATAATTTCTACCCATGTTTTGGACTCTACTCTAAATAGAATATGTGGGAGGATTCATCTTGAAAATCTTGTGATACTTCACTTGGTGGAATTTGATGCTATAATGCTAATGGATTGGCTCTCATTATATAGAGTGCATATAAATAGTTGGAAAAAAAATATATTTTCATAGTCCAAACCATCCCATGATCCTCTACAAATGCAAGTAAGATCATGAATCTCTTATATAAAATCCTTAAATGGTGTGGGTGTTGATTCCCTATAAAGAATCATACCTATCCCAATTGGTTGAGTCAAAGGAAGGTATAAACCTAGGGAAAATTACAATTGTGAGGGAATATAGGTATGTATTTCATAAAGAGTTACCCAAACTTCCCATGGATAGTGAGGTAGATTTATCAATTGAACCCATACCCAGAGCTACTTGTATATCAAAGTGTACCTATGAGATGGATTCTATCGAACTAGAGGAGTTAAAGAAGCAGCTACAAGAGAATTTGGAAAATGGGTTTATACAACCTAGTGCATCACCTTGGGGTGAGCAAGTACTCTTTGTCAAGACGAAGGATGGATCAATGCAGATGTGTATCAATTATCAAGAACTCAATAAGATAAAAATAAATAATAAGTATCCTCATACAATTATTGATTACTTGTTCAATCAGATATGAGTATCTTAATACATCTCATTGGTGGATCTCTATTTTGGATATCACCAGCTAAATGTGAAGAAGGAAGACACTCATAAGACTACCTTCAGTACAAGGTATGTGAACTATGAGTTTCTGTTCATTCCCTTTGGACTTACTAATGCCTTGAAAATATTCATTGATTTGATGAATATAGTCTTTAGACATTAACTTGACAAATTTATAGTAGTTTTTATCAAATATATTATCATCAAATTTAGAATCAAGGAGGAATATGGAGAACATATAAGGATTTTGTAGTGATATTAGGGAAAGAGAATTTGTACACCAAATTCATAAAGTGTGATTTTTGGATGTATAAAGTCACATTCTTGGGATATGTGATCACAAGTGAGATAATTTATATGGACCCTTTAAACAAAGGAAATTTAGGAATTTCGAAGACCCTCCAGTTTTATAGAAATCCATAGTTTTATTGTATTATCTATGTACCACTGAAGTATTCTAAGAAATTTATCATTATTGTAAAGCCCACTAACTATGTTAAAAAGGAAAGGGGTAAAGTATTTATGGGTGGAGGAATGTGAGGAAAGATTCGTGGAGCTAAAGAAGAGGTTGATGACTACAAATGTACTCACATTACCAAAATGTGGAGAAACTTTTGTGAAAAATAGTGATGATTCAAAGAAATGCTTGGGTTGTGTAATCATTGAAAATGATAATGCGATAGCATAAACCTCACGAAAATTGATGATTAATGAGTAAAACTACATAATGCATGATCTGGAGATAACATCTCTAATTTTTTCCCTTGAAAATATGGCTTCACTACCTCTTTGGTGAGAATTGTGACATATATACATATCATAAAAGACTAAAGTATGTATTCACATTAAAGTATATAAACATGCAAAAAAGAAGATGTTTAGAGAAAATCAAGTACAATTATTTCTCTATTCACTATAATCCTAGAAAGGCAAACAAGGATGATGTTGCTCTTAGAAGAAGATGACCTACTACTGTATCCATGTTGTAGATTGGGAAAGACCATATCTTCATGGATGTTTAAAGGATAGATTTGGAAATCATAACAATAGGGAATACATCCTACATTTCAAAAATTACTTCCCAACCATCTATCTATGTGATGATTAAGGAAGTAAAATGGGGTGATCAAGGGTTACAATGGAAGTAGAATGTAGTAAAATCAGGGAAGTTTTAAGAGTTGCATATTGATGATTATAGTGTTATTCAGTTTTGAATGAGTCTTTGTGTGCCTTTACCGCCTGGGATAACTAAAGAGGTATTGGATAATGCACAAAGATTAAAATTCTATATCCATCCTGTGATTACCAAGATGTATCATGTTCTTTGAGAACACTGATGGCGGGATAACAGAAATATGGATATTTTGGAGTATATGTCAAGGTTCTTAATATTTTATCGAGTTAATGTAAAGCAACAAAAGAACAATTGGATGATGAAACTATTTTCAATACCCAAGTAAATATGGGATAATTTCATTATGGAATTTTTTTTATGGGTCTCCCAAAGACATCTAAAGGAAATAATGTGATATTGGTTGTGTGGGACCAACTCACCAAGAATAACCACTTTATCATTATTCAGGAAGATCACTCTCTTGAACAGATTAAAAAGATATATGTGAAGGAAGTTGTGAGACTGTATGAGTTTCTACTCTCGATTCTCTCTGATCATGATCCCAGGATCACATCTAAATTCTTGAGGTGTCTTGAATATACATTGATTACGAATTTAAATTTAAGCACTACATATCACCGCCAAAATAATGGCCAATATGAAAGGACTATTGACATGCTTGAGGATATTCTAAGAGACTGCTCATTAAAATTAAAAGGTGGATGGTATCATCATCCCCAATGGTTGATTTCTTATCAAAAACATCTTCCACTTGAGTATTCATATGGATCCATATGAGTCTCTATATGGAAAGCGATGTAGAACTCCAACCTATTGGGATAAAGTTGGTGAAATAAAGCTACTTTGATCTGATCTTTTATAATATATGATAGAGAAAGTTCAAACCATCCATAAGCATATCAAAGCTACTCATAGTTGAGAAAGAAGCTATGATGACAACCATCCAAGGGACTTAGAGTTCGATGTTGGAGATAAATTATTCCTTTGAATATCACCATGGAAGAGATTCATGTGGTTTGGAAGGAAAGGGAATCTTAGTCCAAGGTACATTGGCCACTTTGATTTCCTTAATCACATAAGAGTTGGGTTTTATTGGCTTTCACTCCCATAGAATATGGCTCATGTTTATGATGTGTTCCATGTATCACTCATGAGGAAGTTCATACAAAATTCCTCACATGTACTGAACTCATAGGTGGTACATCTAGAATATGATCTCTCTTATGAGAAGAAACTATTAAAGATTTTGGACCAAATATATAAGCTTCTCTACAACAAGACAACATACCTTGTCAATGTTTTTTAGAGGAACCATAATTATAAAGAAGCAACTTGGTAACTAGAGGAGGTGATGAAGGAGAAGTACCCTCACATATTTATTTAAATTGAAATTTTGAGGGAGAAATTTCAAAAATGGGGAAGAATGAAATCACCCAAAATTGTATCAATTTAATTTCTTCCTTGTTATAGTAATTTCATGTAGTATTAATCACATTAAATTACTTAAAGAAAGTAATAAAAAATTCATAAATGAATAATTAATGAAATAAGATGTATTTCTAGAAATTAAGGAACCAATATCAATGAAATAGTAACTTTACCTTAGGAACAGTAATATGACCCTTATGAATAGTAAACTCACCTATGAAATTATAAATAAAATTTATGCATCTTATAAATGAAATTATGGTATAATTATATCATATTCTAGGTAAATAAATGTTTTAAATATTATTAATTATGTGTGGGTATTTTTGTAAGTCATAAATATTTAATTGAACTTTTATGATTAATTTTATAATTTAAAAGAAAATTCATTTTTATAAAATGTATTAATAAATTAATATTTTGATGTCTGGTGGTTTTAAGATAATTTTCTGAGATCTTAAGAAAATTTTCTAATAATTTTAAAATTAGTTATAATTTTAAAATCGATATTTTCCAAGTAAATAATGATTTTAATAAAAATTTAAATTAATAATATTTATTAAATTATGTTCAAGAAATGGAGTTAATTTTTAAATTATACACATTTTGAAATGTTTAAGGTGATTTTTTGGGATTTTTCTATAATACTTGAATATTTTGTGAATAATAAAATACGAAAAATTATGATAAAAGCTAAATTCATAAATTATGGTGTCATAGATGATATATGGCTTATGTAAGCCCAAAATATCGTAATATCCTTAATTATTTTTATAAATTTAGTGATAATTATCAAACTATTCATATTATTAAGTGAAAATAATAAACTAATGAATATAATAATGAGAAAACACCCCTCTCCTCCACTATAAATATCATCCCTCGCCACCTATTTTCCTCACACATCTCAAGATTTGTGCCTAGTCCAAAATTCTTCCCATTAATCATACCTATCCTTTTCCCCAAATCTAGGATCTTTTGGTATCATTAAAAGATTAAAATCATTCCTTTAAGGAGGTTTTCAATGAGGATAAATTCAAGAGGTAAATTGCTCTTTCTTTTCTTTCAATTTGTTTCCATGTTCTTTTCTATTTTTATTCCATACTCCCCACCCCTAATCCAAATGTAATGATAACTATAATACCTTACATACACTATAATTCTATCATGTTAATGGTCTTTTATTCTAAAATTGAAATTGTCACTCGTGGTGTGTCAATTTACCGACATCATGGGCAATGTGCTTTTATTTTCCTTTAACACCATCAAAAATGTTAATAAAACAATTATAATGGTTTAAATTTATTTTAAAATGTATGTTAAAACACTTTTTATGTTTTGGAACAAACATATATATTTAATACTAAATGATAAAACAAAATGAGTTTTTGTGATCGAAAAACAGCCAAAATTAACCTAAAATGATCATCATTAAATTTTACCTAGTGATTCTCCCTCATACCATATAAAAAAATTATTCAAAAGATAATTTAAACATATGAAAGATCAATAATAACATATAATAATAATTATGGATATTTATACACATTTTACTTGGACTTCCATTTATGTATAAAAGTGAACTGGTCATGAAAACTAATAAAATGAGAACTCCCAAACGATGAAATTAAAATCAATAACTCATCAAAAAGCCCATAAATAAACATAATAAACCCATAATGAAAAAATAAAATATAATTGGATATTTAGTTTTTAATTAGTTAATATAACGTGATTATACATGATATTAAAGTGAAGAAATCATATGAACATAAGGTAAGGGGAATATTCAAACCCAACTCTATTTCCTTGGGTTTTCCCCTCTCTCACGCCAATTTTAGTATATATATTCATTTAATGATCCTTAATTGTCATTTAATTATTATGCCCTTTACTTTTCTATGATATACATGTTTTCTACTTGATTTTATGACCAACATAATGTTTTCCAAAAGAACTCTTCTTTCAAAAAACACACCTTTTACTTCTCTTGTGATTGTTACTTCTTCACTCAAGATTTATCATTCTTGTACCAAGAATATTATTCCATTTGTTATTTATTAAAGTTTATTTGTGGATGTATTCTTTATTAAATGAAAATCATTCCTTTAAATGGGTTATTTTATGTTAAATATTGATATATGTTCCATGTGACACGCATGATATTGTAAATGTCATGATTTGAAGAGTGTACTTGGAATAATATAGAACTCCAATGCAATGGGTAATATGATCTATCTCATGAGAAAAATTGAAATATGCATGAACATAACTCTAGTTTTTTTCACCACTATGTGTGGTAGCTAACCACAAATACATGATGTTTCATTTTTAAGCATTTATACATTACAATCCTTTTTTTAATGATTCCTATCATGATTATGATTCTATGCCTATGTTATGACGAAAATTATTAAGACTTCCTCTTGTTATATTGATTCATGTCCTTTATCTATCATCATATTGGGATTTTATATCACCCCTTTATTTAATGTATATCCTCAGGTGATTACTTTTACTATGTAGAATATGAGGTCCAATAAGAAACTAGAGAAGAAGGAATTACATAAAAGTTAATGTTTTATTTTTTAAATGTTATATATTTTCCAAATTTTAAACAGTCTCTAAACCTTTGGATCCTAGTTTTGTAATTATTTTATCTATTTTCTTTATAAAATGATGTAATAAGTTATGTAATAAAAATTAGGGTCTTAATAAAACGTCACTTCATTACCCTCACCTAGAAGTTTCAGTTGAATTATAGGAATTAAATAACCACTAAAACTTCAAATCTCCCCTATCCTTGTGATAAAAAATCTTCAATAACCATTAGTTCAATCCATTGCTCATGATATCAAGATATTGGTGGAACCTAAGTGACATGAGTGTGTGATCCAACAAAAGAGAGGAGGTTAATTCAAAATGCATATAAATAAAAGAAATATCATAATCATATAAAAAATTATAATTAATATAGATATGATAAATAGAAGATATTACCATATAAAATATAGAATCTATTAACAGGTTTAATGGAAACCTATTTAGTGAAGCCATTATATCCTTATTATACCACCACATGAGTTATTATACTTAAAAAGTTGAAAAAGGTGAAATAAAATATCAACATCATTGATATTTATTATTATGAATCATCCCCCATATTAGTGTAAAATTATTCATTTTATATCATAATGATAAGAGGTTATTCACACTTCATTAACTTCTTTCACATGGGAGGTATGAATCTCTTTTCCTTTTCAAATGATTTTAGTGCCTTTGAGAATATTCCCAAAAAAATTCCACCCATCCCCTTTTTATTGATTCTACCCCATGTAAAGCTTTAGGGTTTATATTTAACCAGGAGTCCATTCCTCAAAAATCACCTTATTGAAACATTCCCCTCTCATGATCGAGTTTTATATTCCCTCTAGAAGAATCGGGACTGAAATGTGTTGATTCTCCACAAATCTAGTGGAAAATGACTTTTACTAAAGGTTTTTCATAAGGATAAGTTGTATTTAAATTTGGATTTCTCATGGAAGTTGGCTTCCAAATTCTAGGTCAGTTCATCACTAGAATTGGGATTCAATGAAGCAGGCCTATAATGGAAGCTCTTTATTTTAATAGTTGGGTAGGAATGTTAATTTGGATAATCATGATGTTGACTATACCATCCCATATTATTATAAAGGTATAGAGCATTCTTTTTCCTTATTTACCTAAACAATCCTAAATAAGATTCCTAATCAAGATAAAGATGGATCAGGTGTGTTCGGGGCTCGTTCAAATCTAGAATCCCTAAAATGGGAAGAACATATTGTGATGAATAGATTTTCCAAATCATAGAGTGTAAAAATGGGAAAAATTATAGTTTTTACCCGCATAAGTAAATTAAAACCATCCTTATTTCTTATCCTCTCTATTTCTCCACCAACACTTCATTCTCCTCTCATTGAAACTATTCTCCCTCAAGAATTTAAGTAACAAGGTGGCTCCTCTATTCACCACCTGTTTCATCCTTCATTGGAACCATTGGAATTCTATTTGTACAATATCAAATCCTATCTAATCAATTTCTAAGTTCTTCCTCCATCAATTGGGTTATTTGGGTGCAATCTCACTTTCATCATTTTTAGGGAATTTGACTATTTTTTTTATTTCTTCCAACCTAGATTGAATCAAACTTTGATACTAGATGAGGGAATCCTTACGAGGATAAGGTAGGTGTTCATGGATATTTCTCATATTTTCATTGTTCTTCCTAAATATGTTATTGTGTCGCTCGTCGGTCCATTTGTGTGATGTCCCAAAATTGTTAATTGAATTATTATGATTTTCTTCACATGTGTATTGTGATCCTACATAGTGGAGAATAACCTTTCTAGTTGACCAACTTGAGTTTTTTCAAACATTTGGGTGTTATATACCTTCTTGCCTACTTCTCTATTTTTCTTTTTCTTGTTGAAAAATATAAATGGGTTTTTCTTTATTATAAATGTAGAGATATATTTTTTCATTTTCTAAGAGTGATAATCCTAGTGACTAGCCTTTTACCCATTCCACTTATGGTTAGTTGGGTAAAATGAATAGGATAACTTATTAAAGACTTATATCCCATTCCTAACTTTAATTTTCCATTTTTTTAGACATCTATGCCTTGTGCCTTATAGATTAAATGAAATGTTCCCAATGACATTCTTGACTAATGGTCCTAACAGTATTTAATGGATTTAATTAAATGTAATGGCCCTTAAATTGAGATTTTTAAATATGAAATGATTTATAGTGCTTTCACATTAGATCTAAGGGTAAAACAGGGGGTTATAACTTAAGGACCCCTTGGACAGACTCTCATGCCACTATGTTATAATTGATAAATCCTAGTAACCATTCCATGAGAAATGCCAATTATTCCTGGGGCAGGTTCACTTAACATTATTTATACTTACCACCTAGTGAGTGACGTTGGTTCCCTAGTTGAAAACCTACGGATGGACTAGAAGGCATGTTTGGTTGAACCATTCATAGAAAGAGATTTGGTCCGCTATGTGCGATATTTGATATGGATTCGAATGATAGTTTCTTAAATTTCACTATTATTAGAGTGAGACATGGGACTTCATCTTCAGGTTACCATGTACGGTTTCCTTTTTATTGGTTATGTAATGATACCCTCAAGAGATACTGGTGTAGTCTTATCATATTGTTAAGGATGGAATTTGGTTGTCTTAATATGTCTTATAAAGTGGTTTTCTAATGAAAATAAAAATAAAAATGAACATTGTGAAAATGAAAAATGATCCTTGGCTTTATAAATATAGGTGCATGTTCTCCAAGGATAAGAAAAATCTTGAGGATAGTCCATCCTTTAGAATTCTATACATATCACTTCACCCTAATAGGTTCTTCTATATCAGACTCACTAGCTTGGTTTGAATCATGTATATTAGAAGGGTTTTCAAGTGGATCCCAGTCCAATGTATTTATTTATTCACTTCTTTTTTCATTTAATTTATCATCAGAAACTTTTTGGTTTAAATTTCAAAAAGGGAAAGACCAAAGCACCATCAGATTTGGCCAACAAAGATTGTATCTTAAACCCTACTCAGGATCCTTTGGTGCCTGAGTATACTTTATTATTATAGGAGTGGAAAATGGAATGTATCCATCTTCCAATGCATGATTTACTTTTCAAGGATGGATATATGAGAAGAGTACCAATCATATGCTTGAGATACTAGCTATTACAATTTTCTATTTTTTTATTTTGATAGAATGTTGTATATTCTTATATCTCATGCCCCTTGATTATTCATTTTTGTATAAAACATGACATAATACCATCATATTTGGTATCTATTTATATTATTCATCATCTGTGATTTATTTTTTTATCTTTCATGTTTATGATTTTTGTTTCCATTGTTATTTGGATTTTGATATTGCTTATGTTATTTATTATATATATACTATTGCATTGTACTCTGATAAGTGAGGTAATATTCTCCCCATAGACTTACCTAGGTCCCTTTATTCTATTAGGAATCCTCTAGAATTTTGTGAGCCATGCTTAAGGACATATGGCCAACCATCTCATAGCACCAGGGACTGGAATCTCGGGAGGGATGCTACAAAGTCGTATCAGATATGGTTATCCTTTTTTCATATTGTTTTGGTCTAGACAGGAGACTATGACATGGGAATTTTGTTAAGAGTATATGCTTAGAAGTAGAAACCCCACGTACTAGGGAAATCTGAATATCCTGGGGTGGGTAAATGTTGTTGTTGCTTTCTCTTGTTATCATTTCATATGATTTCAATGTTGGGTGACACACATATTTGTTTAGTTCCATTGTTGATGATTTTTGAATTAGTTGTATAAATCTATCCCAATGATACAAGGACACATAAAAATATACATCATACTAGGCACCATATGAATTAAATTTCATGAATTATTCCATGATATATCTAATTTCTACATGAATTTCTTATTTTTCATGTGATTTTTTTTTTACCTAGTTTTCTATGATTTTCAATGTGCTAGTACTATTAATAATGGAACAACTGGTTTAATTGACAAATAATTATACATTAGTTCATTTTATTTTTGAGTTCCAATGATAGATATTATTACAAAATAATAGATATGTAAAGTTACATCATTTTTTGTATAAAGGTCAGGATTTACTTAGTTGGCATGATGATTTAAATTTATAATGTGTATGGGACCTTATGAATCGGAATTGGTGATGAAATTAACTAGATTTTAATTTTAATAACCAATTTAATAAGAATGAATCTATAAAGGATAAAATTAATATGATTATAAATATGGAATGGTTATCAAATATGTGATACATTGACCCTGTTCCAACTTGGTAGTGGGTGGTATACCATGTCATTTATTTTTTCCATCTGTGACTCGTCTTGACCACATAGGCCAGGTTCCCAACATAGGGAGAGGGGTTTCTTTTTTATTAGGGTAAACTTGTGCCTATACTTTCTTACATATTTTCTTATTTGTTATAAATATTTTCTACGGTATGAATTCCGAAATATTAGAGCAAGGACACCTTGAAAACCTCATGTTATACACTAGTAAAGTAGAGACGATCATAATTTAGAGGTGGTTCTCCCCCATACACCCTTGATACCTCCTATAGTTCCACCTTAGGAACCTCTTAAATATCCTCAACTAGGTACTAATGTCCAATTCCAGGATATATTTCTCCACTTTATAAAATCATTTCAGGGTGCACCTCAACATACCCATTCTATGGAAGAGCTGGCCCATGATTTTTAATAACAACATCATATCACCTTCTTGGGGTGTAGTAGACCATAGGCTATCGAATCCTAGTTAGAGGCTATGGTATCAATCATTGATCACATCCGGATACCTCTAGAGTTGAGGTTCAAACTTATGACCTATCTGTTACATGACTCTTCTAAGCATTGGTGGGATGTTCTGACTCAGGCTGGTCGACACTATGTTATGGTCTGGGTAGACTTGTCGAGATCCTTCTTCAACTACAACATTCCTCATACCAAGAGAACATGCCATGTTCTATAATTAATAAACCTTGCACAATGTGACATTTAAGTGATGGAATACTTAGCTCTATTTACAAAACTATAGTGTTTTTAACCAACCTTGACTGGTGTTTAGATGAATATGATGAAGTGATTTGAGGATGGGATTTCTCATGCCATGCAATAGCAAGTGAAAATCATTAGCCTGGCCATTGTTTTAGGGATAGTGAACCAAGACCCCATCGCTGATTGAAACCTAAGGGAATCGGGCAACGTGAAGCAGAGCAGTTCAACTTCTAGGAAGACAAGCATTGGTTTATCCATTGGAAAGAAGTGACACTTCAAGGAAATACACAGGGGAAGTACCAACTAGGTGCAACACATAAATGACTTTATAGTGTGTCACCATTATAGCTGGCTAGGTTATTGTAGAGACCCGAAGCCTGACGTACATGAAAATTACATTACTTTTGCGGAATACTTAATACGTAACAAAAACACACACACAAGGACCGTAATAGTTTAGTGTCTTTGGAAACTCGGAATATAATCTTCTAATCATGGTGAAAGATCTTCAACATCTCCCATAAAGATATTCTTTTTTTTAAACCTAAATCCTTTCTTTATATCCTAGGTAAAAGAAAACATAAAAGGGTGAGCTCAAATGCTCAGTAAGGGTAAACAAAAGAAATATCAATCACATCATATTCATAAGAACATAACTTTTGTAAATCTTAACCGGAAAAAGAGAGCATAATTTCATAACATGGGATAAATCATAGTAGTGAAATGGAATCCTAATAATCATAAAATAAAACATGAAACTTTTTGGAATACACACATAATCATAGTGAATCATTTCTTATTAGTCAAGACTCATTGCCAAGACTATCTTAGTGGACAAAGTCCATTTCTGAACCGAGTTCACTCCTCGTTTCAGTCCTGTTTCACTGAATCGGTATAACCTGCCATTCCAGCCATGTCTATCTCATGAGATATAAAATCATTACCCAATGCATTGGATGGAGATATAGGTCCCACCAATCTCATAATGATACCATTCTTATGTGTGCCACAAAATCATAAATCATACATCATTGCATAACCCATGTAATAAAAATGGGATTCTTAAACAACATGACATCATAAAAAAATTCATATAAGATAAAAGAATTCATAAAAATAATTCCATCACAACATAATAAAATCAATGTAATAATAGGGATAGAAACAGAACCCTATATTATCTTAGATGGAAAATAATTTTGATAAAACACTTGAACTCCATTCTTGAGGAAGATATCCTTTCTACTTCAAAAACATTTTCCTTTCTTAACATGTCTTACAATTTTAAACTAAAATAAGTTGATTAAAAATAAATTTGAAAACTTGTAAAGGAAGCTTCTTGGAAATAATGTTTTAAAAATCCATTGATGCCTTATAAGTAAAAAAACATTCTTTTTGTACTTTTGTCAGAAAAGTCAAAAAGTACCTCGTACGAAAAAAGGCAAAAGATTCCTTTTATATCTTTTACTAAAAACTCGCCGAAGGGTAAAATTGGATTTAAAAAATTGTAGGTGGATGGAAACAATATTACATATTAATGAAACATGGATGTTGATGATAAAATACACCCTAGTATATACCGAAGTATAAACAATCTCAGATAAAAATGAGATTGTGATATTTCCCTTACCTTAGGTCTGATTTTCTTCGTAAGTGTCCGAACCTCCTGTATAATGGTTTAAATAATGTCATTGACTTATTCCAGAATCATACTCATTGTTATGATATCATATATGGTTCACTTATGAATTTATATTACCCGTTCTTTTATAAATTTCATGTTAAAGATCGTTTTGGGTAAAATTGTTTCATTTGTCGTCCGTATTTTGACTTGTAATTATTCATATGATTACTTAGATCTTGATTACTTAATTCCAGAATATAAAACATGATTTATATATAATATATATTCAGAATATACATATATATAATAAATCATTAAATGGAAAGAAATACACCGTTCATGGAGACGGTAGGCTGTACGTACGCATGAACGCTGTTTTCATTTCATTATTGAGTTGAACGGAATTAAGTAGATGACATACATATATATAGAAATAAATCCAGTATTATTATTATGTCATATATTTAATTATTACTTATTATATGTACTTTATAATCATTCATTAATGGTTAAATTGGAGAATGAATCTCATCGCGTCGTGGAGACGGTAGTCCGTACGTACGCACGAGCGATGATATCGTTCTCATGATCGTGGGACAGTATTGGAGTGTATGTATACTATTTCAGAATCAATATTACTTTAAAATAATCATATATAGTTATTATTTACACCATTATACTCATCCAAGCAAGGTGGTGGTGGAAAATAGATTTCACCACGGCGTGGAGACGGTATTCCGTACGTACGCACGCACGGTGATTTCGTTTTCCGTAGGATGGATAGATGGTGAAATTGGGTTGTTTAATACTTATAATAACATATCAGTATATTATTGATACTGATTTTATTACTTCATAATGAAACAACCTAAGAAGAAGAAGTGGAAGAAGAAATAAAGTTGAAAGAATCGGTAACGGAAATTACCTCTTCTTTGAAGCGCCTCTTTGAGATCTCCTTTTAGGGCACTAAAATTGGTCTTTGAGGAAGACCAGAACCTCTAAGAAATTTCTAGGGAAGTGGAGAACAGAATTTTGCAGGGGTTGTCCGAGCTTGAAGGCTCAAAGTTGTGTGAGGAAGAGAGGGAGGAGGTGCCCTTTTATAAGGGAGGAGAGGGGCTCCTTTGGAAAACTAAAAATATTATTTTATTATAAAGTAATATTCAGTTTTAAATAGCTCCAAATTGATTTATTTCGAAGCTAAGGTGGGGATGGATCGAAATCCTCTCATCCAATAGAATTTAGACAAGTTTAGGTTCCTATTTTCACCTTATCATTTAGATTTAACATTAAGTTAAATAATTTTACTTTTACTGTGTCTTCTTGTGTTCTTACACTATAAGGTCAATAAACTTACTATAACAAGACAAAAGAACCCCAAGTTGTTTATTATTAATATATATAACCTTATCTAAGTCATTTGACCGAACCTTATATTTTTAGGAATAAAATAACAATTAATAATATAATATTTGTTTTAAGAACTATTTTATGTCAATTTTGACACTATTTAGTAATTGATATTTGTGAAAATAATAACAGAATGATTAGTTCAAAAAAAGTTAATTAAATAAATAATAAAATGTCATATTAACCTATAAAATTAGTGGAATTTATAAAAAGTCTCAAATTACATTTATTTGGGTATTTATAACATCAATTATGTCAATATTTCATTATTGCATCATCTTTGTCTCATAAATAAATTAATTTATTTAATGTCTAAAAATTACAAATAAAATACCATTATGTAGGAAATATTTTTATATTTCTAATGAATATTTATATTTGAATTTATCTTATGTATAACCCTATATTAAAAATTATATACTTACTAATCTTTGATTTTAACTATTTTAACCCTTCTTTAAATAAATTAATAATAAATGTCCTAATCTAATCCAAGTGGGCCTAAATGGTCATATATTATTCATAAGGTTGTTTTTGGTCGAATTACACTTGTCCAATAGAATTAGGACATGTGTTAGGGTAATAATAATATCATTTTTACCCTTAATTACCCTATTTACTTTTAACCGTGGTAAATAAAAGTAAAAAGTTACTATTCACCAAAAATTATTTTCATCTCATTGAACCAGATTTTACATACTAACATCAACCGTGTCTCTTGGATTTTTTAAATTCCACTCACAGAAGAGGTAAAATTAAGTTTTATGAAAAATTCATTTTTCTTAACTAACACTTTGTGGTTTCACTATTCATCAAAAAATGAAAGTTTCCAGAAAAATACCAAAAATTAGGCCTAAGCTATATTTGATATTATGAACTCAAAAATGATGTCTATTTTACCAAATTCAAAACATATCAGTTACATTAACTAATTTAAAAATTAATTCTCATTGTCAAAACAAATGGCGTGTTTTTAAGAGATAATAACTATCAAAAGATTGACACTTGTTTATAACTGGTTTAAATGTGAAATTACATCCAATGACCAACATTGTATTAAATTGTAAAAATATATTCTAAATATACTTTAAAACCACTAAAATTAATAATTTATCACTAATAGTTATTTCGATTAAAAAAGTTGTTTTTAATTAAAATTTAGTAATTTTCACTATTCATCAGAATATGAAAGTTATCCGAAAAGTACCAAAATTTCACCTTAGGCAAAATTCGATACTCCGAATCCAAAAATGAAGTACATTTTGAGAGATAAAATTTCTAAAATTTTAAAAGGTGGTTATTACTATTCATAACGGCTAGTTTTAATAATATTTTAATAGCATATCGTTGTTTAATGAAACTCGGTATTGCGTACTACACACACTATCGAGAAGGTCGTGATTGCATGTAATGAAAGGCAAGTAAAGGATGTGTGTTGTGCAAGATCCTTTTGGTGTAGCGTACAACACAAGACATTAATGAAATTAAAAATAATATTTTTCATAAAATCTCTGGGTGTTACATTCTACCCCCCTTAAAATGAATTTCACCCTCGAAATTCAGCGGGGTTATAAATGGTTTACTATTCGAAAGTTTCTTTGATAGAAACCCACATCGTAAAAAGGAATACCAAAACCAATCTTTAAAAACAAAATTATGAAACGTAGTGGTTACCCAAATAAACTAATCACTGGGTTTCAACATATGTGAAAATATGGATATGGAAGAGAAATCTAACCATCATGTTCTGATGGAGAGTGGTAGAGAACATGGCTATGGAAAAGACTGCAATCACAAATCCATAAATTTGTGATGATCTAAGGTACCATCTGATTTATCAGATATAAGAGCACTAGGACAACATTTTTGGTTTTCAAGATTGTTTCCCTAAAGTTGATGAAGTTGGAATTAGAAGTAATACTTTCGTGATTTTGGTATAGTCTCACCGTTGGTCGTTCTTTGGACAATTTCCACTTCATCTCTTAAGGAAATGAAGTTGAATTTGTCATTCATGATGTGTTAGTAGATCATGTGATAGAATGATGGGTCATTCCATTTGTCTCAAACAAAAGGTTAGAAAAGTTATCAAAAAAAATAAGTCCATCTATAGTGAGATTAATGATATATGGTTCCTAAAATGGACTTATACTTCATATATCATACTGCTTAATATAATAAAACTAGTTTCTACTAAACATGGACTTTCTGTAGGCCAGTGGTAGGTGATGAAGGCCACTCGCACTTCGGTTGTGGGTTCGATTCCCACGGCCTTGTCTGACGCGATGGGTTGTCGCCCGTCATGCAGGTTGTCCTTTTTCTAAAACTATATAATATCAAAAGTTCTATCCTTAAACAATACTAACTTATGTCCAACATAATCCATTCCAATCTTTAGGCTTATCTAAAATACTTCGGTCCAAGCTCATAATATAAAGAAAATGATTACTTGAAATGTCTTCAACCAAGCATGTGAATACCATCATTTATCCCCCATATATCTTTTTGGTCACATTCCAATCATGTGAATACCTTAATGATGTATTCTCTTGAAAAATGTATACCCATTAAACCTTAGTGAAAACATGAATACTGTCAAAAGTTAACTCTTTCCACATACCAAAATCCAAAAATTATATATACTCAATCCATTACATAACCTTCTCCTTATATCATTCATGAGCTCATGAATACTATCAAACATTTGATTTTCTCCTTATCCCTTCATTATGTGCATATCATCTATATTCCAAAAATATCTGAATATCCTTTAATGGATACTGGTACCATTAATCATACACTTTCAAAACTCAAGGAAAGACAACAGTGTAACAATCCTTAGATGTCTCTTTATTCCATAGTACCATGAGATTACTTATACAACATTACACTTGATAAACATGTAATCATTCCACTACCTTCTTAAACCATTGACCGAGCTTCAACAGTTCTTTCATCTCACATATCATTTGTAGTCTCTTCATCATCATCAACATAAATACTACCCATACGACCGTACTGATTCTCTTCATGAGACTTTCCCTTAGGTCATTGGTTTTCATAATGCTCGTACATTCCACATTTAAAACATTTAACCATTGTTGATGTCGTAGCAATACCATTTTCCTCATCCATGGTGTTAACTGAACCTTTTCCTTTGCACTTACTGGCTTTGTGTCCTTCTTTTCCACACCCAAAGCATCTTCCAGTTCCTTTGAAACATTCTCCTTGATGCCTCTTCCCACATGATTTACATAGGGGAAATAAAACTTTCTTTCCTCTATGATCATCATGAAACTCTATCTTTCTCTTATTAGCTGAGTTAGGAAACTTACCAAATTTGAGTTTATTGATCATATTATGAGATTGCTGATTCGGAATAATAATGATGTTTGGACTTCCAAATCCCATTTCATTTAGTTTCTGATGAAGAATATCATTCCATTGTCCATAATATCCTCCACTATCGTGAATCATCTTGTTTCCAGCCATTTTCTAAAGCCCAAAAAGAATAGTGTTAGAGGCAAAAATCATAATAAAGGGGGAGTAACTTCAATATCCAACATCTTAGGTTAAATTATAAGATCATTACCATAGTTCTAGGACTATATCCTATACGTATACTTATCCTTAGGGGCATCCCTAGACATAACTTAGAAATATCTATAGGGATCTCACTAACGTTTTCGCATCCTAGTTTCCAAAGGTTGACTAAACCTTTGCTTTGATACCAACTGTAGAGACCCGATGCCTGACGTACATGAACATTACATTACTTTTGCGGAATACTTAATACATAACAAAAACACACACACAAGGACCGTAATAGTTTAGTGTCTTTGGAAACTCAGAATATAATCTTCTAATCGTGGTGAAAGATCTTCAACATCTCCCATAAAGATCTTCTTCTTTTTTAAACCTAAATCCTTTCTTTATATCCTAGGGAAAAGAAAACATAAAAGGGTGATATCAAATGTAACATCCCAAGTAAGTAATGAATAATATATATTTTTATCTATGTCTATTAATGATTAAGATAGTGTTTTAGAGGCTTAAAATGAAAATAAATGCAATCCTATGCATTGAATACACTAATATTCTTAAAAGATTGTTTTAAGGCCTTTTGATGGCAAACCCTTTTTAAATCAAACTTTTGACAATTTTATAATCTATATTTTTTAAAATAAACATATTCATTATGATTGGGACATTGAAATTTACATTGGATAAATTTTTGGTATTTTTCTGACAATGTTCATTTTTTAATGAATAGTGAAAATTACTGCATTTTACATCAAAAATGCATTTTCATTTAATTTAATTATATGGTTAAATTATCCTTTTAAGTGGTCTTAAAGTTTAATATGAATATATTTTTACCATTTAATCCAATGGTGGTCATTAGGATTAATTTCACTTTGTAATTGGTCATAAACTAATGCCAAACTTTTCATAGATATTGTTTCAAAAAAACCCGCTATTTGTTTTGACAACGGGAATTATTTTTAAATCAATTATTGCAATTTCTGTGCTTGTAATTTGGTAAAATGGATTACATATTTGGAATCATAAGGTACAAATTATTTAATCAAGTCTCTTTTTTTTTTGCACATTATAAATAGTAACGATGGTAATTATCATTAATTATCTTGATTAATGAGTAATCAGGTAGTTAAAGATAATAAAATTATATCATAATAATACAAAAAGACCACAACATGTGTCCTAAGGCTACTGGTTGTCTCATGTCCGACTATGGGATGCCTTGTGCCAAACTTGGGGGGCCATGGAATCACATTTGTTAGAAAGTGACTTTTTATCTTTTTATTTTTAAAGAATGTTAAATGTGATAAAGAATGTATCACCTAAGTAAAATATTTTTAATTTTGTCTACATAAATGATCAGTTGGACTATAAATATTCAATAGAAATCTAAAAATATTTCCTACATTATGATTTTTTTTCATAATTTTTAGACTTTAAATAAATTAAATTATTTATGACATCATGATGATGCAGCGATTACCTCATAAATAATGGATTTAAATAAAATGGAATGATAATGTAAAATCTAAGACCTACACATGTCCAAAACCTATTGGATGAGTGTATTTCGAACCCTTATCACCTTATCCTCGAAACACATCAATGTGGGACCATTAATATCCGAAATTCATTCTAAAATAATGTAACATTTCCTTACTTTCCAAGAGTGCCCCTCCTCTCCTATTATAAAAGGTCTCCACCTCTACCACCTTACCCACACTTCCAAAGCCTTTGGATCGGCCCACCCCTGCCCATTTTTTCTCTCCACTTCCCTCTCTTACTCCTTGAATCCTCACTTTGGGCAGAAGTCTTCCCAAGGAAGCCTTTGAGCTCAAACCAAAGGGAGTTACCCGATTTTAAGGTAATGTCTTCACTTGAGTCATTTTGTTTTATTTTGCTTCTCCAACCCCCTAAACTCTTTTTATTAATTTATTTTGTAACAACTCCAGTATCTTCAATATACTAGGATGTTGTTATAAGAAGGATTCTAACTACACTTACACACACCTACATCTAATGGTTAAAGAACATATTGTTTCCGTGGATGACGAATTTATGCCTCCCGAAAGGATGATTGTTCAACATTCTTTTAACACCTTCAAAGGTGGCCATTAAGATGTCACTATATTTATATATGATATATAATATGTTTATGTTTTCTTTAAGCTTATGTATTTTTCATTTTTGGCATACCTTTATGGTTTCCATTATGGGTAACGCGAAGGAGTGAAACGTTAAGGTTTCTCCGAAGAGATTTAGGGAATATACTGTGATGGGTATTCCAAACATAACCAAGAGGGTTACTCCCTACGTAATAATGTTATGAATGCCTCAAGTTACCTTTATGTCTTATTATTTCTATGATTTATTCATGATTTGATGTGGTATGTTAAAGTACCTATGTTTATGGGTAAAGTATGATTTCATTCTTATGTATATATGAACTTATGTTTCCTTTCCATATTTTTATAACCCATACTAAGCTTTTTATGCTCATACCAAGTTTTTTTGAAATGTTTTTCACAGGTCAAGGGAAAGGTACATGATATGATGATACTGTCCAGGAAGTGTTAATAATGAATCCATGTTTTATTTTAAATATGTTTCCGTTGATGGGAAAAATGAATACTATCTTTATGTAACCACTTTGTTTATATGTGGAATGTAATGCATGTTTTATGATCTAATTCTCTAAAACTCTAAACCCGAAAGGATCCTCAATGTGTAATCTTATAATAACTCATGATTAAGTAAGGTTTAAGGCGGGGGCCTTATAGTTGGTATCAAAGGTCGGTTTAGATAACTTTAGGAGTTATAATTCTATTAAATGATTATCCAAAAATATTTTTTTTATGGTCAAATTGAAGTGATATAGCATTTGAAGATTACCATGTTGCTTCATCTAAGACATGTTTGTTCAGAATGGTTTTCCGCAGAGGAAACAGGGAAGCAGTGCTAGGAAGGCATACAGAAGGAAATAACCTTCCGAATCTGCATCCTGAGATGGTCGGAATTGGAACTAAATAGTTTGTTGCAGTAATGGCGCAGTTGACTCAAGCGATAAATGGTGGTGGTATCCATGCACGAGATCAGACAGATCAACCGCAGAGGAACATGTCAGTGGTGGAACATTTCATGAGGCAACATCCCCCATAATTCAGAGGATCATCTGACCATGTGCTAGCTGAAGGGTGGATTAAAGCACTAGAGAGGATTTTCGATGTCATGGGGTGTTCAGAAAATCAAAAGGTTAGTCTTGCTATTTACCGTTTGGAGGATGAAGCAGATCAGTGGTGGTCGATGGTTAAAAATATCAGGGATGCCGATGAGATTGATGCTCTTGACTGGGATGAATTCAAAGGTATGTTTCTTGAGAAGTATTTTCCTAAGGTTGTTAGACATAGGATGGAAAAGAAATTCTTGGAATTGAGGCAAGAGGAAGACTCAGTGGCTACCTATGAAGAAAGGTTCACTCGATTGGCAAGGTATGCTCCAAATTTTATCCGAGACCTTGATAGTAAAATCAATCATTTTTACTCAGGATTAAATCCAAAATATCGAAGGGCATTAGCTTCTCGTGAGTTTAAAAGTTATGAAAAGCTTGTTCGATGTGCTGAGAAGGTGGAAATGGAGTTTGTCGATGATCAAGTGTTCTATAACAACCAACAGAAGAAGAGACCGAGGTGGCAGGAGAAAGGGAATAATTCTTCAAAAAAAGTCTGATGGTAAGAAATCTAAGTTTCTAGTTTGTGATAAATTTGGTAAAAGGCATGCTGGGGAATGTCTTCTGAATTCTGGAAAGTGCTACCGATAGGTAAGATGGGACATAAGGCTCGTGATTGCACTTAAAAAGATCAAGGTGAAGGTAAGACCAAATTTGATTTACAGTTAGTGAAATGTTTCAAGTGCAATGAGATGGGTCACTATGCAAACAAGTGTCCAACAAAGAGCTTGGGTGATGGGAAGCAGTTAGACTACAAGCATAAAGGGGCGGTGATATCCTTTGCAACTACTTCAGCAAATGTCGGGCCATCAAATGAAGTTGTATCAGGTACTTTGTTTGTTTTTTCAGATTATGCCAGTGTGTTGTTTGATTCGGGGTCCACACATTCTTTCATCTCTGAAACCTTTTCTAGTAAAATGGGAATACCATCTCAAGAAATGACTCCTGAACTTTTGGTAAAACACCTGGGGGAAATGTTGAGGAAAAAATAATTTATAAGAATCTTCCTATCCTTATCTGTGGAAAGATCCTACTTGCAAACCTTATTGTTCTACCTCTAGAAGAGTTTGATGTTATCCTGGGTATGGATTGGCTCTCTATTTACCATGCTAAGATTGACTGTAGAGCGAAAGAAGTTTCTTTTCATAAAGACTTTCAGTTTGTGTACAAGAATGAACCCTTACTGTTGATAACTTATCAAGAGGCCAAGAAACTTGTAAAAGATGGAAATGAATGTTACCTTGCACACATCGTTTAAAATAAAGGAACTGTTTAGATTAATGATGTGCCAGTGGTAAATGAGTATCCTGATGTTTTTCCTAATGAGTTTCCTGGAATAATACCAGATTGGGAAGTTGAGTTTACTGTTGAATTAGTTCCTGATGCTAAGCCAATTTCAAAACCCCCTTATCGAATGGCTCAAATTTAACTTTTAGAGTTGAAGGAGAAATTGCTAGATTTATTAGAGAAAGGTTTCATTCGACCTAGCACATCACCATGGGGTGCTCCTGTTTTATTTGTTAAAAAGAAAGACGGTTCAATGAGACTTTTCATTGATTATAGAGCCTTGAATAACATCACTGTTAAGAACAAATATCCTTTGCCTCATATCGATGATATGTTTGATCAGCTCTAGGGAGCTCAGTATTTTTCAAAGTTTGACTTGAGATCGGTGTACCATCAGCTGAAGGTAAAGGAAGCAGATGTTCCGAAGACCGCATTCCATACAAGATATGGCCATTATGATTTTGTAGTAATGCCTTTTGGGCTAACCAATGCACCTGCTGTATTCATGGACTTAATGAATAGAATTTTCCATGAGTTCTTGGATAAGTTTGTGGTGGTTTTCATTGATGATATTTTGGTGTTTTATAAAAGTAAAGAGGAGCATGAAAGACATTTAAGGGTTATCTTGCAAACCTTAAAAGAAAAGAAATTGTATGGAAAATTCAACAAGTGTGAGTTTTGGTTGTAACAAATTTCTTTCCTTGGTCACATTGTTTCTAAAGATGGGATAACTGTTGATCCTGCAAAAACAAAAGTTGTGGAAGACTGGCCAAGACCCACAAATGTAACTGATATTCGTAGCTTCCTTGGTTTGGCAGTCTATTACCAAAGGTTCGTTAGAAATTTTTCACGGTTATCTAGTCCAATGACTAAGCTAACTCGGAAGGGTGTTATGTTTATCTGGAAAAAAGAATGTGATGATTGCTTTCAGGAGTTGAAAAGAAGATTGGTGAATGATACAGTTTTGGCACTACCTTCCAGGAATGGTGAGTTTGTTATCTACAGTGATGCTTCATTGAAAGGACTTGGTTGCATCCTAATACAGAATGATCAGGTAATTGTTTATGCTTCACGACAGTTGAAAACTCATGAGGTAAATTACCCTACACAAGATTTGGAATTAGCTTCTATTTTTTCGCTTTAAAAATTTGGAGGCATCATTTGTATGGAGTAAATTGTGAAATATATATTGATCACAAAAGTTTAAAGTACATATTCACTCAGAAAGAGTTAAACATGAGACATAGGAGATGGCTGGAATTAATCAAGGATTATGATTGTACAATTCATTACCATCCGGGAAAAGCAAATAAAGTGGCTGATGCTTTGAGTAGAAAAAGTAATGCTTCGTTAGCAATGTTGTGTTTGGAACGTGATCCTTTGGTTAAGTATTTGATGAAATTTGGCATAGAAGTTTTTTGTGCAGGAAGTTCTTCTCTTTTGTTTCAGGTATCAGTGAGATCATCTCTATTAGATAGAATCAAGCAAGCACAGAAGCAAGACAGTGAGTTGCAGAAAAAGGTAGAGCTGGTTAAGAAAGGTAGGTTTCCTGAATTCAACATTGATAATTATTGCGTTTTGAGATTTGGGAAGAGATTGTGTGTGCCTTGTGATTCACAGTTGAAGAGAGAGTTGTTATGTGAAGCTCATAGTTCTCCGTTTTCAGTTCATCCTGGCAGTACTAAGATGTATAGAGATCTGCGGAAGTATTACTGGTGGGATGGAATGAAAAGAGATATTGTTGATTTTACTGTGAAGTGTTGACTTGTCAGCAGGTTAAAGCAGAGCGGCAGTTACCGAAAGGGATGCTTCAGCCTTTACCAGTGCCAGAGTGGAAATGGGAGAATATATCCATGGACTTTGTTGTGGGATTACCGAATACATATTGAGTTAATAATTCAATCTGGGTTATTGTTGATTGCTTGACTAAATCTGATCATTTACTTGCTATACGAGATACTTTTTCCCCAGATCAACTTTCCCGTTTGTATCTTAAAGAGATAGCGAGGTTACATGGATTTCTTCTCTCCATTTTATCTGACCGTGATCCCAGGTTCACTTCTATCTTTTGGAAAGGACTTCAGAAGTCGTTGGGTACTGAATTAAATTTTAGTACAACATTTCATCCTCAATCAGATTGGTAGTCAGAACGAACAATTCAAACCTTGGAGGATATGCTACGAGCTTGTTCGATGTATTATCATGGTAGTTGGGACCAACGTATTTCTTTGGTTGAATTTTCATATAATAACAGTTTTCATTCCAGTATACAGATGGCACCATTTGAGGCGTTATATGGGAAGCAGTGTCGAACTCCAGCTTTTTGGGATGAAGTGGGTGAAAGGAAGTTGATGGGACCAGAATTGGTAGAAGATACAGCAGAAAAAGTTTAGCTGATTCAGAAACACATGAGAATAGCTCAGAGTAGGCGGAAGATTTATGCAGACAACAGGAGGAAGGATCTATCTTTTGAGGTAGGTGATCATGTTTTTCTCAAAGTCTCACCATGGAAAAGTGTGATGCAATTTGGTAAGAAAGGAAAGCTGAGTCCAAGGTTCATTGGACCATATGAAATTCTGGAGAGATTTGGATCAGTTGCATACCGGGTGGCTTTACCTCCAAGTTTATCTCAGGTACACAATGTTTTTCATGTTTCGATACTGAGAAAGTATATGCCAGATCCATCTCATGTTTTGAGTCCAGAGGTAGTTCAGCTGGAAGAGAACCTATCTTATGAGGAACAACTGGTCCAGATTCTTGACCACAGGGAGCTAGTTTTATGAAATAAGGTGATTAATCAGGTAAAGGTTTTGTGGAAAAACCACATGATGGAAGAGGCAACATGGGAATCTGAAAATGCAATGAGCGATAGGTACCCCCATTTATTCGATAAGTAAATAAATTGCAGGGACGAAATTTTCTAAAGGGGGGAAGGATGTAACATCCCAAGTAAGTAATTAATAATATATATTTTTATCTATGTCTATTAATGATTAAGATAGTGTTTTATAGGCATAAAATGAAAATAAATACAATCTTATGCATGGAATACACTAATATTCTTAAAAGATTGTTTTACTGCATTTTGATGTCAAACACTTTTTAAATCAAATTTTTGACAATTTTATAATCTATATTTTTCAAAATAAACATATTAATTATGATTGGGACATTGAAATTTACATTGGATAAAGTTTTGGTATTTTTCTGACAATGTTCATTTTTTAATGAATACTGAAAAATACTGCATTTTACATCAAAACTTCTTTTTCATTTAATTTAATTATTTGGTTAGATTATCCTTTTAAGTGGTATTAAAGTGTAATCTGAATATATTTTTACCATTTAATCCAATGGGGTTCATTAGGATTAATTTCACTTTGGAATTGGTCATAAACTAATGCCAAACTTTTCATAGATATTGTTTCAAAAAAACCCGCTATTTATTTTGACAACGGGAATTATTTTTAAATCAATTATTGAAATTTATATGTTTCTAATTTGGTAAAATGGATTACATATTTGGAATCAGAAGTTCCAAATTATGTAATCAATACTCTTTTGTTTTTGGACATTATAAATAGTAACGATGGTAATTATCTTTAATTATCTTGATTAATGAGTAATCAGGTAGTTAAAGAAAATAAAATGATATCATAATAATACAAAAAGACCAAAACATGTGTCCTAAGGCTACTGGTTGTCTCATGGCCGACCATGGGATGCCTTGTGCAAAACTTGGGGGGGCCATGGAATCAATTTTGTTAGAAAGTGACTATTTATCTTTTTATTTTTAAAGAATGTTAAATGTGACAAAGAATGTATCACCTAAGTAAAATATTTTTAATTTTGTCTACATAAATGATATTTTGGACTATAAATATTCATTAGAAATATAAAAAGATTTCCTACATCATGATTGTTTTTTCATAATTTTTATACTTTAAATAAACTAAATTATTTATGACATCATGATGATGCAGCGATTACCTCATAAATAAAGGATTTAAATAAAATGGAAAGATAATGTAAAATCTAAGACCTACACATGTCCAAAACCTATTGTATGAGTTGATTTATAACTCTTATCACCTTATCCTCAAAAAAAATCAATGTGGGACCATTAATATCCGAAATTCATTCTAAAATAATGTAACATTTCCTTACTTTCCAAGAGTGCCCCTCCTCTCCTCTTATAAAAGGCCCCCACCTCTACCTCCTTACCCACACTTCCAAAGCCTTTGTCTCGGACAACCCATCCCCATTTTGTCTCTCCACTTCCCTCTCTTACTCCTTGAAGCCTCACTTTGGACAGAAGTCTTCCCAAGGAAGCCTTTGAGCTCAAACCAAAGGGAGTTACCCGATTTTAAGGTACTGTCTTCACTTGAGTCCTTTTGTTTTATTTTGCTTCTCCGACCCCCTAAACTCTTTTTATTCATTTATTTTGTAACAAATCCAGTATCTTAAATATACTAGGATGCTTTTATAAGAATGATTCGAACTACACTTGCACACACATACATATAATGGTTAAAGAACATATTGTTTCCGTGTATGGCGAATTTATGACTCCCGAAATGATGATTGTTCAACATTATTTTAACACCTTCAAAGGTGGCCATTAAGATGTCACTATATTTATATATGATATATAATATGTTTATGTTTTCCTTAAGCTTATATATTTTTCATTTTGGGCATACCTTTATGGTTTCCATTATGGGTAACATGAAGGAGTGAAACGTTAAGGTTTCTCCGAAGAGATTTAGGGAATATACTGTGATGGGTATTCCAAACGTAACCAAGAGGGTTACTCCCTACGTAAGAATGTTATGAATGCCTCAAGTTACCTTTATGTCTTATGATTTCTATGATTTATTCATGATTTTATGTGGTATGTTAAAGTGCCTATGTTTATGGGTAAAGTATGATTTCATTCTTATGTATATATGAACTTACGTTTCTTTCCCATATTTTTATAACCCATACTGAGCTTTTTATGATCACCCCAAGTTTTTTTGAAATGTTTTTCACAGGTCAAGGGAAAGGTACATGATATGATGATAGTGTCCAGGAAGTGTCATGAATAAATCCATGTTTTATTTTAAATATGTTTCCGTTGATGGGGAAAATGAATACTATCTTTATGTAACCACTTTGTTTATATGTGGAATGTAATTCATGTTTTATGATCTAATTCTCTAAAACTCTAAACCCGAAAACATCCTCAATGTGTAATCTTGTAATAACTCAAGATTAAGTAAGGTTTAAGGCCGGGTCCTTATATCAAATGCTCAGTAAGGGTAAAAAAAAGAAATATCAATCACATCATATTCATAAGAACATAACTTTTGGAAATCTTAACCTGCAAAAGAGAGCAAAATTTCATAACATGGGATAAATCATGGTAGTGAAATGGAATCCCAATAATCATAACATAAAACACGAAACTTTGTGCCATACACACGTAATCATAGAGAATCATTTCTTATTATTCAAGACTCATTTCCAAGACTATCTTAGTGGACAAAGTCCATTTCTGAACCGAGTTCACTCCTCGTTTCAGTCATGTTTCACTGAACCGGTATAACCTACCATTTCAGCCATGTCTATCTCATGAGATATAAAATCTTTACCCAATGAATTGGAGGGAGATATAGGTCCCACCCATATCATAATGATACCATTCTTATTTGTTCCACAAAATCATAAATCATACATCATTGCATAACCCATGTAATAAAAATGGGATTCTTAAACAACATGACATCATAAAACAATTCATATAAGATAAAGTAATTCATAAAAATAATTCCATCACAACATAATAAAATCAATTTAATAATAGGGATAGAACCAGAACCCTATATTATCTTAGATGGAAAATAATTTTGATAAAACACTTGAACTCCATTCTTGAGAAAAATATCCTTTCCACTTCAAAAACATTTTCCTTTCTTAACATGTCTTACAATTTTAAACTAAAAGAAGTTGATTAAAAATAAACTTGAAAACTTTTAAAGGAAGCTTCTTGGAAATAATGTTTTAAAAATCCATTCATGCCGTATAAGTAAAAATAAACATTCTTTTCGTACTTTTGTCAGAAAAGTCAAAAAGTACCTCGTACGAAAAATGACAAAAGATTCCTTTTATATCTTTTACTAAAAACTCACCGAAGGTTAAAATTGGATTTAAAAAATTGTAGGTGGATGGAAACAATATTACATATTAAGGAAACATGGATGTGGATGATAAAATACACCCCTGTAAATATAGAAGTATAAACAATCTCAGATAAAAATGAGATAGTGATATTTCCCTTACCTTAGGTCTGATTTGCTTCGTAAGTGTCCAAAACTCCTGTATAATGGTTTAAATAATGTCATTGACTTATTCCGGAATCATACTCATTGTTATAATATCATATATGGTTCACTTATGACTTTATATTACCCGTTCTTTTGTAAATTCCATGTTAAAGAGCATTTTGGGTAAAATTGTTTCATTTGTCATCCGTGTTTTGACTTGTAATTATTCATATGATTACTTAGATCATGATTACTTAATTCCAGAATATAAAATATTATTTATATATAATATATATTCAGAATATACATATATATAATAAATCCGTAAATGGAAAGAAATACACCGTTCATCGAGACGGTAGGCCGTACGTACGCATGAACGCTGTTTTCGTTTCCTGATTGAGTTGAATGGAATTAAGTAGATGACATAAATATATATACACATAAATCCAGTATTATTATTATGTCATATATTTCATTATTACTTATTATATGTACTTTATAATCATTCATGAAAGTTTAAAGTGGAGAATGAATCTCATCGCGTCGTGAAGACGGTAGTCCGTACGTACGCACGAGCGATGATATCGTTCTCATGATCGTGGGACTATATTGGAGTGTATGTATACTATTTCAGAATCAATATCACTTTAAAATAATAATATATAGTTATTATTTACACCATTATACCCATCCAAGTATGGTGGTGGTGGAAAATAGATTTCACCACGGCGTGGAGACGGTATTCCGTACGTACGCACGCGCGGTGATTTCGTTTTTCGTAGGATGGATAGATGGTGAAATAGGGTTGTTTCATACTTATAATAAAATATCATTATATGAGTGATACTGATGTTATTACTTCATAATGAAACAACCTAAGAAGAAGAAGTGGAGGAAGAAATAAAGTTGAAAGAATCGGTAACGGAAATTACCTCTTATTTGAAGCGCCTCTTTGAGATCGCCTTTTAGGGAACTAAAATTGGTCTTTGAGGAAGACCAGAACCTCTAGGATGTTTCTAGTGAAGTGGAGAAGAGAATTTGGCAGGGGTTGGCTGAGCTTGAAGGCTCGAAGTTGTTTGAGGAAGAGAGGGAGGAGGTGTCGTTTTATAAGGGAGGAGAGGGGCTCCTTTGGAAAACTAAAAATATTATTTTATTATAAAGTCATATTCGGTTTTAATAGCTCCAAATTGATTTATTTCTAAGATAAGGTGGGGATGTATCGAAATACTCTCATCCAATAGAATTTAGACAAGTTTAGGTTCCTATTGTAACCTTATCATTTAGATTTAACATTAAGTTAAATAATTTTACTTTTACCGTTTCTTCTTGTGTTCTTACACTATAAGGTTAATAAACTTACTATAATAATCCAGACGAACCCCAAGTTGTTTATTATTAATATATATAACCTTATCTAAGTCATTTGGCCTAAACCTGGATTTTTAGGAATAAAATAACAATTAATAGTATAATATTTGTTTTAAAAACTATTTTATGTCAATTTTGACACTATTTAGTAATTGATTTTTGTGAAAATCATAACAGAATGATTAGTTATAAAAAAGTTAATTAAATCAATACTAACATGTCATATTAACCTATAAAATTAATGGAATTAATAAAAAGTCTCAAATTTCATTTATTTGGGTATTTATAACATCAATTATGTCAATATTTCATTATTGTATCATCATTGTGTCATAAATAAATTAACTTATTTAATGTCTAAAAATTACAAATAAAATACCATTATATAGGAAATCATTTTATACTTCTAATGAATATTTATAGTCTAATTTATCTTATGTATAACCCTATATTAAAAATTATATACTTACTAATCATTGATTTTAACTATTTTAACCCTTCTTTAAATAAATTAATAGTAAATGTCCTAATCTAATCCAAGTGGGCCTAAATGGTCATATTTTATTACTAAGGTTGTTTTTGGTCGAATTACACTTGTCCAATAGAATTAGGACATGTTTTAGGGTAATAATAATATCATTTTTACCCTTAATTACCCTATTTACTTTTAACTGTGGTAAATAAAAGTAAAAAGTTACTATTCACCAAAAATTATTTTCATCTCATTGAACCACATTTTACTTACTAACATCAACCGTGTCTCTTGTATTTTTGAAATTCCACTCACATAAGCAGTAAAATTAAGTTTTATGAAAAATTCATTTTTCTTAACTACCACTTAGTGGTTTCACTATTCATCAAAAAATGAAAGTTTCCAGAAAAATACCAAAAATTAGGCCTAAGCTATATTTGATATTATGAACTAAAAAATGATGTCTATTTTACCAAATTCAAAACATATCAGTTACATTAACTAATTTAAAAATTAATTCCTGTCGTCAAAACAAATGGCGTGTTTTTAAGAGATAATAACTATCAAAAGATTAACACTTGTTTATAACTGGTTTAAATGTGAAATTACATCCAATGACCAACATTGTATTGAATTGTAAAAATATATTCTAAATATACTTTAAAACCACTCAAATTAATAATTTATCACTAATAATTATTTCGATTACAAAAGTTGTTTTTAATTAAAATTCAGTAATTTTCACTATTCATCATAATATGAAAGTTATCCGAAAAGTACCAAAATTTCACCTTAGGCTAAATTCGATACTCCAAATCCAAAAATGAAGTCCATTTTGAGAGATAAAATTTCTAAAATTTTAAAAGGTGGTTATTACTATTCATAACGGCTAGTTTTAATAATATTTTAATAGCATATCGTTGTTTAGTGAAACTCGGTAATGCGTACTACACACGCTATCGAGCAAGGTTGTGATTGCGTGTAATGCAAGGCAATTCAAGGATGCGTGTTGTGCAAGCTCCTTTTGGTGTAGCGTACAACACAAGGCATTAATGAAATTAAAAAGAATATTTTTCATAAAATCTCGGGGTGTTACATTCTACCCCCCTTAAAATGAATTTCGCCCTCGAAATTCATCGGGGTTATAAATGGTTTACTATTCGAAAGTTTCTTTGATAGAAACCCACATCGTAAAATGGAATACCAAAACCAATCTTCAAAAACAAAAGTATGAAACGTAACGGTTACCCAAATAAACTAATCACTGGGTTTCCACATAGGTGAAAATATGGATATGGAAGAGAAATCTAACCATCATGTTCTGATGGAGAGTGGTAGAGAACATGGATATGGAAAATCCAGCAATCACAAAGCCATAAATTTGTGAGGATATAAGGTACCATCTGATTTATCAGATATAAGAGCACTAGGACAGCATTTTTGGTTTTCATGATCGTTTCCCTAAAGTTGATGAAATTTGAATTAGAAGAAATACTTTCGTGATTTTGGTATAGTCTCACCGTTGGTCGTTCTTTAGACAATTTACACTTCATATCTAAAAGAAATGAAGTTGAATTTGTCATTCGTGATGTGTTAGCAGATCATGTGATAGAATGACGGGTCATTCCATCTGTCTCAAATAAAAGGTTAAAAAAATTATCAAAAAATACATAAGTCCATCTATAGTGAGATTAATGATATATGGTTCCTAAAATGGACTTATACTTCATATATCATCCTGCTTAATATAATAAAACAAGTTTCTACTAAACAGGGACTTCTTGTAACCCAGTGGTAGGCGATAAAGGCCAGTCGCACTTCGGTTGTGGGTTCGATTCCCACGGCCTTGTCCGACACGATGGGCTGTCGCCCGTCCTGCAGGTTGTCCTTTTTCTAAAACTATATAATATCAAAAGTTCTATCCTTAAATAATACTAACTTATGTCCAACATAATCCTTTCCAATCTTTAGGCTTATCTAAAATACTTCGGTCCAAGCTCATAATATAAAGAAAATGATTAGTTGAAATGTCATCAACCAAGCATGTGAATACCATCATTTATCCCCCATATATCTTGTTGGTCACATTCCAATCATGTGAATACCTTAATCATGTATTCTATTGAAAAATGTATACCCATTAAACCTTAGTGAAAACATGAAGGCAGTCAAAAGTTAACTCTTTCCACATACCAAAAACCAAAAATTCTATATACTCAATCCATTACATAACCTTCTCCTTATATCAGTCATGAGCTCATGAATACTATCAAACATTTAATTTTCTCCTTATCCCTTCATTATGCTCATATCATCTATATTCCAAAAATATATGAATATACTTTAATGGATACTGGTACCATTAATCATACACTTTCAAAACTCAAGGAAAGAAAATAGTGTAACAATCCTTAGATGTCTCTTTATTCCATAGTACCATGAGATTACTTATACAACATTACACTTGATAAACATGTAATCATTCCACTACCTTCTTAAACCATTGACCGAGCTTCAACAATTCTTTCATCTCACATATCATTTGTAGTCTCTTCATTATCATCAACATAAATACTACGCATACGACCGTACTGATTCTCTTCACTAGACTTTTCCTTTGGGAATTGGTTTGCATAATGCCCGTACATTCCACATTTAAAACATTTAACGATTGTTGATGTCGTAGCAATACCATTATCCTCATCCATGGTGTTAACTGATCCTTTTCCTTTGCACTTACTGGCTTTGTGTCCTTTTTTTCCACACCCAAATCATCTTCCAGTTCCTTTGAAACATTCTCCTTGATTCCTCTTCCCACATGATTTACATAGGGGAAATTGAACTTTCTTTCCTCTATGATCATCATGAAACTCCATCTTTCTCTTATTAGACGAGTCAGGAAACTTACCAAATTTTAGTTTATTGATCATATTATGAGATTGCTGATTCGGCATAATAATGATGGTTGGACTTCCAAATCCCATTTCATTTGGTTTCTCATGAAGAATATCATTTCATTGTCCATAATATCCTCCATTATCGTGAATCATCTTGTTTCCAGCCATTTTCTAAAACCCAAAAAGAATAGTGTTAGAGGCAAAAATCATAATAAAGGGGGAGTAACTTCAATATATAACATCTTAGGTTACATTCTAAGATCATTACCATAGTTCTAGGATTATATCCTATACGTATACTTATCTTTAGGGGCATACCTAGACATACCTTATAAATATCTCTAGAGATCTCACTAATGTTTTCGCATCCTAGTTTCCAAAGGTTGACTAAACCTTTACTCTGATACCAACTGTAGAGAATCAAAGCCTGATGTACATGAACATTACATTACTTTTGTGGAATACTTAATACATAACAAAAACACACACACAACAACCATAATAGTTTAGTGTCTTTGAGAACTCGGAATATAATCTTCTAATTGTGGTGAAAGATCTTCAACATCTCCCATAAAGATCTTCTTTTTTTTAAACCTAAATACTTTTTTTATATCCTGGGGAAAAGAAAATATAAAAGGGTGATCTCAAATGCTCAGTAAGGGTAAACAAAATAAATATCAATCACATCATATTCATAAGAACATAACTTTTGGAAATCTTAACCTGCAAATAGACCATAATTTCATAACATGGGATAAATCATAGTAGTGAAATGGAATCCCAATAATAATAACATAAAACATGAAACATTGTGGCATACACACATAATCATATAGAATTATTTCTTATTATTCAAGACTCATTTCCAAGACTATCTTAGTGGACAAAGTCCATTTTTGAACCGAGTTCACTCCTCGTTTCAGTCATGTTTCATTGAACCGGTATAACCTACCGTTCCAGCCATGTCTATCTCAAGAGATATAAAATCTTTACCCAATGCATTGGAGGGAGATATAGGTCCCACCCATCTCATAATGATACCATTCTTATGTGTTCCATAAAATCATAAATAATACATCATTGCATAACCCATGTAATAAAAATGGGATTCTTAAACAACCTGAAATCATAAAAAAATTCATATAAGGAAAAGGAATTCATAAAAATAATTCCATCACAACATAATCAAATCAATGTAATAATAGGGATAGAAACAGAACCCTATATTATCTTATATGGAAAATAATTTTGATAAAACACTTGAACTCCATTCTTGAGGAAAATATCCTTTCTACTTCAAAAACATTTTCCTTTCTTAACATGTCTTACAATTTTAAACTAAAATAAGTTGATTAAAAATATACTTTAAAACTCATAAAGGAAGATTCTTGGAAATAATGTTTTAAAAATCCATTCATGTCGTATAAGTAAAAAAACATTCTTTTCGTACTTTTGTCGGAAAAGTCAAAAAGTACCTCGTACGAAAAACGACAAAAGATTCATTTTATATCTTTTACTAAAAACTCACCAAAGGGTAAAATTGGATTTAAAAAATTGTAGGTGTATTGAATAAATATTACATATTAAGGAAACATGGATGTGGATGATAAAATACACCCCAATAAATACCGAAGTATAAACAATCTCGGATAAAAATGAGATTGTGATATTTCCCTTACCTTAGGTCTGATTTGCTTCGTAAGTGTCCGAACCTCCTGTATAATGGTTTAAATAATGTCATTGACTTATTCCTGAATCATACTCATTGTTATAATATCATATATGGTTCACTTATGACTTTATATTACCCGTTCTTTTGTAAATTCCTTGTTAAAGAGCGTTTTGGGTAAAATTGTTTCATTTGTCATCCGTGTTTTGACTTGTAATTATTCATATGACTACTTAGATCATGTTTACTTAAATCCAGAATATAAAACATTATTTATATATAATATATATTCAGAATATACATATATATAATAAATCAGTAAATGGAAAGAAATACACCATTCATGGAGACGGTAGGTCATACGTACGCATGAACACTGTTTTCGTTTTCTTATTGAGTTGAATGGAATTAAGTAGATGACATACATATATATACACATAAATATAGTATTATTATTATGTCATATATTTGATTATTACTTATTATATGTACTTTATAATCATTCATGAATGGTTAAAGTGGAGAATGAATCTCATCGCGTCATGGAGACGGTAGTCCGTCCGTACGCACGAGCGATGATATCATTCTCATGATCGTGGGACTGTATTGGAGTGTATGTATACTATTTCAGAATCAATATAACATTAAAATAATCATATATAGTTATTATTTACACCATTATACCCATCCAAGTAAGGTGGTGGTGGAAAATAGATTTCACCACGGCGTGGAGACGGTATTCCGTACGTACGCACGCGCGGTGATTTCGTTTTTCGTAGGATGGATAGATGGTGAAATAGGGTTGTTTCATACTTATAATAACATATATGTATATTATTGATACTGATTTTATTACTTCATAATGAAACAACCGAATAAGAATAAGTGGAAGAAGAAATAAAGTTGAAAGAATCGGTAACGGAAATTACCTCTTCTTTGAAGCGCCTCTTTGAGATCTCCTTTTAGGGAACTAAAATTGGTCCTTGAGGAAGACCAAAACCTCTAGGATGTTTCTAGGGAAGTGTAGAAGATAATTTGGAAGGGGTTGTCCAAGCTTGAAGGCTCAATGTTGTGTGAGGAAGAGAGGGAGGAGGTGCCCTTTTATAAGGGAGGAGAGGGGATCCTTTGGAAAACTAAAAATATTATTTTATTATAAAGTCATATTAGGTTTTAAATAGATCAAAATTTATTTATTTCGAAGCTAAGGTGGGTATGGATCGAAATACTCTCATAGAATAGAATTTAGACAAGTTTAGGTTCCTATTTTAACCTTATCATTTAGATTTAACATTAAGTTAAATAATTTTACTTTTGTCGTGTCTTCTTGTGTTCTTACACTATTAGGTTAATAAACTTAATATAACAAGCCAAACGAACCCCAAGTTGTTTATTATTAATATATATAACCTTATCTAAGTCATTTGGCCGAACCTTAGATTTTTATGAATAAAATAATAATTTATAATATAATATTTGTTTTAAAATCTATTTTATGTCAATTTTGACACTATTTTGTAATTGATTTTTGTGAAAATCATAACAGAATTATTAGTCCGAAAAAAGTTAATTAAATAAATACTAACTTGTCATATTAACCTATAAAATTAGTGGAATTCATAAAAAGTCTCAAATTTCATTTATTTGGGTATTTATAACATCAATTATGTCAATATTTCATTACTACATCATATTTGTGTCATAAATAAATTAATTTATTTAATGTCTAAAAATTACAAATAAAATACCATTATGTAGGAAATCATGTTAGATTTCTAATTAATATTTATAGTCGAATTTATCTTATGTATAACCCTATATTAAAAATGATATACTTACTAATCTTTGATTTTAACTAATTTAACCCTTCTTTAAATAAATTAATAATAAATGTCCTAATCTAATCCAAGTGGGCCTAAATGGTCATATTTTATTCCTAAGGTTGTTTTTGGTCTAATTACACTTTTTCAATAGAATTAGTATATGTGTTAGGGTAATAATAATATAATTTTTACCCTTAATTACCCTATTTACTTTTAATCGTGGTAAATAAAAGTAAAAAGTTACTATTCACCAAAAATTATTTTCATCTCATTGAACCACATTTTACTTACTAACATCAACCGTGTCTCTCGAATTTTTGAAATTCCACTCAAAGAAGCAGTAAAATTAAGTTTCATGAAAAAATCATTTTTCTTAACTACCACTTAGTGGTTTCAGTATTCATCAAAAAATGAAAGTTTCCAGAAAAATACCAAAAATTAGGACTAAGCTATATTTGATATTATGAAATCAAAAATGATGTCTATTTTACCAAATTCTTAACATATCAGTTACATTAACTAATTTAAAAATTAATTCCCGTCGTCAAAACAAATGGCTTGTTTTTAAGAGATAATTACTTTCAAAAGATTGACACTTGTTTATAACTGGTTTAAATGTGAAATTACATACAATGACCAACATTGTATTAAATTGTAAAAATATATTCTAAATATACTTTAAAACCACTCAAATTAATAATTTATCACTAATAATTATTTTGATTAAAAAATTTGTTTTTAATTAAAATTTAGTAATTTTCACTATTCATCAGAATATGAAAGTTATCCGAAAAGTACCAAAATTTCACCTTAGGCTAAATTCGATAATCAAAATCCAAAAATGAAGTCCATTTTGAGAGAAAAAATTTCTAAAATTTTAAAAGGTGGTTATTACTATTCATAATGGCTAGTTTTAATAATATTTTAATAACAATATCGTTGTTTAGTGAAACTCGGTATTGCGTACTACACACGCTATCGAGGAAGGTCGTGATTGCGTGTAATGCAAGACAAGTAAAGGATGCGTGTTGTGCAAGCTCCTTTTGGTGTAGCGTACAACACAAGACATTAATGAAATTAAAAAGAATATTTTTCATAAAATCTCGGGGTGTTACATTCTACCCCCCTTAAAATGAATTTCGCCCTCGAAATTCGTCGGGGTTATAAATGGTTTACTATTCGAAATTTTATTTGATAGAAACCCACATCGAAAAAAGGAATACCAAAACCAATCTTTAAAAACAAAAGTATGAAACGTAACGGTTACCCAAATAAACTAATCACTGGGTTTCCACATAGGTGAAAATATGGATATGGAAGAGAAATCTAACCATCATGTTCTGATGGAGAGTGGTAGAGAACATGGCTATGGAAAAGCCATCAATCAAAAAGACATAAATTTGTGATGATCTAAGGTACCATCTGATTTATCAGATACAAGAGCACTAGGACAACATTTTTGGTTTTCAAGATCGTTTCCCTAAAGTTGATGAAATTGTAATTAGAAGAAATACTTTCGTGATTTTGGTATAGTCTCACTGTTGGTTGCTCTTTGGACAATTTCCACTTCATCTCTTAAAGAAATGAAGTTTAATTTGTCATTCGTGATGTGTTAGCAGATCATGTGATAGAATGATGGGTCATTCCATCTGTCTCAAACAAAAGGTTAGAAAAGTTATCAAAAAATACATAAGTCCATCTATAGTGAGATTAATGATATATGGTTCCCAAAATGGACTTATACTTCATATATCATACTTCTTAATATAATAAAACTAGTTTCTACTAAACAGGGACTTCCTGTAGGCCAGTGGTAGGCGATAAAGGCCAGTCGCACTTTGGTTGTGGGTTCGATTCCCACGGCCTTGTCCGACGCGATGGGTTGTCGCCCGTCCTGCAGGTTGTCCTTTTTCTAAAACTATATAATATCAAAAGTTCTATCCTTAAACAATACTAACTTATGTCCAACATAATCCATTCCAATCTTTAGGCTTATCTAAAATACTTCAGTCCAAGCTCATAATATAAAGAAAATGATTACTTGAAATGTCATCAACCAAGCATGTGAATACCATCATTTATCCCCCATATATCTTGTTGTTCACATTCCAATCATGTGAATACCTTAATCATGTATTCTCTTGAAAAATGTATGCCCATTAAACCATAGTGAAAACATGAATGCTGTCAAAAGTTAACTCTTTCCACATACCAAAATCCAAAAATTCTATATACTCAATCCATTACATAACCTTCTCCTTATATCAGTCATGAGCTCATGAATACTATCAAACATTTAATTTTCTCATTATCCCTTCATTATGTGCATATCATCTATATTCCAAAAATATCTGAATATCCTTTAATAGATATCGGTACCATTAATCATACACTTTCAAAACTCAAGGAAAGACCACAGTGTAACAATCCTTAGATGCCTTTTTATTCCATAGTACCATGAGATTACTTATACAACATTACACTTGATAAAAATGTAATCATTCCACTACCTTCTTAAACCATTGAATGAGCTTCAACAATTCTTTCATCTCACATATCATTTTTAGTCTCTTCATCATCATCAACATAAATACTACCCATACGACCGTACTGATTCTCTTCACGAGACTTTTCCTTAGGGAATTGGTTTGCATAATGCCCGTACATTCCACATTTAAAACATTTAACCATTATTGATGTCGTAGAAATACCAATATCCTCATCCATGGTGTTAACTGAACCTTTTCCTTTGCACTTACTAGCTTCGTGTCCTTTTTTTCCACACCCAAATCATCTTCCAGTTCCTTTGAAACATTCTCCTTGATGCCTCTTCCCACATGATTTACAAAGGGTAAATTGAACTTTCTTTCCTCTATGATCATCATGGAACTCCATCTTTCTCTTATTAGCCGAGTCAAGAAACTTACCAAATTTGAGTTTATTGATCATATTATGAGATTGCTGATTCAGCATAATAATGATTGTTGGACTTCCAAATCCCATTTCATTTGGTTTCTCATGAAGAATATCATTTCATTGTCAATAATATCCTCCATCATCCTGAATCATCTTGTTTCCAGCCATTTTCTAAAACCCAAAAAGAATAGTGTTAGAGGCAAAAATCATAATAAAGGGGGAGTAACTTCAATATCTAACATCTTAGGTTAAATTCTAAGATCGTTACCATATTTCTAGGACTATATCCTATACGTATACTTATCCTTAGGGGCATCCCTAGACATACCTTAGAAATATCTCTAGGGATCTCACTAACGTTTTCGCATCCTAGTTTCCAAAGGTTGACTAAACCTTTGCTCTGATACCAACTATAGAGACTCGAATCCAGACGTACATGAACATTACATTACTTTTTCGGAATACTTAATACATAACAAAAACACACACACAACGACCGTAATAGTTTAGTGTATTTGGAAACTCGAAATATAATCTTCTAATCGTGGTGAAAGATATTCAACATCTCCCATAAAGATCTTCTTCTTTTTTAAACCTAAATATTTTCTTTATATTATGGGGAAAAGAAAACATAAAAGGGTGAGCTCAAATGCTCAGTAAGGGTAAACAAAAGAAATATCAATCACATCATATTCATTAGAACATAACTTTTGGAAATCTTAACCTGCAAAAGAGAGCATAATTTCATAACATGGGATAAATCATAGAAGTGAAATGGAATCCCAATAATCATAACATAAAACATGAAACTTTGTGGAATACACACATAATCATATAGAATCATTTCATATTAGTCAAGACTCATTGCCAAGACTATCATAGTGGACAAAGTCCATTTCTGAACCGAGTTCACTCCTCGTTTTAGTCCTGTTTCACTGAACCGGTATAACCTACCGTTCCAGCCATGTCTATCTCATGAGATATAAAATCTTTACCCAATGCATTAGAGGGGGATATAGGTCCCACCCATCTCATAATGATACCATTCTTACGTGTGCCACAAAATCATAAATCATACATCATTGCATAACCCATGTAATAAAAATGGGATTCTTAAACAACATGACATCATAAAACAATTCATATAAGATAAAGGAATTCATAAAAATAATTCCATAACAACATAATCAAATCAATGTAATAATAGGGATAGAAACATAACCCTATATTATCTTAGATGGAAAATAATTTTGATAAAACACTTGAACTCCATTCTTGAGGAAAATATCATTTCTACTTCAAAAACATTTTCCTTTCTTAACATGTCTTACAATTTGAAACTAAAAGAAGTTGATTAAAAATAAACTTGAAAACTTTTAAATTAAGATTCTTTTAAATAATGTTTTAAAAATCCATTCATGCCATATAAGTTAAAAAATATTCTTTTCGTACTTTTGTCAGAAAAGTCAAAAAGTACCTCGTACGAAAAAACGACAAAAGATTCCTTTTATATCTTTTACTAAAAACTCACCGAAGGGTAAAATTGGATTTATAAAATTGTAGTTGTATGGAAAAAATATTACATATTAAGGAAACATGGATGTGGATGATAAAATACACCCCAGTAAATACCGAAGTATAAACAATCTCGGATAAAAATGAGATTGTGATATTTCCCTTACCTTAGGTCTGATTTGCTTCGTAAGTGTCCAAACCTCCTGTATAATGGTTTAAATAATGTCATTGACTTATTCCAGAATCATAATCATTGTTATAATATCATATATGGTTCACTTATGACTTTATATTACCCGTTCTTTTGTAAATTCCATGTTAAAGAGCGTTTTGGGTAAAATTGTTTCATTTGTCATCCGTGTTTTGACTTGTAATTATTCATATGATTACTTAGATCATGATTACTTAATTCAATAATATAAAACATGATTTATATATAATATATATTCAGAATATACATATATATAATAAATCAGTAAATGGAAAGAAATACACCATTCATGGAGACGGTAGGCCGTACGTACGCATGAACGCTGTTTTCCTTTCCTTATTGAGTTGAATGGAATTAATTAGATGACATACATATATATACACATAAATCAATTATTATTATTATATCATATATTTCATGATTACTTATTATATGTACTTTATAATCATTCATGAATGGTTAATGTGGAGAATGAGTCACATCGCGTCGTGGAGACGGTAGTCCGTACGTACGCACGAGCGATGATATCGTTCTCATGATCGTGGGACTATATTGGAGTGTATGTATACTATTTCAGAATAAATATCACTTTAAAATAATAATATATAGTTATTATTTACACAATTATACCCATCCAAGTAAGGTGGTGGTGGAAAATAGATTTCACCACGGCGTGGAGACGGTATTCCGTACGTACGCACGCGCGGTGATTTCGTTTTCCGTAGGATGGATAGATGGAAAAATAGGGTTGTTTCATACTTATAATAACATATCAGTATATGAGTCATACTGATGTTATTACTTCATAATGAAACAACCTAAGAATAATAAGTGGAATAAGAAATAAAGTTGAAAGAATCGGTAACAGAAATTACCTCTTCTTTGAAGCGCCTCTTTGAGATCTCCTTTTAGGGCACTAAAATTGGTCTTTGAGGAAGACCATAACCTATATGATGTTTCTAGGGAAGTGGAGAAGAGAATTTTTCAGGGGTTGGCCGAGCTTGAAGGCTCAAAGTTGTGTGAGGAAGAGAGGGAGGAGGTGCCCTTTTATAAGGGAGGAGAGGGGCTCCTTTGGAAAATTAAAAATATTATTTTATTATAAAGTCATATTCGGTTTTAAATAGCTCCAAATTGATTTATTTCTAAGCTAAGGTGGGGATGTATCGAAATCCTCTCATCCAATATAATTTAGACAAGTTTAGGTTCCTATTTTAACCTTATCATTTAGATTTAACATTAAGTTAAATAATTTTACTTTTACTGTGTCTTCTTGTGTTCTTACACTATAAGGTTAATAAACTTACTATAACAAGCCAAACGAACCCCAAGATGTTTATTATTAATATATATAACCTTATCTAAGTAATTTGATCAAACCTTAGATTTTTAAGAATAAAATAACAATTAATAATATAATATTTGTTTTAAAAACTATTTTATGTCAATTTTGACACTATTTAGTAATTGATTTTTGGGAAACTCATAACAGAACGATTAGTTCGAAAAAAGTTAATTAAATCAATACTAACATGTCATATTAACCTATATAATTAGTGTAATTCATAAAAAGTCTCAAATTACATTTATTTGGGTATTTATAACATCAATTATGTCAATATTTCATTACTGCATCATCTTTGTGTCATAAATAAATTAACTTATTTAATGTCTAAAAATTACAAATAAAATACCATTATGTAGGAAATAATTTTATCTTTATAATGAATTTTTATAGTCTAATTTATCTTATGTATAGCCCTATATTAAAAATGTTATACTTACTAATCTTCGATTTTAACTATTTTAACCCTTCTTTAAATAAATTAATAATAAATGTCCTAATCTAATCCAAGTGGGCCTAAATGGTCATATTTTATTCCTAAGGTTGTTTTTGGTCGAATTAAATTTGTCCAATAGAATTTGGAAATTTGTTAGGGTAATAATAATATCATTTTTACCCTTAATTACCCTATTTACTTTTAACCGTGGTAAATAAAAGTAAAAAGTTACTATTTACCAAAAATTATTTTCATCTCATTGAACCACATTTTACTTACTAACATCAACCGTGTCTCTCGGATTTTTTAAATTCTACTCACAGAAGCGGTAAAATTAAGTTTTATGAAAAATTCATTTTTCTTAACTACCACTTAGTGGTTTCACTATTCATCAAAAAATGAAAGTTTCCAGAAAAATACCAAAAATTAGGCCAAAGATATATTTGATATTATGAACTCAAAAATGATGTCTATTTTACCAAATTCAAAACATATCAGTTACATTAACTAATTTAAAAATTAATTCCCGTCGTCAAAACAAATGGCGTGTTTTTAAGAGATAATAACTATCAAAAGATTGACACTTGTTTATAACTGGTTTAAATGTGAAATTACATCCAATGACTAAAATTGAATTAAATTGTAAATATATATTCTAAATATACTTTAAAACCACTCAAATTAATAATTTATCATTAATAATTATTTCAATTAATAATGTTTTTTTTAATTAAAATGTATTAATTTTCACTATTCATCAGAATATGAAAGTTATCTGAAAAGTACCAAAATTTCACCATAGGCTAAATTCGATACTCCGAATCCAAAAATGAAGTCCATTTTGAGAGATAAAATTTCTAAAATTTTAAAAGGTGGTTATTACTATTCATAATGGCTAGTTTTAATAATATTTTAATAGCATATCGTTGTTTAGTGAAACACGGTATTGCGTACTACACACGCTATCGAGGAAGGTCGTGATTGCGTGTAATGCAAGGAAAGTAAAGGATGCGTGTTGTGCAAGATCCTTTTGTTGTAGCTTATAACACAAGACATTAATTAAATTAAAAAGAATATTTTTCATAAAATCTCGGGGTGTTACAGTTATATCCCTAGTGTTTGAAGAACCCATTTGTGTGTTAGGATTGCGGCACGAAGGGTCACCTACAGCATTTCATTCGGTCATTTCCTTCAATGTTGAGTGAGATAGGTTCTATTCCCACACCTCCTTCATCTTCAAGATCAGTGATTCCTCTTCACATAGGAATCTAGTATTATATAGAACATTCTAGATGATTGGATGGTTGTGGTTGAGGCAAGAAGGATTTATAGTCCCATAGTCCGTAGAGTGGACATGCCTAGGAAATACAAAAGGACTCTCAAGTACATGGTCTATTCCATATCTATGGTGTTTAGTCTACACCAGAGGATAAGAGTCTAGGGCCATTTGTAGTTAGAGGTACTATTCTGGTAGCCCACTAGTTTATTATCTTCTTTATTTAATATAGCTTCATCACACTCTTTCCTATCTATTGAAACTGTTGGAAGTTTTGAATTAGTGATCGAATAATCCAGTGGTGTTATGACCCTCAACATGCAATTTGAATTTTAGGCTGATGGTATATGCTACTGCAAGGATTTTCTCCTTTAAATGGGTGGGTACCATTTTTTTTGGAATTTCTTCTACCTCAAGATGAGTGGATTTGATTTCATTATGGGTATATATTGGATTCTAACTTATCAAACCCAGGTGGATTTATATCACCGTTGAATGTCATTAACATCACCCGAGGTAAACATGGATATCCAAAACGGAGAATAGTATCTTCAGGCTAATCAATCTGGACTCAAGTGTAATGGGTTGGTCAGGATGACTTCCTAGATAGTCGATCACTTTATGAGTGAACAAAGGATACATATTTCAGAATTCCTTCCTTTTTTGGATTTTTTTAGGGATGTCTTCCCTGAATATTTTTCTAGATTTTCCCTTGAGGAGGAAGTTGAGTTCACCATTGAACTTATGCCAAGTGGGGAACCAGTGTCTATTTCCCCATATTGGATGGCACCTACAAAGCTCAAAGAAATCAAGAAGCATCTTGAAGACATAGAGGATAAGGGTTTCTTATGACCCAAAACATATCCATGTGGTTCACCAGTCCTTTTCACAGATAAGTAAGGTAGTACACTTATATTTTTCATGTATTACCATCCACTAAAACAAATTATGATGAATAAATGGTATCCATTGCCTTGTATAAAGAGCTTCTTCGACCAGCTATAAGGAGAAACGTTTTTCTCAATGGTCTAATTAAGTTTAGGATACCATCATTTTTGTGTGAGGACATCATACATACAACCTATATTGTTCCAGGGTAGGTATGTCTTGTACAATTACTTGGCGATGTCATTCTTTTTTACGAACATACTAGTAGTTTTCATGAATTTTATGAATCGGTTTTTTCACCCATATCTTGATTCCTTTCTAGTAGTCTTCATAAATGACATCTTACTGTATTAATGATCCATACATGAACATTCCAATCATCTTGAGATATTTCTAAGTACCCTGAGAGAGCACCATCTATGTGTGATGCTCAATATATGACACTTTTGGATCAGTAAGGTTCTCTTATTAGGTTATATCATATCTGAGGTAAGAGTATCAGTTGATCCAAATAAGTTTAGTTATATGGTTTCCATGGATAATTCCAATAATCTGTTTGACATACACAACTTTTAAAGGATGCATAGATATTATTGGTGATTAATATAGGACTTATTGCACCTTGCAGTTCCACTTAATGGATTGAAAATAATAGTGTGAAATTCGATTAGACTAAAGATTTTGAGAGATATTTTCATGAGTTAAAATGAAGACTCTATTCAACTATGGTTATGAATATTCTTGATCCATAAAGAAGTTATATAATCTAATGTGATGCTTTAGGGATCGTTCTAGGTATAGTTATTATTTAATGTGATCTGGTTGTAGCAAATAGATCTCGTCAACTGAGGACTCATGAGCAGAACTATACTATGAAAAACATAAAGCATGCATTTGTGTTTCAAGTGCTTTGATGTTGGACACATTACATGCTGGGTGACTGGTTCGTCGTTTACATAGATCATAAATGTTTCAAATACATATCCACCCAACAATACATGATTCTTAAAAGTGCATGTGGTTCGAATTTCTATAGTCTTTCAACTTGGACAAAGCATAAACACCTGGGAAAGGGAATGTCATAACTTATTCTTTGACCCATAAAACTCATACACAAGCCATCACAGAAGCCAGTAGTGAGTGTAAATTGATGTCTTGGTTATCTAAGAAGTCCCTAGAGGTTCAGGAACATCATGGGCATCCAATTCTAGCCACTCTAGTAGTTATATCCTCTATTATGTAATGGGTTCTATTAAAGAATTTATCGTATTCTGAAGGCCTTATTCTGAGGGAGAGCACCATTGGAAATAACTATTCTCCTAGTTGGGAAGTTTATAGAAGTGATACTCTACTCTTTCATGGTCGTTTATAGGTGTCTTATAATATATGAGGATAGTTGATGAAGGAGTCATATTCCTCTATGTGGTCAGTTTATCTTGGCCTTACCAATATGTATTCTGATAAGCATCCTTAATATTGGTGGCCATATATAAGGAGGAAGATAGAAGGTTTCATCACTCAATACTCCAGCTGTCAATAGATGAAGGTAGATCACCAGTGACCTGCTTGACATACAAATCCTCTATCCATTCTAGAGTGGAAATGGAATGAAAATAGCATGGATTTGATGAAAGGAATGTCAAGATCCCCTAAAGGCATAGATGCAGTGTGGATGATCTTCAATAGGCTAACCAAGGATAAAAACTTTTTACTAATCTGAGAAAACTTATCTGTTGATTAGTTGGGAAGGGTATACATTTAGGAGATAGTGTGACTTCATGGTGTGCCATGTTCTATCATTTCATACTGAGATTCCTGCTTCACTTCATATATCTATCAAGGGTTGTAGAAATAATTGGGTTCATAGGTTCTCTTGAGTACTAAATATCACCCTCAGATCGATGGTTAGTCCTTGTAGACCATATAAGTGTTAGAGATTATGCTACAAGACTATATCCTTTATTTTTGAGGTTCATTGGAAAAACATATTCCTATGTTTCTATTTTTTCAATAAAATTTTTTCCTAGAACCGATTCTAATAGCTTCATATGAGGCCCTCCATGGTAAACAATTCATTTACATTTTTACTGGATTGAGGTAGGTGATTTAGCTCTACCGGTCCCTCATCTCAGTCAGGAGACTTCAGAGAAAGTCCAAATGATTTAGAAGTGTATTGATACAACTTAGGATAGGAATAATTAATATTCCCATAATTATAGTAGACCACTTTAGTTTGAGGTGGGACAATTCATATTTCTATGTGTATCACCCAGGTTGGGTCATAAATGGATCATAATAAGGGGAAAGTAATCTCCAAGATATATCAGGCCTTTTGAGATAGTGGAGAGAGTTAGGATGGTAGCCTATTGGTCTTTTTTACCTCAAAGATATTGTTCCATGCATGATATCTTCCATATATCTCATATTCTAATGTATTTTGTCAAACCATCTCATTCTTTTGACCATGATGATATCAAGTTGTTAGTGGATACGTCCTTTGATGAGAATGTGATATGTATCATTGATCGTATCATGAAATCTCTTTGGGGAAAGTCATTTCCTATGGTATGGGTGCTATTGAACAACAGACAACTAAATGACTACACCTTTGAGTGGGAATCCAATGTATGTGCATAATGGCTGAAACATTTCTCAAATGATGTTCTCTTAACCTTAGAAGGGAAACTCAGAGATGAGTTATCTTATAGATTGGGAGGTTGTAACATACTGAATTTTCATAAAGATAACGACCAATAATTTTTTGTTCTTATTTACTTAAATTTCTCTAAATAAGATTCCTAATCATGTAAAGTAGTAATTGGGTGCGTTTGGGGATCATTCAAGGACCGGAGCTCCGAAATAGGAAGAACAGACAGGGTTGTATGATTTGTTTGAAACTGTGTGACCTAGGGTGCACCGTCGTGTGAGTTTTATAGGTTTTTTATAGTGTTTTTTGGAATTTTTGACACATGGTTAGTCAAAATATATAGAAAACCTTGTGATGCTCCCGTTATAGCAGTGAATGAGGCACAGTTTAGGCAAAACATGTATTAAAACCATTCAAAGTGTATAAATAGGTTAAATTATGGTTTTTACCCTCTTAAATGATTTAAAATAATCCTTCTTTATTCTCCCTAAAATTTCTCCAATAGCACCACTTTCTCCTCCCATTGAAACCCTTCTCCCTAAAAAACCTAGGATACTATGTGGAACCTTTATTAGTCATTTGATTCATCTACTATCAGATCCATTAGAATAATAGAGGTAAAATCTCAAATCCTCTCTAATTTATTTTGGGTTCTTATTCCAGCCATTTTCATTATTTGGGTACAATATCATTTTCCCTATTTAAGGAAATTTGATGGTTTCATTGAGTTATTCCAACCTACCTCAAATCAAAACTTGATATTGGATGAGGGAAACTATATGAGGCTAAGGTAGGTGTTCAGGGAAATTTCCCATCATTTTGTTGTGTTTCATAAAATATATTACTGTGCAGCTCGCCGGTCCATTTGTGGGATTCCTCTAAATTGTTAATTTAATTATTCTGAGTTGTTTTCCACATGTATTGTTATCCTACCAAGTGGTGAATCACCTCCTTGGTCAATCTCCTTGAGTTTTTTCAACCAATTGGGTGTGTTATACCTAGTTTCCTATTTTTCTATTTTTATTTGGTTTGTCAAACACTCTAAATGGGTCATTATTTATTATAAATGACTTGATCTACATTTTTATTTTCTCAGGGTGTTTAACCTAATGACTATACTTTTCCCCATGAAACTTATGGATGGTTTTGTTAAATGAATTGGAAAATTTCATAAAACCTTATACCCCATGCCTATATTAAATTTTCCATTGGTTTACACCTTGATGTCTTGTGCCTTATGAATTAAATGAAATGTTTCCATTGAAATTCTTGAACAATGGGACTAATTATATTTTATAGAATGAATCAAATATAATGGACCTTCAATTGATATTTTTAAATGTAAAATTCTTCTTGGTGATTTAACTTTAGAACCGAGGTTAAAGTAATGGGTTCCTACTTTAGGACCCCTTGGATGGACTTTTATGCCACTATGTTAGAATTGTTAAAGTTTGTTAACCACGCTAGGGGTGACACCAACTTTGTCTGTGACGGATTCTTTGAGAATTATTTATATTCACCTATAGGTGAGTGATGTCGGTTCTCGAGTGGACACCTTGTGGATGGAATCTAAGTCATTTTTGGTTGAACAATTCCTAGAGAGATACTCGAGACCCTATGTGAAATATTTGATATGGTCTCAAAGGATAGTTTTTTAATTTTCACCATGCTTGGAGTAGGACATGGGACTTAATATTTTGGTTACCACATACGAGATCCTTTTCATTAGTTATGTGATGATCCGCTCAAGTGATACTTGGAAAGTTTTCTTAGATTTTCAAGGGTGGGATCTAAGTGTCGCGCTATGTTTTATTTAGTGGTTTTCCAATGAAATTAAAACAGAAAATGAAAATTTTGAAAATGAGAAAAGTAAATTGGAAATAAAAACATTTTTACATGTCCTCTAAGACCAAGAACATGCTTGGGGATAGTCCATCCTCCAGAAAATTATATATATCACTCCAATCTTATAGGTTTTTTCAGTTTAAGCTCACTAGATTAGGATAAAGCTTGTATATTAGATAGGTTTCCAAGTGGAACCCTATCTAATGTATTTATTTATTTAATTATGTTTTAATTTAATTTATCATGGATATTTGTTTAGTTCATATTTAACCAAATGGAAAGTCCTAGACATCATGGGTTTTGTCCTATGGAGATTTTATCTCACACAATGCTCAGGTGCCTTTGGTACCCTGGTGCACTTTATGACTTCAAGTGTAGACAAGATGAGGAATCCAGCTTCCAATACTTGATTTACTTTTCTAGGATGGATTTGGGAGAAGAGGATCGAGACTATACTCAAGATTCTAACTATAGTAGTTTTTTTTCTTTTGTTTATTTTGACAGCATATTGTATATTCTTGTATATCCAACCCCCTTGCTTAGTCATTTTTATATAACATGTGACAAACTACCATCACATTTTTTATCTATTTTTATTATTTAGATTCTGAACATTATTTCATTATCTTTCATGTTTATGTTTTTTGTGTTCCACTATTATCTAGATGTTGTAATTGATTTTATTTTTTCTTATATGTATAATGGTGCACTCTACTCTAATCAATGAGGGAATAGTCTCCCCAGAAAAACTTAACCAAGGCCCTTTCTAGTAGCTGGTAGCCTCTACTATTTAGGGAGGCATCCTTGAGGTCTTATGTCCAACCATCTCAGAGCACCAGTGAGTGGAATCTGGGGTGGGATGTTATATTAACATTGTAATATACTTTAATATGTAAATGATTATTTATATCTAAAAATCATATATATTCCTTTTTGATGTTCTAGAATAATTCATTGTTAAAATTCATGTTATGGCATTTGGATTATTTTATGAGTGTTGATTTGGTGGCCCATGGATCAGCCTGAAGTCCTAGGTGAACTCCCTAAAGCCTACCTATGATATTCAAATAGTTGAATTTTTTATAATGGAATGAAGCCTTATGATTCAAAAAAAATATGATCAGATTTATGTCTTAGGTGTATCCTATCAAATACTTACATTATTAAAAACCTCTATAAAAAGTAGACCCCTGATGTCTTAGGATTTTGGAAAAATCCTTACGATGAGCCTTAAAGTCCTACAATCATCCCATAAAATCCTTATGATTACTATCAAGACCTATGATCCTATTCTTATTAAAGAATTTTGGTTGAGGTTCAAACCTAATGTTCTGCCCATAAAATCTTTATTCCCTCTATCTAATCCTTGTGATGGGTAGGGACCAATTCTTATGATCCAACCATAGTTGTTTCTCTTGAAAAATAGAGAAATGAAATCACTCAATATTGAATTTATCAGATTATGAATTCAAAATAAAATATTTTTATTCCAAATATCAATTTATGGCCTTAAATTAGTTCAATGTGAATAAAATAATTAAAAATTTATCCATTTTAAATCTTAGTTCAACAATCTCAAAATGTGAGTGAAATATATTAATTTACTAGGATTTAAATTAATTAAGGATTTAATTTACAATAATATATATATATATACAAAATTGTAAAAAATTGGATCACGTCAACTTATTAGGATGTTTTTTTGTGTTTACATTCTATAGGGATCAAATGTTCTTAGTGATTTCTCTAGTTTTTGTATCACCTATTGGGATTTAATTTTATAGTGGTTATTCTTGGAATGTGGGTGGTTCCGTGGTAGGTCTATGTTTCTTGGTTGTTGTTTTTGGTAAAAATATTATGAATGTGATTCAAGATTCTATTTTATCTATTATTTATGATTTCGGATCATTCTTGGTAGCTTTGGTTTATCCATTTTCATTGATTTGGTAAGTTATCCATTGGTGGTTAGATAAATAGTTGTCTTAACTGGTGCAGTTTGTCACCATTTTTCAACTAGTCATAGTGTGTTTTTTTATGGTATGATTATGATTTTGGACTATTTTTATGGTGGTTTTTTCTTATTGATGGTGAGGGTATTGTTGAAGGTCAACATATATAAAAATGTGAGCTAAATGAGGAATATCATTGTTTAGGACCATGTTTGTATGGTGTGACGTATAGTGGGCCCAAGCATATATCCATTTGTTTTAAAATTGAATTTTTTCTCCTTTTATTAATTGATAATTTCAATGTTTGGTTTCTTATAATTATGTAAGGTTAACATTATATTAAAAAAGTGGTTTATTAAAAAATTTAAAAAATGATTTTTTTTTAAATCTAGTTTTTTATCCCTTATTCTCATCTATAAACTCATTAAATTCCACAAACTTATCGCAATTATTTTAAAACATTTTAATTTTAATATTTACACTATTATATTTAAACATAACCATTTTTTATAATATCTTATGTTTTTTCTTAGGTTATGATAACACTATATCAATGTTTCCATATTCATCATAAAAATGATATATTCCAAATCAATATTAAAATCATTACAATAAGATTAATAATCTTATTGAAACATAATTTAAATGATATAAATTGAACTATTTTTTATTCCTAATATAATAGATTAATATTTATTTATTTACAATTAAAATTATTTTTTACCATAAATTTATATTTAAATTTAAAAATAAACCCATATAAAACTATATGTGTGGGAAAATGATTTGGGGTTGTAATGTATTAAGAAATAATAATTTATGTTATATTATATACCCAAGTGTAAAAGTAGCTATATAGGGTGAAGTCAAGGTTTTTAAAACTCTCATATGAATAAATAGAAAATAGTTTTATCATTTAAGATTAAATGGGTTGCATCCTTGTTAGAATAGATAGGTTTTCATATAAGATTCATCAGTTAGGAATTGACCATCGTATGAATCAAAAGGGACAGTTTGGATCACATTTAAATAAAAAAAATTCAATAGATATCCCATGTGTAGATAAAATTGAACCATGTAAGATACAATCCACACTCGCATAGGATTAACCTAGTGGATTTATAACATATTCCATATTAAATCAACACTCATGTAGATTAAATATGTGTTTCTGTGTGATTAACCTACATGGATTTATCCCCCATAAAATTTATATACATTTCACATGTGATCACATCTGAATAAATCAAGAGTGATCATATAGGATGAAATCCATGCTTTCTTGTGAATAACTAATATCAGATTAAATCTTGTGATATTAATTCAATTAATTATATAACTCAATAAAAATGTATATCATTGTGAACTAACTAATTGAATTTGTGATGTCCTATATGAATGGGAATATTATAATGATTCTTGAATCAATACACCAAAGTTCTAGGGTCGAGTTTAAATAATCAAATAAGAGTATAAACACTAAAACACATTTCAATTAAATATCTAATAAACCTATGTTGAAAAGATCTAGGGAAACATACACCATACCTGGTTATATGAATAATGAATAAGAAACATGGAAGATGATATTTGAGAAAAATAATAATTCTTAAAATAGATCTCACAATTTATAGATGAATCAGTTTATATATAGGATTAATTTATGACTTTACTTGATAGGTAATAAATTCCTTCAAATATAATAAAATTATTTAACAATAAGATACTTTAATTTGTAAAAAAATATTCACATAATATAATTCCTTTAATAAAATATCTAATACATAAGATATTCAACTTAGACAATAAATAATACATAATATTCTCCCAATTTCCCCCTCAATTGTAAGGTCTATGAATTGTCCATGTTTCCAATACATGAGAGTTAAATTTTATTGCATTCATGATGAATATTGTCAAGATAATTCTCAAATTATTTTTTGTTTATAACTATTACAAATAGAGTGGTTAACCTATGTTATTATTCTAAGGATAAAGTGAATTAATCAAAACTTTTAGGATAAATAAAAAATAAAATAAAGAAAAAAATTAATGAAATAGTGAATAAACATTGAGGGTACTTTTTAGATTTTTTTAACAAGAAAATAAATTAATAAAAAATAAATTTCACCAAGAAAAAACATGAAAAGAAAAGAAATCATTATGATGATGCATAAGACAATCAATTATTCATTTTTTGAAAAATCATTGGATAAATGTGTAAGTGATCTAACCCACCAATTCAATTATGTATTAATAATTATCTCATATATTAAGCTTCAATCGATTATGATACCATAATATGGTTAACCATTGAACCCTACAATAAATAACATAACAAAAAAATTAATCGTTTGAACCCTAGGTCATATTTTCATTATTAAATCATGGAACCCAGCTTTGAAAATCATCTCAAAGTAAAATTTATAGTCTATATACAATTAGTAAATAATTTTTACTCTATAAATGTTAAATAATTGTGTCTTAGGATTATATTTCAACCCTAAAATTCTATCCATGATTGATTTTATTTGAAAATTTGAGCACATGCTCATGATTCGTACAAGCATGACCACACACATTAAGTGTTCAATGATTTATTTTCAAAAAATTTAAAAGATTATATAATAGCAATATTTTTTCCAAGTAAAACTTTGTAATATTAAAAATAATAATTTTTTGGATAGGTGATGAGCCGGTGTGAGATTCTTGGGCCCGGGTAGGCCCGATATTGATATGATAAAAATATAAAATATATTATATAACAGGAGCATAGTTTTTCTAAAATGATGAAATAAAACTCAAACATAGTCTCATATGGGAAATATAAGTCCACCATTAAATCAAAAATATTTGTTTTATCATAGGTACAATATTAAATTTTTTTGCATCTGGGGTTTTGTTAAAGTGTTGTCAAGGGAAAAAATAATGAAATAGATTAATTAAATTAATTCATTTGACAATTATTTACTTTAACTTAATAATCCCTCTATAAAATCCTAGTTACAGAAAACCCCTAGTATTAGACACATAAACGTATCATTCAGAGTATGGTAATGTCGTAGGGTATATCAGATAACCACAGGATCAAGTACTGGAGATTGATTTACCTAGGTATTATCTATTCCAATGAAGGTCATGTATCTCACCAATTATAACTATGTGTTCCCATTTTTCATCATTGATTAATACAAACATGATTTAGGGTGTTTGTTTGTGTTTTTTTTATTCCATTTTTTATCCCATAATTAAAAATGAACCAATTCCACTATCATAATGATTTTATGGTCAATTGTGGTTTGGGGGTATAGTTTTATCATCCTAGAATTGGGAGTTGATGTTATTCAATTATAGTTTCTTTCATCATTCTAAAGGAAAGAGATTGAGGCCAACCCAAGAAATGGATAAGTTTCCATTGTCGAAATTTTATTTTGTGATTTTCTCCCCATATTTTTTATATGTTTATTATTGTAAATCCATTTGTCCATTAATTTTACAAACACCTAGTGAATGATCATTGCACAATCATTCATTGGCACAACAGATTTCCACCACAAGTTTGGGTTTGATATTTTTTGCATGATTGAGATATGTGATGATGATGTTGGATAGATTAGGTTTTTTATCTGGGGTTCATCATCTATGATTTAGAATTTTTGAAATGGTTTTTGATGGGGATCAATTCTATAGTAGATTTGATAACTGGAATATGGACACTGACGATGAAAAGGCTCAATAAACGCTAGATCTAGGTTCTATGGAAATAATAAAGGATGGATAATATATAGAAGGGGAATGGGGAAAAGATATGTGAAGCATATATATTACTAGAATAATCCCAATATACATTGTGTGCAGTCTAATGAAGACACCTCATGTAGTCCTCTAGCTACAACGACAAGGGTTTTTTGGAAATAAAATATCATATTGCATATGACATGTGCCTAGTTAATCATTATGTGCCCTTGGGGTATGTAGGGATGGGCAAGACCAGGTACATAATAAAGGCTATAGTACATAAGCACGACCTAGTAATCAGACATGGGAATAGTACCCAGACATGTCCTGATACTTGGACACAACCAAAGTACCTAAACATGGCCTGGTATATGGGAATGGCCAAAGTACATAGGCATGGCCCAGTAATCAGACACATCTAGGTACCTGTGCTTTACCAGTTACATGGGGAAGACCAAAGTACATGGGAAAATGCCAAATTACATGGTAACAAGATGGTTCCAAGATATTCCATGTGCACATAGTACACACCGTTTACTTTTCCTAGGGTAGTTTTAATTCCTTGTCTTATTCATTCAATAGAAGTATTAGTGCGGTGTCTCCCCTTGTTCTATCTCTATGATTATTCAGTGAGGTAGTACATCCAAAGTGTAGGATATTATACCCTATATAGGATTAGACAAGGATAAAATTAGGGAATCCGTCATTGTGGTCCAGGGTTTGATCCTCTATCACCCTCTCTCTTCTTCACTATGTGGGATTTTAGGAATTTTCATGGCCAACATACAAGGGTGTATGATCTCCTACTTAGTGGTTCAATCATGTTAGGTTTTAGGAATCCTCCATAGCCCCTTTGTGAGATCCCATATTTGTGTATTGATATGTTTAGATTCTTAGAGTTTCTATATTCTTAGTGAGGCCCAATGACCATGAATTCTTTGATGAGCGCCATCAATGATATCAAACCCCATAGAGTGAATTCTGATGAACTGGTGTTACCTTTAAATCCTCAAGTAGGAATCCTATGATAGAAGTAAGATTTTTAATTTACCTTTAGATGTATTTTATATCTTGAGTATATCTGGGATATTATTATTATGTGTCGTATTTGGATATACATGTCTTTTTCATAATGAGATAACTAATCTCTTGAGGTCTTATATTTGGTGATTTTGGGGTGTCTTATTGGGTATTCTCATACTCATCCATGCATGGGATATTTTTTAAAATTCGTGTCTTATATAGATGATAGGCTTTTTTAGAGTCCTATATAAAACCATAGTGAGAATAGAATGGTAGTTCTATATAAACCATTGTTCATACTAGGTGTTTCATTTTATAGAAGTCTCGTCCTTCTTAGTATGTTGGACTCTTTTTATAACTTTGGTGGGTTTTTATTTCTCCTTTTATGCTTCCAAGAACTTTTATAATTCACTAATGTGTGACATAGATGTATTAATACCTTCTTAGTATTAGTTTTATTCTACCTTTCTATATTTTATGGGTATTTAGAGATGTGTTCATGTATACATGTACCTTAGAACAAGGCCTCATAAGTGTCAAATATGCCTATCTGGTTCTTGCCTCCCACCCCTGCCATACTAGAGGTGATTATGGGGTGTCACACTCGGCTTACCATGAGTTAGGTACACCCTAGTGGGTCGATTCATGATAGATTGGTATTATATAATGTCATCATAGGACTACAGTTTGAAGATTTTGTAGCTATGAGGTTCTTTTGGGAACTAGGGAAATAGTGATAAAATGTCTCGATTTTGGATCATAGGCCAAGGAATTCAATGTTGGTGTAGTGGTTAACATATCCATTCAACGTGACTCTGATAACCTGGTTATTGACTCGATACATGTAAGAACTGGTTTCAAGGAAAATATTAGTACATGAATCATATAAGAATGTGTTGTGATTTTCATGTCCTTCTGGATTCATACCCAAAGATATACTCTTTGACCATGATATATAGTTTCAATTTTAGGATTTTTCCATGATAAATTCCATTTAATGTTACACAGAAGGATCATGAGGATGATCTACTGAGCTATGAGTCATTATTAAAAGGAATTATTCAGGAGTTTTCACTTTTAAGTGGTTTTCTATTATTTCCACAAACTGCCAAGAATAAGGATGCACCTGGTGTACTAGCAGAGGATATTCACATGCTAAGAATTATTGATGATTTTTAGAGACAATGACCCCTCATGATTCTGGGTTAGATATACCCCCAATAAGTTTAAGACTATATTGAGGTAGTTACACAAGTTTTCCACCTCATTGGGACTCCTCTAAATCATATGGTAGTCCTATTGGTGAGTGTTCATCATGGATGAATAGAGTGATGGTGGATTCTGGTGACTCATACATATTATGAGGAGAATCTTTCATGGTAATAGTTTTATTATCTCTTTATATAGGATTTCTATCTATCTATGTTCTGAGTGGTTTGTATCCAAGAATTTCTATAGCTTCAGTGGGGAAGCACGAATATGGTGGCGTATTTGTCAAGGTTCACTAACCTCTCATGATACTCCATGAATATGGTTTTAGTTTTCTTCTTAAGATAATATACATTTGATAATATCCTCCATAAGGATATCATAGATATTTTGATATCTCTTTTCTCTATTACTTATGATGGAGTGCTTGAGAAATATTTGGTGCTGGAGAGAATCATGGAGGAGCAGTCACCAATAGTTGGCCTAGTCATTGTGAACACTAGAAATTAGACTTTGGTAGCTGATATATGATGTCAGAATCAGGGATACAAGTGAGAAAGGTGTTTTTGGAGGTAGCCCAATGATAGGGGTTCTACATATTATGGCTCAAAAGATTTCTCCAACCAACTAAGAGATAGGTGGTGATACTATTACAATGGGTCTATATATCTAACAGATTATTTTATGGCTCATAGGGAAGATAATAGGAAGACATTCAAAAAGGACACACCTACGGGTTCCCTTAAAAAGAATAAGAATAGGAAGAAAGACAATGGGATGCCTAGATAAAGGAAACATCTATTGTAGGGAGTTCTACAGGGTCATAGATGTGGTTGAGGATCTGGAAGAGTAACAGAAGGTGGCAGGTGATTTGATCTATTACCACCACCACCCTCATATGTTCTATGTCATGATCATGGAGAAAGTGGTTAGCGATAAAGAAAATTATAAGTACTATAGTCCTATCACCTAGTCGATCTAAGGATGATTAGAGGTATGATCAATGAATTTTCTACCATATCTATGATTTTTATGAACACATGTGATGCTTTCATTTCTTACCACACCTCTTGTTTGAGATCTATAGATTCCAATTTAACCATTATATAAACCTTTAATCTTGGAGACACATACAAGAGAGTATTCAGTGATCACTCACTTCTTCCAATATTGTGAATACACTCTTGGATAAGAGATCTTTTTATGGGATATTTATGTAGTAGCTAAAAGGCCTTATGATGTAATTCTAGGTATGGATTATCACTCCAAAATTTAGGAACAGATTGATTATTTTGGTGGAGGATTTGGTGTTCCCATGGGAATAGGATGAATGTTTTCTTCAAAGATGATAAAGAAACCTATATAGAGTAGGATTGTCTCATATATAGGAGGATACCATCAATTACTCATTAGTTTTATAGTATTACACTTGAATTATAGGATTCAGTGACCTTTCATCTTACTATGGTGATAGAAGAGTTTGAGGATGTCCTCCTTGAGGATGTTTTTGTCTTACCTCCCCACCAATAGATAGTATTTTTTATATACTAAAACCTAGGGATAGCCTCAATATATTATCTAATATATAAAATGGCTCTCTCAGATCATCATGAGCTTCATAGCTAAAGTCCTGTTTTTATTACCCAAGAAGGTGAATGGGAGCTTGAGGTTGTTTGTATATTACCATCACCTAAACTAGGTGACCATCAAGGATAATTACCCACTATTAAGAATTAATAACCCCTTCAACCGGTTAAAAGGGTTGAGTCAGTTCTTGATGGTTCACCTCGAATCAAGTTATCACTAACTATGAGTTTAGGATAAGGATATAACAAAAACAGAATTTTCTTATTTCTACAGTCTTTACTATTACTACTTGATTCCCTTTAGAGAGAAAAATGTACCAGAAGTGTTCATAGGACTCATGAACCAAATCATTCATCCCTTCTTAGATCGGATCACAGTAGTCATAGTTGATGAAATCCTAGCGTACTCGACGTTAGTGGAGGAGCATGTGAGAAACATGGGGATAGTCCTAGTCATACATCAAGAGAACAATATTTATAGGAATATCTTTATGTCTCAGTTATATAATTGATGTTTCAACATCCTAAGACATGTCATCTTAGAAGAAGGTGAATAAGTATACTTAGTGAAGGTTGAGAAACCGTTATCTTGGGAGACACCTAAGAATGAGACTAATTTGAAGAGCTTCCTTGGGTTCCTATTAGAGATTTTTATGTAGTTTCTCCAATATTTCAAAAGCCCTTACTACATTGACCTAAAGGAGGAAATATTTTGTGTAGAATAAGAGATTCCAGTAGGATTTGAGGAGTTGTAGAATAGTTTGATGTGTTCCCCCATCTTTAGACTATCATAATAGGTTTCTTAATATGTAGTGTTCTTTAATGCCTCCATAATAGGGCTTGTATGTGTTTGTATGAAAAGAAATGATGTGGATTCCTGTGGGTCCCATTATTTGAGGAAAAATGAGTCGGATTACTCTACCCAGGATCAAGAGTGGTAAATTTAGGTATTAAACCTAAATATTTGGAAACATTACTACATATGAGAGTGGTGTATTATCTATTATGACCAAAATAGTCTCAATTATATATTCTCATGGAAGGATATCAACTTTAGATAGATGTGGTGACTAGAGTTCCTCCAATATTATGACTCTAATCTAGTCTATACTCCATGGAAAGTGAATGTGATGATAGATACACTCCATAGAAGATCATGTTCATAGGTACTAAGTGAAGATTTGTAGTATTTCGCCTCATTGAAATATTCCTTTGGGAAGAGGATAGTGAAACTTACCTATAATCAATGGTTGATACCCATATTATTATATAGCATGTTATGGAGGTTTATCTTAGAGATACTAATTGTGAGACCCTGTATATTCAGATATCCACTTGAAATCTCCTACTTAATTTTCTGATGTTGGGGAGCGCATTATCCTTTTTGAAGAATGGATCCTGGTATTAGTGATGCTACAAAAATAGGTTGTGTTGGAGTTTTTATGTCTTCTTTATCATTATATACAAGACTATTGAATATGTATTGGGGATTTCAGCATCATTTTTTGTTCTTAGGGATGAAGAATTGTGTAGCATAGTTTGTCTCTTGATTCCTCATATCTCAATAGAAGAAAGTTAAGAAATTTTTTCCAACAAACTTGGGTAAAATCTTTGAGGTGTTTTAGTAGAGGTGGTATAGTTTATATATAGAAATCATAATAGTTATTCCACGGTAATCTAGAGGTCATGATTCTATATGGGTAATCATTGACTAAATCACTAAGTCTACCTACTTCCCATCCATTAGAGATAATAGTTTAGTAGATAGCACAATACACATTTAAATACAACAAATAGTTTGAAATCAAAGATTTCCCTTGATGATCATTTTAGACCATAATAATTGCTTCATATCGTAATTAATAAGAGTATTTGGGGAGGCCTTTAGGACTCACTTTTTTTTAGCTTGGAATTTCACCCCCATACTGATGGCCGACTGAGTTGACTATTTAGGTTCTAGATTACATTCCATTCAGTTAGACTTTTCCCACATATGGAAAGATCACCTACTCACGATGGAGTTTTCATACAACAAAAAATACCACTCCAACATCGATATAGAACCATTATAGTCCTTATATAGGAGACCTTATAGTTTACCACTATACTAGGATTATCTAGAATAACCATAACTCATCAACCCAAAGTTTTTTAGGGATATAGTAGGGAAGGTAAAGATCATTTTAGAGTGGGAAAAGACAACCCAAATCCATCATAATTCTTATCCAAATTGATGATAGAAGCCTTTGGAGTATTAATATGGAGACCATGTGTTACTGAAGGTATCACCTTGGTTGTGATTATGAAGATATAGTTGGGGTGGAATGTTATCTCTGAGGTTCATTGTCCATTTCTATTTACTTATTAGGGTTTTCTAGGTGGCATACTTCTTGGCTTCATCACCAATGTTAGAGAAAATACATATCGACCCGAAATTTTTAATAATATTTATTTTTTTAATTTGTGTGTTATTTTATACTCAACAAAACTATATCATTTAATTAGTTAAGTGAGTATAATTAAATCATACTATTGGGTTTCAACTGTTATATGACCATTGGTTAATATGACCATTGGAAACTAAACTCTTTATGTTACAATTATTGCTTATAAATACAAGTGGTCTTGGTTAATTAATATAGAAAGATGATTCCATGGCATCATCTAGTAGACTTGGGCCATACAAATCGCATCTGTCAGAGCTTGGGAAAGAGGTAGAATATCTAGGCTCTGATCTGGACCAAGACCAAGCTGAGCATCAACATGTGAAACTTGAACATAATCACTAAAGGGAGAAGTTCAATCTGATAGAAATCAACACTCAGGAAATGTTGTCTGAGCCGCCCCAAGATTCTATCACCATAGCACACCTTACACTTAGGTCCTATGCAGGTGTTATAAGGGGCTATGTAACGAGACCTTATATACTTTTTGTAATCCCTTGGTATAAATAAAATTTTTATTTCTTATTATGGTAAAATTTGACATTTTAAAATGTCCGGATAAATATAGGATAAATATTATTGATTAATTTTTGAAAATGAGTATTTTAAAATATTCATGTAAATGTTAAATAATTAATAATGTGAAACGATTTTCAAAAAATGGTCTTCTACAGTTATGATCAGTTTGAAAGGTATATTCTAATAAGATCAACTTAATTTTTTGTGAATAGTAATGTATGCATAGTAATATTCCTTTATGAATAGAAATGAATAGTAAATTGGCCAATAAAATAGAAACATCACCCATGAATGTGTAAATATAATTTAGACATCATAAAAGTGAAAAAACGATCATAGTATAAGTTTTGGTATTTTTTTATGTCATAAATATTTTATATACAATTTTAAAATTAATTTAATAATTTAAAATAAAAATTCATTTTCATAAAATGTAAGCATAAATTGTTACATTATTGTTATATGGTTATACAATAATTTTATGTGACCTTGATTACTTTCTCAAGGGGTTACAAAACAAGTTATAGTTTTAGAGTTGTTTTTCTGAATAAATAATTATTTTATTTAAAAATTAAATTAAAAATATTTAAAAAATTATTTCCTTAAAATGGATTTTATTTTTGAATTCATAGCATCGATATTAGTTTAGGGTGAATTTATTATATTTTTATAAAATATTTTATTTTCGCTTAATAGTGAAAATTTAGTTTTGAGTTTCGGTGTGTTTAATGACATCATTAATGATGTAATAATTTTTGTCGACTTGTAAATAGTAAAATATGTATGAGGTGTCCCATGTGTCCAATACCATGGGAAGATACCATGGTCAAGCCCATGGTTTTGCAAATACAATCGATGAGGTGTCCATAAGAAATTAATAAAATATTCTCTCTTTTTGCAATAAATACCAGGCCATTCCATCATTCCATTCATTCCAAAATCCTCCTCAATGAAATTATTGTATTTTTACCTCTCATGAAATCCTTTAAAGGTTCCCTCAAGGCCCCAAAGTCCCAACCTTTAATGTTTCCATGCTACTCTTCAAGGTAAGGGAACCTTTCATCCCCTCCCCCTCTTTTAAGTCATGACTTCCATTATGTTATGTCTTATTGTTTCCATTTTTAGGTGGGTTTTTGTTCTTCTATATACCTACTACTCTCAATTTCATGTTAAATTAATTAGAGACCCTTTTCTACTCTCATAAACTTGTTGTCTAAATTTTTAACTGACGTTGTTAGGCTGCTGAATTTTAGTAAAGGAAATCGCATCTTCTCTTTTCTTTCATGTTTCCTTTTTATGTGGTATGTCATTCAAACATCCATACCATGATCTTATTTACATTTTATTTTGTCCCTATACTATTTCAAGATATATTTATTAGTGGGTGACCCTTTTACCCTATATTTTTATTGTTTTCAAAAACCATGTTATATAGCTGTTATGCTGTAGAAATTTCGCCTCAAAATTTCTCTCTCTTTCTCTCAAAAAATTCACTTATCTTTTTCATGTGAATACCCAGGCCTATTTAGTTTCTAGTGGTGTTCATAAATATATAAAAAAATATATTCTTGATTCTATAATTGACATACATAAAAACCTTATTCCCTTTCCATGGTTTATAAATGACATAATGATCTTGTTTTTAAACACTTTTTAAAACGTCATGATTTGGATATGAGCCCCATTTCTTTTATTCTATTTGGGTTATTTATGAAATGTATGATTATGATCTATGTGGGTAAAATTAAAATAAATACATATTATGGGTTCCCCCTGATATCTCTCCAATGCTTTAGGTAAATAACTAATCTCTATAGTTAACAAGTTTCATTATACCTTAGCGAATAACCTTGGTAATTTTTTATGACACCTTGGGGATGAACCGTGGTGATATGTTCATGAATGCCTAAATGAAATGTTGTAGCCACATATTCATGTTATCATTCATGTTATTTTTATTTTGATATTCCACTTTTCCCATTTCCCTTGTTTTATTGTTTTTATCATGTTCTTATTGATATCACAAGTAAATTGATTCCCTTGCTTTCTTTACTGGGCATTCAGCTCACCCTTTCGTTTAATGTATGTCCCCAGGTTATGAGATGCATTAATTGTAATTAAGATGAACTTTTTAAGAATCTTTTAATGGGGATTTAAAAGAGTTTTTTAAGTTCTCATGTTTTGTTATTCCATATTTCCAAGACACTAGACTTTAAAGATTATCTATTTGTAAAATGTGATGATAAGTTATTTAATAAAAAGGCAGAATTCCATAGTTGGTATCAAATGATGGTTTAGTTATTTATGGAAATTGGGATATGAAAAATTTAGGAAGAACCCTATAGAAAATTTTAAATATATAAAAACTTCCTAGTGTTTCATTGAGTATTTAGTAAGTGGTTTATCAAGAAAATATATCCATGTCTTGATATTAGTAGGTAGAGGCATCTCTGAAATAGATGTGACTAAGAGTGAAAAATTCGATAAAGAGTTTTGGTCTTGACTCGGGGTATCCTGGTACACAAAAATAGGCCTTGCTGCACTCTTGGTTATGACACTCTCGGGGGATATGTCTGGTTAATCATAATATTTTTGTAAATCATTATGAAGGATTTATAGAGAAATGTAATTGCTTAAAGCCTAATGTTTTAAGAAATAAAATTCATTATAGTTAAAAGATTATTAAATGAAATAATCTTCACACTAAGGTTTTATTATTTTAGAAAATTCCTATAAATAGAAGGAACTGTGAAAATGGTGACTGAAATGGACCATGTGCTGATGACCCTCTGATAGAAGCTGGAATGGAAACTTTCATGCGAATGATGAACCAACTGACTCAGGTGTTGGGAAATAAATTTAATCAATCTGAGATAAAGATCTCACCATAAAGGGGAAAACATTCTGTTGAGTCCATTATGCATCAATGACCACCAACATTCAGTGGATCTACCAACCTATTGATTGATAAAGAGTTGATCAGCAATATTGAGAAGATCTTTTCTATGCTCCATTGTTCGAAATAAGAGAAGGTCACCCTATTTATGTATCTTATAGAGGGAGAATCTGATCAGTGATGGTAACTAATTAAAAACACGAGGCCAAGATTGGAGGTTGAAGATATGGAGTGGGAAGAGTTTAAAGGGATATTCTTCAGTAAGTATTTCCCTCATTCCTTGAGAACAATAATGGAGAAGGAGTTTCTCGAGATGAAGCAGAAGGAGAATGAATCTGTGGGAATATATGAGATGAAACTCACTAGAATTTCCCATTATACATCACGTTTTGTCATGGATCCTGTTGGTAAGGTCGATAGATTCTTTGGTTGACTAAGACCTCATCTGTGGAAGAATCTAGCCAACCGAGACTATGACAGCTATGAGAAGATTGTGTGGAGTGCATTGAAAGTTTAATTAGAGTATGGTGAGACATAGTGGTCTCATAAGTCCAATGATAAGAACATATTTATGGAACCAAGATTAGGGAGGATCTTCGATCGGGGAAGGGGAGGCAAGCAAGCGCAACGTCTCACGTGTAACAAATGTGGGAAGAAGCATTTGGGGAACTGCCAGATCAGGAGAGAGAAGTGCTAAAAATGTGGTATAAATGTCCACATTGCACCTAATTTTCGTAGTGAGGTGAAGCCACAACTTTCTAACGCTAAAGACAAGGGGAAGACGGTGTAGGCCCTACCTGATGTCCAATTCTATAAATTTGGACAAGTTGGGCACTTTTCCAATCACTATCCAAATCTGAGGGTAGTGGAGGGGAATCACTCTCAGCCTCAACAATGGCCAAGGGAACAAGGTCGTACTTTTTCAATCACAACGGCTGAATTTGAAGTGCCAAATGATGTGGTGGAAGGTACTCCTGTTGTTCTCTCAAAGCTAGAAAGTACATTTTTTGATTCTGGTTCTATGCATTCCTTTATTTCTTCCAAGTTTGCAATGAATTAAGAATAAAACCCCAATTTTATAAAAGTACAGTTATTATTCAATACTTATAGCGGGATTATCCAAGCATCATCAGTGTTTAGAAACTCTAGTATTTACTTAGTGAGCACAATATTATTGAAAATACAGAAGTCATTCCTAGGCTAGAATTCAACATTATACTAGGGATGGATAGGCTCTCAAAGTATAATGCTAAGATCAAATGTTGAAGCAAGTAAATATCAGTAGTCTTGAATGGAAAACCTATAGTTATCATCCAAGGAGAGATATCTCAACCAGATATTTGCCTAGAAGAACCTCCTATATCCTTATTTATGGATTTGATTGGTGAAGAAGAAGAAGGAAAAGAGAGTTTGAAGATATAAAATGTTCTCGTCATCCAAGAAAACATTGATGTATTTCCTATGGAGTTACTCAGACCACCCCTAGAAGGATAGGTAGAGATCTCCATTGAACTCGTACCTGGATCCCATCTAATATCAATGGCCCCATATAGAATGGAAAATTTGGATTAGGAGGAGTTAAATAAACTACTCCAAGATCTTTTGGAAAAGGGTTTTATCCAACCAAGTGTGTCTCCTTGGGGAGCACCAGTTCCCTTTGTGAAGAAGAAGGATGGATTGATGCAGCTATGCATTGATTATAGAGTACTGAAAGGGATCACAGTGAAGAAAAAATACCCTCTTCCAAAAATTGATGACTTATTTGATTAATTTAGTGGGGCTCAATTATTCTCTAAGATGAATCTTTGATCTGGTTATAATCAATTGAGGGTGAAGAAAGAAGATATTTCAAAAACTAACTTCTGACCACGATATAGGCATTATGAGTTTGTCGTTATTCCCTAAGTATTGACTAACTCACCTACTATTTTTATGGAGTTGATGAATATTATCTTTAAGGACTACCTTGATAACTTTGTGGTAGTTTTTATTGATGATATTATGATATATTCAAAAGGTTTTGGGGATCATGAGGATCATCTAAGGGTTATTTTTCAAATGCTATGGATAGATAGGATTTTTGGAAGGTTCAGTTAATGTGAAAGTTGGTTACAACATGTTACTTTCTTGGGGCACATTGTAACCAAAGAAGGAATCACAGATGACCCTGTAAAGAAAATTATTGTAGAGGAGTGGCCTCAAACTTCAACAATAATTAAGATTCGTAGTTAACTAGATTTAACGGGATATTATAGGAGGTTTGTGAAAAACATTTCACTACTTTCTAATTCATTAACCAAGTTTACTCGAAAAGGGGTCAAGTTCATCTGGGAAAAGGAGTGTTAGGAAAGTTTCCAAGAGCTGAAGAAGATATTGGTTGTTGCACCCGTCTTAGCTCTGCCCTCAAGTGGAAAAGGATTCGTCATTTTTAGTGATTCATCTTGGAAAGGTCTTGGGTGCATCCTTGTAAAGACCCAGAATTTTTGTGGAATTTTTCTTTTAAATACATGGTAATTTTACGAGTCCACGGTTTTTGATGGAGCTTGATTCCAAGGACCAGTGTTCCTGGAATCAATTTCTAAATTTTTTTTCAGGTACGTTCAGTAAACGTATGAGCGGGATTTTATATCATTTGAACTGGTGCTCATAATTGAAATCTGAGGGCACCATTGAACTCACAGCGCCGGTATTCACTTAAGTAGACCTTCCTCGCAGTTGCATTCTAACAAGAGCGGAAGATAATTTTGGGGGTATTCTAAATAAATTAAATAAAAATATGTGGAACATATTTTTATTTTATGGCGTTTTAATCCTCTAAGGGGAGGTTGGAGGTGGGGGCCACCCATTCATAACCTCTCTTGGGAGGATATTATGTGGTGGGGCCCACAAGAGATTGAACCCCATTTAACCTCCCATTTAAGAGGGATGTCAACTCTCCACCTTCCCCTCATTAATGTGCCTATTCACTTAATGAAGTAATTGAATTCTTCAACTCCCTCCCCCAAATTAATTAATACAACTTCACCCATTAATGAAGTGAAGTGGCTTGATTTAATTTTAAAAATTTTGAATTCTTTTTGGAATGCATGGAAACAATATGGTAATAGAGAATCTATTATTTTATTTTGGTTGGTGATTCTCTTTGGTGGATCTTTGGAGTTCTTGGAGAACGACTTATTCCAATGAAGAACGCCTCTCATCTCCGAAGAACAATGAGCATCAAGTTCTTCCTTCTTCACCTGGGGCACAGAATGGAAGCACTGCCACCCATGAAGTACACCGACGACGTCATCTCGACTTGTTTTCGCCGAGCTCTTCCTCCTCTGACATTGACAGAACGACGTCCATCTCTCACGACGTCCGTCTTCTGCGACTCCGTAGTTGATCACCGAAATCGAGGTAGGGGATTTAAGTTTTTTTCCCACTTCCGTTCTTTGTCATTCGATCTTCGTTATTAATTTTCCAATTGATATTGTAATAACATGGAAGGCTCAGGTCGTACGAACACGGGCTGACCCTCTCCCTTTGTTATTTACATTTGTTGACGAATGGAGGAGGAACAACAATGGCGGTCGGTGTTGGGCTGTCCGTGAAGAAACTAGCGGTGCAAGGCCGCCGGGACGCGGCGGAGTAGGCACGGAACCATTGCACCGGGCAGAGGACCATGGGGTCGCGGCCATGTCGGGCCGCGGCGGTGATGGCGCAGCGTCATCACCCCGCGCAGAGGGAAGCAGGACCGTGGCGTCATCGCGTCGTTGTGGAGGAGCGGTGGCGGCCGACCGCCGTGGAGCCAGAGCGGCTAGCCCCTTGGGCCATACAGAACTAGCGGGACCCCATTGGGTCCCGCGTGTGCCGGACTGGTGCCACTGGGTGCCGGTTCAGCTCAAGCCCGAACGGCAGAGCCTTTCAGGTGCCAGGGGTGCGCGCCCCCACCCCTGGGCGCGGCTACGGAAGCCAACCTTCCCACCCTCGGCCGGGTCGCCATCGGTTAGTCCCCCCTTGGCAGGGCCTCCCTTAGTCGGGCCGCCCTCTGCTGGGCTGCCCTCAGTCGGGCCGCCCGCGGCCGGGTCTCCCTCGGCTTCACCACCCTCGAGCTAGGCCGCTCACGGCCGGGTCGCCCTCAGGTCGGGCCACTCCCTTGGTTCGGGCTGCCCACTCGGGCCGGGCCGACCACTCGGGTCGGGCCGTACCCGTGGACTGGGTCAGACCCTGGTTCAGACCAGGTCGGGCCGGGTCAGTCCGACTGGGTCGGACCAGACCCGGACCCCTATATAGCCATTTATACCTTTTAGCTGCATCTTGAGCTATAGCTGTCCGATCTATGAACTGTCTACAACGATGGAATTCTTGTAGAGAGGCAATTCTTTTGGCATACTCTACTGGAGGTTCGGACACAGTTGGAGTATGGTCAAGTTGGTTTGAGCCTAAAACCCAAAAGGACCCCTCCAACAGAAATCTCAGTAACTCACAGACCGGGCGTCCGATTGACACACCATCTGTCGCGTTGGGTTACTTATGATGAGACAGAACTATGGGATACATCAACTTAGGACTTCATCTTAGTTGATGTATCAACACTTGGCTTGAAGAGCAGAACCTCCCCAAATTGAGCCTACTGTGTGCGAAAACCCTATGGTTGGCTACGACTTAGATGAAAGGATCCTTCGTGGGTTTGACAGCGATGATACTATACCAGGATCCTTCGTGGGTTCGACAGTGATGAATTCTGTATTGGGATCCTCTGTGGGTTCTACATCGGTGACTTCTGTACCGGTATCCTCTGTGGGTTCGACAGTGATGACTTCTGTACCAAGATCCTACGTGGGTTTGACAGTGCTGATATTGTTCTAGGATCTTATGTGGGTTCGATAAAGGAGATGATTCAGAGGCTACATCTAATAATCTTCACCCCTCCAAATGTGTTGTATACCTTTGTGAGCTGAGTCTTGACTTTCAGACGTTATCATTGAGATGATTGACTTTACTTCCTTTATGGACTGGGTTGTGCTTGGGCTCAAGAGTTGGAGTTGTACTGTGATTGGTAACTTAGTTATATGTATGGGAATATACCTAGGTAAGGTTGGTTGATACTTTTTGATAATATCTTACTACTTTGGTTTTTCCTTAGTGGATTCTGGGAGACCTTTGGGGGTCTCGAGGTCCCCTACTGAGTATTTTTATTCTCACCCCTACACGGGCTTCGCTCGTACCTTATTGTGTTCTGTGTATATGATTGTCAATAGTGATCGAGGATGAGGGTGATAGACGGGAGGCTGCTCAGAGATGGAATAGATGGGATTTTCCTCAGGGATGAGCTATTCGAGATCTGTACCTACCCTTTAGATAGGATTCCCCTGTGGACAACCAGGAGCTGGTTTCCCCTTTTCTTACTTGTACTTGTTGTTCAGTTGGGTTTGTATACTGGCCCACTTACTTTCAACACACTCTTCCTTTCTATATTAGTACTTTTTGTTTCTATTTATTGCGTTCAGTCTATGTGTGTTACAGGTTTAAAGGCAATGCCTTCCCATACTTATCAGGGATTCACCTTTGGTGCTAGTTGCCACCCCCTGGCCTATGGAAGGCAGGCTTAGGGTAGTCACGACACAGACCCTGAGGACGGGTCGTGACAATCCTCATAAAAAATAATAAATTCATTTATTATGTATCTTGACAGTTGAAGACTCATGAGTAGAACTATCCTATGCATGATCTAGAGCTGGCTGTGGTCGGTTTTTCTCTGAAGATATGGAGAAAATGTCTTTATGTGGAGAAGTGTGATATATATATATAGACCATCAAAGTTTGAAGTATATTTTCACAAAAAAGTAATTGAACATGAGATATAAGAGATGTTTTTAACTTCTAAAAGACTATGATTATTCAATTCATTATCATCTCGGAAGAGAAAACAAAGCTTCTGATTCATAAAGTAGGAAAGACCCAGTTGTTCTTTTAATGATGAGGATTCAAAGTGATCCTTTGATGAAAGACCTAGTAAAGTTGGACATGGGAATTAGAAGGTATGGGACATCATCAACCCAAACCAAAATGATTTCTCAACTTTTATTACTAGATAAGATCAAGAAATATCATAAATAAGATCCTTTTTACCTAATAAGTTTGAGGCTGTGAACGATGGTATGTTTTCTGAGTTTAATATTGATCAAGAAGGTGTACTAAAAATTAGTATAAAACTATGTGTTCCATTTATTCCGGAAATAATGAAGGATCTGATGGATGAAGCTCATATCTCTATTTTCTCTATACATCATGGAAGCATGAAAATGTATAGGGACCTTCATAATCATTATTGGTGGGATAATATGAAAATGGAGATTGATTACTACACTTCAAGGTTCCTATTATGTCAGTAAGTGAAGGCTGAGAAACAACTTCGTAAAGGGGTATTGCAACCACTACCCATACCAACATGCAAGTGGGACAATATCACTATGGAATTCATCACTAGTATTCTATGAACTTCCAAAGGAAACAATGCGATATGGGTTATTGTGGACTGTCTCACCAAGACTTCCCTTTTTATCTCTATTCGGGAAGATTTCTCTCTTGATCAGCATTCCAATATTTATGTGAAGGAAGTGGTAAGGCTTCATTGAGTTCCACTTTATATCGTATCGGATCATGATCCAAGGTTCACATAAAAATTATGGAGAAATCGTCAACATGCTATGGGCACTAAATTGAATTTCAGAACATCCTATCACCCCCAAACTGATGGCCAATCTAAAAAGGCTATGCAAACACTCGAGGATATGCTGAGAACATCCGCAATGTAATTTTAAGCTGGATGGGATCAATATATCCCTTTAGTTGAGTTCTCTAACAATAATAGCTTCCACTCGAGCATTCAAATGGAACCCTATGAAGCTCTATATGGTAAGCGATGTAGAAATCCTACTTGTTGGGATGAAGCTAGTGAGAGAAAGCTTCTTAGGCCAGATCTTGTGCAAGTGATGATAGAAAAAGTCCATGTCATCCAGCAAAAAATTAAAGAAACATAGAGTCGTCAAAAGAGCTATGCTGACAACCATTGAAGGGACTTTGAGTTTTATGTTGATGACAAAGTATTTCTTCAAATTTCAACTTGGAAGAGATTTATGAGGTTTGGGAGTAAAGGGAAGCTCAGCCCTAGGTACATTGTACCCTATGAAATCCTTGATCGCGTAGGGTCAGGGGCCTATCGGTTAGCACTTCCTCCAAATCTAGCACAAGTTTATGATGTCTTCACATATCCCTCTTGAGAAAGTAAATACCTGACCCTTCAGATATACTAAATTCAGAGGTGGTACAACTGGAACATGAACTCTCTTATGAAGAGCAGCCAGTGGAGATCTTGGATCATAGAGATGAGGTTCTATCTAACCAGACACACCACCTTCTTAAGGTGTTGTGGAGGAACCAAAAATGTGAAGAAGAAACGTGGGAACCAGAGGAGTCTATGAGGCAGAAGTACCCACACCTTTTCTCTTCATAGGGTATGAGTTAAAATTTCAGGGTTGAAATTTATTAAGGGCGGGAATTTAATGACCTGAACTTTTTAATGATATTTATTTCCTAAATTTTTGTGTTATTTTATACTCAAAAAAACTATATCCTTTAATTAATGAAGGGAGTATAATTAAATGAGACTATTGGGTTTTGACTGTTATATGATTGTTGGTCAATATGACTGTTGGAAACTAAACTATATACGTTACAATTATTGTTTATAAATTCTAGTGATATTGGTTAATTAATACAAAAAGAAGTGTTGATGGACTCATCCAGTAGACTTGGGCCATACAAATCCCATCTGTCTGAGCTTGGGAAGGAGGTAGCATCTCTGGAATTTACTCTGAACCAAGCCCAAGCTGAGCTTCAACATGTGAAGCTTGAACAAAATCGCCTAAGGGAGAAGTTCAAGCTGATAGAGATCACCACTCAGACAATGTTTTCTAAGCCGCCCCAAGATTTTATCACCATAGCACACCTTAGACTTAGGTCCTATGAAAGTGTTATAAGGGGCTATGTAATGAGGTCTTAGATACTTTTTGTAATCCCTCGGTATAAATAAAATTATTATGTCTTATTATGGTAAAATTTGTGATATTCAAATGTCTGGATAAATATAGGATGAATATTATTGATAAATTTTGAAAAGGTGTATTTTAAAATATTCAAGTAAACTTTAAATAATTAATAATGTGAAATGTTTTTCAAAAAATGGTCTTCTAATGTTTTGATCAGTCTTAAATTTAGAGTCTAATAAGATCAACTTAATTTTTAGTGAATAGTAAAGTATGAAGAGTAATTTACCCTTATAAATAGTAATGAATAGTAATGAATATTAAATTGGGAAAAAAATTGAAACATCACCCATGAATGTGTAATATTAATTTTGACATCATAAAAGTGAAAAAAAGATCATAGTATAAGTTTTGGTATTTTTCTATGGCATAAATATTTTATTTAAAATTTTATTATTAATTTAATAATTTAAAATGGAAATTTATTTTCATAAAATGTAATAATAAATTGTTACTATATTTTTATATGGTTATACAATAATTTTAGGGGACATTGATTACTTTCTCAAGGTGTTACTAAACAAGTTATAGTTTTAGAGTTGTTTTTTTAATAAATAATGATTGTATTTAAAGAATAAATTAAAAATATTTATAAATTTATTTTCATAAAATGAATTTCCTTTTTTAATTCATAGCATCAATAATATGTTAGGGTTAATTTATGAGATTTTTATAAAATGTTTTGTTATTCAGTGAATAGTGAAAATACATTTTTTGAGTTTCGATGTGGTTAATGACATCATTAATGATGTAATTATTATGTAATAATTTTGGTCTACTTTTTAATAGTAAGATATGTATGAGGTGTCCCAAGTGGCCAATAACATGGGAAAATACCAGGGGCAAGCCCATCGTTTTGCAAATACACCTGAAGAGGTGTCCCTTAAAAATTAATAAAATATTCCCTCACTTTTTCTATAAATACCAATCCATTCCCTCATTCCATTCATTACAAAATCCTACTCAATGAATATATGGTCTTTTACATCCCAAGTAGTCCTCCCAAGTTTCCCTCAAGCCCCCAAGGTCCCAAAATTTAAGCTTTCGAAGTTACTCGTCAATGTAAGGGAACCTTTCACCATCCTCTTTTAAGTCATGAATTCCATTATGTTATGTCTTATAGTTTCCATTTCATTATGTTGGGGTTTGTTCTTCTGTATACCTACTACTATACATTTCATTTTAAATTTATTAGAGACCCTTTTCCTCTCTCCTCAACTTGTTTTATGAATTTTTAAGTGATGTCTTTAGGCTGTCAAATTTTGGTAAAATAAATCACATCTTCTCTTTTCTTTCATGATTCCTTTTTATGTGGTATGTCATCCAAACATCCATACAATGATCTTATTTAAATTTTATTCTATACCTATACTATTTCAAGAGTTATTTATGAGTGGGTGACCCTTTTCTGCTCTCTTTTTAGTGTTTTCTAAAACCATGCTATATAGTCGTTATGCTGCTGAAATTTCATCTCAAAATTTCTCTCTCTTTCTCTCAAAAAATTACCTTATCTTATTCATATGAATACCCACACCTATCTCGTTTCTAGGAGTGTTCATAAAGAAATAAAAATGATATTCTTGATTCCGGAATTGACATACATAAAACCCTTATTCCCTTTCTGTGGGTTATAAATAACATAATGATCTTGTTTTAAAACACTTTTTAGAACATCATGATTTTGATATGAAACCAATTTCATTTATTCCCTTTGGGTTATTTATGAATTGTATGATTAGTATCTATATGGATCAAATGAAAATAAAGTCATATTAAGGTTTTTTCCTGATAGCGCTCCAATGCATTGGGTAAAGAATTAATCTCTAGAGATGACAGGTTTCATGATATCTTCATTAATAACCTTGGTAATTTTTTTATGACACCATGGGGATGAACCTTAGTGATATGTTCATGAATGTATAAATAAAATTTTGTAGCCACATATTCAAGTTATGATTCATGTTCTTCTCTTTTTTCATTGTTCATGTCTTGTGGTTTTCATCAACTTCTTATTGACATCACAAGTAAACTGATTCCCTTGCTTTCCTTACTAGGCCTTCATCTCACCCTTTCCTTTAATGTATCTCACCAGGTTATAAGATGCAGTAATTGTACATAGGATGAACATTTTAAGAAGCTTTTAAAAGGGTTTTAAAAGATTTTTTTAAGTTTTCTTGTTTTATTATTTTGGATTTCCAAGACACTGGACTTTAAAGATACTCTATTTGTAAAATTTAATGAAAAGTTATTTAATAAAAATGTGGGATTCGATAATTTCTTCCACATGTTTTAGATAAGGAGATATGTGCATAACCCAAAAAATGTTATTTACTGGGGAGATATGTAAATAGGGTATGGATCTACCTTTGTAGAGTAATCGTAAGAGATCAATCATCGATAGGACTATATCCTTCATGGGTTAGTGATACCCTTAGTACATGTGCAGTCATAGAATGTGAATATTCAGGAGATAACTTGGGAATAGGAAAAACATTTGTTATCTTAGTATCCTCATCTTTTTCAGTAACCATTTATCTTTTTGGGATGAAAATCCCTAAGGAGGGATAATGTAATGACTCTTTTCTAGGTTATCCCAATGTTTTTAAATGTTTTACACAAGTTTTTAAGGATTATTGTGGTCAAGGATGACGTTGAGATGCAAATTGTGAAGACAGTTCATGAAAATAAAAAAACTTTCCTTAAAAGTTTTGTATTTTGGAAAAATGGATGCTGAGTGGAAGTGTCCACTTTGTGATGTAATATTTATTTTGTAAGGATGATAAACTAATTATCCAAAACTCTAAACCGAAAATATCTCTAGTAATGTAAGAAAATTAATTCTGGTCTAAATAATGAATTTTACATATTTTTTAATGTTTGTTTCTTATACACTTTCCATCAATCCATGGAAAAATGATACTAGGAAATGGTGATATTCATAAGGCTGGTGTGGAAAGTATATAGTTAGTCACATGAATCCCTATCATAACTCATAGAGTGTCCACTTTCTATCTTAATCCCATAAATTAATTTCATTGTTCCGTTAATCTCTAATCTCGGAAAATATTCTTGGAGGAATTATTTAGGAAGTTCTTATGAGGTGGTGATCTCTATAGGATGCAGGTTGTATAACTATTCCATAGATACTCTTTCATGAGAGAAGTGAAAGGCCTTCAAACTAATTCGACCTTTTGAGACTCCTTTCTATTGGAAATTACTATAGAAATTATAGAACTCTATTACATGTTGGTTAGTATCCTATCCTATAAATTAAAGAAACATTGGACGAAATTGGATCATTGCTATCCTAAGTTGAAAGTCTAGATGGTTATCTATTTTCAACTAAAAGTAATTGTGGTTTATATTCTATGTATACAGTTGTATTAGTATTATTCATTTTAGCTAAAATTTATCCTATATTTTTACTAATTGTATGAACTCTAGGGAAATAAGATTAAGGGCTATAGAGTATAATAGTGGAATTGTGAAAAATTCATTTTACAATTCCACAGTGATTCTTAAGTGATGAATTTTTTCAAGGATAGATCATTAAACCTATGGATGAGAACCAATAACTTGGGATGAACTAGACCTTTCCATATATTTAAATCATTCTAAAAAATATTAAGAAATAACATTGTGCTCCCTCGAAACTGTGTTAGGTTGATGAATGACAAGTCACGGGGCCACCAACAAATGAATTTATGAAAATGAATTAACATAGTAGTGGTAGAACTTGGGTTCTCCCTAGACAAGAGATCATTTTAATGTGTTATTAAATTTTTTAATGAGTTCATTGTATGGAAATAGTGATCATATTAAATTATTTTGTGCTTTAATTTAAATGAACTACCATAACCTTATATATTATATTGCATTTCTTGTTAACTCTTTATTTTATTTTAATAATCTCGTGATTTCTCTATGATAAAGTGGAACCTCACTTGATTACCCTCACCTTGAAGTTTTATTTTAATTATCGGGATGAAATAGTCACTATAAAATTTAATATACCCTATACTAGTGATTATAAATATCAAATATCACTTAGGTCAATACACTACTCACATTCACAAGAAATTGAGGGAATCTGAGTGACATGAGTGTGTGGTCCAGTGAAAGAGGGGACATGAATTCAAAATGCTTAGAAATAAATAAATATCCTAATTTTATATAAAAAAATTGAATTAATTTATACATAATGAATATCATACGTCACCAATTAAAATAGAAAAACATTTAACAGTGTCAAGGGAAATATTCTTAGTGTAACCACTAAAGCCTTATTATACCATCACATGAGTTATTACAGTAAAAATAATTAGAAAAATGAGAAATGAAATATCATAGATATGGATATTAACTAAAAGAACATTGGAATTAGACACCATATTAGTGTAAAATTCCTCATATTATAATAGAATGATAAGAGTTTCTTCACACTTTATTAGCATCTCTCACATGGTGAGCATGAATATCTTGTCCTTTTATAATGATTTTTGTGCCTTCAAGTATATTACAAAAAAAATCCAGAAATTACCCTTTTATTGATTCTTACACATGTAAATCAAGAGGGTTTATATTTAACTAGGAGACAATACCACAAAATCATCTTTTTGAAACCTCCCCCCCCCCCATGATTGAGTTCTATATTCCCTATAGAAGAATCATGAGTGAAATGTTTTGCTACCCCATAGATCTAGTGGAAAATAAGTTTTACTAAAGTGTTTTCAAAGGGATAAGTTGGATATAATTTTCATTACTCATGGAATTGGTCTTTCAAATGTTGGGTTAGTTCAACACTATAATTGGGATTCAGTAAATCATTCCTATAATGGAAGGTATTTATTTTAATAATTGAGTTGGAATGTTAATTTGGATCCTCAAAATGTTGAACATACAATAAAATTTGATATGTACATGATTATTTATCCCTAAAAAGAATATATATTCTATTTTTAATTTCTTGTATAATTCATGGTTAAAATAAATGATTTAGTATTTGAATTATTTTATGAGTGTTGATTTGGTGGTTGATAGATCATCCTGATATCCTAGGTGAACTTCCCAAAGCCTACCTCTAATCTTCGAAAAGTTTTATTTGTTACAAAGGAATGACGCCTTAAGATCCAAAAAAATTTATCATCATATTTAATTATTATGTCCATGACATCAAATAAATTATTTAGTTAACTCCTTTAGAAATGGAAAAGGCCTGATATATTAGGATTTTGGAAAAGGCCTTAAGATAAGCCTTAATGTCTTACACTCAACCCATAAAATCATTATTCTTGTTATCACACCTTATGATCCTCTTATCTAAAAAGACTTGTTCTCAATGGTGAATCCTTATTCTATTCCCATAAAAGATTTATTCTCACTATCCAATCCTTATAATGGGCAGGGACAATGTATTATGGTTCAACCATGGTCATTTCTCTTGAAAACCATAGAAATGAAATCAAACAATGAGGCTCTATCAAATTATGAATTCAAAATCAAAATATTTTTATTCCAAATATTAATTTATGAATTTAAATTATTTATATGTGAATAAAATAATTAAATATTCAAATTTTATCCATTTCTTAATTTAGTTATATATTCTCAAAACATGAGTGAAATATATTAATTTATTAGGATTTAAATTAAATTGGGAGTTAGTTTACAATAAAAAGTAGATAAAAAATTGTCAAATATTGGATCACATCAACTTCCAATAATATATTTAGTGTTTATGTTCTATGGTGATTGAATGTTCTTTGTGCTTTATATTGTTATTATATCACCTATTGGGTTTTCATCTATATTGGTTATTCATATCATGTTGTTGGTTCAATGGTATTACTATGTTTCTTGGATGATGTTTTTGGAATAAAAAAATTATGAAAGTGATTAAATATGTTTTTTTCTCTGTTATTTATGATTTTGGATCATTTCTTGTAGCTTTAGTTCATCTATTTTAATTTTTTTGGGATGTTATCCATTAGTGGATGGATAGATTGGTCCTAACTGGTGTTGTTTGACCCCATTTTTCTATTGGTTATGGTTGATTTTTGTTTAGTATGATAATGATGTTGGTCTATTGTTCTGGTGGGTTTTTCTTATTGATGGAGAGGGTGATGAAGAATGTTAACATGGATGAAAATGGGAGTGAAATGAGCCTTATCACTTTTTAATACCATTCTTTGTTAGGGTGTGACATGTAATGGGCTCATGCATATGGCTAATTTCTTTTAAAATTGAATGTTTTCTTATTTTAATGATTGATATTTTGAAATTTTGGTTTCTCATAATTATGTAAGGTTACCACTATAAAAAAAAAGTGGTTTATTCACAAATTTAAAATATATATATTATTGTTTATAAAATTTAGTTTTTTAACCCTTGTTCTCATCTAAAAACTCATAAAATTACCAAACCTTAAGCTAACTATTTTAAAATCTTTTAATCTAAATTTGGAAGATTTTATATTTAAACATATCCACTTTTCCATAATATATTATCTTTTTCTTCAGGTTTTGAGAATACTATATCAATGATTCCATATTTATCATAAAAATGATATAATCCAAATCATTTTTAAAATTATAATAAAAAGATTCAAACTCTTATTGAAAATGATTTAATCTATATAAATTGAACTATTTTCTTGTACTAATTCTACATATTTATATTTATTTATTTATAATTTAAATTATTTTCTACCATATATTTATATTTAAATTTAAAAATAAACCTATAGAAAACTATATGTGCAGGAAAAAATGAGTTTTTATTTTTATGAATTAAAAAAATAACTTATGTTATATTATAATTCCTAAGAAGATAAGAAGTTACATAGTGTGAATTCAAGGTTTTTAAAACTCACTTATGAATAAATAGAAAGGAACTTCATCACGTAAGAGTAAGTGTGTTGTATCCTCATTGAGAGAGATATGTATCCACAGAAGAGTCATCAGTTAAGAAATGATCATCATATGAATCATAATGTACAGGCTAGCTAGAATATTAATAACAAATCCATAATATTTCTCTCATGTGTTAATAAAACTGAACCATGTTAAATGAAATAGGCACTCACATAGGATTGACCAGGTGGGGTTGTGGATTATGTCATATTAAATCAACACTCATGTTGGATTAAACATGTGTTTTTTTGTTATTAACCTACAAGGATGTGGTCCACATCAAATTCATATGCATTTCACAAGAGATTTATTTTTCAATCACATATAAATAAATCTAAATTGATCACAAGGGATGAAATCCATGCTTCCTTATGAATAACCAATTTCATATTAAATCATATAAGATAAATTCAATGAATTGTATTATGCAATAAAAACCAATATCATTGTGAACTATATTTTTTCATTGGTGATCTCTTATATGCATGTGAATATTATCAAGATTTTTTGAAACAATAGAGAAAAGTTCTAGGGTTGAGTTTAAACAATGGAAAAATATGATAAACACTGAAACACAATGCCATGAAAGATCTAATAAACTTATGTTGAAATGAAATAGGGAAACATGTACCATGCCCACTTAGATGAATAGGCACTACTGGAAAATCATGTTTTCCCAACTCTTCTTTACCAACATTTTAAACAAACCATTGGTAAAGAAGCTCTTTCCCAATGGTTTACTAAAATCGTTGGGAAAGGGGTGTCCAAGGAACCCTTTCCCAATGGTTATCTATAACGGTTGGGAAAGGGGGTGTCCAAGACACCATTTCCCAATGGTTCTACAAGAACCGTTGGGAAATGGTCACCCTTTACCAACGGTTTGTTTAAACCATTGGTAAAGGGTCTCTTGGACACCCCTTTCCCAATGGTTTTTAAAAACCGTTGGGAAATATTTCCCCCAAATACTCAATTGGCTTCTCTCTCCCCCATTCACGATAGAACACTAATCTTGTCCAGGGCTCCGCTGCTCTCGCGACTTCCCCCATCCGAACCTATCAAACTACATCCAAATCGTCTCAAATTAGGTATTCTATTCTTCATACACATAAAATATTTAAGTGATACCTTTTTTATTATTATTCATCTCATATTTTAGTTTTATGTTTTGATTTTGATGTGTATATCATTTTTTTTGTTTTGATTTAATCTAGACTTTATCCATTCCAATCCATTTAATTAATTAAATCCTTAACCCTCCATTGAAGAAGAAGCATCTCAAATTCGTTGTCTTTGTATTATAGATTTTCTAAGAATGATTTTTTATGCTTTTTTCCATCTTGTAATTAACTGTTACTTGGAAATTTATTTATATGTGTTTAATAATTTTTAGAAAAGTTTTTATGAAGGTTTTATTTAAAATTACTTGAGGAAAGTTTTTCATTAAAATGAATTTTTTTAAATAAGGATTGTGTAATGTAATTTGTTATAGTACACTATGTGACTATGTTTGGTATTTAGTAACACATGATATAACTGGTGTGTGAGAATGTGTTGTGAAAGAGATTCCATGGTTGGTTCAAGATTATATTTACGTTTTTTAGCCTATTAATGAGTTGTTTTAAAGATATTTTGAGATATTTACCTTAGGTTTATTGGTGAAAACTGGGAGCTGTTGAGGTGGTTCATGATTAAGACATATAATTACTGCTAAACATGTGGATAAACCTTGCATAGTAGTGAATTCTTGAAAAGTTTGATGTTTTTAGTCCTTTTTTATTTAGAGTTTCTTTTGATGGTGATGTTTCTTATTGTTACCTATGATGGTAATTTATTTTAGTTTCTAAATCGGCTGAGACTCCCCCACTATGCACAGTGTACGCAACCTCTACCCTTATTTAATCATTCTGTTTACACAATGTATGCAACCTCTACCTTCATTTAATCAGTGAACTCAAGTCATTTATTCAAGCCTTCATTTTCACTATCATATAATAAATTTAATGATGTAAACTCATCCTCACATGATTTCTTACCTTAGATAGTGCCCAACATATGAAATACGAGCTTTTTAATTCTTCAGTTAACTAGGATCATATATTCCATTTCCCCAGAGATAACTGTACTAATAAAACTTTAGGGTCAATTCAATATGGTTCTCATTGTACGATGTATATTATGTGTCCTTTTTGGCCAATAATCACTTTTATGAGGGTGGGGTGCTTTTCAATACCCATTTTGGCATGTGTAGACATCCATAAAAATGTTAGATAAGTCACAAGTTTAATTCTGTAATGTTGTTATCATTGACATACTTTATTTTTAATCTCAAATTTAAAAATAAATGTTTTTGTCTATACTTAATTAAATTAAATCTTTTTACAACCCATGAACAACCTATTAGTGTAAAAGCCTAAAATTTATTCACCCATGGGGTGTGCTTGACTTGGGGAAGTAATTGGGTAATGAACGGTATGGCCATAGAGGTGCCAATAATGAGTTATTGAACATGAGTGAATGATTTGGGATGCCTATAACACATGATGGGACCTGAGGCATGTGCCACTTATAGACCTAATGAAAATGAATATAAATAAATTTTAATTTAATTGATGAGTACTTGTTCTTTACATTATTTTAATAGTTCACTACACCGACTAGAAACTTCTTCCTTTATCATTTACTTAAATGTATTTTATATTAAATTTCAATCCTATTGAATTGTTTATGACAAAATGACTTATATAAATTCTTTTTACAGAATGGACAGAAGTTGGATGTATGAAACCGATCGGATCTAAAGCGATTTTCAAAACAATTTTGAGAGCTTTATAGATTTTGCAATTCACAACGCTTCAGATAGTGGTCGAATACACTGCCCATGTTCCAATTGTGTTGGTAGACCTTGGTTGATCCATGAAGAAGTCAGCTACCACATAACCCAAAATGGTTTTCAAGAAAACTACTTTGTGTGGTGTCATAATGGGGAGAAAATGAAATCTCAAATTGGTGATGATCGAAATGAAAAGACAGGAATGGAAAATTTGTTAGATGATTGGTTTCCGTTTATTCGTCATCCTAAAAAAGAAAGGATTTCAACTCAAGAAGACTTCGATATGAGGAAAACTAATGCATCTAGTGAAAATGATGATATTGATAGTGGTGAAAAAATTTATTGATGCTTCCACGACTCCAGTATATCAACAATGCGATAAAATGAAAAAGCTGGAATTTTTAATTTGATTGTTTCATTGGAAAACTATGTATGGGATTTCTAATACAGTAATCGATTACATTCTTACACTCTTGAAAGATTTACTTCCAGATGATGCAGATATTCCCTCAAACCACTATATGGCATGGAAGTTAGTTGAGGAACTTGGATTTTCAAGGAACAAAATTCATGATTGCCCGAAAGATTGCAGTTTATTCTGGGAGGAAACCGCTGAACAAAATGATTGTATAAAATGTGGCACATCTCACTGGATTTCAAAATCTGATGGAACACCATCCTGCGTTCCACAGAAAGTAATGTGGCACTTTCCATTGAAACCCATACTTCAGAATCTCTTTATGCTTGATTACATATCAATAAAAATGAGATGGCATGATACCGAGAGAAATAAGACTAATGATGAGTTGGTTCATCCTGCAGATGGATTTTCATGGTAGAGAGTTGATGCTCGACATCCTGATTTTTCAGCTGACGTGCGTAATGTGTGGATGGGTCTTTCATGTGATGGTTTTAATCTGTTTGGGCAGATGCTTACTTCGCACATCACATGGCCAATTTTTATACACATTTAAAATATTCCCCCATGGTTGCGTAAGAAAAAACCTATCACTTTCATGAGTATACTCATATCTGGTCCTTCTGATCTAGGAATTGATATTGATGTCTACATGCAACCTTTAATAAAAGAGTTGAAACTTCTTTGGGATGTGGGTGTGTGCACATACGATGCATGTTCGAAAGACATATTTTAGATGCGTGTTGCGCTTATGTGAACGATCAATGATTTTCTGGCTTATGCAATGATGTCTGGATGGAGCATGAAGGGAAAATTGTCATGTCCAATTTGTAGGAAAAATACATGATCCAAAAGACTGAAACATCGTTGTAGTTTCAGTTTTATGGGACATCGACAATTCTTGCCAAAGGATCATCCATATAGAATGAATTGTAGAATATTTTATAATACCATAGAGACTGATGATCCACCTTAGTGTACATCTAGAACTGACGTGCTTAATGAATTGAAAGATTTTAGTTATTCGTTTGGGAAGGGTCAAATGAAATCTGGAAAGAGAAATAATGTTTCCAATGAAACCTGTTAAAATTGGAGGAAAGGGAGTATCTTTTTTTATTTTCCTTATTGGTCAACCAATTTGTTACGTCATTGCTTAGACGTAATGCATATTGAAAATAATATATGCAAAATGTTGCTTTCAGTTCTTCTAAATGTCAAGGGGAAGACAAACGATGATTTATGATCTCGGCGTGACTTGGTGGATTAGGGCATCAGACCAGAATTACATCCTATGTGTATCAGAGAAAATAAATGGGAACTTCCATGTGCTTCTTATGTGATGACACCTACGCAAAAATACAATTTTTGGAAGTATTAGAGACTATTAGAGTTCCAGATGGCTATTCAAGAAACATATCTAAACGGGTCAACAGAAGAGAGTTGAAGCTAAAATCTTTAAAGACTCAGGATTATCATGTTCTACTGCAAGAGTTGCTTCCAATAGAATCTTTCATCTTTTTTCCAATAATGCAAGGGTGGATGTTATTTGATTGTGACATTTGTTTAGAGATATTTGTGCTAAGAAGTTGTCTAAGTCTTTCTTGCAAAAAAATTTGATAGATGCCCCCATTAATTTTGTGTGAGTTGGAGAAAATATTTCCTCCATCATTTTTCACATGCATGCTGCATCTGACTGTCCATATTTCCACTGAAATACTTCTCAGAGGACCTATTTCTTTTCGTTGGATGTATCCAAATGAAATAAATATGTTCACATTAAAGTCTTATGTCCGAAACAGAAATCATTCCGAAGGTTCTATCGTGAACGGTTACTTGGCTCAAGAATGTATGGATTTCTGCTCGATGTATTTGTCTGATATTAATACAACATTGAACAGACCAATGAGAAATGAAGAAGAAATGTATGAGAAAATTGAACCCAGTTTTCCATCACTTCATCAAATAGGTGGAATTCCTAGATCATATACATTGAATACATTAATCCATGAAGAGCGGGAGATGGCACATCGCACAGTTTTGTTCAACTGTGATTTGTTCGATAACTATATCAGGTAACTAAATTGATTATGTATATATTAAATATATATCTATTAAAATATTCATATTTTTTATCTACAGGGAACATAAAACAATGATAAATAGGAAGCATCGTTCTTTATCTTTGAGAAGGAGAGAGACTTTGCATAGCAAAGAGTTTTCTACTTGGTTAAAATTGAAGGTAAAAAAATTAATGTTTAAAATAATTATATCAATATTTAATTAAGTTTAATAGTAATTTATATTGCAGGTATTGAGTTTTTCTACTGACTCTCTCTCTGAGAAATAAGAGTTGTGGCTTTTGGTCCAAATACCATGGTTCGTGACTGTAAGTCAATTGTTATCAATGGGTACAAATTTATTGTCACTGAACGAGCAAGGAATATGAGAACACAACATGATGGTGTTATGGTCACTACCACAACAGATTGTTATGCCAGTGCATCAGATAGTAAACCGCGATTTGAAAATGTGGGTTATTATGGAGTTGTTGAGAAAATAATAATATTGGATTATTACTCTCAAGGATGAGTCACAATGATGAAATTCCATTGGTTTGATTCTATGACAATACATGGCACATTTATTGATGATTGTGGATTTTGAGTAATTAATATGACTCGCACTCTTGCTACCGAAGAACCATATGTGTTGGCATCAATGGCTAAACAAGTTTTTTATGTCAAAGACCAACTTCGACCTGAATTTGGTGTCATAGTTGAAGTAATTCCAAGACATATTTTTTATGATGGTGATGATAGAGTTGACACTGTCCCTAGTGCCATTGGAACCAATCCATTTATTTCTTTTGATGACTCCAATAACTCAATTGTCAAAGTTGATTGTGAACCTGAAGTTGTGGTTGAAAATATATAGAATCATTCATCCATGTTCTCAATTATTTTGGTTTACCTTGAGTTGGGTTTTTAAGGTTGGTAATATTCAAATTGATTTAGTATTGATCACAAATATGTTTTAGCTGACTTGACCCTTATGTGAATTTTCAATGTTTATTGGTTGCAGTTTTATTTGAATTGCATTTTCTGATTTGGAATTGAACTGTATTCAAACATAGTCAAACAATATTTCTAACTTGGTGAACATTACAACTTGTATGATTTATTATATAAATTCAATCTCTTTTAAAACAATTTCTAAATGACTTGACCGTTATGTGAATTTTCAATGTTTATTGGTTGCAGTTTTATTTGAATTGCATTTTATAATTTGGAATTGAACTGTATTCAAACATAGTCAAACAATATTTCTAACATGGTGAACATTAAAACTTGTATGATTTATTAAATCCATTCAAGATCTTCTAAAATAATTGATATCTAACTTGACCGTTATGTGAATTTTCAATCTTTATTGGCTGCAGTTTTATTTGAATTGCATTTTCTAATTTGGAATTGAACTGTATTCAAACATAGTCAAACAATATTTCTAACTTGGTGAACATTAAAACTTGTATGATTTATTAAATACATTCAATCTCTTCTAAAACAATTGATATTTGAATTGACCATTATGTGAATTTTCAATGTTTATTGGTTGCAGTTTTATTTGAATTTCATTTTCTAATTTGGAATTGAACTGTATTCAAACATAGTCAAACAATATTTCTAATTTGGTGAACATTACAACTTGTATGATTTATTAAATCCATTCAAGCTCTTCTAAAACAATTGATATTTGAATTAGAAATGAATCCCCCTATTCACTCAAATATTTAGTTTTTTGGGTTACACATTAGTTTCCTTTTTCTAATTAATTACATATTTGTTTCCAAACGTAGGAAATGAAGCCAATTGAAGAGAGACAAAGGAAAAAAATGATGGAGAACAATCGTCGAATGACGGAGTTGGTAATTCCATCATTAGTTCCTGTAGTGAGTAATTTATTTCAAATTGATATATTTAAAGAATATATAATGTCATGTGATTAATTTTTTTGTAAACATTTTTGTAGGATCCACCTATACGTCGACAGTTATTTGACGAGGATCCTAGTACTGGTCCAAGTACTCTGGTTGGTGGTACGAGGAGGGTTCGTACTAAAGGTGGACGAGTAGCTGTGCATACCCGACTAGACCCTGCCCCTCCCACTAACATGTCATCCTTCCCACATTCTGATCCTGGTGTGTCATTAGGGACACACGGGATATTTAGTCCTCCCATGTTTTCGCTACCTTCTGCATCTTCTGGCCCATCATTTTCACATCACATGATGATTCCCACTCCCCAATCAGCATCCGGTCAGACAGTTGTCCCATCTTCTTTTCCTTCTACTTCTATCTCTCTGAGCTTCTATATTCCATCATCTTGGACTCCTATTCCACCATAGGGTGTTCCATCAGTTTCTGTGGATCCAACGACGCTTAGCGATCAGACCGGAATAGGTATATTTATAGAACGCTAACTAATTTTTATAGCAATTTTTATTTTCATTATAACATGTTTTGATAATATATTTGTTTTCCTTTCATGACAGATACATCTACTGACAGGAGGCGTGGGTGGGGGTGTATACGCATGTGTTCGGTGTGGAACTGCCGCACACAGGTTATGGTGGATTATAATGAAGACAACCAAATGGTTGAGAAAACAGGGCAACAATGTCGGAGTTTTTTGGAGACGCTTGCCAAATACTCCGACATCATTCTCAGCAGCCCGCTATCACGGAGAACTTTTTCCACATGAGGTCAAGGATAGAGCTTGGGCAGAGATATGGGTAAAAAAATCTGTTCTATTTAATGCCATGAATTATTTTTTTATTTATATGAATTAATATTTTGATGTCAGCTTCGATTTAATTTTCCCGATGGTGAGGGTGCACGGCCGGAACGTCTAAAGGATATAGGTGAGACTTGGAGATCCTAAAAGCATGATTTGTATATTGGTTGGGTTTCTAGAGTTGGAATTGAGTTAGAGGCGGTACCAGTGGTGGATGATTTTCCTATAGAGCAGTATCGTCAGATGATTACTCATTGGACGAGTACCCAGTTTAATGTATTAATAACATTTGAGGTATTTAAATAATAACCTTAATGTTTTGAATATATACTATATGTTTCATTTTCTAATTTTATTTAGGAATCATCTAGAAAAAATAAAAAGAAAATTGATGCAAAAAAATACATCCACACACTAGGACGCACTACGATGCCTGATCATGAGAACAAGCAGGTATGACAATTGTTTATAAGTTTTCTTTAGGACTTACACTTTCTTTTGTTTACTCAATTATTTAATAGTTTTCTAAAGTTTTCATATAACTTTATTTTTCAATGTTATTTTAGAGGAAAATACAAAATATTGAAGGATGTGTGCCTCGAGAAAAATTGTTTTGCTCGAGTAGACAGAAAAAGGATGGAAGTGTCGTCATCGAAGCGACTCAGCAACAGATTGTAAGTTTTAATCTGATGAATTTATATTTTAATATCTATTTTTTAACTTAATGATATATTTATATTTGTAACAGGATTCTTTAAAGGCCCTCGATTCCCAAGAACCAGACAGTTTTGGGCCAACAGATCACTTACATCAGGTGTTGGGAGAGGAGCATTCTGGAAGAGTACGCTGCCGACCTAGGATAGCCCCGACGAGGTATTGGCCCTCCTCGAGTATGAGCTATAGTACCACCGAGATGCAAAAAGTTAGGGCACAGGTAGAACAGGCTGAGAAAAGGGCCACAGAGATGGCAGAACAGTTTTCTAGGGCAAACAGGGTCTTTATGAAATTTATTGAAGTTCTACGTCCAACACATCCAGCAGAGGCCATCCCAGCTTTTGATGAATATATGTCGTCGATGCGTTCTATATATAGTGCACCAGGTGGCAGTTCTAGTGGTTGTCACGATGATTTCCATCTTGACGATGATGATGGCGAGGAGTCTGATGTGAAAGAGGAGGGAGAGGAGGAGGGAGAGGCGGGGGGCGAGGGAGAGGAGGAGGGCGAAGGCAAGGAGGAGGGAACTGAGGAGGGCGAGGACGATGATGGGGACGAGGACGAGGATGATGATGATGGTGATGACGGTGATGGTGATGTGTGACAAATTTATCCATTACATTTTGACTAATATTACTGAGATTTGATATTTAATCTATTCTAGTTATTGGTTTTATCTAGACTCGTAGTATAGTATTGGAGTTGAGTTATTTTTATATATTATATGTTTTTATGGATGTTGTTGTCTTTTAGTGGTTGTGTGTTTGGGAACTCCCCTCCTTCCTGGACCCTGGACAACCCCCCACCATCCTCCTTGGACCCCAAACACCCCCCCACCCCCAGACAGCCCCCGGACAGCCCCCCAGACAGCCCCTCGGATAGCCCCCCCCCCCCCCCACCCTCTTCCTTGGACCCCGGACAACCCCCCAAACACCCCCCGAACAGCCCCCGGATAGCCCCCCAAATAGCCCCCGGAGAGCCCCCCCCCCCCCCCCACCCTCCTCCTTGGACCCCAGACAGCCCCCCGTATAGCCCCTCAGACAGCCCCCCGGAGAGCCCCCCGGACATCCCCCCACCCTCTTCCTTGGACCCCGGACAACCCCCCAAACACCCCCCAGACAACCCCCAGATAGCCCCCCGAGCAGCCCCCCGGACAGCCCCCCCACCCTCCTCCCTGGACCCTAGACAGCCCCCCAGACAGCCCCCCCCCCCCCCACCCTACTCCTTAGACCTCGGACAACCCCCCGAACACCCCCCCCCCCCCCCCCGCACAGCCCCCCCACCCTCCTCCTTGGTCCCCGGACACCCACCGGACAGCCCCCTAGACAGCCCCGCCGGAAATCCCCCCCACCCTCCTTGATTTAATTTAATACTATAAATTATATAATATATATTTTATTTATTTTCATCATGATAATCAATGTAAATCACATTTACACATCTAATCAATATCATAGATTCTTGGTATGTTATAAAAGAGGTGTATTCATTGGACATGACATTGTTAGCTCCGAAATGTTTCATAGCATGATAAACTAACATCTAATCCATACTAAGAATGATATAAAAATATTTTATATGAATATACACAAGATTTTAAGTAAATACCATTCCACTAATAGACACATGACGATTCTCATAAAATGAACAACATTTTCAGAACATACGGAAAGCCGACCAAACATATTTGGTTTCCATTGAAACTTTAGGAGAACGATCCATGGGTCATATCTGACATGTACGAATCAATCCCGCCTCAATCTGAGACATGGTTTGGCTGGTACCACTCAAAGAGTATGTCTTCTATTTCAAAAGGACGTCATTTTAATTGAAAAACATCAACTGGCATATGAAAAACTTACCAAACGCATTCGGTTTCTTTTCAAAATTTAGGAGAATGATTCATGGGTCATATGTGACGTGTACGAATCAACCCCGCCTTAATCTGAGACACGGTGTGGCCGGCACCACTCAAAGTGTCTGACTTTTGTTTCAAAAGGACGTCAAATTAATTGAAAACCATCAAATGGCATACAGAAAACCGACCAAACACATTCTTATTCCGTTGAAACTTTAGGAGAACGATTCATGGGTCATATGTGACGTGTACGAATCAACCTCGCTTCAATTTGAGACGTGGTGTGGCCGGCACCACTCAAAGTGTATGTCTTTTGTTTCAAAAGGACGTCATTTTAATTGAAAAACATCAACTGGCATATAGAAAACCAACCAAACACATTTGGATTGTCTTGATACTTTAGAACAACGATCCATGGGTCATAGGTGACATGTACGAGTCAACCCCCACCTCAATCTGAGGTGCGGTGTGGCCGTCACCACTCAAAGTGTCTGTCTTTTGTTTCAAAAGGACGTCATTTTAAGTGAAAAACAACAACTGGCATACGGAAAATCAACCAAAAGCATTCGGATTGTGTCAATACTTTAGCACAACAATCCATGGGTCATATATGACATGTACGAGTCAACCCCACCTTAATCTGAGGTACGGTGTGGTCGTAATCACTCTAAGTGGATCTCTTTTTTTTAAAATGGACAACATTTTAAATACATACGGAAAACCGACCAAACACATTCAGTTTCTGTTGAAACTTTAGGAGAATGATTCATGGGTCATATGTGACGTGTAAGAATCAACCTTTCCTCAATCTGAGATGTGGTGTGGCTGGTACCACTCAATGTGTCTACCTTTTGTTTCAAAAGGACGTCATTTTAATTGAAAAACATCAACTGGCATACGGAAAACCGACCAAATGCATTCGGATTGTCTTGATACTTTAGCACAATGATCCATGGGTCATATGTGATGTGTACGAGTCAACCCCGCCTCAATACGAGGCGCGGTGTGGCCGCCACCACTCAAAGTTTCTGTCTTTTGTTTCAAAAGGACGTCATTTTAAGTGAAAAACATCAACTGGTATATGGAAAACAGACCAAACGCATTCGGATTCTGTCGATAATTTAGAACAACGATCCATGGGTCATATGTGACGTGTACGAGTCAACCCCGCCTTAATCTGAGGCACAGTGTGGCCGTAATCACTCTAAATGGATCTCTTTTGTTTAAAATGGAAAAACATTTTAAGTACATACGGAAAACCGACCAATCGCATTCGGTTTCCATTGAAACATTAGGAGAACGATTCATGGGTCATATGTGACATGTAAGAATCAACCTCGCCTCAATATGAGACGCGGTGTGGCCGACACCACTCAAAGTTTCTACCTTTTGTTTCAAAAGGATTTCATTTTAATTGAAAAACATCAACTGGCATGCGGAAAATTGACCAAACGCATTAGGATTGTGTTGATACTTTAGCACAACGGTCCATGGGTCATATGTGACATGTACAAGTCAACCCCGCCTCAATACGAGGCGCGGTGTGGCCACCACCACTCAAAATGTCTGTCTTTTGTTTCAAAAGGACGTCATTTTAAGTGAAAAACATCAACTGGCATATGGAAAGCCAACCAAACGCATTCGGATTGTGTCGATACTTTAACACAATGATCCATGGGTCATATGTGACATATACGTGTCAACCCCGCCTTAATCAGAGGCACGGTGTGTCCGTAATTACTCTAAGTGGCTCTCTTTTGTTTAAAATGGACAATATTTTAAGTACATACGAAAAACCGACCAAACGCATTCTGTTTCCATTGAAACTTTAGGAGAACGATTCATGGGTCACATGTGACGTGTACAAATCAACCCTTCCTCAATCTGAGACGTGGTGTGGCCGGAACCACTCAAAGTGTCTGCCTTTTGTTACAAAAGGACGTCATTTTAATTGAAAAACATCAACTGGCATACGGAAAACCAACCAAACGCATTCGGATTGTGTCGATACTTTAGAAAAACAATACATAAGTCATATGTGACTTGTACGAGTCAACCCCGCCTCAATCTGAGGCGTGGTGTGGCCGCCACCACTCAAAGTGTCTATCTTTTGTTTGAAAAGGATGTCATTTTAAGTGAAAAACATCAACTGACATACAGAAAACTGACCAAACGCATTCGGATTATGTTGATACTTTAGCACAGCGATCCATGGGTCATATGTGACGTGTACGAGTCAACCCCGCCTTAATCTGAGGCGCAGTGTGGCTGCCACCACTCAAAGTGTTTGTCTTTTTTTTAAATGGACACCATTTTAAGTACATATAGAAAATCGACCAACAGCATTCGGTTTTCATTGAAACTTTAGGAGGATGATTCATGGGTCATATGTGATGTTTATGAATCAACCCCACCTCAATCTGAGACTCGGTGTGGCCGGTACCACTCAAAGTGTCTGTCTTTTGTTTCAAAAGGACGTCATTTTAATTGAAAAACATTAACTATCATACGGAAAAATGACCAAACGCATTCGGATTGTGTCGATAATTTAGCACAACGATCCATGGGTCATATGTGACATGTACGAGTCAACCCCACCTCAATCCGAGGTGTGGTGTGGCCGACATCATTCAGTGTCTCTCTTTTGTTTAAAATGGACAGGATTATAAGTGAAAAGAACAACTGACATACGCAAAACCGACCAAACGTATTTGAAATGTGTTTATGCTTTAGGACAACGATCCATGGGTCATATGTGATGTTTATGAGTCAACCCCGCCTTAATCTGAGGCATGGTGTTGTCAGAATCACTCTAAGTGTCTCTTTTTTTTAAATGGAGAACATTTTAAGTAAATACGGAAACCCAACCAAACGCATCTGACTTCTATTGACAATTTAGGAGAATAGTCCATGGGACATATGTGACCTGTACGAGCCAACCTGGGCTCAATCCGAGTCGTGGGGTGGTCGGGATCAGTCTAAGTGTCTCTCTTTTTTTTAAAATGGACACCATTTTAAGTACATACGGAAAACCGACCAAACACATTAGGTTTCCATTTAAACTTTAAGAGAACGATTCATGGGTCATATGTGATGTGTAAAAATCAACCCCACCTCAATCTGAGACATGGTGTGGCCGAAACCACTCAAAGTGTCTGTCTTTTGTTACAAAAGGACGTTATTTTAATTGAAAAACATCAACTGGCATACGAAAAACTAAGTAAATGCTTTCAGAATATGTTGATACTTTAGGAAAACAATCGATGGGTCATTTGTGACGTGTATGAGTTAACCTCGCCTCAATCTGAGGCACGGTGTGGTGGGATCACTCCTTGTGTATGTATTTTGTTTAAAATGGACATGATTATAAGTGAAAAGAACAACTGACATACGGAAAACCGACCAAACACATTCTAAATGTGTTTATTATTTAGGAAAATGATCCATGGGTCATATGTGACATGTACGAGTCAACCCTGCCTTAATCTGAGGCACGGTGTGGCCGGAATCACTCTAAGTGGCTCTATTTTGTTTAAAATGGACAACATTTTAAGTACATACAGAAAACCGACCAAACGGATTCGGATTGTGTTGATACTTTAGCACAATGATCCATGGGTCATATGTGATGTGCACGAGTCAACCCCGCCTCAATCTGAGGCGCGGTGTGGCCGACACCATTCATAGTGTCTCTCTTTTGTTTAAAATGGACAGGATTATAAGTGAAAAGATCAACTGGCATATGAAAAACTGACCAAACGCATTTTAAATGTGTTCATGCTTTAGGAAAACGATCCATGGGTCATATGTGACATGTACAAGTCAACCCCTCCTCAATTTGAGGCGCGGTGTGGCCGATAACATTCACAGTCTCTCTCTTTTGTTTAAAATGGACAGGATTATAAGTGAAAAGAACAACTGACATATGAAAAACCGACCAAACGCATTCGGATTGTGTTGATGCTTTAGGTAAACGATACATGGGTCATATGTGATGTGTATGGGTCAACCCAGGCTCAATTTAAGGCATGGTGTGGCCGGGATCACACTAAGTGGCTCCATTTTGTTTAAAATGGACAACATTTTAAGTACATACGGAAAACTGACCCAAAAAATTCGGATTGTGTCGATACTTTAGCACAACCATCCATGGGTCATTTGTGACATGTACGAGTCAACCTCGCCTCAATCTGAGGTGTAGTGTGGCTGCCACCACTCAAAGTTTCTATCTTTTGTTTCAAAAAAAACATCATTTTAAGTGAAAAACATCAACTGGCATACGGAAAACCAACCAAACGCATTCATATTGTGTCGATACATTATCACAATGATCCATGGGTCGTATGTGATGTGTATGAGTCAACCCCACCTCAATCTGAGGCACGGTGTGGCCGAAACCACTCTAACTTTGTCTCTTTTGTTTAAAACGGACTGGATTATAAGTGAAAAGAACAACTGACATACGCAAAACCGACCAAACGTATTTGAAATGTGTTTATGCTTTAGGACAACGATCCATGTGTCATATGTGACGTGTATGAGTCAACCCCGCCTTAATCCAAGTCGCGGTGTGGACGGAATCAGTCTAAGTGTCTCTCTTTTGTTTAAAATGGACAACATTTTAAGTACATATGGAAAACTGACCAAACGCATTCGGTTTCCATTGAAACTTTATGAGAACGATCCATGGGTCATATGTGACGTGTACGAATCAAACCCGCCTCAATATGATATGCGGTGTGGCTGTAACCACTCAAAGTGTTTGTCATTTGTTTCAAAAGGACGTCATTTTAATTGAAAAACATCAACTGGCATATGGAAAACCGACCAAACGCATTTGGATTGTGTCGATACTTTAGTACAACGATCCATGGGTCATATGTGATGTGTACGAGTCAACCCCACCTCAATCCGATGTGCGGTGTGGCCGGTATCACTCCAGGTGTATGTATTTTGTTTAAAATGGACATCATTTCCGGTAAAAATATATGGTATAAAAAAAACCGATCAAATTATGAATTGACTTCCAGATTCCACATATAATTTTCATCTAAATTTAAATTGAATTCTAAATGAATTATATATGTTTATAATTATGTTATAAATTCTAATTTAATTATGGATGTGTATAGTTCCAGGATGAATTATATGTTAAATGTGTATGAATTTGTTCTCTATATGTATGTGTTAGTTGGTTATTGTAGGTAAAATAATTGTATATGTATGTGTTAGTTTATTGCAGGTACAATAATTGGATTGAAAATGGGAGGGAATGAACAAAATAAGGCATGTTTTCCAAATTGTAGACCTACTGTGAAAATTGCAGGTTGCTGTGCAATTTTCACAGCATAGGCTTTGCCAACGGTTTCAAACCGTTGGCATAGCATCTCTGATTCTTTTTTTACCAACGGTTTACTGAACTGTTGGTAAACAACTTTGGGAAAAACTATCCCAACATTTTGTGAGAACCATTGGGATAGGAGAATCCTTGGGATTTCCCAAAGGTTCATGCCAAAACGTTGGGAAAAACTATCCCAACAGTTTGGCAGAACCGTTGGGATATGTTAGATTTCCACCACTCCATACCAATGGTTCAGAGTAAACTGTTGGGAAAATCTTTCCCAATGGCTTACTTCCCTACAGTTTGCAGAACCATTGGTATAACATATACCAACAGTTCTGCAGCCTTTCCCAATGGTTCAGAAAGACTGTATTTCCAGTAGTGAGGGCACTAGAATCATGGAATATCACATTTTGGAAAAAGAATCATTCTTCAAACAGTTATAACTATATAGGTAAGGACCTATTTATACAAAGGATTCATTTATGACTTTACTAGATACGTAATAAAATCCCTTCAAATGTAAGAAAATTATTTAACCATGGGATACTTTCCTTTTAAAAAATAAACACATAATATAATTAATTTAATAAAATATCCATTATAGAAGATATTAAACTTAAATAAAAAATACATAATATTCTTCCAATCTCCCCTTCAAACATAAATTTTATGAATTGGCCAAATTTCCAACACATAAGAGTTAACAGTGATTCTTATTGGATACATGATGAATGTTTTCCTACTAATTATGAAAATATTTTTTTAAATAAATGAAATATAGGGACAAACTTAGGTTGTTCTCTTCAGGATAAAGTGAATTTACCGAAACTCTTAGGATAAATGAAGAATAAAATAATCGAAAACAATGAATGAAACAGTGAATAAAATTTATGGTCAATTTCTAGTTGTTATGAAATAATAAAACAAATTAATAAAATATAAAATTTATTAAGAAAAAAATTGAAAAGGAAATATATTATTATGACAATTCATAAGAAAATGAAGTGTTCATCTTTTGAAAATTTATTGGATAATAGTGTAACTGATCTAACCCATCACTTAAATTAATTATTTATAATTCTCTCAAATATTAACCTTCACTCAATTATGATACCCAAATTTTTTTAACCCTTCAACCCTATATTAATTATAACAACCATATAAATTGAAGCGGGTAAATCCTAGGTCAACTTTAGATTATAAAATCATGTAACCATGGTTTGATAATCATTCAAAAGTAAACTTCATAGTCTATGGAAAATTATTAAAGAAGTTTTACTCTATAAATGTTAAATAATTGAGACTTGGGATTATATTTTAACCCTAAAATTCTATCCCAAATTGATTTGATATGAAATATTGATCTCACACTCAGGATTCGCACAATCTTAACCTTTCACATTAAGTTTTAATTGATTTATTTCCATAATTTTTAAAATATTCTATAATTAAAATATTGTTTCTAGGTAAAACTTTTTAATATTGAAAAGAATATTTTTGAGGTGAGGCGCAAAGTTGGTGTGAATTCTAGGACCTTGAGAGGCGCGGTATTGATATGATAAAAATATAAAATATGTTATATCATATATGCATAGTTTTTATAAAATTATTGAATTACACTCAAATAGAGTCTCATATGAAAAATCTAAGGCCATTTTTAAATCCAATATATGTTTTTACACAAGGTACAATATAACCATTATTAGAAGCTAGTTTTTTATTATAGTTTTTTCACAGAAAAAAAAATAATACAAAAATTATTAAATTTATTTATTTTATATTTTTTTGATTTAACCAAACACTACATTTATAAAAATCCAATTATAGAAAAACCCTAGTATTATCCACATAACCCTATCATTCAGGATAGTTTAATGTTGGAGAGTTTGTTGGTTGACAATAGGATCGAGGATCAGTGATTGATTTTCTCAAGGATTACTTATGTCGATGAAGATCATGGATCTCGCCAACGACAACAAAGTTTTCCCATTATTCATCATCGATTAATCCAAAACATGGGGTAGGGTTTTTTTGTGTTTTTTTATTTCCATGTTTGTTTATCCCATTACGAACATGAACCAATTCCATTAACATATTTATTTTATGGTCAACTATTGTTTGGGGGTTTAGGTTTATCTTATTAGAAGTAGGAATTGATTTTATTTGAATATTTTTCTATGTTTATAATTCTAAAGGCAACAGATTGATTCCAAACCAAATAATTCATGAGGATCCTTCTTTAAATTATTCTTTTTATCATTTCCCCTGTTATTTCATCTTTCAAAATTAGAAATACCTTTGGCTAGAAATTTTATAAATTCCTGATGAATGATTATTGCACAATCATTATTTGAAACTATAGATCACCACCATGGGTTTGGGTTCAATATTAATGGAACAATTGAGGTGTGTGGTGATGATTTAGGATAGATCAGGTGTTAAATTGGGTTTTCATCATCTATGATTTAGAATTTTGGAAATAGGATGAGATTGTGATCAATTCTCTAGTGGATTTTATGGTCAAAATATGTCCAATGGTGATGAAAAAGCTCGTTAAACACTATATATATGTTCTATGGAAAGAATCATTGCTAGAGAAGAGGTAGTAGAGGAACAGGGAAAAGATATGTGGAGCTTAAAAATTTCAAGAAGAATCCCAATATACAATACATGTAGTTTTATGAACACACGTCATGCATTCCTCTAGCTACAACAGCTAGAGTTTTGGATAAATAAAATATCATATTTCAAATGACATGTGCCTAGATACTAAATCTGTACCCTTGGGGTACACATACATGGACATGACCAGGTACACAGGAATGGATAGAGTACACAAGCATGAACTGGTAATTAGACCTAGAAAGAGTACCTAGACACAACTTTATACTCAGACATAAAAAAAGTACATGGACATGACCTGGTACATAAGCACATCCAAAGTACATAGGCATGGCCCACTAATCAGAAGCATCAAGTTACCTGGTGGAACATCTTGGATTTTCCTAAAGGTAAAAAATTGTTATTTTTTGTTTTAATTACTTTAAATGGACCTAAATATAATTGTTAATTAAATAAAGGATTACATGTCTATGTTTAGGGGTCTTTCGATGCACAGATCCTTGAAATGGGAAGACAGGACTGGGGTGCATGGTTAGATAAACATTAATAGCATAGATTGCATGGTTAGTCTGAAATTGTATAGCTATAGACAGAGGGATTATAGAGGCTACATGGTTTTCTGCAGCCATATGACTTGGGGAACATGGCAATGCGAGATTTCTGAGGTTTTGGAAAATTATTTTTTACATATTTTTTTCATGGGTTGTTAAACTGTGTGATTTCCCCTAAGTAGAAGTAACTAGAACACAGTTGGAACATATTTTTCTAACCATGCGGCCAACCCCTGTGCAGTGTTTTTTTCAATGAAATTACCTTTTTATCCCCCCCCAATGAATTAAACCAAGTCTTTCTTCCTTCAACCTTATTTCTAGAGCAGCCTCCCTCCTCTCATGTTAATGAATTCTCTCCTCCCTTATTCATAGGTTTTGAGCTACCTCCTCCATATAAAATGTGATTTTCTCATCATCGGATCCATTGTAACACTAGAGGTAATCTCTTCAATACTCTATAATCTATTTTAATTTATTATTTTTATCTATTGTTCTATTTTGGTACAATATCATTTTCCCCATTTTACTTTCATTTGATGGTTTTAAAATTTTCATCCATCCTAGGCTGAATTATAGGTTGATACTGGATGGGGGAAGCTCTCTAAGGCTAAGGTAGGTGTTCTTGGCTCTTTCCCTTCGTTTCATTTCATTTTATAATTTGTTTCATTGTCCTGCTCATCAGGCCATTCTGGTGATTCCTAAATATTTTTAAATTAATAAATCCAAGTGGTTACATACTTTTATTATAAACCTAACAAGAAGAGAATCACCACTGAGTTTGATTTCATTGACACGGATCACTCCAATGGGTGTGGTATACCCCTTATGTCTTAATTCCCCCTTTATTTAAAAATTGTTCAAACACCCTTGGGTGTGTCACAAGAGGACTAACACCATAAATTGATTAATTGAATTGATATGGGTGATGAACCATGTATTATGCCTCTAAACCCCATGTCATAAATTAAATGGTTGAATTAAATTAATTGTCCAGGTGCCAAAGCCACATGTCTTATTCCATAGAGGTTTTTCTAATGACATTCCTTGACTATTATGCCTAATATGATCTAATGGATTTAATTCAATGAGATAGTCCATCTTGCTAGAATTGTTTATAAATTTATATTATTCTTAATTCCGTCACAACAGTGATGATTGTGAAAAAAGGGGTTCTTTTTTAAGGACCACTTAGATGGACTCTCATGGCTTCTAAATAAAGTTATTAATGGTTAGTAAACACACTAGGGGTGAAACCAGCTATGTTTGGGATGGGCACTCTTTGAATTATTTATTTTTACCTCCAGATGAGTGACATTGGTACCCTAAGAGATACCCCTTGGATAGTATTGAAGTAAAAATTGATCCATGCCTCGAGAGAGACTTGGTACCCTATGTTTGATACTTGGTACGAACTCGAAGTCTAGCACTTGAATTTTATTACCATGCTTGGTGTGAGACGTGGGACTTCATCCTTGGATCACTACGTATGGACTCCATCTCATTGGTCATATGAGGATCCCCTCAAGAGATATGCATAAAGTCCTTCTAGATTGTCATGGATGGGATCATGGTGTCTCGTTGTTATTTATATAGTGGATTAAATTGAATTAAAAAGGGAAATGGATGTTTCAAATGAAAATTTATTAGTTGTATTAGAAAACATATGGGTGTTCACTCCAAGCCCAATCACAAGCTTGGGGATAGTCTAACCTATGGACCATAACCTTTCAAACATTACCATTTTAGGTTTTATTGATTCATACATACCAGATTAGAATGAAGTAGGTATATTGGGTGGGTTTTCATGAGGAACTTAGTCCAATGTGGTTATTTATTTATTTTTTATTGAATTAAATTACTATGTCAAATTGTTAAATGTATAATGCATGTTGTGGATTGGCCTTGACACTGTGGGTTTTGGCCTACTGTATTGTATATCACACCTTGGTTGGGAACCTTTGGTACTCGATTAAAATTTATGGTTCAGGATTTAGAAAAAAGGAATCATCCATCTTCCAATGTTTTATTTACAACATAGGATGTTATTTTGGGGCATAGGACTGAGGATATGCTCAAGATGTCAGTTGTATCAGTTTTTTTCCCTTTTTTTATTTTGATAGAACACTATATATGTTTGTATACCATTACCACTTATATTCATTTTTTTAAAGTTATAGTACCATGACATGATCATCATATTGAATCTATTATTATTCATCTTTTTTATGTTGTAGTATTTTACATTTTATGTCTTACTATTATTTCCACTACTATCTGTTGTTTCTTTTTCCATAGAGTCTCATTATATACATATATCTCTATTACTATACTCTACTCTGATAAATGAGGGAATAGTCTCCCTAGGGACTTACCCATGGCCCTCTCTACTAGTCTTCAGCCTCTGGCCTTTGGGGAGGTACAGGTGAGGTATTTTGGCAAATTGTCTCGGAGCACCAGTGAGTGGCATCCGAGGGGGGCACTACAAAGTGGTATCATAGGATTATTTTCATTTTTTATTAATCTTTGGGTTCAGATAAGAGAATAGGATAATGGAATTTGGTTATGGGCATGTTTTTGGGAGTGGGTACTCCACGTACAAATAAAACCTAAATTTCTTGGGATGGATAATTGTTATTATTTCTTGTTCTTCTTATAATTTCATTGGATTTCATCATAGTGTGATTCACTTGATTTGAATTTTTATTATTTGGATGGGATAATAATTACTTATCTTAAGGATAATAGGGTATACTAAAATCATTCATCATACAAGGCATATTAGGACTTAAAATTCCATGCATTACGCCATACATTATCTACTTTCTGCATGAATTTCCTATTTTCATATGATTATTGTATTTTCAATGTTTTTTATTTCTTACAATGTGATTTTATTTTTTATTGATTTCATAAGTGGTTTAATTGACCAATAATACCACATTAGATGGCTTTATTGGTGAGTTCTAATGGCAACCCTTCTAATAAACCACATTTATGGCATGTTACACCCATTTTTTGGTGTAAGGGTTAGGATTCAGTTGGTTGATGCACCAAATTCAATTTATAAGGTGTATGGGACCTTATGAATTAGAATTTGAAAAACTGTTAAATGGATAGTGATTCTAATAACCAATTAAATAAGAATGAATCTGAAGGAATTAAAAGTAAATGGTTGCTTTTATAAGGAAAATGTGAGAGCTTATCCTGACAAGACCTGGGTTGTAGGTTGTAGGTCATGTCTACCTTGATCTTTCTATTAATCATTCTTACCTACCATACCTATATCTATGAGAAAGAATAGGGGTGTGTTTATTTATTAGGTGGACCTTGTACTTGCCTTTCTTTACATATTTCCGTATCTGTTGTCAATCTTTCCTGAGGCATGTGCTTGGAAATTGTAGAGATATTTCACTACAATGACCTCATGTTATACACCAAGAAAGTGCGGATGAGCATAATCATAGGGTAGTGGATCTTGATTCACCCACAATACCTCCCATTGTGCCACCTGAGGCGCCTTCTGATGACCCTCCACTGGGTGTCGATTCTCAGTTCCATGATAGATTCCTTCATTTTATGTAAATAGTACAGTGTGATCCTCTACCTACTCCTTTGATTGAAGAGCAGACCTGTGAGTTCCAATAATAACATCTTCCCACATTCTTGGGGGATGGAAGGCCTTAGGATACTGAATCTTGGTTGGAGTCAATGGTGTCAGTCTTTGATCACATTGAGAAGCCTTCATAGTGGAGGTTCAAGATCACGATCTACATATTGTGTGACTCCACCAAGTGATGGTGGGATGTTTTGAGGCAGGCTGGTTGACACTAAGGTATGGTATGCGTGGACTTCTAGCTATCCATCATTGACTACTTCTTCCCTCAAAAATTGAGGATGGGTTATGTTTTGGAATTCAAGCACCTTGAGCAAGGTGACATGTTTATGATGGAATACTTAGTTCGCTTCACTGAATTCTATCATTTTGCTCCGACTGTGACTGGTGATGATCTCACTATTGTGAGGATATTCGAGGATTTGATTTCTTATACAATTTTAGTGTAGTTGAATGTATTTTGGCTGACCACTATTTTAGATATTTTCAACTATGACCTCGTAAGTGAGTGGAACCTGACGAAATTAGGTGATGTGAAGCATGGAAGTTCAGCTTCTAGGCTGAGCTGTGGTTTATCTAGTAGTAAGAAGTGATGTATAGAGGGTAAACGCGGTGGAGTTACTATCCAGTTTGCATGTACCAACATCCTTGTGGTGTGTCACTAGTGTGTAAGTTATGGCCACAAAAATTCTCAATGTATGAGGAACCAAATAGATTGTTGGTCTTGTGACAGGATGGGTCACTTATAGTATTTCTTCTAGTCTTTTCATTTGGTTCCAAGTGAATGGGGTTATGTTCTAGAAACTCCTTCTAGTGTGGGATTCAAAACACCCCTTTAAGAAGTTAGTCTTTTACAATTCGTTCAGGATGATCGTGTGGTCACAGAGAAGGAAGTCAGGCTTCAGAGTTCTATCATCAGTAGGGTGGGCCTACTCGGGCTATACAAGCAGTATCTCAAGGCCATATTTTATGCCAAATTTATGTTTTTCAGCCTATGCCAGACGAGTAGAGTCCATGTCCATATATATTTAAAGGTATTATTCTAGTATACACTACTTTAGTAACTACCTTACTTGAAATAGGTGAATCACACCCCTTTCTATCTACAACAACTATGAGAATTCTGGGCTTAGTGGTAGAGTACTCTAGTGGTGTTGTGCCCCTTCACATGCTATTAAGAATTTGAGTAGAGGGTGGGCACCTGTTCAAGGAGTTCCCCCATGAGATAGGTGGGTACCATTTCATATGGAGTTTCTTTTTCCATGAGATGATCGGTTTCAACATCATTATTAGTATGGATTGGCTTGTTCCTTATCCTGACCAGGTGGATTGCAATCTCCGATAGGTATCATTCACATCACCAGAAGAAAACACTTATATCAATTAGGGAGAATGGAATCTCTAAGTGAGTCAAGCTAAACTCAGGAGTAATAGGCTAGATGGGGAGACAAACTAGATGGATAGTCTCTTTATGAGTGAGAATGGGAATGCATATAGCATGATTCCGACCTATGGTGGATAATTTTTGGAAATCTTCCATGAAAATTTCTTTGGTTTACCTCCAGAGAGATATATTGATTTTATCATCAATCTTGTGCTTGGTGCATCTCTAGTGTCCATTCCTCCTTATAGGATGGAACAAATTGAGATTTAAAAACTCAAGAATTAATTTGAATAAATAGATGCTAAGGGTTTTATAAGACCAATCACATCACCATGGGGTTCAAAATTCCTTTTATCCAAGAAGGAATATGGTATCCTTACATTGTTCATGGATTAACACTGAATGAATTGGATTATTGTGGAGAACTGATATCCCTTACCTTGGATAGACGACCTCTTCAACCAGCTTTTAAGAGAAATTGTTTTCTCTCAGATCGATCTAAGATTGGGCTATCATTAGTTTTTTACGATGCCATTGGAGATTCCATATACAGCGTTTTAGATTAGGTACATCTTGTATGAGTATTTTGTTATTTCATTCTATCTGATGAATGCACTGATAGTCTTCATGGATCAGAAGGATCGGGTTTTCCACATGTATCCTAATTCCTGTGTGATAGTCTTAACAGATAAAATCTTAAGGTATTCTCACAGAAAACACAACCACTCCAACCATATTGAGATCATTATGAGTACACTAAGAGAGCACTATCTAAATTTGTATCTTAGTAAAGTCCAATTTTGGATAATAAAGGTTCACTTATTGGGTCAAATCATATCTGAGGCAGGCATATCAATTGACCTAAATATGGTGAGTGATGTAATCTCCTAGGAGGATCCTAAGAATGTATTCGATATATGAAGCTTCATAGGGTTGTTTGGTTATTACAGGTGATTCATCTAGGTCTTCTCACACCTGTAAGTTCCACTTATAGGCTTGACCAAGGAGAATGTGAAATTTTACTATAATGAGGCTTGTGAGATAGATTTTGAAGAGTTAAAGGGGAGACTCACTTCAGCACTGAACATGCTTTTACCTGAGCAAGGTAGAAGTTAAATAATATATTTTAATGATTTACGAATTTTTTTGGTTTCAATACTAATTTTATTTGATCAAGTCTCTACATATAGGTCCCACCATATAAGGCCTAATGAGAGGAATTACCAAACACATGACCACAAGCTAGTAGTTGTCATTAAAGCTCTACATTGTTGGAGGCATTACTTGTTCAGTGAGTTTTTCATTGTTTAAATAGACCAAAAAATGATCAAATTCTTTTACACGTAGAAATATATGAATCTGAGATAGCATGGGTGGGTGGAATACCTAAAATCATTCAATTTTGATCTTTATTACACACCCAGAAATGAAAATGTTGTAGTTGATTCCATGAGTTGAAAGACTATGATGCAAGCCAACATATAGGCTAGAAGTGAGTGGAAATTCATGGATTTGTTCTCTAAGATGTGTCAAGGGGTTTAAGAATATCATGGAAAGCCAGTTCTATTAGATCTATTAGTGACTTCCTCTATTTTGTAATTTCTTCAAAAGAGGTCATTATCAAATTTAGAATACCTTGTTCTGAGGTATAGAATCACAGGATAGAACCCAAATCCTAATTTGGTTGTGGATACGAGTGAGACTCTACTCTTTCATGGTCATGTATGGGTACTTTAGATATCAGGAAGAGCTAATGAGGGAATCATATGCCTCTATATTGTAATTTCACCTGGGCCTCACCAATATATATAGAAATATTCACCGTTAGTATTGGTGGCTTGGTATGATGTGGAAGATAGGAGGATTTATCACTCGGTGCTTCACCTATTAGTAAGTGAATCCATAGAACCAGGAACCAACTAGACTTCTACAGCCTCTCTCAATTCCTAAGTGGAAATTTAATGATGTCATGATGGATTTTGTGACATGATTACTGAGATCTATTTGAGGCAGTGATATGTTATGGGTGATCATCAATAGGTTGTCCAAGTTCATGCACTTCTTACCAATCTGGGAGACATTCCCTATTGTTGTGTTATGAAGGCTTTAAATATAAGAGAGAGAGTGACTTTATAGTGTCCATGTTCTATCATTTTTTGACTGAAATTCCTAGTTCACTTCATGGTTCTTGAAAGGGTTGTAGAAATCACTAGGTTCATAGGTTCTCTTGATTAATTAATATCACCATGAGACTATCATACAGTCTGAATGGGCTACACCGGTATTAGAGTATATGCTACATGCATGTATCCTTGATTTTGTAGGTTTGTGGGAATATCATATTCTTCTAGTTGTATTTTCCTATCACAATAGACTTTAGTAAATAATTAAGATAACAGTATATTAGGATCTCTTTTTTAGATAGTTCCATTAACCTCTATGTTGGGTTGAGGTAGGAGATTCAGCTCTATTGGGTCCTCATATTATGTAGGATACTTGAGATCAAGTCCTGGTAATTCAGAAGTGTATGGATACAGCTCAGTCTAGGAAGAAGTCTTGTACTGACCGTATCTATAGACCGATGTAGTTTAAGGTGGGACATTAGGTATTTCTATGTGTATCACCTAGACTGGATCATAGAAAAATCATGAGGTAGGGTGAGTTATATCCTTGGTATGTCAGACCCATCGAGATAGTCGAGATGGTTTGTATAGTATCCTATTGGTTGTTGTTACCTCAAAGGTATCATTACATGCATTACATCTACCACATATCTCATCTTCAACAGTATCACCATGACCCATCTAAACTTTTTGAGCCTAAGGATATCAAGAAAAAGGAGAATTCATCCTTCAAGGATCATCTGATATGTATCATTGATCATAGCACAAAGGTTCTCCAAGGTAGGTTTATTCCTGTAGTCTGGGTTCTATGGCAGCACAGATGCGTACAGGATGAGACCTAGGAGCGGGAGGCCGATTTATATTTACAGTATCCAGAACTCTTCTCTAATTACATTCTACTACACTTGAAAGGAGAACTCAAGGAAGAGTTGTCTTCAGAGTGGAGGTTGTATTGTATTATATTTTCCTAAAGTTACATACCATTAATTTTTTTTATAATTCCATTAAAATACCCTAAGTATGATTTCAAACCATGTAAAAAAGGTATAAGTTGCATTTGGGGCTCATTCAAAACCTGGATCCCAAAAATGATAAGATTTTACAAGGCCACGTGGTTTTAAAAAAACCATATAGCCTAGCCTATACAGTTAGTTTAAAACTGTGAAGTTGCAAACAGTGGAATGTTGGGGACCGCAAGGTTTTTCTACAGTCATGTGACCTTGGGTGAATGTCCGTGTGAGAATACTGAGGTTTTGGATAGTGATTTTTCTCATGTTTTTCTCGTGATTAGATAGATTATGTGCATAACCATGTGATGTGTCCCTATGTAGTAGTAACTGGTGCATGGTTGATGCACAGGTTGCCAATCGTGTGACCAAATCATGCAAAACAATTTTTAGGGTGAAATTACTTTTTTACCCCCCATTTAATGAATCAAACCAACTCTTCATTCATTACAACTTATTTTTTCATCAGATACCCTCCTCTCATGTGCATGAAGCCTCTCCTCCCTTATTCATAGGTTTTGAGCTCCCTACCACATATGAACTCTGACTTTCTCACCATCATACCCATTAGAACACTATAGTTAAGATCTTATATCCTCTCTAATCTATTTTAAGTTCTTATTTCCATATATTAAACTATTTACGTACAATATCATTTTCCTCATATTCAGGGAATTTAACAGTTTCATAATTTTCATCCAACATAGAATAAATCAAAAGTTGATACTAGACAAGGGAATCTCTATGAGGATAATGTAGGTGTTCTTGGATCTTTACCTTTGATTTATTGCATTATATAATTTGTTTCATTGTGCCTCTCATAGGGCCATTGCAGAGACTCCTCTAACACGTTAACTTAAAAAATACTAGTGGTTCCACACATGTATTATGAATCTAAAAAGCAAAGAATCACCTCTGAGGTTGATTTCCTGGAACTATACCACCCTAATGGGTGTGTTCTACTGCTTACAGTGTAACTTCCTCTTTTTAAAAAAATTGGTTAAACACCCTTGGGTGTGTCACTACATGAATAATACCTCAAATAGATTAAATGGATTGATACGGGTGATGATCCATGTATTATGCCCTTAAACACCAATGGCATAAATGAAATGGTATAATTAAAGTAATCGTCCAAGTGCCAAAGCCACATGCCTTATGCTATAGAGGTTTTCCCAATGAAATTCCCTGACTATTATACCTATTATAATATAATGGAATTAATTAAATGATATGGGCCCACTTACTAGAATTGTTTATAAATTCATTTTTTGTTTAATGCCTTCATTATAGTGATAAGGGTAAAACAATTGGTTCTGAATTAAGGACCCTTTGGACGGACTCTCATTCCTTCTTGATAAAGTTATTAATGGTTAGTAAACACATTGGGGGTGACACTAACTATGATGGGGATAGGATCACCACCAAGTGTTATCTATTTTTACCCCCAGATGAGTGACACTTGTTCACTATAGGAGACCCCTTGGATGGGTCGAGGGAACAATTGCTTGATCCATGCATCAAGAGATACTTGGGCCACTACATGTGATACTTGGTATAGACTCGGATTCTAGAACATGAATTTTATTACCATGATTGGTGTAAGATGTGGGACTTCATCCTAGGGACACACATACGGATTCCTTAGCATTTTTCATATGAGGATCCCCTCAAGTGATATGTGGAAATTCCATCTAGATATTTATGGATGGGCTCCGGGTGACAAATTATGTTTTATAAAGTGGTTTCAATTGAATTAAAAATGTAAAATATATGTTTCAAATGAAAATTAATCAGTTGGATTAGGAAACATAGGGACGTTTCCTCAAACCCGATCATAAGATTGGGGACAATCTTTCATATAGCGCTTAACCTAACTAACATTAGAATTTTATGATAAATAAGTTTAGAAATACCATCTTAGGCCGAAGAAAGTAGATTGGGTGGGTTTCAAATTATAACCCATTCTGATGTGGTTATTTATTTATTATCTATTTCCTTAAATTACTATCGCACACTATTAAATTTATAATTCATGTTATGGATTGTCCTAGACATCATGGGTGCTAGCCTACTAAGATTGTATCTTGCATCCTACTTGGGAACCTTTGGTACCTGATTAGACTTTATGGTTGAATTTTTATAAAGATAGAAGAATCCATCTTCCAATTTTTTATTTCCATATTTAGGATGGATTTTTTGGGTATATAACAGATCATATGCTTGAAATGATAGTTATAACAGTTTTTTGAATTTTTTAATTTTGAAAGAAGATATTATATACTTGTACCCCCTTCCTCAGTAAAGTCATTTGTGAATAGTTACATTACCATGACATGATCATCATATTGTATCTATTATTATTTATATTCTACATGTTGTACTACTTTACATTGTGTTTCTTACTAATATTTTTGATGTCATCCGTTGTTTTTATTTTTTATATTTAATGTTATATAAATATATCTCTGTTGATGTTCTCTACTATAATAAATTAGATAATATTCTCACCACATACTTACCTGAATCTCTAACATCTAGTCAGAAGCCTCTGGCGTTTAGGGAAGACCGTTTGAGGTCTTGTAGAAAACTATCTTAGAGGACTGGTATAACAACCCTGATCTTTATTTCAAAATTAAACATAATTTATTGCAGAAAATATTCACTTGATAAAACATAGAATATCAATTTTTATAGTTTATTTGGGTATTAGGAATATTTTATTATAACTTAAAACATTAAATACACATCTTTATTGAAAACTTCTTTTACATGACCTAACAAATTCCTTCGTACTTAGCATTGAATGGTATAACCTGAGGACATGCATAAAAAATGGTGAGATATAAACCCTAGTAAGGGAGTAAACAAGGAATAAAATGAACAATAAAGTACTTGTTAGGAAATAGGTATATCAATGGAGAATAAAAGAAATATGAACTTAAAGGCATGATATTGCATGATTATCATAACATGTAAATGTGGAATCAACATTTAACATGATATTAGCATGATCCAAGGATCATTGCACATGGAGGATGAGTAAACCATCATTGAACATGAATTATAATTAGTAAACCCACATTTCACTTGATGTATCATGATACTAATCTTTACCCAATGCATTGGAGTGCTATCAGGGCGCACCCTTTTTAATCATGTCATTTCATGCATAAGTGTGCCACATGGATCATACAACATGGAATCATTCAACACCATAATTTATTTCAAGATAAAGGAATTTGGAATACATAAATTAAACTCAATAATCAATAAGTAAATGTGAATAAAGTTTAATACCCTTGATATAGAAATGGTCATGGTATTCACTACACAATGACTTTGGCTTGGAAAATTGTAGTGCAACTTCAGCATTATAACGGTGTGACATAATAATTCATAAAAAATGGTTGATGATATAGAAATGGGTATCTAATAATATGTAAATTAAATGTAAATTAATGGGGTTCATATATATACATGTCACAACATATGTAATGTAATTTAGATGCAAAATATAAAATAATTTCTTGAATGTAAATGAGAAGAGAGAAATCCCTTATGGAGTTTCAGCATGGTAACATGTGTAGATAGGAGGAATTAATGAAAGATAAAGAGGTATCTCATCATTAAATTTTTTGGAGGAAAGTATGTGAGATGTTTCAAATCATACCACAACATTTCTAATTGAGAAAAAGGTATAACAACATAATGAAATTTGGACATAAATGAGAAAGTAAGTAATTCCATACTTGGAAGTGTGATCCCAAAGGCTTGAGAGAGGCTTGAGAGAGGATTATTAGGAGTGTGGGGATACTTGGTAGGATTATAGAGATATGATTTCAGGGGTTGGTTGAGATAAAAATGGTTTTAGATAAGAGGAATGAGAGATTGAGTGGGTTTACATAGGAAAGGAGAAGAATTCTTTATTATTTAGGTTTTGGACACTACACATTAAACTAGTCAACAACACAAACCATATCATGGATTTTGCATATGGTTTATGAAAAAGGGGAGAGGAAAACATTATTTTATATGTCCAATGGCCTAAATTATTAAAATATTAGTCTTTATTTTGTGGAGGTGAGTTACACTCTCAAGGAAATCATTTTAAAATGTTAAAATGTTGTATAAGTCTTGGAGGGTCTACTATCCTTTGTAAAAGAAACAAAAAAAATATAAAATAAATTATTTTTAAAGATAAAACATATATTGGCCGAAAATACCTTTTATATAATTTTATTAAATCACTATTTTGTCATTATGATGTCATGAAACACATTATATATTTAAATAGTATTTAATTTTTACCCTAAAATTCGACTATCTCGGAAAATTATGAAAAATTAACCATTGGATAATTTCAACTTCTGGATTCCAAAAATAATATTCATTTTATCTAAATAATTTTATAAATATGTTAATTTTTACTTTTAATATAAAAACCAACATGTATAGAAAATTCATGGGTTTTGAAAAAAACCTCTTTCAAACCTTAATAAAAATTACAATTTTATTCAAACGAATTATACAATAATTTACATTTAATAAAAAGTAATTTAGTAATAATATTTTATTAAAATATTATTTAATTTAAAAATCAATTAATTTGTCAATAGATTTCTTTATTGAATATTAACTAAAAATACTATTTGTGATTTAAAAACTATTTTCAATGTAGTAATAATAAAATGAATGTCTATTTGTTATTCAATACAAAAATAATGCACATAATCATAGTGTTAGTGTCTTGTTACATAACCCCTTATAACACCCACATAAGACCTAAGGAAAAGGTGTGAAATGGTGACAGACTCTTGGAGAGGCTCAGATAACATCGCTTGGATGGTAATCCCTATTAACTTCAACTCCTCCCATAAGCGGTTTCATTCAAGCTTAGCGTGTTGAAGCTCGTCTTGGGATTGGTCAAGAGTGAAGCACAGAAATGCTACCTCCTTTCCAAGCTCTGAAAAATGGGCTTCATATGGATCAATTATACAAGATGAGGCCATCACTTACTTTTTGAGTAAATTGTATTTGTTAAAGTCCTTTATTTATACTAAACATGTGGTCACTATTCAATGGATATATTTGCAAAGGTAACAATTCTTAATGGTATTTTAAAATCCAAAAACATAAAATCAAGTAAGTTCCTATATTATATAAAATTTTTACATAATAATACATTTAATTGGATCAAGATGAATTTTCATTAATAAAATTTTGGTTCGTTACAATATTCCTCCCTTAAGAAATTTCACCCTCAAAATTTTCTTTTCCCGCACTAAAATAGATGAGGGTAACTCTTCTTTACCACTTCTAATGATTCCCATGTCTCTTCTTCAAACGTGTGGTTTCGACACAACACCTTGACAAGGAGCATTGTTTTATTTCATAGAAATGTTTCCCAATGATCTAATATATTCATCATATTCTCTTCATAGGAGAGGTCATTCTTCAATGGTACCATATCTGGATTTATTATATGTGATGAGTCGGGTATGTACTTTCTCAAGAGTGATACAAGGAATACATCATGTACTTGATATATGTTCGGTGGGAGTTCTATTTAATAGGCCACTGATCCAACGTGATCAAGGATCTCAAAAGGGTCAATGTACCTTGGAATAAGATTTCCCTTCTTCCCAAATCTCATAACTCTCTTAAATAGTGATATGTGGAGGAATACCATGTCTCAAACATCAAACTCAAGGTCTTGTCGATGATTATCAGCATATCACTTTTTTTGACTCTGAGAATCTTTAATTTGATGTTGGATGGTCTTATAATTCTCCACCATTTCTTTGACCATTTCTAGACCTAGGAGTTTTCACTCCCCAACTTCATACCAAAATGTCATTGTTCTGCACCTCCTCTAATAAAGGGTTTCATAAGGAGCAATTTGGATGTGTAAGTGGAAACTGTTATTGTATGAGAACTCAACCAGAAGAAGATGTTGATCCCATCCTCCTTTTAAGTCCATTAAGCATGCTCTCAACATGTCCTCAAGTGTTTGGATAGTCCGATCAGATTGGTCATCAATTTGGGGATGATAAGAAGTACTGAATTTTAGCTCAGTATCCAAAGCATCTTGAAGAATCTTCCAAAATATAGGGGTAAATCTTGGTTTTTGATCGGATACAATATATGGTGGTACTCCATGAAGCCTTACCACTTCTCTGGTATATATCTGTGCCAGTTGATCCAATGAAAAATCCTCTCGAAATTCAATGAAGTGTGTGGTCTTTGTTAGATGATCCACAACAACCCAGATAGCATTGTTTTCTTTGGATTTCATTATAAGTCTGGTGACAAAGTTTAGGGTGGTGTTCTCCCATTTCCATCCAAGTATGGGTAATGGTTTCATCATCCCATTAGACTTATGCCTCTCAGCATTCACTTGCTGACTTACTTGTCACTTTTATGTACACTCAGTGATCTACTTATTCATGTTATCCCACCAATAATGCTCTCAGAGATATCAATACATCATTGTGTAACCTGGGTGAATAGAGAAATTCGATCTCTGTGAATCATAAAAAAGATAATTCTTTTACTTTGTATTTGATGGAACACATAGTATTTTCCTAAATCTCATAATTAATTCTTCATTAACATTGAAATACTAGGATTTCCCTTTTCTAATAGTTTTGACATTTTTCTGAATTCCCACATCATCCTTTTAATCATCCTTTAACCTTTCCAAAAGAGATAGTTGAGAAATAATTTGTGAAAGAATTGATGATGTCCACTTATTTCTGATTCTCATGTCCATCTTCATAAAATCAAAGAATATTGGATCCTTTTTCAATTCTCCACAATGATAGAATCATTAAGTCCTTTCAACATAGATCACACACCACCTTGTTCACCTTCCCAGGGAGGCAATGGATTTTGCAGTCATAGCCTTTTATCAGCTCTAACCATCTTCTTTGGTGCATGTTCAAATCTTTTTTGTGTGAATATATACTTGAGTATTTTTTGATCCGTATAAATTTAACACTTCTCTCCAAAGAGGTAATGTCGCCAAATTTTTTAAAGCGAAGATTACTACAGCCAACTCCAATGATCCGTATAAATTTCACAATTCTCTCCAATGAGGTAATGTCGCCATATTTTTTAAGGGAATATTACTACAGCCATCTCCAAATCATGTGTAGAATATATTTTCTCACGATCTTTTAATTTCCTTGAAGAATAGGCAATGAAATTGTCATTTTTCATCAATACATATCCCAGGACCTTCTTCTAAGCATCACTAAATACCACAAAAAAAATTCCACTTGGGGGTAGTGTGAGAACATGAAAAGTAATAAACCTCCAGTTAAACTTCTTAAATCTATCTTCTCATTCATCACTCCCAAAAAACTTGACTCCCTTCCGAGTTATCTTGGTAATAGGGTATGAAAATCATGAGAAATTTATCACAAATCATCGATAATATCTAGCTAACCATAAGAAGCTATGGATGTCTGTCACCTATGTTGGCCTCAGACATCCCTCAATTGCGGATATCTTGGAGGGATCCAGAGATATCCCATTGGTTGTGATGATATGTCCCAAGAATGAGACTTCCTTCAACTATAACTCATATTGGTTGTACTTTTCATAGAGCTTCTCCTTTCACAAGGTCTCTAGTACAGTTATTAGATTCTCCTCATGCTCCTCCTTGTATTTGGAGTAAATTAGAATATCTTTTATCAAGAAAACCACAAATTTGTCAAGGTAATATTTAAAGAGTCTATTCATTAAGTCCAAGAATATTTTTGGAGAATTAGTGATTCTAAAAGGCATTACTATGAATTCATAGTGTCTTTATCTTGTACGAAAACATGTCTTGGGGATATCTTACTTTTTCACCCTTATTTGATAATATCCCAACCACAGATCCACCTTGGAGAAGTATTATGATCCATGTAGCCGATTGAACAAGTCATAAATTTCAGGTAGAGGATACATTTTCTTTATCATGATTTTTTAAGCTCATGATATTCAATGCAAAGGAGCATTTACCCATCCTACTTCTCAATGAAGAGGACTGGTGCACCCAATGGTGAAGCACTTGGGCATATAAACCCTTTATCTAGATTCTCCAGTAGTTATTTCTTAAGCTCCTCAAGCTCCACAACATCCATTCTATATGGATTCTTGGATATTATAAACACCTCAGGTATAAGATCAATTGAGAATTCAACATCTCCTCTAAGATAAGACCATGAAATTTCTTAGGAAACACTTCAGCAAATTCCATCACAATAGGCATGTCTTCAAGTATTTTTGCTTCCTTAGACTCCATAATATGAGAAAGATATGTGTGATAATGGTGTAGTAATATCCACATTGTAGATGATGGTGTTAAGGAATATTCATCCACCTACTAACACTTGAATAGAATTGGGGGTTGATTCACCATATGTAGATTGATTTCCCTGTCATGACAATTTATGTTGGCTCTATATAGGGAAATCCAATCCATGCTAATAATTGCATAAAATTACACCATAGGGAGTATGATGAGGTTATCCAAGAAGTTAAATCCAAAAATTATGACAAGGGGGGGTTATATTCATGGGATGCAATGATTTCCCCATTTTATGTTCTCATCGACATCTTTTCTTCCATGATTTGTGGTGGTGTTACGATTGTTATAATAAAAATTTAGGATGTAAAAGAATGTATAAAACCATAATAAAAAATTGTGTTCACTATTATTTAATTAATAACTAGTGCACCTATCACCACTTCGTTCCTAGGGTTCACTTCGGTGGTAGTGATGAAAAAAGCTCACCCTTGTTGCCTTGGATGTTGTTGGTTGCCTCTGAAAGCCCATGGATTAGGGCACTGGTTTGCAAAGTTCCCTAGTTATTTTCATTTGAAGTGATGAACAATGATTTGAGGGTCGAACGGAGCATTCCTATCCTTTGCCGCAGCTGTGGGTTTTCCTATCATAATTTAAGGTCCACGTTCCCTTCTCCTCCACAACTAAAGCATTTCTTTTTCCCCTTTAGAAAGTTTCTAGGGTGATTATTTCTGCACCTTTGGAAAGTGGGGTGATGGATTTTCATAAAACCATTGGATTTATCCATCTAAGAGTCAAAATTAAAGTCCAACTTATTCTTCTTATCCCCATGATACCCTTAAGAGTTTCTAATGACCATGTTGACTTTGAGGGAACATCGAACAATTTCTTTATAGCTCTTGAATTCATGTATCTCTAGGGCTTTCCGTAGGCTAGGTTTTACCCCACTAAAGAAGTGGTCAACCTATCATTCATGGATAACGACAAAGCTAGAGGTGTACCGTGCAAGAATTTTGAATTTTGTCTCGTACACTTCGATGGATTCGTAGTCTTTTTCCTTGAGTTTAAGGAAGTCCCTTTCCATATTAATTTGGAGGGTGTGAGGAAAATATTTATCAAAAAATATTTCTTGTAAATCCTTCCATTCCAAAACCTCAATCTCCTCCCTAGGATTCATATTTTTGATCAATTTATACCATTGATCAACTTTACCCTCTATAAGATAAGCATCCAAAAGTACATTCTCTTGTTCAGAACATTGAATGATGGTGAAGATCTTTTCAATAGAGTTGATCCATTTTTCGGCAATTAAGGGATCGGATGATCCATTAAATGTAGGAGGCCTTTGTCTCATGAATCTCTCGATTGTGGCTTTTTTTCATGGGGGGGGGGTTGAAAATTATTCTTGACCCATGTTTCTATTTAAAAATTCAGTTAACAGAGAGTGTATTGTGACAAAGTTTTTGATTTCCACTTCCATTAGATTGGGAATCTCATTAGAATAGTTATAACTTTGATCATTGCGTCAGTTGTTAGACCAAGTCCTCCTATTACCAGTCATTGGCTAGAATAAAAGGAAAGCTAGGGGTGACACATAAAATGAAATCCAGTGACAAAAAGGGATAACATAAAAAATACATTTATTTCTATAAATTATCTATGTTATCCATGAATTACTTACCAATGTATATTCTTAGGGGCATTTTCTTAATTCCCTTAATAATGGTTCATAATATGATTATGAATTTTCTAAAGCATATACCTCAGTAGTTTCATAACCAAGAGTGCATGAAGGCCCGTTTTCATGCACCAGTTCCCGTTTGAGTCTATTTCAAAGCGGTGTTTTTGTGTTTTAACACTAGATGCATATGTTCTAAAGTTTCCTCTTCCTGCTCATATCCAATCATGGATATATTTGATTGATAAACTAGTTACACAATAATCAACAAAATTTAATGATTTTTTATTATACTTAGTCTTAACTATAAGGCTTTCACTATGGTGTAATAATCCTAATATTACAAATAACTAAACTTATCCTCTGATACCCACTATAACAACTATGCTCTCTATTTCATACTTAAACATAATTTATTAGATAAAATCTTCACATGATAAAACATAAAAGATCAAGAGGTATAGTGTATTTGGGGCTTAGGAACATTACATAAAAATTTAAAACATGAAATACACATCATTATTGAAAACTTCTTTTACATGACCACATGTATTCCTTCATACTTAGAATTTCATGGGATAACCTAAGGACATTCATAAAAAAGGGTGTTCTATAAATCCCAGTAAGGGAGTAAATAAAGAATAAAATGAAGAATACAATACATATTATTTAATAGGTAACATCTCTCGGGTGGTAATATCTTGGTGTACGATGGCGGCAGACACTTTGGGAGGCTCATATAACATCTCTCAGGTGGTAATCTCTATTAAATTACACTTCTCCCATAGCCAGTTCCGTTCAAGCCTAATGTGTTGACGCTCGTCTTGGGCTTGGTCAAGATAGAATCCTCATGATGCTACATCCTTTCCAAGATCAGACAAATGTGCTTCATGTGGATAAATTCTATTAGATGAGGTCATCGCTTCCTTTGTATGAGTAAATTGGATTTGTTAAAGCCCTATATTTATACTAATCATGTGGTCATTGTTCAATGGCTATATTCGCAATGGTAACAATTCTTAACGGTATTTTAAAATAAAAAAACATAAAAAAAAGTAAGTTTATATGTTATAGAACTATTTTACATAATAATAAATTTAATTAGATCAAGTGGAATTTTCATTAATAAAATTTTGGGTCATTACAACTAGTGTGTGGCATCTAGGGTGATACACTACACCCAAACACCTCCAAGTACTTAGGAAAGACCAAAGTACATGGGAACATGACAAATTACATGGGAACAAGCTGAGCTACATGGGAATACCCATGGTATCCAATACATTTCATGTGCACATAGTACATGCCATTTTCTTTTCCTAAGGTAGTTTTAAGTTCTTGTCCTCTTCATTTGATATAAGTCTTAGTTGGGTGACTCCCCTTGTTCTATACCTATGAGGTTTCACTGAGGAATTACATTCTGAGACTAGGATATGATCCCCTCTATGGGATTAGTCATGGATTGAATTATAGAATCCCTATTTTTGTAACAGGGTGTGATCCTATATCACCCTCTCTCTTCTTCACTATACTAGATTTTAGGAATTGTCCTGACCAACATACATGGGTATATGGCCTCTTAATTATTGGTTCAATCTAGTTTGGTTTTAAGAATCCCCAAAATACCCTGTGTGAGATCTCTTATCTGTGTACTGATGTGTTTAGAGTCTGAGTGTGTGTATGTTCTTAGTGAGGCCTGACAGGCTTGAATTCTTGGATGAGCACCATCAATGTTATCTAGCCCCTAGAGTGAGTTCTGATGAACGAGTGTTACCTTTAAGGCTTCAATCAGGAATCCTAGTCTAGAAATTTGGTGTTTTACTTTACCATTTAATATAGTCTATATCTTTTGTATATCTAATTTATTATTATTATTTCTCATATTATGATTTAAATGGATTTGTGATAATGAGCTAACTACTCTCTTAATGAATTATATTTGGTGATTTTGGGGTGTCCAACTGGGTATTTTTATACTCACCCATGCATGGGATCTTTCACACATATCATGTATTATATAGTTGATAGACCTTTTTACAGAGTCCTATGTTGACCCAAAGTAGGAAGAGAACAATAGATCTAGAAAAAACATCAATCAAACTAGGTGTTTTATTTGATAGCAATCACCTCCTTCATATAAGGTTGGAATCTTTTTACATATTTTTGTGGGTTTTTATTTATCCTTTACTACTTTATATAAATTTTATCACACTCTGATGTATGATATAGATGTATGTATTCATTCTTTGTAATAGTTGTATTAATCCTTTTTGAATTTTATGGGTATTTGTAGATGTGTTCATGTTTACATATACTTTAGTCTTAGCCTCCCATGCATGAGATATGTCAACTTGGTGCTTGAATATAACAATAGGCCTATTGGAGGTTATCTTGGGGTGTCACACTCATCTTACCAAAAACTAGATGGGCCACAGCGTGTCTGGTCATGACAGAGTTTTATTAGATCTTGTCATCATAGGACTAAAGTTTGGAGACTTTATAGCAATGTTTTTTTGTTGAGGAACAAGGTAAATAATGTTAAGGTGTCTTGATTTTGGATCCCAGGACCAGGAAACCAATGTTTGTACAACGGCTAACAAATCCATTCACTAGAACTCTGATAACCAATTTTTTTCTCAGTACATGTAAGCATTGGTTTATGGGAAAACATTAGTACATTAATCATATAGAATTGTGTTGTGATTATCATGCCCTTGATTAATCACCAAATATATACTATTTGAACATGGTACATATTTTCAATTTTAGTATTCCTCCATGATGAATTCCATTTATTGTTATACAAAAGAATCATGAGGATGATCTGCCTTGTGATGTGACATTATTACAAGGAATTACTTAGGATGTGTCACTTTCAAGTGGTTTTCCAGTCTTCCCACAACCCATAAAGAAAAAGGTTGTTCTAGAAGTACTATCAAAGGATTTTCATAGACTAATAATTCTTCATGATTTTTAGAGACAATGATCCCTCATGTTTCAGGGTGATCATGTCCCATAGATAGATGAGATTTGGATTTAGGTAGTTAAGAACATTTTCCAACTCGTTGGGAAACCTCTATATCATATGGTTGTCCTATTAATAAGACTTATTCATGGATTCACAGGGTGATAGTGGAGTTTGGTGTAAAAACCTGCCTCTTTCTTGAGGTATGGATATTTTCTTTCAAGTTAAATGTGGGTTAAATTAATTGTTGGATTAGACCCTAATCTGGGTAATAGGCTAGTTGGGTTGTTGTGGGGGGAAGAGGAAGAAAAAGTTTGAATGATGGTTGCAGGCCAGGTACACATCATGTACTTGGACTAAACATCATGTACTTCTAGTACACGATGTGTACTGGCCCATCATGATGTGTAGCCTTTCTAGTTTCAGAAAAAATATAGAAGTACTTTTCATGTACTTGGACTGCACATCGTGTACTTTCCAATTGGATTTTATTTACAATATAGGCAGTAGACTCTTTTTTTAAATGGACAGAAGCTTTTCCATTGATATTTTCAAGAATCAGCACCATAAGGTCATTTTTCCTCCCATTTCTCCATTTGATATCTGATATGAACACTATAGGGTGTGTTGTAATCCCCTCTATGAGTTCTATATTCTTCTAGATCTATTATTTGTGATTTCTTCTCTCAATGTAGTTATCGAGCCTTGAGAGTTTATGGTCGTTTTGTAGATCTACTCTATTCTAGGTCGAATTAGTGGCTGAAGTTGGACGAGGAGAGCCGTACGAGTATGATTTAGGTGGTCTCGTGCCTTTCTCTAACTGTTAAGTTTATTATATGTTCCAAAGTGATCTACACCCATTTTAAGGGTGTCTCATTGAATTAATATTTCCAAATAATATTTACTATTGTTGTTTAGGTAATTGATTAGTTTTTTTGAATCATATTCAGTGTTTTTAACCTTTATTAAGGGTGACCCCATGGTTTGGTTTCCCTCTGATGATAGTAAATGGAAATTTTGATTAGGTTTCCTATTAAGCATGCCTTGTCTCCATATCATGGGTTTTTAAAAAGGAATTTTATTATTAAATGGAATTGCAATTGTCTTAAATTGCAATTGCAATTATTAAGGGTTTGGGATTAGTGAATTCTCCATTTCCCCCATGTTATGCATATGCTTGTTTAAGCATTCTTGGAATGTTTTACTCAAATTTTGAACATTCCCATGTGAGATATGTTATGTTAAGGCCTTATAATGGTTTAGATTAAATAGTAGGCTTGTTGTGTAAATTTTTCCCACGTGATTTGTGTAATATTAAATCCATGAAATAGTTTAATTAGAATGTGTTTCTTAATAATTTAAATGTTCCTATCTGAGTTGATTATTTCTAAATCAATGTAATAGTTTAATTTACATGTATTTCTTCTTATATGAAATGAAAAATGGATAAATAGTCATGGGTGATCCCTAAACTTATGTTAAAATTCAAGATCAGGCTCATATGACTATTATAAATTATACCTAGGGTGAACCATGTATTAAGATTATAATGTCATGGATGGACTCAAAGTGGTTATTATGTTAAGCTATGAGTGATCCATGGATGTATTGTTTGGGATCATGTAGGATACACCTGATGGCTGAGTGATCCAAGGATCTATTGAGGGATGCTAATATTGGGACCTATTAGCAATGATTATATGTCACGAGTTGAATTATACTTATACCTTCTGTGAACCATGGATTCGAATTAGAATTCCATAGACGGATTCAAGAGGTTTTCATTTTTAAAATGTTATCAAACCAAGGATGTTGTGGGTAGGCACATCTTATAAGTTATTTAAATGGAATGACTTATGACGTGTCTTCCAAGCTAAAGACGAAGCTTGGATTCGACCTTATTTTACTTGTTTAATTGGACTCATGAGACATTTGTTGTGATTACTTTTATATGGGGATCGTCAAGCCTTTTCCATATCTCAAGACTTATATAATTCAATGTAATTGAATTATTAATGAATATTCAATAAATGTAAATAGAAACCATGCTTGTAGGATTGTTTACATTTGAGTACTTTTGAGTTTATTGCTTTAATTTTGCACAATGCCATTCATATATATTCAATGATAGATTGGAATAGACCTTGGGTGGTTTCCTATTGGGATTTAGTCTCACACCCTATTTGGTCCATTTTTTTAGTCCCAAGAAGATTATATTATTTAAGGTGTCGATAAGGGAAAGTTCCTTTCTACATGTACTTGATATGTTGTTTAGGAGAAAAAGAGCATGGGACCTAGCTGAGGCTTTCAATGCTTCTGAGTTTCTTTTGTTCTTTTTTTACTTTTGGAAATTATATCATGTATTATTGTAGTGTATAATATTTTGGTTTCTTTCCTGGAACATGTGACATGGAGCATCATCCTTTGTAAGTTATGACATCAGGTAATCTATATTATCAGTCTTCCGATGTTTAATTCTATTGTATGGTATTACTACTTATGCCATTTTTGGTATTTTAATCCATTTTGTTAAACTCTTCCAATGAGGGAATAGTTTCCCCACTATCACATCAAGGCCCTCTCTGTTATTTGGAAACCTATGATGTTTGGGGAAATTCACTTGAGGCCATGTGTCCAACTAAGTATGCGGCACCATTTAGTGGTACCCAAATATGGAATGTTAAAAGGTGGAATTAGAGGTTTTTTATGGGATTCTTTATTTTCTAGAAATGATGAGAATATATATAAATTAAATGGGATTTGGTAATAAGCTATTCTCGGGAGTAGCTACCCCGCATATAGGGAAAAGCCAAATTACCTCGAATTGAATTGTAGTTTTTGGATTATGAGCTATTATAATTTATTTGAATTCACCCCTAGGTGTTGCACTTGTATTATTTTGTTATTATTGATATTATTGTGGTTTTATTTTGTTGAAGCCCAGTGAGATGATGGTATGCAATCTCATGAATCGTATAGAAACTTGGTAGAAATAACATGTCATGCATTCTTGACATGCTATTTTGGGATCATTTCTGATTTCAAGCTGTTGTGATAAATTTCATTCTAGAAATGTATGCTATTGTGATAAGTACCTAGATATATATGATTTTTGTTGTGAAAGGTGTATTGGTACATGCTATGGTTCGATTGGGATGCATGCCAAACTTTTTCCCTTGAGGTATATGGTCCCTCTTGGATCAGAATTTGGTGTATAATGATTCTCTCATATATTTAATTACATTTTGATGTGCTACCGGTGGATTCCAAGCTTTGATTTGTGGGGATTATGGGTCCCCATGAATATAAATTTTACATTCTATTGGTTTAATTTTCTAAAACGGGGGTTTCGAGGAAGATTAGAGGGTATTTTATTTAGAAACCCGACTAACACGTCGTGTACTTGGGTTGCTAACATGACCAAGCCAGTAAGAGTATATGATCATGTGAGAGCTTAAGGGGACATGTCATGTATGGTTTCTAGCCATTTTTTACTCCTCTTTTGTTAAATATTGGTGGATTTATTCTCCGGAATAGTTCTTGTGTTCTTGAACTGTGAACCTTAATATCAAACATGGACTGAGGTGTGTGCTTGACATTGTAGAGTCATGCATCCACGATGACCTCTAGTTATACTCCAAGAAAGTGGAAATGACAATACCTTAGAGGTAGTTGGACAGGGGATACTAGTGGATCCTCTAGTCATTCCATTTGGGGAATTAGATGTTATACTAGAAGAAGGTGATAATGCACAGTTCTGTGAAGGCCTTTTGAGGTTTATGAAAACCTTTTAGGGAGAACCACACCCTTCCACGTCTGTGTAAAAGTTGACGCAAGTGTTCTCGAAGTAGTATTCACCCATGTTTTTAGGGGATGGTGGACCACAGGCTATATATTAATGGATAGAGTCCATATTTTCGATCTTCGAGCATCTAGAGATGCCTCCTGAGAGGAAGTTAAATCTCACGACGTATATGATATGTGATTCCGCGAAGCGATGGTGGGACGTGATTACCCAGGCAAAGTCATCGAGATATGGAATGGGGAGACTTTCAGGTAGTCTTCTATGAAAATTTCTATCACAAGGTGGTGAGGGATGAGAAATCCTGGGATTTTATACAACTGGTGTAGGTGCACTATCAATGATGGACAATTATTTCTATTTTACTACGCTCTAGAATTCCGCACCTATTGTAATGGGTGATTATTTATCAAAGGCTTGGATATTCAAGGATGGTCTCAGGTATGATGTCTGATTAATGTTAAATGTCTCAAAGTTTACTATTGTATCTTCTATAGTGAATCGGGTGCTGATTACTGGGCATAATCTGAAGGAATCTACATGTCCGAGCCAGGGTGAATCAGCACCTAGATCTGGTACTATTTTGACTTGATGTTGGAAGCGTGATCTGAAGATTTCTCATGGTGATACAAGTAGTAATATTGTATCTTTAGGTATCCAATTGAGGTTCTAATAGGGCAGTAGGATTGGGCATATAAGACCACAGTGTCTAATGGACTCAGTCAAGTGTCGATCTTAAGGAAAGATGGGCCATCTATAGTTCTTTTGTAGAAAGCTTCCACCAGCATCTAGTGAAAGAGGGTCTACACTGACTCTGCATTCTAGAAAAGGGTCAGAACCTTCTCATTAGTCAGGGAACTGGAATGTATCAGGTCATTCATGTTGAGGTACTGGTCTTGGCCATGCTAGCATGATCCTAGAGACTCATTGATAGTAGGGTGGATCATCTCATAGTATCCTGGAAGTGTCACAGGGTCGTGGTATTGGTCATATTTGGGTAGTGTAATATACCCAATAAGAGTTGGATCCTGGACCTTATACTACCATAGGTACTATTATAATCACCTATGTTTTTAATTCTGCACTTTTTGATATAGGGGATTCACATAGTTTCATATTTTTTCTTATTGTGGAAAGCCTTGGGATCTATGTTTTTACTTATAAGGATTTTATGATGCTAGACACTATATTAGGGATTATAAAGGAAAGTTTACATCAGTGAAAGGAGTTCCCCCTTGAGGCTGGTGGGTGTCACTTCATATGGGACCTCTACGTATTAGAGATGAAAGGATTTTATGTCATTCTCAGATGGACTGGTTGGTCTTCTTTCAAGACTTTCTGAATTTCTATTGTTGTAGGGTGAGTATTGCGTTATCGGAGGGTGCATAATTTATATATAAAGGTGAATGGGATGTATAGGAGAACTAATAAAGACTCGATCATCATGGTTTGGGTAGGATGATATCCCATATTTTTAGTTTATATCTTGATTACCTGTGAACACATCGGGTAGATTTCTTTCCAATGGTTGATCATTTTAGAGATGTCTTCCCAGATGAAATTTCAGGTTGACCTCTGGTGAGAGAGGTAGAGTACTCTACCAAGATAGTTCCAGGAGTTGCACCGGTATCCATTCCTCCTTATAGGATGGATATAATAGAGTTGCAATATTTCAGAAGGAAACTAGAGGATTTCGAAGCTAAGGGTTTCATCTGACCTTGTACTTCTCCATGGGGTTTTCCATTCCTTTTTTTAAGATAAAATCGGATGGTACCCTTAGTATATGAGTAGATTATTGGAAATATAAATATTTTAAGGTTAAAAACTAGTATCATCTACCAAGAATAGATGATATATTCAATAATCTCCAAAGAGATAGGGTTTTCACAAAGATTGATTTGAGATTCGGTTATCTTCATGTGCGTGTTAGATCATTATACATACCTCGTATAGATTTCAATAGTTTTTATGGTCTATATGAGTACGTGGTTATTTCATTCGGTCTCAGGAACACACCATCTGTTTTCATGTTATTGATGACTTGAGTGTTCCATACTTATCTTGACTCATTTTTGTGGTTTTCATGGATGGTATATTGGTGTATTCTCATAAACAAAAAGACCACTCCGCCCATATTGAGATCATTTTGAGTACACTGAGAGAGCATTAGTTATATTATATGATCTCAAAGTGCCACTTCTAGATGGATCATATTCACTTACTAGGTCACATCATCTTTGAGGCAAGAGTGTCAGTGGACCCCGAGAAGGTGAAAGTAGTAGTGACCTCGGAGCAACTCAAGAAGGTATTTGAGGTGTGGAGTTTCTTATGGATGGATAGTTACTATAGGCATTTCATATAGGACTTATCATGATTAGAAACATCATTTACAGGCCTTACTAAAAAGGGTACGAAGTATGTTGGGATATATTCCTACAAGATAATCTATCAGGAGTTGATAGGGAGATTGAATTAAGCATCGATACAGAATTTTCTAGTTCTAGGAACGAGTTACATTATGTATTGTGATTCATTAGGTGTCAGGATAGGAGAAGTTCTTATGAAATTGGATTGTGTCATTGTTTACAGGTCTTAGTAGTTAAGGCCGCATGATTGAAATTAGCCAACACACGATCTATAGTGAGTTTCGGTTGTTCATGCTTTACACTGCTGGAGACATTAATTATTGGGAGAGTACTTTTTTGGTATATGTGGACCAAAAAATCCTCAAGTACATATTCACACAGCATGATTAGAATCAAAGGTAGTGAAGGTGGATGGAATACCTTTAGTCTTTTGACTTCTATATTTTCTACATTCCAGGTAAAGGCAATGCAGTGGTAGATGCATTGAGTAGGAGGATTCTGATATTGGTAGTCCAGTAGGCCAGCAATGAGTGGAAGTTTATAGAGTTTTTCTCTGAGATGCAATTAGAGGTGCATGAAATTCAAGGATGGACTTTTCTTTCATCTTAAGCTATTCCCTCTACCCTACTAGATATAGTGAGGATGAGGCAACTATCAAATTCCAAAGGCCTAGTTCAACGGGAGAGTGTGGTAAGTGAGAAAACTTCTCCTGGTTATTCCATAAGTGAGGATGAGGTTTTACATTTACATGGTTGTGTATGGGTTCCAGAAGACATGTGTGAGGCGCATATGTGAGATTTTCATGCCTCTATTTGGTAAGTGCATCCTAGTTTCACCAAGATTTATCATGGTTTACATCATTAGTATTGGTGTCTAGGTATGAAAATAGATGTATCTGGTTTTTTCATGAGGTTCTCCACCAATCAATAAGTGAAGGAAGAGAACCAAGGACCATCCAGAATTTTACAGCAGCTACCCATTCCTGATTTTAAATAGAATGATGTTGTGATGGATTTCATGGTATTTTTAACAAGCTCTCCTAGAGATAATGATGTTGTATGGTTTTTTGTTGACAGACTCACGAAGGTGTAACATTTCCTACCAATCAATGAAACCTTTAGTGTTGATGAGATTGGGCAGTTGTATATAAGTGAGACGGTATGACTGCATGGGGTTACTCATTATATCATTTCAGAAAGGCATGCATGTTTTACTTATAATTTATAGAAATATATAAAGAGGGATCTTCGTATATAGGTGCTTCTGAGAATGTCTTAACACCCCCAGATAGATGGCCAGTCATAATGCATGATTCAGGTGTTGGAGGACATGGTTCAGGCATGCATCCTGTATTTTTTGGGGTTCTTGAGAGAAAAAAATAACCTTGGATGAGTTTTCCTATAAAAATAGATTTCATGATACCATTAAAATTATTTCGTATGATTATTTTTATAGTAGAACATGCTGATCAGCCCTGGGTTGGCTCGAGGTAGGAGAGGTAGCAATGTTGGGACCTCATCTTGTCCAAGAACCCACTGAACAGGTTCAGTTGATTCGGAAGTAGATGGGTATAGTGAAGCCTCATCATTAATCTTATGTTCATCACTACAGAATACCTATGGAGTTCGAATTCTGGGATCGAGTTTTCCTATGTGTTATACTAAGGTTGGGACATAGGATGATTAGGAGATAGGTTAATATTTTTCCAAGATTCATCGGGCCATTAGAGATTCTGGAGAGAGTTAGTCTAGTTGCCTATTGGTTGCAGTTACTTTAGAGGTATCGATATATGCACCATGTATTCAACATTTCTCAGTTGTGACATTACTTTTCAGACCTGTCTCACACTTTTCATCCAGAGGAGTTTGTGTCACAAGTAGATTCTTCCTTTGAGGAGCCAACTTTATGAATTTAGGATCATAGCATGAAGGCTCTCTATGGCCAGTCTTTCAGGCTAAATATGTTATACAATTCTTTTTGTCTTAGACACTAATCCAATCCATGGGGAGGTTGGGTTGTTGTAGTGATAATACGGAGAAAAAGGTGGAATGTTGGTTGTAGGTGAGCTACACATTGTTTACTTGACCTACAGATCGTGTAATTGCCTTTTGGATTTGTTTTATAAAACGAGTTGTAACCTCATCTTTTATAAAAACAGACAGAATCTTACCCACCGGGATTTCAGAGCTACAACACCGAAGGGTATTTTTTCTCCCATTTCACCGTCTGAAATCCGATATGAACATTTTCATGTGTGTTGGAATCCCCTCAGTGAGTTCTCGATTCATCTTTAACTATTCTTGAGGATTTATTCTCTCGACCTAGTTATTGATCCTTGAGAATTTATGCACGTTTTGTAGATCTACTCTGTTTAGGTTCAAATTAGTGTTCGAGGCAAGATGAGGAGATCTGTACAAGTACGATGTAGGTGGTCTCTAGCCTTTCAATAATTGTCAAGTTGATTATATGTGTCATAGTGTTTCCCACCCATTTTTAGGGTATCCCCTTAAATAAATATTTCCAACTGATATTTCATATTATTTTTTAGTTAATTGTTTAATTTCTTTGAATCATTTTTAGGTTTGTTAACCATTATTAAGGGCCACCCCATGGGTTTTGTTCCCTTAGATGACCATATATGGCAGTTTGGATTAAGTTTACTATAAGGAATGCCTTGTTTTACCTTCTTATGTTGTTAAAAAGGGATTTTATTATTTAATGGAATTGAAATTGTGTTAAATTGAAATTGAAATGATTAATGGTTTGGGATTGGTGATTTTCGCCTTTTCTCCATGTTATGCATATGCTTGTTTAAGCATGCTTGGAATGTTTTTCTCTAATTATGAATGTTCCCAAATGAGTTAGGTTGTGATAAGGACTTGTAATGGTTTAGATTACATAATAGTATTTTTATGTAAATTTTTCTCATGTGTGTTATTTAATATTTAATCCATTCCATAGTTTAATTAGAATGTGTTGCTTAATAAGGGAAATGTTCCCATGTGAGTTAATTAAAGTTAAAGCCATGCAATAGTTTAATTTACATGTTTTTCTTCCTATATGAAAAAAAGGGGGTAAATAGAAGTGGGTTACCCATGACCTCAGGTTAAAAAGCAAGGTCGTGCTCATATAACTATTATACCTTATACCTTGGGTGAACCACGGATTTAGATTAGAATTCCATGGACAGACTCAAAGAGGGTATTATGTACAACCGTTAGCGAGCCATAGATCTAGTGTTCATGCTCATATAGGCAACACATAACCACTGAGAAATACATGGATCCATTGATTGATGATATAGTCGGGCTCTATTGGCAATGATTATATGTCATGAGTTGACTTTTACTTATACCTTAGGTGAACCAATGATTTAGATTAAAATTCCATGTACAAATTCAAGAGTTTATCATGTTTTAGTAGTGATCAAATCGTATATTTAGTGGATGGGCTTAGATTATAAAATATTTAAATGTAATTACTTATGACATGTCTTTTGATCCAAATCACAAACTTGGATTCAACCTTCACTACATTTGTTTAATTGTCCTATTGAGACATATGTTGTTCTTTACATTCATATAGGGATCATCGGGCCTAGGATGGATCTTGAGACATATATAATTCAATGTAATTGAATTGTCAATCAACATTTAATAAATGAAAATATAGAATAGTGCTTCTATGATTGTTTTCTTTTGAGTACTTCCCAATTTATTTCTTTCATTTTGTACATTGTCTATCATATATATTCACTGATAGATTTTCACAGACCTTGGGTGGTTGTCTACTAGGATTTAGTCTCACACCCTATTTGGGACATGTTTTTGGGCCCAATCATATTATATTGTTGCAGGTGTCGATAATGTAATGTTCCCTTCTACAGGTACTTAATATGCATTTTAGGAGCAGGAGAGCATGGGACCAAGTAGAGGCTTGAGAGGCTTCTCAGTTTCTTTTGTTCATTATGTACTACTAGAAATTATATCATGTATTATTTTACTGTATCATGTTTTTTTGATTTTCCTAGAACCTGTGACATGGAGCATCATCCTTTGTTTAATATGACATTTGGTTATCTATATTTCCAGTCTTCCACTATTTAATTTTATTGTATTGTATTACTGCTTCCGTTATTGTTGTTATTGTATTCAACTATGTTACACTCTGTTAATGAGGGCATAGTTCTCCCACTATCACACCAAGACCCTTGCTGTTAGTCAGCAGCCTCTGGTATTGTGTAAATATGCATGAGGCCATGTGGGAAACTAGGTATAGGGAACCTTTGAGTGGAACTCGGATCTGGGGTGTTACATCTTGTGACTCAGACATAAGATGAGGAAACTCTTTCATATTCATAGTTTGAGTATCTCTTTAGAGCTAAGTTCTGTCTAGCTAGGTTGTCAACGGTGCATATCCAGAAGCTTCTATATCTTCATACGGGCATCATGATTGTGGTGTATTATTTTTTTAAGGTTCACTAACCTCTCATGATATTCCATGAATGTGGTTTGAGTTGTATTCCTTAGATTTTATACCTTTGATCCTATCATTCAAAAGGATATCAATGATAGTTTGATATCTCTTTTCATTCCTACTAATGTTGGAGTTCTTGAGAAAGATTTGGTGGTGGAGAGATTCTTGGAGTACTAGTCACCATTAGTTGGATTAGTTAGTTTGAACCCTAGAGCTATGAATATGGTAGCTTGTATCTGATGTTAGACTTAGGGATCTAAGTGATCAAGGTGTTTTTCTGTAGGCATCCCTAGGATAGGTTTCTGTAGTTCGTGGTACACAAGATGGCTCCAATCAATTGAGAGGGGGGGTAGTGTTACTCTTGTTATGGGTAGGGATATCTTGAATAGTATTTTCTAAAAAATTTGGAGGATAATATAGAGATAGTTTATGGGATTCCTAGAAAAAGACAACAGCAAGAGAAGGGAGGTTTATAGGAACACATATGTGGTTAAAGAGCTGGGAGAGTAGAAAAAGGTGGTAGGTGATTTGATCTATTACCACCACCACCCTCAGGTGGTCCATGTCATTCTCATGGATACATTTTTTAGGGATAAGCATAGTTATAGGTATTATCGAACTATAAACCAAAGGATACAAGTATTATTAGAGTTATGACCTATAAATTTTATACCTTAGCTACAATTTTTATGGACACATGTGTGATCCAATCCATTCTTACAACATATATTTTTTGAGGTCTAGAGATTCTAATGGATCCCTTACCTTGACCAATGCACTTGGATACTCCTAAAAGAGGGTATTTAAAGATCCTTCACTTCTTCCAATAATGTGACCTGACTCTTGTAATGCCCCGACCCCAGTTACCCAGAGTCGGTTCATTATTACATAACATTGGCATGATCACAAGAAAGATCAAATCTCGAAAAACCGATTGGTTTAGTAGCCTTGGAATCACTAGATATATTCATAAAGTTTTACATTACATCATAAAAATAAAAACTACAACAACATAGTCTCCATAGTCCACACTCTTATCCCCTCATACTATCCTTGTAGGTCATTCATAATTTACTTCTTCACATCCTGGTAAAAATAAAACATAGAAAAGGGGTGAGCTCAAATGCCTAGTAAGGAAAACAATATAGCGGAAACTTTCATGAATAAGAATAAACATTTAACGCAATGTATAACTAAAACAAAATCCTTTTAAACTTGAACTTCAACATAGTATGGAAAAAATAAAATGAAATAATTCCATTTACTTATTCACATGGATATTCTACTAATCGAATAACCACGTGCAATATCAATAACCACTTTCATAATGATGGAATGCATAATGCCAGACTATCATAACCACATAGCCTAGGCCTCGTTCCAAGACTAAAAATAAGATTTTGTCAAGGCCTTGTGCCAAGACACTAGTTTGTCTCATGAGACCTATTGATGCATCAAGGAGCTATAGCGGGCTTCACCCGTCAATTATTAAGTCCAATGCATTCTCATACGAAAAGGTTTAAACATAACATAAACATTCGTATTAAAACTAGCATAAAAATGTAAATACTTCATCCATAAACCATGAATGGTATAAAAATAACACATCCACAGTCAAACATATCACAAAACCTTCAATACAATATAAAAGTTTTTCATCATAATAAATCAACTTCAAATAACCGTAAAATCTATCAAAGGATGTTGACATAGATGAAATCAAAACCTTTTTTAGAGAAATATCTCTTTCTATTTTGAAATCATTTAAGAGACATATATTTATAAAATAATACATTTTCTTTGAAAATATTCTTATAATATTGTAAGGTAAGCTTCGAAGATTTTATAACGGCGGAAAATAGCCGCACCCGCTGTATAAGTTAAAAAAACATTCTTACCTTAATTCTGTCGAAAAGATTAAAAAGGACCTTGTTTGGAAAAAAAATGGAACGATTCCTTTATAAACCACTTATAAAAGTCAACAAGGGTATAAATGACTTTAACCCATATTCTAGTAAATATTAAAAAAAATTGAAATACATTTTTAAGAAACATATAAGTGGATGATAAAGAAGTCCCAGTAGATAATCACGTATAAATAACCTTGGATAATGAAGAGATTGTGAAATAACCCTTACCTTTTACTTTTCCTTGGTTGGGGGTTGGTTAAACTACTATATAATGGTGAAATAATTGTTATTAAATTATACAAGAATCACATATATTAATATGATATCATATATGATCTTTTAACATTGATTTGTTAATAATATCTTAGTATTATCGCTGTTTCAGGTGTTAACTTACTCATTTTATTTTATATGTTTTGTTATGTAATCCATGTTTGTCATGGATAGGTTGTATCTTAATCATATCCAGAATGATATAAAGTCTTTAGATACTATTATTAATCATCAAATGAGAATTATATATGAATGGATTCAATGGAGAATGAATCTCATCGCGTTCGTGGAGACGGTAGTCCGTACGTACACACGAGCGACAATATCATTCTTTTGATTTTATAATAATATCTAATTGGATGGTATATCATATATAAAGAATCATTATCATGTTATATTTATTATTTATATGAATTACATATCATTATTATACTCATCCAAATAATAATTTATTGAATAACAATTACACCACGACGTGGAGACGGTAAGCCGTACGTACGCACGTATGGTGACATGTCATTCAAAGGATGGATAGAATACTGAATATGGTTGTACCATATTTATAATAACATCACAGTATATATAAGATACTTTAGTTAATATTTTATAATGGTAATAACAAATAAATAAGAAGTTGAAGAAGAAAGGAACTTGAAAGAGGGTGGTGAAAACATTACCTCTTCTTCGGGTTCTTCCTTTTGATTTGATCAAAATGGATCTTTAGGTTGGGTTTCTGATCAAACTAAGGCCTCTAGGATAAAGTGAGGTAATTTTAGAGAGTATTTGTGCAGGGTTTGGCCGAGCCAAAAGGCTTTGAATGTGTGAATTAGTGAGAAGGGGGAGTTCCCTTTTATAAGAGGGGTGAGGGGCACCTTTGGAAAAGGTAGAAATATTATTTTATAATAAATTAGTATTCGGTTTATAATGGATACAAGGTAGATTATTTAAAGGTTAAGGTGGTTATATCTTGAAAACCACTCAACCAATAAGATTTAGATAGGTTTAGGTTATGATATTAACCTTATCTTTAAGTATTAACTCTTAGTTAATTAGTTTCACTTTTACAATGTCTCTTTGTATTTTTATATTATATGGTTAATAAAATTACTATATACATCTAAAAGACCCCCAAGTGGTCCATTAATGATACACCTATCATGATATAAGTCTCTTGGCCGAACCTTATATTTTTAGGAATTTAATATCAATTAATAATATAATATTTGTTTTAAAAATTATTTTATGTCAATTTTCACACTATTCAATAATTGATTTTTGTAAAAATCATTACAGAATGAATACTTAGAAAAAAGGTAATTAAATCAATACTAACATTTTATATTATCCTATAAAATTATTTTTATTTATAAAAAGTCTCAAATTACATTTATTTGGGTATTTATAAAATCAATTATTCTAATTTTTCATTAATTTGGTAATTACTGCATCACCATTGTTTCATAAATAAATTAAATTATATAATGTATAAAAATTATAAATAAAATATAATTATTTAGGAAATATTTTTATCTTTATAATGAATATTTATAGTTGAAAATACAACATATATAACCCTATGTAAAAATTGTTTTTCTAAAAGATATATGCTTATGTCATTTTTGTATTTATTTTAACTTAATTAAAATAAAGCATCCCTATCACTTACAAGTGGCTCCATGAGGTCCCAAAATCGACCCAAAGATGCCCATGGTCGGACATGTGACAAAAAATAAGGTTAGGACACGTTTTAGGGTAATTTTGTATTATTATAATATTATTTTTTAACCCATATTTACCGGATTTACCCTTTAACCATGGTAAATAAAATATTTACCGAAGTAATTATTCAAAATGTCTAAAAATAAAAGTTACCTATTTACACAATTTGAACATCCTGATTCCAAATATTGGATCCATTTTTCCAAATTCGAAACACATAAGTGGCAGAAATTAATTTAAAATTAATTCCCGTTGTTAAAACAAAAAATGTGTTTTTAGGAGATAATAACTATCAAAAGATTGACACTTGTTTATGTCCGGTTTAATTGTGAAATTATGTACAATGAACAACATTGTATTAAATGGTAAAAATATATTCAAAATATAATTTAAAACCACTAAAATTCATAATTTATTACTATTAATTATTTCGATTAAAAAAGTTGTTTTTAATTAAAATTCAGTAATTTTCACTATTTATCAAAATATGAAAGTTATTCGAAAAGTACCAAAATTTCACTTTAGGCTAAATTCGATACTCCGAATACAAAAATGAAGTCCATTTTGAGAGATAAAATTTATAAAATTTCAAAAAAGTAGGTATTACTATTCATAACGGCTAGTTTGATTGGTTGTAGTGTGTGTTAGAACTCAAAGTTGTGTACAACACACTTTAATGTATTATTCAAATAGAAGCGTACCATAGAAGCTTGGGGTGTTAAATTCTCCCCTCCTTCAAGTAATTTCATCCTCAAAATTTCTATAATACTACCGCATGAAAAGACTCGGGTTGTTCTTCATCATAAGTTCCTCGGGTTCCCACGTTGCCTCTTCCATCTTATGGTTTCTCCACAAGACTTTTACCAGACGAGTCGTCCGGTTTCACAGTACTTGTTCTCTCGTATCACGAATCTTGACAGGCTCTTTGCAATAAGACAGATCGGGTTCTAGTTCTAATTCATCATAGGTGAGTACATGCGTTGGTTCAGGCATGTATTTCCTCAATAGTGATACGTGGAACACATCGTGAACTTTGGAGAGACTTGGCGGAATTGCCAATCGGTAAGCTACAGCCCCAATTCGTTCTAGAATTTCGAAAGGTCCGATATACCTGGGACTCAATTTACCTTTCTTAACAAAATGTATGACTCCCTTCCATAGAGATACCATCAGGAAAACATGATCACCGACTTATAATTCAAAATCCTTCCTTCGATTATTGGTATAGCTCTTCTGTCTACTTTGAGCTTCTTTGATGTGATTTTCGATTACCTTCACCTTTTCCATCGTTTCTTCCACCAGTTCTGGACCTACAAGTTTTCTTTCACCAACGTCATCCCAACAGGTTGGTGTGCGAAATCTATTTCAATATAACGCTTCATATGGTGCCATCTGAATACTCGAATGGAAGCTATTGTTATAGGAAAATTCTACAAGAGGTAAATATTGATCCCACATACCCTGAAAGTCAAGTGAGCAAGATCTCAACATGTCTTCTAAGGTTTGAGTAGTCTGTTCTGATTGTCCATCTGTTTGAGGGTGGTAGGCAGTGCTCAATTGAAGTTCTGTATCCAGGTATTTCTGAAGACTCTTCCAGAATCTTAATGTAAAACGGGGATCACGATCAGAAACAATCGATAGGGGTACTCCATGAAGTCTCAAAACTTCATTAATATATAGTCTTTCTAGACGTTCCAGTGGTAGATCTTCTCTTATAGCAAGAAAATGTGATGACTTGGTAAGACGATCAACAATAACCCATATTGCATCATTCCTTCTAGGAGTCTTTGGTATCTCCATGACAAAGTCCATCGTAATATTGTCCCATTTCCACTCCGGTATGGGAAGAGGTTGCATGACTCCTCCAGGTTGTTGCCTTCCATCTTTCTATTGTTGACAAACCATACATCTTAACACAAGATCAGCAATCTCCCTCTTCATGTTGTCCCACCAAAAATGTTCCTTCAAATATCTATACATTTTGGTGCTCTCAGGGTGTATAGAGAAATTGGAACTATGAGCATCATCCAGCAATTCCCTTTTTAGATCAGGTATATCAGGAACACAAAGCCTCTTCCCAAATTTCAAAATTCCATCTTCATACACAAAGACTCTCAATCTCCCATCATTCACAGCTTTAATCTTCTTTTGAAATTATTTATCATCGGTCTGAGAACTCTTAATCCTTTCTAGTAAAGATGGTTTGGAAACCATTTGAAAAAACATTGATGTTTCACCTTCCATGGTGATTCCCATATCCAACTTTACTAGATCCATAAAAGTAGGATCCCTTTCAATTCTCATCATTCTCAAAACTCCATGATATTTTCTGCTCAAAGCATCTACCACCTTATTTTCTTTCCCTGGGTGGTAATGTATCGTACAATCATAATCCTTGAGCAATTCAAGCCATCTCCATTGCCTCATTTTTAGTTCTTTTTGTGAGAAAATATACTTCAAACTCTTGTGATCAGTATAAATCTCACATTTTTCACCATAGAGGTAGTGCCTCCATATCTTCAAAGCAAAGATCACAGCTTCTAACTTGAGATCATGAGTAGGATAGTTTTTTTTCTAGAATTTTCAACTGTCATGATGCATAGGAAATAACCCTATCATTCTGCATAAGGACACAACCAAGTCCTTTCTTCGATGCATTACTATAAATAACGAACCCATCATTCCCTCATGGTAGATTCAATATTGGATCATTGACTAATCTTCTCTTTAGTTCTTCGAAACCTTCTTCACACTCTTTTGTCCAAACAAATTTAACCCCTTTACGTGTGAGAATCATTAATGGGTTAGCTAATCGGGAAAAATTCTAGACGAAATGTCGATAATAACCTTCCAAACCAATAAAACTATGTACCTCAGTTATACTCGTAAGTTCTGGCCATTCTTGGATTGCCTTGGTCTTAGAAGGATCAACAGATATTCCATCTTTAGAGACAATATGGCCAAGAAAAGAAATCTCCTGAAGCCATAATTCACACTTGATAAACTTCCCATATAATTCATGTCTTCTCAGAGTCTTCAAGATAATGCGCAAGTGATTTTCATGATCTTCGTAGCTTTTTGAGTATACCAAGATATCATCAATAAATACCACCACAAATTCATCAAGATATTCCTTGAAAACTCTATTCATCTGATCCATGAATACAGAGGGTGAATTAGTCAATCCAAAAGGCATTACTGTAAACTCGTAATGCCCATACCTGGTTCAAAATGTTGTCTTCGGAATGTCTTCTTTCTTCACACACAACTGATGGTATCCAGATCGAAGGTCAATCTTTGAAAAGTTTTGAGCTCCATGCAGTTGGTCAAATAAATCATCAATGCGAGGTAGGGGATACTTGTTCTTTATTGTTATAGCATTGATATCCCTATAGTCGATACATAACCTCATAGATCCATCTTTCTTTTTAACAAAAAGAATAGGGGCTCCCCATGGAAAAACATTAGGGCGAATGAATACCTCATTACTCAATTCCTCTAGTTGTTTCTTTAGTTCAACTAATTCTACAGTGGTCATTCTATAAGGGGTCTTTGATATAGGACTTGATCCAGGAATTAAATCAATGGAAAATTCAACTTCTCGTTATGGAGGATGTCCAGGTAAATCTTCCGGAAACACATCTACATATTCTTTTACAACATGCACATACTCTATTTGAACATTCCTTTCCTCACCCACAGTCATTTCATTCTCTTCCTCCCCAATAATTGAATTTAGTTGAGCTACTGGGGGTGGATCTAGATAAGAATTAGGTGGTGACGATTCTTCTCTAAAGATAAGGTGTTCCTTATCATCACCATCAAAAATCGTAACCTCCTTCTTCTTACAATAAATATTCGCATCATGGTCCGAAATCCAATCCATAACAAGGATTATATCAAACTCAATCATAGGTATGAAGATGAGATCAGCGGATAAAGAACATTTATGTGCTCTAATGGGGACTGATTCAAAAAACTTTGTTGCAATGATACTTCCCTTAGGAGTTTTAACTAACAACTCCCTTGTTAAATTAAATTGGAAATATCTAATTTTCTTAGAAAACTAGGAAGATATGAAACAATGCGATGATCCAGAATCAAATAATGCATTTTCTAAACTTGAGGAAACCATTAAATTACCTGCCACCATGTCTTTTGGAGCTTCTACCTCAGCAGTAGTGATAGCAAAATCTTGGCCTTGATCCCTTGGCCTTTTCTGAGGTAAGTTCCCCTAACGCTTAGTACATTCATTTGCATAATGTCCCATCTCCCTGCAATTTTAGAATTGGACATCGGTAGCTTCCTTCTTCCCCTTGCAATCACGAGCTTGGTGGCCTTTTTCACCACACTTGTAACAGACTCCCGTTCCTTTTAAGCAAGTACAGGGGTGTTTCTTCCCACATTTACAACAGGATGGATATTCTACTTTTCCCTTATTCACTTTATTTCCATTCCCATATTGATCAGTAGATCTCTTCTTCTCTTGCTTTTCTTTAAAGTCATATGACTTAGAGAATTCTTTCTCTATCTTGATATCACATGAGACAATGTATTCATATGACGAGAAGGATTGTGAGACTAATGATCGATGGAGAAATGGTTTTAACCCATCAAAGAAACGATCAATATTACTTCTTGGGTTACGTATATAATCTCCAGAATACCTTGCTGGCCTTGTAAATTTATGCTCATTCCTTTTGACATTCTCATCCTCCTTTTGTCTCAGACTCAGAAATTGCATTTCCATGTTTGCTCGATGGTCGTGAGGAAAGTATTTTTCTAAAAACAGATCTTTGAACTCCCTCCATTCCATATTTGATACTTAATCATCTTCCTTCATGTTTTGAATCAATGACCACCATTTATCAACATCTCCAGTGAGGTGATAAACTACCATGACAAATTTTTCCCTTTCACTACTCCCCAAAGCCTGAAATATTTTCTCTAGGGAACTTATCCATTGCTCGGCTACTAATGGATTTTTACTCCCATTGAATGTTGGTGGTTGTTTCCTCATGAAGCAATCTAACATTGATCCTCCACGATGTGGATCAGGGTGCTCCATACGTGTAAGGTTATTATTCATAACCTGAGTGATTTTTCCCAGTATGGTGATTAGTTGATCAGCACCAGTTGCATCACCAGCTCCACTACAATTATCTTGAGCAGGAGGGAAATCCCTACATGGAGTGCGTGCATTGATACAGTTTCCATTTCTTCCACTAGGCACCATTTCTAAATAATGGCATAAACTAGATCAGTTTATGAATAAAAATACATAATTTCATACTTATAAAACACTTAACATTAATTGAACTATTTATGGATATAATCCATAATCATAAAAATGTTTTCTTTGAGAATTATATACTCATAAACCCTTCATAATTATTTGTAAAGAAAATAAGAGTTATCCTAAGCATATCCCCCAGGAGTGTCGTAACCAAGAGTGCAGCAAGGCCCTTTGTCGTGCACCAGTCCCAATTCGAGTCTTGCTCAAAGCGGTGTTTTTGGGTTTTACCCCTAGGTATATCTGTTCCAGAGCCGCCTCTACCTTCTTGTATCCATATAGGGATGTATTGCTCAGAAAACTCACAAAATCTCTACAATACCAAAATTCTAGGAAGTTCTTCTATACTAATCCTCAAAGTCCATCTTAAATCTATGTGCTCTAATCAGAGTTTATCTAAATCTAGCTTCCAAGGTTTGTACTAAACCTCATCTGATACCAACTGTAACGCCCCGACCCCAGTTATCCAGAGTCGGTGGATTATTTCATAACATTGGCATGATCACAAGAAAGATCAAATCTCAAAAGACCGATTAGTTTAGTAGCCTTAGAATCACTAGATATAATCATAAAGTTTTACATTACATCATAAAAATTAAAACTATAACAACATAGTCTCCATATTCCACACTCTTATCCCCTCATACTATCCCTGCAGGTCATTCATAATTTACTTTTTCACATCCTGGGAAAAATAAAACATAGAAAAGGGGTGAGCTCAAATTCCTAGTAAGGATAACAATATAGAGGAAACTTTCATGAATAAGAATAAACATTTAAGGTAATGTATAAATAAAACAAAAGACTTTTAAACTTGAACTTCAACATAGTATGGCCAAAATAAAATGAAATAATTTCATTTACTTATTCACATGGATAATCTACTAATCGAATAATTATATGCAATATCAATAACCACTTTCATAATGATGGAATACATAATGCCAGACTATCATAACCACATAGCCAAGGCCTCATGCCAAGACTACAAATAAGATTTTGTCAAGGCCTTGTTCCAAGACACTAGTTTGTCTCATGAGACCTACCGATGCATCGAGGAGCTATAGCGGACTCCACCCATCACTTATTAAGTCCAATGCATTCCAATATGAAAAGGTTTAAACATAACATAAACATTCGTATTAAAACTAGCATACGAAATGTAAATACTTCATCCATAAACCATGAATGGTATACAAATAACACATCCACAGTCAAACATATCACAAAACCTTCAATACAATATATAAGTTTTGTATCATAATAAATCAACTTCAAATAAGCGTAAAATACATCAAAGGATGTTGACATAGATGAAATTAAAACTCTTTTTAGAGAAATATCTCTTTCTATTTGGAAATCATTTAAGAGTCATATATTTATAAAATAAAACATTTTCTTTGAGAATATTATTATAAGCTTGTAAGAGAAGCTTCAGCGATTTTATAACATCAGAAAATAGCCGCACCCATCGTATAAGTTAAAAAAACATTCTTACATTAATTCTGTCGAAAAGGTTAAAAAGGACCTTGTTTGGAAAACGTTGGAAAGATTCCTTTATAAACCACTTATAAAAGTCAACAAGGGTATAAATGACTTTAACCCATATTATAGTAAATATTAAAAATGTTTTGAAATATATTTTTAAGAAACATAGATGTGGATGATAAAGAAGTCACAGTAGATAATCATGTATAAACAACCTCAGATAATGAATAGATTGTGAAATAACCCTTACCCTGTACTTTTCCTTGGTTAAGGGTAGGTTAAACTCATGTATAATGGTGAAATAATTTTTATTAAATTATACAAGAATCACATATATTAATATGATATCATATATGATCTTTTAACATTGATTTGTTAATAATATCTTAGTTTTATCGTTGTTTAGGGTGTTAACTTACTCGTTTTCTTTTATATGTTTTGTTATTTAAGCCATGTTTATCATGGATAGGTTTTATATTAATCATATCCATAATGATATCAAGTCCTTAGATACTATTATTAATCATCAAATGAGGATTATACTTGAATGGATACAATGGAGAATGAATCTCATCGCGTTCGTGGAGACGGTAGTCCGTACGTACGCACGAGCGACAATATCATTATTTTGATATTAAAATAATATCTAATTGGAGGGTATATCATATATACAAAATCATTATCATTTTATATTTATTATTTACATGAATTACACATCATTATTATACCCATCCAAATAATAATTTATTGAATAACAATTACACCACGACGTTGAGACGGTAAGCCGTAGGTACGCACGTATGGTGACATGTCATTCAAAGGATGGATAGAATACTGAATATGGTTGTACCATATTTATAATAACATCATAGTATATATAAGATACTGGAGTAATTATTTTAGAATGTGAATAACAAATAAAGAAGAAGTTGAATAAGAAAGGAACTTGAAAGAGGGTGGTGAAAACATTACCTCTTCTTCGGGTTCTTCCTTTTTATTTGATCAAAAAGGCTCCTTAGGTTGGCTTTCTGATCAAACTAAGGCCTCTAGGTTGAATTGAGGGAAGTTAAGAGAGTATTTGGGCATGTTTTTGGTGATCCAAAAGGCTTTGAATGTGTTAATTAGTGAGAAGGGGGAGTTCCCTTTTATAAGTGGGGTAAGGGGAACCTTTGGAAAAGCTAGAAATATTATTTTATAATAAATTAATATTCGATTTCTAATGGATCTGAAGTGTATTATTTAAATTTTAAGGTGGGGATAGGTCAGAAACAACTCAACCAATAGGATTTTGACAGGTTTGGGATACTATATTAACCTTATATTTAAGTATTAACTCTTAGTTAATTAGTTTCACTTTTACAATGTCTCTTTGTATTTTTATATTATATGATTAATAAACTTACAATATACATCCAAGCGACCCCCAAGTGGTCCATTAATGATACACCTATCATTATATAAGTCTCGTGGCCGAACCTTAGATTTTTAGGAATTTAATTTCAATTAATAATATAATATTTGTTTTAAAAATTATTTTATGTCAATTTTGACACTATTCAATAATTGATTTTTGTAAATATCATTACAGAATTATTACTTAAAATAAAGTTAATTAAATCAATCCTAACATTTCATATTATCCTATAAAATTATTGGTATTTATATAAAGTCTAAAATTACATTTATTTGGGTATTTATAATATCAATTATTCTAATTTTTCATTAATTAGGTAATTATTGCATCACCATTGTGTCATAAATAAATTAAATTATATAATGTCTAAAAATTATAAATAAAATATAATTATGTAGTAAATATTTTTATATTTATAATTAATATTTATAGTTGAAAATCCAACATATATAACCCTATGTAAAAATGGTTTTTCTAAAAGATATATGCTTATGTCATTTTTGTATTTATTTTAACTTAATTAAAATAAAGTGTCCCTATCACTTACAAGTGGCTCCATGGGGTCCCAAAATCGACCCAAAGATGACCATGGTCGGACATGTAACAACCAATAAGGTTAGGACACATTTTAGGGTAATTTTTTATTATTATAATATTATTTTTTAACCCATATTTATCGGATTTACCCTTTAACCATGGTAAATAAAATATTTACCGAAGTAATTATTCAAAATGTCTAAAAATAAAAGTTACCTATTTACACAATTTGAAAATCCTGATTCCAAATATGGGATCCATTTTTCCATATTCAAAATACAGAAGTGGTAGAAATTAATTTAAAATTAATTCCCGTTGTTAAAACAAAAAGCGTGTTTTTAAGAGATAATAAATATGAAAAGATTGACACTTGTTTATGTCCGGTTTAAGTTTGAAATTATGTACAATGACCAACATTTTATTAAATGGTAAAAATATATTCTAAATATACTTTAAAACCCCAAAAATTCATAATTTATCACTATTAATTATTTCGATTAAAAAAGTTGTTTTTAATTAAAATTCAGTGATTTTCACTATTCATCAAAATATGAAAGTTATCCGAAAAGTACCAAAATTTTACGTTTAGCTAAATTTGATACGCCGAATACAAAAATGAAGTCCATTTTGATAGATAAAATTTATAAAATTTCAAAAAGTAGGTATTACTATTCATAACGGCTAGTTTGATTGGTTGTAGTGTATGTTAGAACTCGAAGTTGCATACAACACACGTTACTGTATTATTCAAAGAGAAGTGTACCATAAAATCTTGGGGTGTTACAACTCTTGTAGGAGAGAGATTATTATGGTATCTCTCTATAGAAGCTATAAGTCCTTATGTTTTCATTCTAAGTAAGGATTATCAATCTACAATTCATGTGCATATTCATTATTTCATGTGGAGGATGTGGTGTGACCATGTGGATAAGGTGAATTTTTCTTTGATCAATGATAAAGAAACATATATAGTGTTTTATGGGCTCATACATATGAGGATATAACTAATTACTCATTATTTTCTAGTATTACCCTTGAATCATAGGATTTTGTGACCTTTCATCTTCCTACAGTTATGGAAGAGTATGTGGTTGTCCCCCCTATGGAAGTTTTTGTCTTAACTCTCCACCAATATATAGGATTTTGTATATACATGAACCTAGGGATAGCCTTGATATCTTCCCCCAACATATTTAATGGCTCTCATAGATCTTCATGAGCTAAAAGTATAGTTGGAGGATTTTCAGATAAAGGGATTTGTCAAAACCAGTGTGTCACCATGAGAAGCCTTGGTTTTATTATCCAAGAAGGTGAATGGAGGTTGAGGTTGTTTGTGGATTACCATCACATGAACTAGTTTAAAACCAATAATATGTACCCACTATTGATATTTAATGACCCCTTTAACTAATTTAATATGTTGAGTAGGTATCTATGGTTTAACTAAAATTAGGTTATCAGTAACTCTGAGTTTAGGATGAGAATGAACCAAACACAGTATTCTTCTGTTTCTATGGTCCCTAAGAGTACTTAGTGAATCCCTATAGTGTGTAAAACATCCAACTAGTGTTAACAGGACTCATGAACCAAATATTTCAGCCTTTCTTAATTCATATCACGGTAGTCTTCATTAATGAAGTCATGGTGTACTCAACATTAGTGGAGGATCACATGAGACACTTGGGGGTAGTTCTAAGAATACAATTATAGAACTATATTTATGTTAATATATTTATGTGTCATTTCTAGAATTGATATTTCCACTTTATAATACATCTCATCTCCAAAGAAAGTGAATTAGTAGACTTCGTGAATATTGAGGCAGTGTTAACTTAGGATCCACCTAAGAGTTTCAGTAAGGTGTGGAGCTTCCTTGGGTTTATATCGGATATTTGTATCTAATTTATCAAATATTTTAGTATCCTTGTCTACTTTGACCTGAAATAGGAAAACATTTGTGTGGTATAAGAAATTCCAATAGTATATTTAGGAGTTTTAGAAAAAATTTACAAGTTCCCTCATCTTTAGACTACCAGGGGAGGTCATTGAATATGTAGTGTTCTTTGATGCCTCCATAATAGGGATTGGATGTGTTTATATGAAAAAGAAGTAAGTGATTTCCTATGGGTCCCATTAGTGGAGAACATATGAGAAGGACTACTCTACCCATGATCTAGAGATTGTAGTGGTGGTCTTAATCCTAAATATTTGGCATCATTACCTTATGGGGTAGTTATTTATTTTCAATTACAACCACAAGAGACTCAATTATATCTTCTTATATAAGGATATAAACTTTAGATAGAGGTGGTGACAAGAGTTACTCTAATATTATGACTTTTATATAGTTTATACTCTAGGGGAAGTGAGTGTGATGGAAGATACTCTCCTTATAAGATCCTATTCATAGCTACTAAGCCACGAATTGGTGTAGTTTTCCTCATTGAAATTTTCCTTAGTGGATAAGAATGGTGAATATTACCTCAAATCAATAGTTTTTACTCACCTTCTTCTACATATTATTATGGGGGATTAGCTTATAGATACTGGCTATAAGACCTTGAATGTTCAAATATCCACTAGAAATACTCTTGATTGACTTTATAATAGTGGTGAGAACATTATTCTTTTCATAGGATAGATATTGGTACCAGTGATGCTTTATAAATAGGTTTTGTTTAGTATCATATTTCATGATTAGGTTTACATCCAAGATTTTTGAAGACATACCAAGACTTTTGGCATCATTTCTCATGCTTAGGGAGGAATAATTATGTATCATCATTTTCCTCTCGATTCCTCAAATTTTAATAGCTAATGGTTGAGCACCAGGTTCCAACAGGTTTGGTTAAACGCCTTGAGGTGCTAGATTGGAAGTGGTATGGTATCTATATAGACATTTTAATAGGGCTTCCACAGTTATATAGAGGGAACAATTCTTTCCAAGTGATTATATATTTACTCACAAATTCATCCCAATTCCTATCCATCTTAGAGAAGATATCATTAGATATACTGGGACAAATTTATATGTTCAATATAGTTTGAATTTATAGATTTCCCTTGATAATTAATTCAGACCATAATGATTTCATCATGTCGCAATTATGGAGATGATTCCAGGAGGCCTTTGGGACTTAATTCTGTTTGAGCATGGTATTTTAACCCCATACCGATGGCCAACTGAGTGGACCATTCTGGTTCTATATGATATATTAAGGGCCTTTTAGTTAAACTTTTTCTATAAATGGGAGGATTTCCTACCCATGTTGGAATTTTCATATAACAATAATTACTATTCCACTATAGATATGGATCCATTATAGGCCTTTCATAGGAGACCCTGTAGGTTACCACTATGCTATAATGATCTAGAAGATCCCTCATTTATGGGCCCACACTTGGTGAGATATACATTAGATAATGTGAGGATCATATAGTAGTGGATGAGGACTATATAGATCCATCAGAATTATTATGAAAACTAATGGGAGAGGCCTTTGGAGTTTGAAGAGCAAGACCATGTGTTACTGAAGGTCTCACCTCAGCAGGGATTATGATGATTTAGATGGGGTAGAAAGTTATCTCTGAGGTTCATTGGCCCCTTCTTTGTACTGCTTGGGATTTTCAAGTTGGTGTACTACTTGACCCTACCACCATAGTTAGACCAACTACACAATGTCTTCCACGTGTCGCAATTGAGGATAAATGTGCATAACCCATCACATGTTATCGACTAGGTAGAGATAGAAATTGGTAATGGATCAACCTTTATAGAGTAACTATTATAGATCAAGGGTCGGTAGAAGAATATACTTCATGGGTTAGCAATTCCCATAGTATATATTCAATGACAGAATGAGAATATTTAGGAGAGCACCTAGGAGTAGGAGAACCATATGCGATCTTAGTATCCTCATCTTTTTTAGTATCCTTTTTTATTTTTGGGATGAAAATCCCTAAGGTGGGGATAATAGTCTATTTAGAGACATCCGATAAATTAGGAATGATACATAGAAGATTATCATGGACCCCTAAGGTGGGGGAGAATATAACAAATCTATTTTTTCCATATAAAATGTTGAAATATTTAAAAGAGTATTTTTTAGTCGGGGTACTAAGTTATTGTGAGATTCTAGGGTCTCAAGAGGCTAGATATTGATTTGATAAAATATTAAACATATTATATAACATACATATAGATTTTATAAAATAATTTAATAAATATAAAATAGAGTCTTGGATTGATAATTTAAGGCCTCAGTTAAATCTGAAATATGTGTTTTACCCTAGCCATGACATAACTTTTTTTGGCATCGAGTGTTTTATTAAAGTGAATTCTTGGGCACAAGTAATGAAATAAATAAATTAAATTTATCTATTTATCATTTAATTTTTTTCACATAATAATCACTCTATAAAATACCAGTTATACATAAACCCTACGGTTAGCCAAATAACCCTTGTATTATTTATAGTGTCATCAAGGTGAGTTTGTAATATGAAAATGGGATCAAGGATCAAAGATCAACTTTCCCAGAGATTTTTTAAGCTAGAAAAGTTCATAGATCACACCAAAAATAAATAAATGTGATCGTTATTCATTTTTTATTGATCCAAGTTTTGGAATTTGTGTATATTGGTTTAATTCCCCCATTTGTTTATACCTTGAACAATGTGAATAAATTCCATTAACATAATTATTTATGGGTTGATCATGGATTTTGGGTTTAGGTTTATCTTCCTAGAAATAGGAATTGAAGTCACATGATTGTTATTCCTATTTAAAACTTCTAATAGAGATGGATTGAGGCCAACCCAAAAAATGGCAAAGGTTTATTCCATGTGTTTTTGGATTTTGTATTTCTCCCCCCAATTATCATGCATTCATCATTGGAACTCACTTTGGGAATTTATTGGACAAAAACATGGTGTATAATTGTAGAAATTTTGTTTTTTGGTGCAATGAATCATCAACGCGGGTTTGGGTTCGTGATCGATGGAGAGATCAAGGAACATGATGATGATAAGGGATCCATTTGGTGTTGAAATGTTTTTCCATCATCTATAGTTTGTAATTTTAGCAATGGAGTATGATGGGGATCAATTCTCAAGTGAATTGGTTGGTAGGAATCCTTCTGCCAGTGATGGAGGGAATTGGTTACCGCTAGATTTAGATTCTATGAGAATAAACATGGATGCATTGGAAGATGAAAATTTGTAGTATGAAGATTCATGAAGTTTCAAGACTTCTGGAAAAATATTGATATACACGTTATGTATTCTAATGAACACTTTCCCTATAGTCCCTTATCTATTGCATCTAGTGTTTTGAAAATATAAAAAATCGCATTCCATGTGAGACATACCACACATCATGTGACCCATTCCCAGTTACACGGTGTGTACCATTCATGTACATGGGAAGGGACACAGCCAGGTATACAGGCATGACTGGAGTGCACAGGCATAGCCTAATACTCAAACAAGGATAGAGTACCTTAACATAGCATGGTACATAGACATGAAGAGAGTACCGGGGAAGTTCCTTGTACACTAGAATGACCAGAGTATACAGGAATGACCCAATAATCAGACACTCATAGGTACCCTGATATGTCCAGGTACATAGGCATGACCATGGTATATGGGAATGATACAATGTAAACGAGTATGGGTTGTAGTAAACTAGAATAACTAAGGTAGACAATAAATTCCATGTACACATAGTATATTCCATGCAATTTTCTACAAGTAGTTTTAGGCCCCTCTTCTCTTTAGTCTTGATAAGTCACAATAGGGTGTGCCCTCTTTTTCTGTTCCTATGATGGTTCGGTGAGGAATTATGTCCTGATCATAGGATGTGATCCCCTCTATGGGATTAGTCACATATAGAGTAATAGAATAAATTTTTTTGTATTGTGGTATGATCATCTATCACCCTATCTATTCTTCCATTTGTGGGGTTTTAGTAATTGTCATGAACAATTTACATGGGCGTACAGTCTTCTATATTGAAGGTTAATCTTATCTGGGTTTCAGCAATCCCCCAGAGGACCTAGGTGATATACCATATCTATGTATTTAGATCTTCATATTTATATCATGTACATATTATTATCATGGCCTAATGAGAATAATCTCTTGAATGAGTTCTATCGGTGTTATCAAAACTAGGGAGTGAGTTCTCCCAAATGATTTTTACCTTTAAATCCTTGATAAAGAATCCTAGTATGCTCGTATGGTAGTGATTTTACCTTGATACTTAGTTTCTATCTTGAGTATTTATAGTTTATTATTGTTGTGTCTCATATTCTTAGTAACATGCCTTTGTGAGGATGATTTGAATACTCAATTGATGTCTTATGTTTGGGGATTTTGGGATGTCATAATGGGTATTTTTATACTCACCCCAAAATTGGATCAGCCTACACATGTCATGTATTATGCATATGATAGGTCTTTTGATGGTGTCTTAGGTGGACCATGAGTAGGTATAGCATTTTTATCTAGATAGACTACGGTTCAAACTAGGTGTTTCCATTAATATCATTCCACTCTTTTCTAGTAGGTTTAACTCTTTTTACAACTTTGGTGAGCTTGTATTTGGCCCTTTATTCATTTTTGTACTTTCTTTGTACTCTTATGTGGGATATAGATGTATAAATGCATTATCAGTATCACTTTTATTCTATAATTAATAATTTTATGAGTATTTAGAGATGTGTACATGTGTATAGTGACCTTATTATAAGGCCTCCCATGTGTAAGATATTCCTACTTTATGTTGGTCACTAACCTCATGTCTACTGGAGGTGGGGTCAAGATATTACACTTGGCTTACCACTGTCCAGGAGGACCTTGGTGGGTAAGGTTATGATATATTCAATTATTTTATCATAATTATATAAATTAATTTAGTTTCATGGATTCATAATAATCAATTGAAGATGGTGTGATTAAATCGATTAAAAAGAAATTACGCATTTATGGGTGGATGGGTCATCGATGATACATTTTTCATAAGAAATGGTTTAAATGGGAAAGACCAATCTAATTTCAACTCTTATAGTCCAACCAAAGGTAGTAGAATAAAATAATAATAAAGTTGAAAAAAATAGATGTGAAAAAAATATTTTATGAATACAATCTTTAGAACATGGAAGAGGAGTAGGAGAGCATTATTGATGAGATCCTTACTTGAGTGATTCCTTCAATAAATAGTGAATATAATTAAAATGGTATTACTTTTCCAATGATATCAATCCCCAAATACATGAATCATACCCTCTAAAGGATAATAATATCAATTTATAGAGTGAAGGGGATACTAGGGTGGAAGATTAACAATTAGAAAGATAATTCTGAAATTCATGCCACATCATTAACCCTTAAAATGCTAATCCAAAGTTTTTTCTAGTTGAAAGAATTTTTATAAATTTATTTTTCTAATTCTTATCCAAATTTGAGCCTAATAAGAGCTCATAATAAGATTTTATCATATAAATAGTGATTTAAGGTCTAACCTATTTCATTCATCGCAACTTTGGCTTCATTGAAACTTTCAACCCTCAAAACATGAGATTCATATTAAATTATATAAAAATATTCATAAAATATTGTTTATAATGTGACTAATAAATTTAAGATTAAAATTAAACACACTTAAAAATTTATAAAAATATAAAAAGGTGATATAGAAACGTTAAAATTGTAATTTTACTGTAATTTTATATTTAATGATCAAATTTATTATTTTTATTGAATAATCACTTAGAAATATTTTTTATTTCATTAAATCATTAATTATAAATAAATTATTCAATAAAATAATGGTTTATCAACTCCCAAAAACTTACCCTTTTTTACTCCTAAGTAAAAAAATCATTTAATATTCTTATAAAATTCCCATAAAAATCAACAATGATATAATTTTCCAATAATATTTCCAAAATACAATTCATTATGTCTTATTAATGAAAAACAGTTTCCTTTAATTTTCTTCAATCACATTTAAAATTATTCAACTTGAATAATCCATCTATAACCCAATCCTAACCAACCATGCTTATAAATTCATATCACACTACACACAAGTGACATGTATTTAAGAGTTATACTCAAACCTTAAGAACATTATCATAACCATAGTCTTGCAATGATTCTAAAATATATACCCCATAAAGATAAAAATCAACATAAATCAATAAGACATCATAATAAGGCTCAAATGAGTTTGAGGTGGAGGGTAGGTACTCATGATGTGAAACAAAATAAATCTAAAAAAATGAGGGTAAACATTACAATATAATGCTTGAAAATAAAATGATAATTTTAATGAAATAATACTCTCCCAAAATATAATTTAATCTCTCACACTTCCAAAAGATCAAGTTAAAGGCTCATGATCTATGAAATCGTACTGAATGAGGACCCTATCTTGTTGGGTGATTTTTTTATTTTTTGTCTTTTTTATTTTTTTCCCTTTTCTATATCTTTTTTGTGGAAATTTTGACTAGAGATAAGTCTCATATAAACCAATAAACCTCAAATGATATTAAGATCATCAATATGGTAATGTTTATTTTCGACTTACAATAAGATATAACCCTTTTTTTCTTTTTTCTTCTTTTTTACCTTTTTCAATATGAGGGATAAATAATGTAATGTAATGAATTGGTAACCTTGAACCTTTAACATTTCCCATGACAACACAAAATCACATTGTTTCAATTAAAATCATCCATTTCCACCATGTACGAGCTCTCTCCTATACTTAACTCATCGACTATTGTGAAAAACAACAATATTAGGGTAAAAAATGATAAAAAACAAATCTCGTAATAATGTTATCCCTATAATTCCCATTTATGTATTATGCTGGATTAAATATATAAAAAAATAAAAAGGTTTTTCATAAGGATAAGGGATTCAAAACAAAAATTGTCTCGGTCATATTAATGTGACTTTGTTCAATCATACCTTTGAAAAGATATAATGAAAGTTTTGGTAGGAAAAAATTCCTGAGTATCTCTCACAAAATGAGTATTAAAAAGAATATGATAATTTTGGTTTATAATGCCTCACAATATGGGGAAAATTTGTTAAATTTTTCATGGGTATGCATATCAAAAACTAGTTAATGTCAAAAAAATGATTCAAATTCAATTTCCAAGATAATTTTTTGAGATCAATAAAAATTTAAAAATATAATTTTTAACAAATCAATTTAATTTAATAAAAATAAATTTAGGGGTGAAAATGATAGTAGATATTTATTTTAGGCCAAATATCATAAAAATGAAAAAAAAAGAAAAAATCAAATAAAAATATCATAATTATAAAAATTCTACCTCAAATTATATCCCTTACTCTGTACTTAAAATATTTCATTGTCATAAATATAACCCAATGGAAAGATATTTTAATAGGAAATAAATAATTTAAATTAGGGAAAATAACATAAAAGATATGGTTTAAGGAAAAACCTATTGGTCAAATGTGCTTATGGGATCATGTAGCATATTTACATCAATTGTATTTGTTTGGAATCCTTCAATATACTTATTCAATTAGTTCCCATTGACATTAAATATTCTTCTTGTGACCCCCTCTATGATATCCACTACATTATAAGGAAAAATCTTAGATATTATATAAGGGATTATCCATCTAGAGCACTATATACCAGGAATAATCCACAATCATGAAATATAGAGGGATTTTTATCCTATATAAAATTCCCTTTATTGTATTATCCAATCATGGTTTACTTTTTACCATTCATTGTAAATCCTTGATTTCTCATATAATTACACTTGGGTCTCCTCAATATTATTAATTTTTAACTTCCTTTGTTGTCTTTATTGGGATAAATACAAATTTAATTCATTTATTTCCCAATATTCTCAATAATCTACCTCTATGGGAAGGCAATTTTTTTTACACAAATGATTCATTATTGGGACATGCTTATAGGAGTTTTGAGTTTCATCCTATAATACCAATGTTCATTATCAATAACATAATCCAATCCTTCCTATTTGGTTGCATATTTTTTCTAAAATTTACATTAGGTCTTGATTTGAGACTTCATACGGTCTATTTTTTGGGGGTGGTAAGGTGTTTATGTTTTGTGTTTCACCCCAAAATTCCAAAGGAGGAAACCAAAATTATTTTTCAAGAAGTTTTTCCCATGATCACTAATGATCATCATCAGTATTGTAAACCTAAACAAACTAATCCCTAAAAAAATAAACTACAAAATTAGAATCATTAATCCTTGTGGATTTATCCTCCACCCATTTCCTAACATAGTAAAATTAAAAATAATTTAAAATAATCCAAAAAATTAGGAAAATTATCCATGAAATTAATACTCCAAATAATAAAAATTTCATAGATAAATTTGGGTTGTTGTGGTATATCATGTATGTTATAAAATTTTCAGTGTGTTGGAAATGTTAACATGACTTAAAGAACTAATGTGAATCATAGAAAAAACTAGTCCAATATATTCTTGATTCAAAGACCTTACTAGCTATTAATTAGAGGCTAAAGTTTCTACTCTAAAAAAATTATTCCATATGTTTAGAATAAATAAAATATTACAATCATGAAAGTATCCCACAATGACTTGGTCTCTGTTAATGCATAAAGGTTATAGATTATCCCATACATAAAACCTAGACTCTTTTTCAATAGTTCATATTTTGATTTGTTTATGTTTAAAATAATTTTATATTAAACCATGTAATTAAATAAATTAGTAAAACAGTAATGTGTACCTAAGAGGAACTAGATATTCTCAATAGTAAAACTATCCCAAATTGGTACCTAGTTTGGGGCATAATACTCAGACCTATGAGTGATCGTGTTAATATCATATACCACCAAGTTCTCTAACCCTTTATTTTTATTTATCTTTATTAAGAATATTTAATAAGTATTATATAATGGATAAGTATTACATTTAAATATATTTTATTCAAGAGGTATCTTAAAGATGCAAAATTTATGAAAAAAAACTACTTTAGATGCTAATAAGTAAGAAAATAATTTATCTGAAGAAACAATAAGAGTAAGAAACTCTATTTATTTGATTTTGTAGTTCTATTAGGATGAATCCAGTGCCTTTGAAGCATAAGAAATCACATTTGGCTGCCCCTCCACCCTTTATTATAAGACATATCAATGTGTAAAATTTTAGCGTTATACATAAGATCACATGGAAGCTCTAACCATAGAGGATTTATGGTTAGGGAATTGGTGAGGCTCTTATTTAGTTCATCAAAGGCTTCCCTATAAGAACAAAAAAAAATACAAAATCATAATCCTTTTTAAGTAATCATGATAATGATAAATCATACTGAAATATCATATGAATCATTGATAAAATCAAATATATCCTAATAAATATATAACATCACACACATATGTTGGATATGTAAAGGATGAAATAATATCTAACATGGATGTATCAACATTAATACCATACCTATAAACTATATGAATTGGGTAAATACCTTTATCTACCATGAAATGGCATATTACAATGTTAAAAAACATATATTTCTCATGTAAATGATGAAAAAAATTATGAAAACTTAAGATACACTCATCAAATATGTAACGCCCTGACCCTAGTTACCCAGAGTTGGTGCATTATTACATAACATTGGCATGATCACAAAAGATCAAGTCTCTAAAGAGCGATTTGTTTAGTAGCCATGGAAACACTAGATACATTCATAAGTATTACATTGCATCATAAAGTGAAGAACTAAAACAACATAGTCTCCATAGTCCACACTCATATCCCCTCAGACTATCCCTGAAGGTCAGTCATAAAATACTTCTTCATATCCTGGGAAAAATAAAACATAGAAAGGGGTGAGCTCAGATGCATAGTAAGGATAACCATATGTCAGAAACTTTCATAAATAATAATAAACAATTAAGGTAATGTATAACTAAAACAAAAGCCTTTTAAACTTGAACTTTATCATAATATGGAAAAAAAATAAAATGAAATAATTCCATTTACTTATTCACATGGATATTCTACAAATCGAATAATCACATGCAATATCAATAACCACTTTCATAATTATGGAATGCATAATGCCAGACTATCATAACCACATAGTCAAGGCCTTGTGCCAAGACTACAAATAAGATTTTGTCAAGGCCTTATTCCAAGACACTAGTTTGTCTCATGAGACCTACCGATGTATCGACGAGCTATAGAGGGCTCCACCCGTCACTTACTAAGTCCAATGCATTACTCATATGAACAGGTTTAAACATAACATAAACATTCGTATTAAAACTAGAATATAAAATGTCAATACATTCTCCACAAACTATGGATGGTATAAAAGTAACACATCCACAGTCAAACATATCACAAAACCTTCAATACAATATGGAAGTTTTTTATCATAATAAATCAACTTCAAATAATCTTAAAATCCATCAAAGGATGTTGACATAGATGAAATCAAAACTATTTGAGGGAAATATCTCTTTTTTGAAATCATTTAAGAGTCACATAATTATAAAAGAAAACATTTACTTTGAAAATATTCTTATAAGCATATAAGGGAAGCTTAGACGATTTTATAATGGTGGAAAATAGTCGCACCCACCGTATAAGTTAAAAAGGACATTCTAACCTTAATTCTATCGAAAAGGTTAAAAAGGACCTTGTTTGGAAAATGATGGAAATATTCCTTTATAAACAACTTATAAAAATTCAAACAAGGTTATAAATTATTTTAACCCATAGTCTATAAAATAGTAAGAATATTTTGAAATACATTTTTAAGAAACATGGATGTGGATGATAAAGAGGTCTCAGTAGATAATTACGTATAAATAACCTCGGATAATGAATAGATTGTGAAATAAACCCTTACCTTGTACTTTTCCTTGGTCGAGGGTAGGTTAACCTCTTGTATAATGGTTAAATAATTGTTATTAAATTATACAAGAATCATATACATTAATATGATATCATATATAATCTTTTAAAATTGTTTTGTTAATAATAACTTAGTATTATCGTCGTTACGGGTGTTAACGGATTAGTTTTCCTTTATATTTTTTGTTATGTGAGTCATATTTTGTTATGGATGGGATGTGTCTTATTCTTATCCAGAATGATATCAAGTCTTTAAAAATTATTTTTAATCTTCTAATGAAAATTAATCTTGAATGGATACGATGGGGAATGAATATCATCACGTTTGTGGAGACGGTAATCCGTACGTATGCACGAGCGACAATAGAATTCATTTGATATTAAAATAATATATAATTGGATGGTATATCATATATACAGAATCATTATCATTTTCTATTTATTATTTAAATGAATTACACATCATTATTATACTCATCTGAATAATAATTTATTGAATCACAATTACACCACGACGTGGAGACGGTAATCCGTACGTACGCACGTATGGTGGCATGTCATTCAAAGGATGGATAGAATAATGAATATGGTTGTACCATATTTCTAATAAAATAACAGTATATAGAAGATACTTTAGTTATTATTTTCTAATGGAAATAACAAAGAAGAAATAAGTGGAAGAAGAAAATAACTTGAAAGACTGTGGTGAAATTATTACCACTTCTTCGGGTTCTTCCTTTTGATTTGATCAAAACAGTGCCTTGAGTTGGCATTATGACTAAAGGAAGGCCTCTATGGTGAAGTTAGGGAAGTTTAAAGGATATTTTGGCAGGGGTTGGCCGAGACAAATGGATTTGAAGATATAAATTAGAGAGAAGGAGAGTGCCCTTTTATAAGAGGGGTGAGGGGCACCTTAGGAAAACTAGAAATATTATTATATAATAAAAACATTTTTGGTTTCTAATGGCTTAAAAATGGATTATTTAAAGGATAAGGTGGGTATGGGTCGAAAAAAACTCAACCAATAGGTTTTAGACAGGTTTGGGTCACTATATTAAACTTAACTTTTAGATTTAACTCTTAGTTAAATAGTGTTATATTTACCATGTCTCTTTTTATTTTTATATTATATCGTTAATAAACTTACTATATACTTCCAAGAGAATCCCAAGTTGTTCATTAATGATACACCTATCATTATATAAGTCTTTTGACCGAGCCTTAGGTTTTTGGAAATAGAATATCAATTAATAATATAATATTTGTTTTAAAAACTCGTTTATGTCAATTTTGATACTATTTGGTATTTCATTTTTTCTAAATTCCTAACAGCATTATTACTTCAATAAAATTCATATAACCAACCCTTATATGTCATATTAACCTATAAAATTAGTTTAATTCATAAAAACTCTCCAATTTCATTTTTTTGGATATTTATAATATGAATTATTTTAATATTTCATTAATAAAGTAATTACTGCATCACCATTGTGTCATAAATAAATTAAATTATTTAATGCCTAAAAATTATAAATAAAATACAATTATGTGGGAAAGTATTTTATATTTCTAATAAATATTTATAATCGAATTGATCTTATGTATAACCCTATATTAAAAATGTTTTAGTTATTAATCTTTGATTTTAACTCTTTTAACTCTTCTTTAAATTAAATAATAATAAATGTCCTAATCTAATCCAAGTGGAACAAATAGGTTCATATTTTATTCCTAATCTTGTTTTTGGTCGAATTATACTTATCCAGTAGAATTAGTACATGTTTTTGGGTAATAATAATATCACTTTTACTCTTAAATACACTATTTATTTTTAACCGTGGTAAATAAAAGAAAAAAGTTACTATTCAGAAAAAATTATGTTTATCTTATTGAACCATATTTTACTCCTTTATATTAACCGTGTCTCTTGGATATTAAAAATTACACTCACATAAGAGGTAAAATTATGTTTTATGTGAATTTACAAATTCTCCTAGGAGATGGGTAAAAGACGGTGAAAAGTTCAATAAAATTTTTATATATCTAAAATTATTATAAACTGAATCCAATGAATTAAATTGTACTTATATAAGTATTATGTATCTATTTTGACCTAAAATAAATTTAAATAAAATAAATAATTATTTAAATAAAAATTCGGTTTTAAACTATAACTAAGTGTTTTTCACTATTCATCAAAATTTGAAAGTTTTCAGAAAAATACCAAAAATTCACCCTAGTCTAATTTCAATATTCTGAATCCAAAAATGATGTCTATTTTACCAAATTCAAAACATATAATTTTCATTTAATAATTTAAAATCAATTCCCGTTGTCAAAACCAAAAGGCGTATTGTTTAGAAATAATAACTATCAAAAGATTGACACTTGTTTATGTCCAATTTCAAATTAAAAATAATTACAATGACTATAATTGGATTAAATGGTAAAAATATAATCTATTTATACTTCCAAACCATTAAAATGTAAAATTTAACACTATAAATTATTTTGATTAAAAAAAAATTCAGTTAAAATATAGTATTTTCACTATTCACCCAAATATGAAAGTTATCAGAAAAGAACCAAAAAATTATTGAAACTAAATTCTTATGTATTGATTCTAAATAAGATGTTTTTTTGTCAAATTTAATATATAAAATTTTCAAATATTGGATTTAAAAAGGGTCCACCATTAAAAGGTGGTAAAAGTGCATTTTCTTTGAAAAATAAATCTTTTATCTGAAAAAAAAAATTAATCTGTTCTTACATTATGAATAAAAAAACTCATAATATGGATTATAAAATTATAAGGATTATATAAAGTTCAAAATTCAGTTAATAATATTCATAACTGCTTTTGAACAGCTAGTTTGGTAAGTCATGGTGTGCTTAAACTCGGTGTTGCGTGTAGTTCAAGTTATTGAATTACTTTGAAGAAATAATGTACTAGGAAATCCTGGGATGTTACATCCTTCCCTCCTTCAATAAATTGTGTCCTCGCAATTTGAAATTGTTCTTCTAAAATAAAAGGTTGAAAATAGAACATACCTTTGTGGGAAAACCCACATCGGAAATTGGGTTAATAGAATTTAGTCTTAATAAGAGGGAAAGGGGAATGAAAAAGAAACCACCAAATTATGATCTCGATTAGGAGAACATTGGTGGAAATTATAGACACATAATTGGAGAAAAAACAAAAATATTTATAGGGAGTGATTGAGGTCATCAGTCACAAACAACTGTAGAATTGAGGGCCTCCAAGCCATCAATCTATGATGATTTAAAATACCATCGGTTCAACAAAAATTAAGGTATTAGGATAACACATTTTTGGTTTTAAGTTCCCTTCCCTAAAGTTTAATAATTAATTTATCCATAAAATAAGAGGAATGTATATATATATATACTTGAAAAGTAGAGTTTCATCTTTCAACTAATTCCTACCACAAACTCATCTTTCACTCTAAAAGATTTCAAAAAAAATTATTCTATTTATCCTAATCTAATAGGGTTCCAAAAATAATGAATTTATAATTCACATATATTACCCTTTAAAAAAATAAATTAAATTATACAATCCAGGTACTTCACGTAGTCCAGTGGTAGGAGATAAATCACAATCGCACTATGGTTGTGATTTTGATTCCCGCAGCTTTGTCTGATGCGATGGGTTGTCACACGGTCTGCGTGTTGTTGTTTTATAAAAATCAAAAAATAATCTTTCAAACATAATCCATTCCAACCATTAAACTTATCCAAAATACTTCTATCCAAACTCGTAGTCAAAAATTTATAAGGAAGTTAAACACAACGAAGATCTTTTTTTCATGTAATAACATGTGAACACCTTCATCATGTATTATTTTAAAACATGGTAACACCCTGAATTACCATCAAACCTTATTGATTACATTCATGCTCCCTTATTCCTTATAGAATACTAGATATACTTATTCCATCCAAAAATGTTATAAACTCCAAAAATGACGGAATATACAAATCATTAATCAGTTTGAAGGTAGTCAAGAATATCCAATATAATTTATCCAAATCGAACATGTATTGTTCCAAAATCACTACCTCAGTATCATAACCGTATTATGGTTTATCATACTCACAACCATATATTTTCAAAAAAAATTAACCAACTATTGAGTCACTTTTCTTGGTTCCACACAATCTCAAGTCCTTAAAAAAATATTATTGTAGTACAATCCTTATATACTTCATAGTTATTATAACCAGTACATCATTGATACAACACTCAACTGACATAATTATTTAATAAAAACATAAGAACTCTAATCATTCCTCCTCATATGTGGTATTATCATAACATGATTACTATCCAATATCATCATTTAGGGATTACTCTGATGATTTGGACATTAGTTTGCGTAGTGTCCCAACTCCTTGCAGATGAAGCATTGTACATTTGAAACCTTTTTCTTACCCTTGCAGTCACGTACTTGGTGTCCTTTTTCTCCACACTTATAACAAACTCTCATTCCCTTCAGGAAAGTTCCACAGTGTTTCTTCCCACAGTTATCACATATGGGAAGATTCTTCTTTTCCCTCTTCCCTTTATCCATCCTTCTCTCTTCCATCCTTTTCTTCTCTTGCTTCCCTTCAAAGCCATAGGACTCAGAGAATTATTTGCTTATCTTATTAACACATGATACTTTTTCTTCATATGTTGATAATACATGGGAGACTATTTCCCTTATAAATGTTGGATTAATATCATCAAAATTATGATCCTTCTTACTCTTTGGATCATACGTATTGCTTGAATTCACATTACTTCTACTGGGCGCCATTTCTAAACAATGGCATACACTAGATTAGTTTATGAATCGAAATACAAAAATACAAACTTGTAAAACACTTAACATAGATTGAATAGTTTATGGATATAATTCATAATCATAAAAATGTTTTCCTTGAGGAAGTATATACTCATAAACCCGTCATAATGTTTTGTAAAGAAAATGAGAATTATCCAAAGCATATCCCTCGGGAGTGTCATAACCAAGAGTGCAGCAAGGCCCGTTGTCATGCACCAGTTCCTATTCGAGTCTAGATCAAAGCGATGTTTTCGTATTTTACCCCTAGGTACATCTGTGCTAGATCTACCTCTACCTACTCGTATCCAGACAAGAATGTATTTCTCAGAAAACTCACAAAAACTCTACAATACCAAAATTTTAGTAAGTTATTCTATAGTAATCCTCAAAGTCCACATTTGGTATATGTTCTCTAATCAGATTTTATGTAAATATAGATTCCAGGGTTTGTACTAAACTTCCTATAATACCAACTGTAATGCCCTGACCCCAATTACCCAGAGTCAGTGCATTATTTCATAACATTGGAATGATCACAAAAAATCAAGTATTGAAAGACTGATTAGTTTTGTAGCCTTGGAAACTCTAGATACATTAATAAGTCTTATATTACATCATAAAGAAAAAAACTACAACAACGTAGTAGCCATAGTCCACATTCATATCTCCTCAGACTATCCCTGCAGGTCATTCATAAATTACTTCTTCACATCCTGGGAAAAATAAAACATAGAAAGGGGTGGGCTTAGATTCTCCATAAGGATAACAATATAGTGGAAACTTTCATAAATAAGAACAAACATTTAAGGTAATGTATAACTAAAAAAATCCTTTTAAACTTGAACATTATCATAATATGGAAAAAATAAAATGAAATAATGTCATTTACTTATTCACATGGATATTCTACTAGTCGAATAATCACATGCAATATCAATAACCACTTTCATAATGATGGAATGCATAATTGTAGACTATCATAACCACATAGTCAAGGCCTTGTGACAAGACTACAAATAAGATTTTGTCAAGGACTTTTTATAAGATACTAGTTTGTCTCATGAGACCTACCGATGCATCAAGGAGATATAGCAAGCTCCACCCGTCACTTACTAAGTCCAATGCATTCCTCATATAAACAGGTTTAAACATAACATAAACATTCATATTAAAACTAGCATATGAAATTTCAATACTTTATTGATAAACCATGAATGGTATAAAAGTAACACATCCACAGTCAAACATATCACAAAACCTTCAATACAATATGGAAGTTTTGTATCCTAATAAATTAACTTCAAATAATCTTAAAATCCATTAAAGGATGTTGACATAGATGAAATCAAAACTATTTGAGAGAAATACCTCTTTTTTGAAATCATTTAAAAGTAACATAATTATAAACGAAAAGATTTAATTTGAAAATATTCTTATAAGCTTGTAAGGGAATCTTCGACGATTGTATAAAGGCGGAAAATAGCTTCACCTGCCGTATAAGTTAAAAAGGACATCCTTACCTTAATTCAGTCAAAAAGGTTAAAAAGGACCTTGTTTGGAAAACAATGGAAATATTTCTTTATAAAAATCTTATTAAAATTAAAAAAAATGGTACAAATGACTTTAAACCATAGTCTATAAACTAGTAATAATGTTTTTAATTACATTTTTAAGAAACATTGATGTGGATGATAAAGTGGTCCTAGTAGAAAACTACGTATAAACAACCTTGGATAATTAAGAGATTGTGAAATAAACCCTTACCTTGTACTTTTCCTTGGTAGAGGGTAGGTTAACCTCCTGTATAATGGTGAAATAATTTTTATTAAATTATAAAATAATCATATACATTAATGTGATATCATAGATGATCTTTTAACATTGTTTTGTTAATAATATCTTAGTATTATCATCGTTTCGGGTGTTAACAGATTCATTTTCCTTTATATTATTTGTTATGTTAGTCATAATTGTTATGGATGGGATTTATCTTATTTATATCCATAATTATATCAAGTCTTTGAACATTATTTTTAATTTTATAATTAAAATTACTCTTGAATGGATACGATGGGGAATGAATCTCATCGCGTTTGTGGAGACAGTAATATGTATGTATGCACGAGCGACAATATAATTTTTTTGATATTAAAATAATATATAATTGGATGGTATATCATATATACCGAATCATTATTATGTTATATTTATTATTTACATGAATTACACATCATTATTATACCCATCCAAATAATAATGTATTGAATAATAATTACACGACGTGGAGACGGTAATCTGTACATACGCACGTATAGTGACAAGTCATTCAAAGGAAGGATAGAATAATGAATATGGTTGTACCATATATATAATAAAATCACATTATATAGAAGATATTGGAGTTATTATTTTATAATATAAATAACAAAGAAAGAAGAAGTGGAAGAAGAAAAGAACTTGAAAGTGGGTGGTGAAATTATTACCTCTTCTTCGGGTTCTTTATTTTGATTTGATCAAAAGGGCTCCTTAAGTTGGATTCTGACTAAAGGAAGGCCTATAGGATGAAGTGAGGGAAGTTGAGAGGATATTTGGGTAGGGTTTGTCCGAGCCAAATGGATTTGAAGGTGTGAATTATAGAGAAGGGCAGTGCCCTTTTAAAAGAGGGGTGAGGGGCACCTTAGGAAAACCTAGAAATATTATTATATAATAAAATAATTTTCAGTTTATAATGTCTCAAAAATGGATTATTTAAATTATAAGGTAGGTATGGTTATAACACCACTCAACCAATAGATTTTAGATAGTTTTGGTTCACTATATTAACATTAACTTTTAGATTTAACTCTTAGTTAAATAGTTTGACATTTATCATGTATCCTTGTATTTTTATATTATATGGTTTATAAACTTACTATATACTTCCAATAGAATCCCAAGTGGTTAATTAATGACACAAATATCACTATATAAGTATTTTTTCCAAACCTTATATTTTTATAAATATAATATCAATTAATAATATAATATTTGTTTTAAAAACACTTTTATGTCAATTTTGTCACTATTTGGTATTTCTTTTTTTCTAAATTTATAACAGCAATATTACTTCAAAAAAAATCCATATAACCAATCCTTATATGTCATATTAACCTATAAATGTATTGTAATTCATAAAAAGTCTCCAATTCCATTTATTTGGATATTTATAATATGAATTATATTAATATTTAATTAATAAATTAATTATTGCATCACCATTGTTCATAAATAAATTAAAATATTTAATGTCTAAAATTTATAAATAAAATACCATTATGTAGGAAATATTTTTATCTTTATAATGAATATTTATAATCGAATTTATCTTATGTATAACCCTATATTAAAAATTATTTAGTTATTAAACATTTATTTTAACTCTTTTAACTCTTCTTTGAATTAAATAATAATAAATGTCCTAATCTAATAAAAGTGGACCTAAGAGGTTCATATTTTATTACTAAGGTTGTTTTTGGTCTAATTATACTTATCCAATAGAATTAGTACATGTTTTTGGGTAATAATAATATCATTTTTACCCTTAAATACCATATTTACTTTTAGTCGTGGTAAATAAAAGTAAAAAGTTACTATTCATCAAAAAAAATATCTTATTGAACCAGATTTTATTCCTTGATATTAACCATGTCTCTCGTATTTTTGAAATTCCACTCACATAAGCGGTAAAATTATGTGTTATGTGAATTTGAAAATTCTCCTAGGAGATGGGTAAAAGACGGTGAAAAGTTCAATAAAAATTTTATATATCTAAAATTATTAAAAACTTACACCAATGAATTACATTTAACTTATATAGGTATGATGTATCTATTTTGACCTAAAATAACTTTATATAAAATAAATAATTATTTAAATAAAAATTCGGTTTTATACTATAACTTAGTGCTTTTCACTATTCATCAAAAATTGAAAGTTTTTAGAAAAATACCAAAAATTTACCCCATGCTAATTTTGATATTCTGAATCAAAAAATGATGTTTATTTTACCAAATTCAAAACATATAAGTTTCATTTATTAATTTAAAATCAATTCCCATTGTCAAAACCAATAGGGGGATTTTTAAGAAATAATAACTATCAAAAGATTGACAATTGTTTATGTCCAATTTCAAAGTAAAATTACTTACAATGAAAAGCATTGGATTAAATGGTAAAAAAATAATCTATTTATACTTCTAAACCATTGAAATGTATAATTTAACACTATAAATTATTTTTATTAAAAAAGTTGTTTTCAGTTAAAATATAGTATTTTCACTATTCACCCAAATATGAATGTTATCAGAAAAACACCAAAAGTTTATTGAAACTAAATTATTATGTCCTGATTCTAAATAATATGTTTATTTTGTCAAATTGAATATATAAAAGTTTCAAATATTGGATTTAAAAATGGTTCACCATTAAAAGGCGGTAAAAGTGCATTTTTTTTGAAAAATACTTCTTTTATCTAAAAAAATTAATTTATTCTTACATTATGTATGAAAAACTCAAAATATGGATTCTAAAATTATAAGGATTATATAAAGTTCAAAATTTATTTAATACTATTCATAACCTCTTTTGAACAGCTAGTTTGGTAAGTCGTGGTGCACTTGAACTCGGTGTTGCGTGTAGTGCAACTTATTGAATTACTTTGAAGAAATAATGTACTATGAAATCTTGGGGTGTTACAAAATAAATAACCATAAATAATAAAATAATCCATAAATACCTATATTAAATTCTAATAAATGTTGGGAAAAACTCATCATGAATCTATGGAAGGTTCATGGGGCAATGAAAATTATAAATGGAATCATTCGACATGAGAATATACTAAATATTAAGGTGAATATTATCTTCACTTGGTCTTTTGGTGGAATAGGAATCTAAAAATAACTAGAAAAATCATCCAAAAAGAAATAGTGTTTCCTAAATTTGAGTTTCTTAATAATATAGTTAGTGAAGAGAAGGGAAAATTATATTTATGAGTGTACGGATTTAGCTGCAGAAAATCTACCCACACTCACCACCTATTTTTCACATTCATCTAAACTAAATCCTCCGTATAATTTTTGAAAACTATGAAATCAATTTTTTAGGCACAACATGTATAAGGAAACCCCACTGAGAATCATAGATAGAATAAATGATACCAACCTCAAGAAATTTTTAAAACACTTATTTATATATTCTAATAATGTTGGGTTGATCCTCCTTTGTGGTTGTTTAACTAGTTTATCCCCATCTTCCAAATAAATCTGATGCATGAAAATAAAAGTGTTAATATATGGTGTGCCAACTAAGATCCACCAAATATCCCTAATGTTATTTCAAAAAAATCTAAAATATTCACCTATTATTCAGGAATGATATTGTTTAAATAATAATAATTAATTTCTCACCACTAAAAAAATATGTGTATTTGAATTTGGTGGTAATGACTTTAGTTCCAATGTAGGTGGATAATTTATATATGGAATAATAGAATGAACTGAAATATTTTCACATTGAACATAAATATAAAATTATATAAAATAAAAATTAGAGAATAATGAATCCAATTCATCAGCATACACAACACCCATGTCATAAACAGAAAGAACATGCTCCAAATCATAATATAAATCAAAATAAAATCCAAGTGATGTGAGATCATGAATGATATATGATAAAATAATCTTAGACATAAAATAAGACCTAATATTCATAATCTACTTAATTATAGATTAATAAAAAACCAAGGGGTCCTTTTCAGGTGGATTAAAATGGGAGAAACCAAATATATAATAACCCACAGAGGGATACTTCATGGAGTCCATGATATTAAATCTCAAAATTTCATCTCCAAACTCCTTGGAAAGCATACCCTATTGTAAATTTATTATTGTTTTAGTAGTTTTGAGGATAAACATACCTAAAATAATGGTATTATGATAATATACCTTATATCCCCCATGTTATGAATGTAAAATCCACATAAAAAATCATGTCTCATACTTGATAAAGTACAACCTCAAGGACTCCCAATAGACATTTCATGGTCCTATTTAATAATAAAACCATAAATACCATCAATTTAAACTAGCCAATATTTAAAGATTATAAAATAAAGTGCGAAATCACATTAATATAACCACCTAAATTGCAAGGAATTACTGAAATGTAAATACTATATTTTGAATAGTATGGTGAATGACTAGGGGCCCTTACACTTTATAGGAATCACCATGTTTGATGTGATGAGTGTGGGTAAATTTATCCAAATATTAATATGCTCATTTCCCATTATTATTATTCTATTTTATTATATTTATTTTAAGGATTGTTTTTACCTATAAATTTTCTTAATTGCTTCAAGTATAGGGATACTGATATCGACATACTTAAGTGTATCTAGAACCTCCATTTGAATCACCAATTTATCGATATTGTTTTAAGAACTATTTGTAACAGGAAGTTCTTTTGGAGGAAAATTATCAATATTATGATTAACTTTGTATTTTTTTTCTTTGGTTTCTCATTTATTATTCACAAATAGAGCTTCTCTAGTGTTAAGGTGAATCCTGGTGGAAATATGTGTACAAATGACTAAGTATTTTTCTTCCCACTTCCCAGTGTGATGGAACTAGAATTCCATTTGGGATTTATAGTAGGTAGGGAAGGAAAATTTATAAATTAATTACTAACCAGTTGATTGAGGGTTATAGAAATATGGCTTATTTTGTTTTCATATCCCTAAATTTTGTTCCTTGACTCATTATCTCATTTTATTAGTTAAGAACAATTTTTATTAATATGTCATCTATTTTATAGTCTAATTTTTTTGTTAAATACCTTTTTGTGGGTTTTATGTCTAGTGGGAAAAAATATCTTTTGGGGTTGTTAAAAACTTTATTGGTAAGGTGGTGGTTACTGAAAGTTGTTTTGAAATGGAGGTCTTTGTTACTGGAATGTGCCACACTTGATCCCTTGATGATCCTTCTACCCTGGGTTTTATAATATATATAATGGTTCATACATGGATTTATGTGGTGGTTTTTTATATTTCTATGGTCTCCCTAGGAAAACTGAAAAATTCTCACGTTTCCTTGAGTTTTTGATAAGAATTATGAAATTATTTAGTGATGAACAAACTCAACAAAACCTTACCGGAGTGGGTTTTTCTATCATTTGAGACAATGAAATCCAAACAAAAATAGTAGTAAACTAATCCTATGAGTAATAAAATAAAAAATTATCCATAATTGGGGAACTTACCTTATTTACACCTCTTAGTGTGAGGGTTCCATGATCACTAAATAATTTCTAGTTTATCATCATTTTATCAATCAGTTCTTAAGATTTTTCTTGTGTTTTTTGAACCAATTTTCCACCCATTATATAATCCACCATGATCCTATGAATTTGTGTGAGTACTTTATAGAGTTAATAGATGAGGATTTTCTCACGAATTTTATAATTTTAGAATATGGAACTTAACTTCTTGAATTTCTCCAAATACTTGTATATTGACTCCCCTTGTACTTACTAGATATCTGATATCTCCTTCTAAATTATTTTTGTCCTTGATTATGAAAATAATATCTATAAAAAATTCTTTTTAAATGAATAAAACACCTTAAATATTTAGGTTGTAAATAATAAATCCAATAAATAATTTCACCATCATGTGAAAAATGGAATGCAAGTAGTTTAATTTATTCTCCAGGTACATTTCTTGGTTTCATTGTTGAACAAAATAAATTAAATTCATTTAAATACTTAATTTATACCTCACCATAGAGGTCATAAATTTTTTTTAAAATATTTATTATCCTAGATTTACATTCAAAATAAATTTTAAGATTTGGGTATGTAATGATTGTTGGTGGGTAGTTAATACCAGGTGCATCCAATTCTCAATTAGTTATATTTATTTCATCATTATTATTATGTATTGTTTTTTCATAATATATGATAGATTCTTAAGTTCTACCAATTTAAATGTTTTAATAATAAATTAAATCTTCAAATTGATGAATTTTATACATCCTATATGTGACTATTGTCCTATTCTTACTCGAAGTCTACGTTTAACCACTGGAACACATTAAAAAATGAAATTATGGAATTATGTGATCAATGAAAGATAACCAAAATTAAATAAAAAAATTATACCGTAATATAAATAAAATAATTTCCAATTACAGGTATAAAGATAACAAGTTCATAAGAGTTTAAGATGTGTGGGAGAAAGAAGATAAGAAACAAAATAATAAAGGATTACTTTTATAATGCTGAAATGAGTTGAATGATACACATACCTCCTATAAAATGGAATCAATTTTGATTAAATTTGTTATAGAAATTCTAAAAAAAATCTAATAACTAAGTGCAGTGAAGTGGAAAACCTAGGTTATTCTATTGAAGAATAAGTGAACTAGTCCACACATTGATGATAAATGAAGAATAAAAATGTGGAAAAAAATAAATAAAAGAGTGAAGAAAATTTTAGTGTAATTTTAAATGATTATAAAATAAGAAAATAAATTCATGAAAAATTAACGTTATCAAGAAAATAAGTGAAATGAAAAAAATGATGTTGATGGTTCATAAGAAATTGTTGAAAAATGATGTTTTCATTTTTTTTTTGAAAATTCATTAGATAAAAGTGAAACTAATCTAACCCACAAATTGAATTAATTATTTATCGCCATATAAAAAATTTACCTTGAATAAAATAATAATCCCATTATCAAATGAACCCCCAAACCCTAGGATAATTAACACTACTATAAAAATTGAAGGTGTTGAACCCTATATCAACTTTAGTACATCAAATCGCAACACCTTGCTTTGATAATCACTCTAAAGTTAAATTTATGTTCTATGGCCTATTAAAAAAATAAACTCTTTAAATGAGAATTAATTGAGTATTGGGATTATATTATAACCTTATAATTCTTTTAAGGTTTGATTTTATTTGAAAATTTATCTTCCCTCTCACAATTCACACAAACTCGGCCTCACGCATTAAGCGTTCATTAATTAATTTCTTTAATTTTTAACAGATTCAATTAATTAATCATAATTATATAAACTAAATTTGTTTCATGTATTTAAAAAAAATAAATTAAAAAATGTTTTATTAGATTGATTATAAATAAATTCTGTTTCCATGGGTGGACAAGTTATCAAAGATAGGTTTTTCATAAGTAAAGATTTAGATGGGAAATACCTAATATCATCTCAAATATTATGGCCTAACCCAAATAAGTAAAATAAAATAACAATAAAATTGAAAAAAATAAATGGAAGATAAAAATATAATTTTATTCAATTAGAAAAATCTTTTAACATGGAAGAGGAGGAAGATAGCATTTTTTAGGAGATCCTTGCTTGATTACTTTCTTCCATAAATGGGGAAGATAATTTTAAAGATGCCACTTTTACTATTCTTACAATCCTCCAATACAAAAATTAACCCCTTAAAAGTAAATTAGTATAAATTTATAAAGTGAATGGGAGGCTAGGATTAGAGATTAAAAATTGGAAAGTTGAAAAGTATAGTCAAAAGATAATCTTGAATATTGTACCACATCTTAAACTATTAAAATGACTGATCTAGAAGTTTCTATAATTAAATTAATTTTTCAAAATTGATTCCTATAATTACTATCAAACTGTTATCTTGATACAACTATGGAAGAATAATTTTTGATCTGGATAGTGTGGTATGGTCCAATATATTGAATCCAGCCCAAATTTGAAATCAGAGAAACATTCATCCCACCAAAAATGGGATTAGTCCTAAATGACAAAAATAAAAAATTTAAAACACGTATTTTCGAATAAATAAAAAAATTATAATTAAAATTAAAAATTAAAAAAGGATATAATAAAAAATACGAAATTACAGTTGGAAGGATAAAATTAAAATTTCAATAAAAAAAGGAAATTCATACTCAAATTTAAAATTTGCATAAAATCATCACCTAAAACTAAATTAGGGAACATTAATTAATTTATTATCAATAAAATATTAATTAAAATCATTTTTTATTAATTCATATATGTAATACCATATGTCCATATAGGTTATGAATTCTTAGGGTAATTTGAATTTAAATTTTCATCGATGGTTTGTTTTAAGAACTGAAAATTTGAATGAGGTTATAATAGTTTCAATGTCCATAAATGATGTTTTTAGGTTTTATTTATGGTTCATTGGATTATTATCATGTTTTTGTGGACATAATAAAAGTTTCAAGGGTTGGAGAATCTAAATACTACAAAATTTTGATATTCCCAACATGAGGGGATAATTCATGCCATGAGATGTCTTGGTGGGGTGAGTTTAGGATGTGAGGGGTCTAGTTAAGGCCTCTAGGAACACATCCTAAAAAATTTAGAATGTGATGTATGTGATAACTTTGTGAAGGTTCCCATCCATGTATTTTTTTAATTTTTAAAAGAGTGATTGGCCCCACCTTTCTTCTTTGGATGAGTAGATTCATAGAAAATGGGTCGACTCCCCTCTCCTCTCTTCCTCCCCTCTGTTTTGAGGCCTTTCTTGAGGCGATCTCATAGTGTATGCAATGTATTACCTCTATCCCCTCCCTCAAAATTATTGTCCCTTATTTTATAATAATTTAAATGCTAGTTTAGTTTAGGGATAAAATAGATATTTCACTGGAGTATGGTGAAGTCTCCCATTTCAATGGGACTTCTATGAATCCTAGAGAGGGGGCATCTTGAGAAGAAATCCACCTACCTCTATTCATTTTATTGAAAAAGTTACATTGTAGAAAATATTTATTTAAGTTATTCTAGTCAAATTAAATAAAATTAATTATAGAAATGGATTTGACACTTAGGTATTGGGCCTATATTGGGGATAAAGGTCTTTTATGGGCCCCCACAGCTAGTTGTATTTGATTTCGAAGTCAAATGGTGAAGTTATGATATTTACACCGATTATTCCATATTATTTGGAAAAAATAAGTTGGTTAATTAATTATAAAATAATAATAATTAATTATTTTAATTCTTATGGAATGATATAAGTACCTTTTTGGTCATATGATCTTAAGTGGGATTGTTTGAGCCTATGGGGGCCTTGGAAGCTATTATCATCATTTGAGAAATGTCTGTGATGAATATAATTATGGTAGATGGTCTTAGTACTCCTCCTATGTTATAATTATTATTTATAACTTATGCATTGTGACATACATTCTCAAGACCAATGATGAAAAAACCTTATAAAAATCACATGCAATCTCACCACTGAGGGTGATAACCTAGTTAATTAAGTCAATGTCCTAAGATAAATGGGCCACCTAGAATTATAATAAATTAAATGAGATCTATTGTATCAGATAGATATCCAAGTCCCAAGATGGTATATTTCACTCAATCTATATTCCTTGGTCACTGATGGCCAATTCCAAGATGAATGATTTCATTTTCCTTCACACCAACACCCTGAGGGGTTCTCTTTGATTTAGGTTGGAATTATTACAACAAGGACATCCTTGACTTGATCCATAGAAACCACCAAGGGGGTGGGAGTGGACCTATAACAATTGACCATGTGGTCCTTGTAAGAGTATAAGGGATACCTTAGATCTGATATGCCCAAGTTTAGGACTCGGGTGCTATTTCCCCCACTGAGATGTTTTTGAAATGGGTGGTTGGACCACAATAAAAATAGACAAAGGATGGGTGATAAGACTAACCTAGAATGACCTTGAGGATAGAGATGGATTTTAGGTTATATCTATTATAGTTTCCCATGTGTAGAACCCCATGTAGTTAGTGAGATTATGCTACCCTATTAATGTTGTCAGGGGATGTGATGTCCTGCGATCATTGGATATTGACCCAAGACATGGTATGAGATTGAGGGCCCATGTGAGGGTGTCTCTAATAAGTTATGACCCAAGGGGACCCAATTGGTTTCCCTATTAATAGACTGACCCTGAGTGGGAATGTATGTATATGGGTAGATATGGTTGTGTTTGTCACCCTAGGAATCTAAATGATGTGTGAACCTCATTGGATACAATGATGATGAAATGGTTGGGAAGTTATACATCCTTTAAGTTCAATTATTATAGAGACCCTGACCTCAATAGTCTGGATTCGGTGCAATGATTTATTACAATGGTATGAATACAAGGAACTTGCATCATGAAGGTCTGAATAGTTTATAGTTTTAGGAAAAAAAACACAAACATAATATTTACATTAAAACTTAAATGAAAAATACAATATATAAATTCAATTTTAAATATCCATAACACTGATATTATCCCTACAATTCATTCATAATAATATTAATTTTTTGCATCTTGAGGAAAAATAAAACATAATAAAGGGGTGAGCTCCAACACTCAATAAGGGTAAGTAATATAGTGGAATTTATCCTAAACATAAATATTAGGCATGGTGAATAACTAAAACCACATGAACTTTTAAAATAAACTTGATCATAATATGGAAGGAACAAAAGATGTGTAAATAAAGCCATATAACTTGTCATAAGAGAATATACTGCAATCATATATATTCTAATAGTCAAATATCACATGTTTTATCAATTACAAATATCATACTAGGGGAAATCATAATTCTGAACATCTGAAACATATCATTGAGGCCTGTGTAATGATGTCTGAAAATAATAGGGTAAGGAATCAGCCAAAACTCAATTGTGTTTTTTCTCATGAGACCTACCGATGTATCAAGGGGACATATCAGGCCCCACCAATCCATTTCTAAGTCCAATAAATTCCTCATATGAATGGGGATAACCATAAAAAACATGAACATATGATTCTTAGTAACATTCCCCAATTTATAAACATAATCACTAACCAAATTGAGTTGCATGGTGAATGGTTTCAAGATAGAACATCCACAATCAAACTAGTCGTAAACCATTTAATAACATATAGTAGATGAAAATAATAAGATATCAATCTTGATAAAGCATAAAATTCAATATAGGATCTGAAATAGATGAAAACACTATAATAAAATAATTGAGAAATTATTTATAGAAATAACCCTTTTACATTGTAAATAAGATTTCTATTTGAAAAATCATTTTTATTTGACATAATTGTTTATATAAAACTAGTAGTGAACAAATATAGTTTTTAATAGAAAAAGTAGTGATTTTATAAAAATAAATGTGTCTTAAAACAGATTATGGATGGTACTTAAAAATTGCTAAAAAATCAAGACATTCCATTTAACTGGGCTTGCATATCAGGAAGAAATGAGAAGCGAACCCTGCAAAACATTTATTATCAAATAAAATATTGATGGAATAATATGGATATATGATTTTGAAACATATATAATAATAATAGAGAATTTAATTAGTGTTGTCATGACCCATCCTAGAGGGGCCCATGCTTTGAATACCCCAAGAATGCCACTGATAGGCTAGGGGTTATTGACTAACACCAAGTAGGAATATCCTACAAATGGGAGGTAGTTTCCTAATTACCTATACTCATGCACACATATCCAATCCACAAATTTTAAAATTTAAAATCACTATGTAAAAAATGAATTCAAACCACTATATCCCACAACCAAATTACAATAGAGAAAGTAAATTGGCCTAAAACAGCCCACCAAAAGAAAAGAGTCTGCAACCACAAGTACAACCTGTAAAGTAAGTGGTATTGGGACTATCTTCGGAAAATTTTCCTGAACACACCTCATTTTTTCAGTTCTCACAAGGCCCCACCTGGTCTAGGTCTACCTAGAACTCTGTCTAAGAGTCGATAATCTTCATAATACCCAACACGTTCAAGCAAAGGCTATGCAGGGGTGAGTAAAATAATACTTAGTAGGACACCTCAAAACCATAAATTAATACCCCAATGGAAATACCATGAAGGAAATACCACAAAGTAAATACCACAAATGAATACCAAAAAGTAGATACCATGAAGTAATACCATAAATAAATACCATAAAGGAATACCAAAAATGAATGCATTGTCTGCTCTACACATATATATGTCTACAGGAAATATATGAATAACATCTAGATATACTCAATTAAATAAGACACACAGTCTCAACAACACCCATAGTATTCATATGATAGATAGTATTCATAAGACACACAATCTCCATAAGACACATAGCCTCCATAAGACACATATTCTCCATAAGACACACATTCTTCATAAGACAAACACTCTCTTTAAGACACACAATCTCTAGGTCACGGCCAGACACAGAAATCTTTACTCAAAGTGTGGTCATTTCAAGAGAACTCACTCCTCAAGACATTATTTCCTATTAAAACTCTCATAAAAACCAACTTAGGATATATTTAAATGAATGTCTCATTTTAATGGTCCTAATGTCATAGACGACTCATCAAATGGATGTATCACTTCAAAGTTATGGCATTTTGAAGTTTTAGAAGACGGTCACTTGGCATGTGGACTGACTCACCATTGGTCCACTGACCACTATGGTTGACTATGGTAGTTGAACACACCATGATTCTATGGTAAGACATGCAGGTCGACTTCCCAGGGATACGGCGGTTAACCATGATGGTCGACCACGCCCAATTGTCATGGTCATATGGAAGCTGGAGCTATCACGGCTCACGGTTGACCACCGTTGTTGACCGTGGTCTAGATCCAGCCCAGTCACCTCAGGTTTGATCCAAAACTAACCTGTCCCCTAGGGCCTGACCTGGCCCATATGACTTGGCAAGTTTGTTTGGCCCAGCCCACTACACTTGGGCTGGCCTAGTCATCTCTCCTCTAGCTCGGCATGCTGACCCTCTATATCCCTGACCTCACCATATCCTAATTCCACCGCACGTGGCCAGTTTCCTCAATCCAAACCTGTTAGTTACCTCTCCGGCTACCATGTGTCCACCTACCACATTCCCCCTCTTTCTTTTTCCTCGTCGTCTAGCTGGATCATCCCCTTAGACCCGCACCACCGCTCACCCAGACTAAACAGAGTCATTGCCTCGGCCACTGCCTACACCATTTTCCTTCCCAAAATGCATCATTCCGTTATTTTAAGACCTCCTTTGTATCATTCCAAAATCGGATCCATAATTTTGGATATTTGTTCTAAGAATCGAGAGTGCAACGAAAGATTGTTCACATAGGGTTTTCAAAGAGCGGGGAGGATATGAAGAATGCACGATGAATGAATGAAACCGTGAGAAAAATTACAATAACACCCAAGAATGAACCCCATATTTTTTTAGTCTCGGCCTCAATATTTTCTTTTCATAATGAATAAATAAGAATAAAATCAAGGAAACTCCCAAAAATAATCTTCTGAATATAATCCACCCCAAAACGATCAAACTATGGCCTAATCTATTCGTGGATTAGTCTGCATTCATTATAGAATCTAATAATGGAGGAAAAAAATCAAAAGATAACCCCCCTACCTGGAGTTTAGATCAATCATTGATGAATAATGGTTGTGTTTTAGTTTTTCAAGAGATCCTCCAATGACATCAGCACGATAATCCATGATTCGAACATCAATCCACTATCATTTCCCAGAAAAGATGTCCAATCATTGTCTAAATATCCATGGTTTGAGTGGAAAAACCTGAGGAAATTCTATAACCATTCATTTAAAGGATAAATAGCCATTACGTCAAAAAAATAATTTATCTCTAAATTTTTTAATGATGATTAGGTCATTTTTTGGTTTTTTCCATAGAAGTCCCATGATGACTAAAGTTAAGTTGCATCTAGGGAAAACACCATATTATGTACTAAATTATGGTCTTTGATTTCCAATCTAAGTCACTATTCATGAGTTATTATGATTTTAAAATAAAAAAATATTTAATTATTTTATTTATGGTTACATACTTGGTGACATTTTCATCAAATAACATGTGCTGACCAAATTTAGGTCATACCTAGTGTAAAGTTAGAATTTTGAACTCAATAGTTCCATAATATTTCAGAACTAATCACCCATTTAAAATATATTCCACTTTTTAAGGAAATATGTATGTGCCTTATATTAAAAACATAATGTTTTTTCAATGAATTGTTATGGTAACACTGGGCCCCAGAATCGCATGTTATATCTGTACCTTGTCTCAAAGTTTTCCCAAGTAATTTCTAAAAATAAAACCAAGAAAATCCAAGTCATTACATTCTCTCCATCTTGGAGATTTACATCCACAAAATCCAAAACAAGGCATACTCAAACAAATGATGGAAATGAGCATGAATTTAATTCTCCCCCTCCCATGTGTTTTCATGGAGATTCTTGTGTTTCCACCAAACCCACACAATATGAATCGACCTCCCTCAAAAGATCCTCTCCTATAGATCCTCGATCTCCACCAGGTACTCTGAAAAAGTCACCTAATCATCAATTTCCATCTCTCCCCAGTCAATGGCGTGCGATGGGTCTTGCACATACCTCCTAAGCTGTGACATGTGGAATACATCATGTACCCTCTCTAACTAAAGAGGAAGAGATAAGTGGTACACCACCTCTCCAAATCTATGTAGTATCTAAAAAGGTCTGATGAACCTCAAAGAAAGCTGGCTGACCCATCCAAATATCCATAATCTGCATTGAGGTGAGACCAGAAGGAACACGTGGTCTCCTTCCCTAAACTCCAAAGGCCTCCTTAGTCTATGATCATAATACTTATGATGGAATTTAATATTCTTCAACTTCTAGTTAATGATATGAACCTTCTTTGTAGTCACCTACACCAACTTCGGGCCCATGAGTGCTGACTCTCATGGGTTCATCTAGCAAAGTGGTGACCTATTAGTTCACGTGTACCAAGATTCAAATGGTAAAATACTAATGGTGGAATGGTAGTAGTTTTTTTATTCAAACACCACCAGGGGTAGGTGATCCTCCCAATTACATCCAAAATCTTACATGCAAGCTCATAGCATGTCCTCCAGAACTTGTATGTTCTACTCTATTCAGGTGTCCTTCCATTGTTGAAATGTTGTGCTCAAGTGTAACTGAGTCCCAAAATCCTTTTTCAATCCCATCTATGGTAGGGATTTAAAGAGATCCACGTGATTAGGAATAAGAAATGATGGGACTCCATGGATTTGAACTATCTTCTACATGTAAAGGCGTCATTATCTCTCTACTTAACTCTACTCTCAGATATCTAGGAAGTGGGACGACTTGGTGAGTTAGTCAAGGATCACCTAAATAGAATATTTATCCTATATTTATATGGAAAACCCAACATGAAATCCATTGATATTCCATCCCACTTCCATTCTGGAATCTCAAGGGGTTGACCAAAACCTGATGAAACCTTGTGCTCATCCTTTACTCGATGATAAGTCAGGCATCAAAAGGAAAAATTTGTAACTCTATTATTTATCCCCGACCACTAAAAATGATTTTGGAGGTTTTGGTACATCTTCAACACACCTATATACAAAGTTTATGTATGAAACTTCCTTATAAACTCTCCCACAAAATCTTTGGTACTACTATGTGTCCTCTGAAAAGAAGGACATGCTTCCCAGCTTTTGAATATCAATCAAGAGCATTCCATATGGACAACTGAACATGTAGGGTCACATAGTCAATATCTGTAAGTTGACCTTCCTAATGCACTGTTATAGTGGAGGGGTGATAAACATAGACTGGTGGTAATCTTCCCCATATCCATTCAAAAAGGATAACTATAATTAGTTTTATTGCTCTGATGCCTTGTTCAACAATTATGAACTGGATCTCCTATTGAGAGCATCTTCCACCACGTTCCCCTTCCAAGGAGTATAGACAATATCAAAGTCATAGTCCTTGAGGAAATATATCCATTTTTTTGTCTACTATTTGGATCCTTCTAAGAGAATATATACGTGATACTCTTGTGATTAGAGTTGATGATCAGACACTCATCCATGGGGTAATTTCACCACATCTTCAATTCAAATACTACTACTACTAACTCAAGATCATGGGTCGTTTAGTTCTAATTGTGTGGTCTCAACAGGCGTAAACCATTGTCAATCAACACTTTCCTATTCATTAGGACACAACCAAGAATGGTTCCTAATGCATCACAGAACACTATTTACTCATCACCCTCCTCTAGTAATCTCATGATGGGACCACACGTTAGCCTCTACTTAAGCTCTTGAAAGCACTTTTGGTACTTCTCTATCCACACAAAAGGCTGACCCTTTCATGTTTAACCTTTCAAGGGTTATACCACTTTGTATAAATTAGGTACAACCTCCGATAGTACCCATCCAACTCAAGGAAACTTCACACCTTGGTAACATTCTTGGGAGGATTCCAAGAAAGCACCACTTTAACCTTTATCAAATACACTTAAATTCGATCCTATGAGATGATGTGTCCCAAAAAATGAACCTCTCAAATCTAGAACTGACAATTCAAGAGCTTTCCATAAATTTGGTGCTCTTTTAGTGTATCTAAAACCATTCTAAAGTGTTTTGTGCACTCTTTATTGGATGCTGAGTACATTAGGATTTCATCGATGAAGACCACCATGAACCATTCTAAGTAAGGCTAAAAGATATAGTCCATGAGTCCCATGAACATTTTTGGGGTCTCCATCATGCCAAAAAGAATCAGAAAGTACTCATAATTACTGTAATGACACTTTAAGGTCGTCTTTTGTATCTTCTCATCCCGTACTCGTAGTTGGTGATATCCCGATCTGATTAAATTCGTATAGAACCACAAAAACCCTTTCAACTAATCAAAGAGGTAATAGATCTTCAATAGTGGATACTTCTTATTCCCAGTCACCCGGTTCATGTGTCGTAGATCCACACATAACCTTAATATCCCATCTTCCTTCCTAGAAAACAAAATTGGGGCTACCCAGGATGAAACATTGGGTCTCACGAAGACCTTCCTCTAAAAATCCTCCAACTACACACTCATCTCGCAATGTTCTATAGGGGAAATAGAATATGAAGGTGTAGATATCATATTCTTATTGGGGTATATATAAATATAGAATTACATCTCCCTATGGGGGGTAAACCCAGAACATCTTTATGGAAGACGTCCTCATACTCCACCACTATAGCAGGAAACTGAGGACACATATCATCCACTACATTGAGGGTGAGTCTAGAAAACTAATGTGTAATCAGCTGCACCCTCCTATGTGTGAGTACATACTATGCTACATGTGTTTCCTTTTAACAAGTAAAGGAAAACCTTGTACCATCACTACAGAAACACCACACTCTAAACCTAAAACAGTTAATCTGAGCATGAACTTTGGATAACCGGTTCATACCAAGAATGATTTTGTAAGGCCTATATGCCTCTACTAAGTGATTCCAACCAAGACTCTCACCTTAAATAGTTAGGTCGCACTGTAGGCATGAGTTCTTGATCATCAAATCTTCTCATGTTGGGGTCTCTAAGTGTAAGGTTCAAGTCAACAGTTTAACTAGAATCTCTATGTCCTTAACAAGGTTCATGGAAAGAAAGAAATGACTAGAAATTGTGTCTATAAAAACTATAGTTATGGTTTACAACACATAGATCATAAATTGAATCATTAAAAGAGCCACTAGGTCAAAATCCTTTATTGCCTACAGCTAGCCTCATGTTTATCCACCATCCCCTTGAGCCTGGCATGGACCACCAGTGGGTGGTAGTTGTAACGTGAAAAAACATTGACCACCTCATTATATTCACACAACTCTTTTGAAATTTCTTCCACCCAGCATACCACCCCACTCCTATTTCTGCCTCTTCCTCAATAGTCCTTCCACTGTCTATTCATCAGTAGTATAACTAGTTCGATAATGTTTTGAGAGATTTCCTCTGTTATTGCCTAAAAATAATTGCCTCTCTCTAAGAAAATTGGTCCCACCCTGTGAGACTTGAGCTATAGATACCCTATCATGGGACCTCCTCTTGAAATGTATATTACATCCATGTCCCTAGGACTAACATAGACTCTCTAATTATCAAGGTATTTGGTCGTACTTTTCCACAACTGATAGTCACTAGTTGTATCTACCCCACCAAAGAACTCTCAACGAAAATGGTTCTCTCTAGCACCCCAGCATTGGTAGTAATTCATATAGGGATAAAACCGGCTCGGATGTCCCTAGATATACCTCACTCGGCAGTCCAATCCATGAAGCAATGGTCGTTTATCAAACCCATTGAGTACCTACAAGGTTTGGTATTTATCTATGAATACTTAGATACCGACATGTTGTCCTGCCGAAACTATAGAAGCTCTTGGACATGTATAGCCCTCAGTTTACATGGTTAGAACTCCTATCTAAAAAGTATCTCAAACTCTATTCATAGAATAGTTTTCTCATCATAAGATCGGGTAACCAAACCCCACTATTACCCCACTGAGCCACGTAGAAGGCTTGCTACCAGGACCACCATCAGATCTACTAGTGTCCTAACTAGATGGAAAACTCATGTCACCACATCATTCCAGTCCTCAATCGCCTGAGGATCAGGCTCACCTAGGAACCTAAGGGTTATTTATCACTGAAACATGAGAATCATGCTCAGTTTTCACTCCTCATTCACTGGTACTATGGGTAACACGTGCTACTCTATAGGTGGTGGTAAAGATGCTACACCACATGGAGGTGGTATATTCAATACAAATATGTATACCGATGTCTCATCAACTGATGCATCATCCTCATGATCACGCAATGGAATCTTGGATCGCTGTCTATGTGGATGAATTTTGTAGAAAAATATGTTGTACCAAAGTCAATGGAGTATATAGGTAGATATGCCTCAACAAGAACATATAAAACACAACCATTCCAATATTATGCATTTACCATTTTTCCCAACAACCAGTGTTTTCTTGTATGAGTTGGAAACAGGTAATCGAAGTCCTAGTGTATGGATACATCAGTCGCCACACCAACAAGGGGGTCCCTAGTCTAAAATCCAAACTCGAAACACTTAACACTATTTCCCTAAACCCTCCTCATAGACTCTCAGTCATAAAGTAAAACTGACCTCCTCTGATGCCACTCTATCACAACCCGTTCTAGGGGTCTCGTACCATGACTACCCCAAGCCCACTTCCAATAGGTCAGGGGCTGATGACTAGAACCGAGTAGGAATATCCCATAAATGGGAGGAATTTTTCTAATAACAAGTATACATGGACACATATCCAAGCCACAAATGCTAAAATGTAAAATCACTAAGTAAACAATGCATGAAAACCACTATATCCCACAACCATAGTGAAACAACGAAAGTAAACAGGTCCAAAACATGCCCACCGAAAGAGAACAGTTTATATCCAAAAGTCCAACCTATAAAGTAATAGGTGCTAGGATTGTCATCCAAAAAGCTTCTAGAACACACCTCGACTTTCCAGTCTCACAAGGCACTGCCTGGTCCTAGTATTCTTGGAACTCTGTCAAAGATTTTATTGTATTCACGAGACACGACACATATAGGCAAAGCGCGTGCAAGGGTGAGTAAAAAAATACTCAGTAGCATACCCTGAACCAATAAAAGAATATCATAAAGGAAATTAAATGAAAAAAAACATTAAGGAATACGACAAAGGAGATACCATGAAGGAATGTAACAAAGGAATACAAGAAAGGAAGACCAAAAAGGAATGCATAATCACGTACACACAGATATATGTCTCTAAAAAATATATCAAGAAAATTTAGATATACTCAATCCAATAAGAAACATAGTCTCAACAAGACACATAATATCTATAAGACACATAGTCTCCATAAGACACATAGTCTCCATAAGACACATAGTATCTATAAGACACACACTTTTTATAAGACACACAGTCTGTAGGTCCCATCCATCCACAGAAATGTTTTCTCTAAGAGCGCTCGTTTTTAGAGAACTCATTGTTAAATCCATTAGGTATAATTCACACTCCCACAAAAACCCAAATAGGATATTTTGGAATGACCTTCTCATCATAAGGGTCCCAACTACATAGATGGCTCATCAAATGGATGTACTGTTTGAAATTTATAGCATTTTAAAATTTCAAAAGGTGGTCACTGGGCATGTCGATTGACTCACAGTTGATCCACCGATCTCCTTAGTCAACCATGGTGGTCAACAGCTCCCTAATGCCAAGGTTGACCATGGAGGTTGACCGCCCTGGGCTTCCGCAGTCGAACGTGACAGTTGACCGCCCCTAGCTGACATGGTCGAGCGAAAGCTGGATCTACCGCAACTCAAAGTTGACCCCTACGGTTGATCGTGGCCTGGCTCTAAACTAGTTTCCATGAGTTCAACCTGGATTCTACCTGGCCCGCTGGGTCTAACTCAATCCTTCAGTCTCAGCCCAATGTGCCTAGGATGGGACGACTCATCTCTACCTAGGCCCACCTGGCCCAGTCTGGTTCTATTTACTCCAGCCTAACCTGCTAGCCCTCTACATCCTCGACCCTTCTGCATCGCACAGCCACCGCAATCGGCCACCTTCCATGATCCATGCCAACTAGACGCCTTGCCATCTCCCATGAACCCACATTACAAATTCCACCTCTTTCATCCAAGTCATGGACTATCTCATTGTGGACTTGGACCACGCCCCTAGACCCGTGTCAGCGCTCGCCTGGACCAATTGAAGTCGCCGCCCTAGATTCCATCATGTGTCACCATCATGTGCCACCATCCTAGAAAACACGTATTGTGCCATCATCATCATACCTCCATTACATTGTGCCAAACCCAGATCCATAATTTTGGATCATTGGGCCAAGAATCGAGGGAACGATGATCGATTGTTCACATATGGTTTTCAAATCATGGGTAGGAGATGAATAATGAATGAAGAACACAATAAATCATGGAATAAAATCTCAAGAATGGCCAAGGAATAAACCTCAGCCTTTTTTTGTGTCAGCCTCAATTCATTCTTTCCAAATGAATAAGGAAGAAGATAATCAAGGAAACTCCCAAAAATAATCCCGAAAATATAATCCATCCTGTAATGATAAAACCATCGACTAATATATTCATGGATTAGTTTTTGCTCGTTATAAAATTTAAGAACAAGGAAAACAACTCAAAATATCACACCCCACCTAGATTTTTGATAAATCATTAATGAAGAACGGTTGTGTTTCTATCGTTGAAAAGATCCTCCAACTCCGTCGGTGCAACGATCCATGATCGGAAATTTGATCTATCATCATTTTTCAAAACATCTCCCCAACAGTTACCTAAATCTCGAGGGTTTTAGCAGCCAACCCTAAGGAAATTATATAACCATACATTTAAATGATAAAAATTTTCTACATTAAGAAAATAATTCATTTTTAAATTATTTAATGAGGATTAGTTCCATTTCAATTTTTTTCATAGAAGACCTGTGCTGAATAAAGTTAATTCATTCTTAGAGAAAACACCAAATTATGAACTCAACGGTGGTCTCATATTTCTAATCTGACTAACCTTTGATGATTTACTAGGATTTTAAAATAAAATAATTTTATTTAGTTATTTTATTTACAGTTACGACCTTGGTGACTTTTTCATCAGATGACCCATTTCGACCAAAGTTAGGTTGCATCTAGGGTAATGTTACTATTATGAGCTCAATTTTTCCTTCTTATTTATGATCTAGGTACAATTTTAAAATATATTCCACTTTTTAAGGAAAGACTTGTGCGTGTGCTATTAACAAATTGTTTCGAGCACACCAGGCCTCGAAATCACATGTCGTCTCAACTCCTGGTCTCAAAATTTTCCCAAATAATTTCTAAAAATCAAATCAAGAAAATCAGAATCATTAAAAGTGTATATAGGAAGAAAGAATAACCCCAATGAAAATAGATGTTCATGGAAAAACCCCTTACCTTATGTCAGAATGTGTTGTGCACTTGACCTTGACGTCCTATATAATCAAATTAAATTAATTAATTAATTAAGAACCTTATATACTTGTATTTTATTTAATATAATTTAATTAAGTTAATTTATAACCATTTTGATGAGATATAATATACAATTTTATTGCTTAGGAGCGTTCGTTTCATTGGTTTTCACGATTAGTATACTTGAATATGAGTATGGAAGTTCATGTGGAATGGGTATAATTCTCCAGAATTATATTTAATTGATATTAATGAACATAAATAAGTGTAAATGGTTATATATATCATTTGGTTATATGGTATGGGTATGCTTCATTAGATAATACAAATAGTGATAATATTTTTCATTATTACAATGGCTATTGATCATAAAAATCTCATTTTGTTTTATTGTTTAGTATTATATAAATATGTTACTTATAAAATATAAGAAAGGTTTTAATACATATATTATAGTTTATTTTAACTATAAAAAAGGTTTAATTACCATCATTTAAGGATAAATTGAAAAAAAATCAATCATCCATGAATGTTGTAAATTGGCACCTCACGAACGATGATTTTGTTTTCAAAATAAAAGTGAGAGAGAAAGGGTTTGATTAAGGATATTACATTAACGTGATACAATTACAAAATATAGATGATAATGGATTTATCATGATAATTTGAATAGATATAGTGAGTATATAATAAGAAAATAAAATAAATTGAAAGGAAATAAAAAAGAAAAGGAAGAGGGTTTACCTCTTGAATTATCCTCCGTGTGAACCTCCTTAAGGGGTAGGGTTTTGGTATTTTGGAAAGGCCAAGAGATATTGAATGTGGGGAGAGATGAGGGGTAAAGATTTGGGCATAAGTTTTATAACATTAAAGGATTATATACTTGAAGATATGAGGGGATGAGTGGTGGTATTTATAGTGGAGGAGAGAGGTGATTTTTCATTATTTTATTCATTATTTTATTATTTTGTTCAAGACAACCAATAGTATTGATTTTGTAACTAAACATAGTAATAAGTGCATGTGAGTTCAGAAAAAAGGGTTCTAACATCATCCAAACATCACCAATGACTCAATAAATCAAGTATTTGTCATTTATCAAAAATTATCATATTTTACTATTCACCAAAAAATCAAGTAATTTAGAAAAATCCCAAAAATTCACCCTACCCATTTTTTGATGTGTAGAATTAAAAACTGAACTCCATTTTGTGAAAATAATTTTCTAAATATGTGAAATCTAATTTTTAATTAAAATCATCATTTACTCAAAAAATAAATTTTCTAAAATTATAACTAATTTTATAACACTGAAAAATTAACTAAGGTCTCATTAAATTATACTAGAATCATAAGAAAAAAAATATTGATTTAGGAATAAATTTTATATAAATGAATTTTATTTTAAATCATTTTATTAATTATTAAATGGTAATTAAACATTTATGACTTACAAAAAAACCAACACTTAATTTAAAAATTTTTATAATATTCATTTACTTATACTATGATATATTTATGTGATACTTTCATTTATTATGTGCATATGTTTTATTTATACTTTCATGGGTGATTTTACTATTCATTAGTCCAATTTACTATTCATAAAATTCATAATACTATTCTTAAGGTCAAGTTACTATTTAATTGGTATAGGTTCTTTAACTTATAGAAATACTTCTTATTTCATTCATTCTTCACTTAAGATGTTTTTATTGTGTTTTATAAGTGATTATATGTGATCTATACTATATTAAATAAAAAAAATAAGGTAAATAACATTGATAGAAGTATAGGTCATTACATTCTCCCCCTAAAAAAATTTCATCCTCAAAATTTCTAGATTGTCACCCCATAAAAAGATTTGGGTAGTTTTTTATCATCAGCTCCTTAGGCTCCCACATCGCCTCTTTTATTTTATAATTTTTACAAAGTAAATTTACAAGATGATTCATCTGATTCCTCAACACCTGTTCTTTAGTATCCAAAATCTAGATAGGCTCTTCACGGTAGAAAAATTAAGGTTAAAATTCTTTTCCTTCTAAAGTGAGTACATGTGTTGAGTCTGACATGTACTTTATTAACAATGAGATGTTAAAGTGTACCTTAGAATGGTTAGGTATCATTTCCGAACAATAATCCATAGCTCTGATTCTCTCCAGAATTTAAAAATGGTAAATGTACCTATCGCCCAATTACCCTTTATTCCCATGTCTTATAACACCCTTCCATGGAGATAGTTTCAAGAAAACATGATCTCCCACTTGAAATTCCAAATCCTTTCTTTGATTATCAGCATTGATATTTTTCCTACCTTTAGATACTTTGATATGGGTTTGAATAGTATTTACATTCATTTTTGTCTCCTCTACAAGCTCTCAGATGATAAGATTCCTTTCACAAAATTCATCCCAATATGTTGATTTATGACATCTCTTTCCATACAACACTTCATATGGTGCCATTTGAATACTTGAATGGAAACTACTATTTTAGGAAATCTCAAAAAAAGGTAAATATTGATCCCACATACCTTGAATGTTGAGGGATCATGATCTCAACATGTCTTCTAAGGTTTGAAAGGTCCTTTCAGACTATCCATCAGTTTGAGGGCAATAATTAATACTTGAACTAAGATCAATATCCAAATATTTCTAAATACTTTTCCATAATTTAAATGAAAAAAATGGATCACGATCAAACACAATAGAAAGTGGTGCTCCATGAATTCTTACAACTTAATTAATATAGAGTCATGAAAGGTGGTCTAGTGTAAAATCCTCATTTATAGTGAGGAAATGTAAAAATTTGGTAATTTAATCAACAATCACCCATATTGGGTCATTACTTCTTTTAGTTTTTGGTAATCTAGTGAAAAAATACATAGTTATGTAATCTCGTTTCCATTTTGGAATTCGAAGGGGTTTTATGACACCTCTAGGATGTTGTCTTTTAGGCTTCACTTGTTCAAAGACTAAACATCTTGATACATAATCAGAATTTCCCACTTCATATTATCCCACTATAAAAGTTCCATTAGATCTATATACAAATTAGTTCTTAGGGGTGTATGGATAAATTTGAGCTATGGGAATCATCCAATAACTCCCTTTTTAGCTTGGGTATAGAGGAAACACATAGGCACCTCCCAAATTAAAATTCTATCCTCATACTTGAAGTCAAGAAACATCCAATCATTCATAGCTTTAAATTTTGTTTCAATATTCACATAATAAAATTGATAAATTTTAATTATTTCCAATAAATATGGCTGGGAAACCAGTTGAAAATGTAATGTTGCTTCACCTTCCTTGATAATTCACAAATCCATATTTTCTAGATCCATGTACACAGGGTCCTTGTAAATCCTCATTTTTTCAGAACTCTAAGATCCTTCCTTCTCAATGCATCTTCTACCTTATTCTCCTTCCCATGGTGGTAATGTATAGAACAATCATAATCATTGATTGTCTCAAACCTTCTCCTTTTCCTCAATGTAAGATATTTTTAGGGGAAGATTTATTTTATACTCTTGTGATCTTTATATATCTCACATATTTCACCATAGAGATAGTGTATCTATATTTTCATAGCAAATATTACAGCCACTAACTAAAGATCATGACTTAGATAGTTCTATTCATGAATTTTTAACTACATTGATGAATAGTCAATAACTCTATCATTCTCCATAAGGTAACACTTGAGTGCCTTATTTTACACATCACTATAAATAAAAAAATCGACTATTTTCCAATGGTAGATTCAAGATTAGAGCATTAACTAATATCATCTTTAATTATTGAAAACATTATTCACATTCTTTTTTTCCATACACACTTAACACCTTTACGGATAATCTTGGTAAAAAGGTTAGCTAATAGAGTGTTGTTATGAATGAAATCCTGATGATAACCATCTAAACTAATAAAAATACACACCTCAGTTATGTTCATTGGTATAGGCTATTCCTGAACAGTCTTTTTATTTGAATAATCAACTGATATTTCATCCTTTGAGATATTATGTCCAAGAAAAGAAAATAATTGAATCCAAAATTCACACTCACTAAAATTACCATATAATTCATTTCATCTAATAATTTTCAGAACAGTCTCCAAGTGATTTTCATGGTCATAATATCTTTTAGATTATACCAAGATATCATAAATAAATACCACAAAAAAATCAACAAGATATTTCTTGAAAACTATGTTCATTATATCCATGAAAACAGAGGGTGCATTAGTCATTCCAAATGGAATTAGTGTACACTCATAATATCCATACATTCTTCAAAATGATGTTTTTCGAAAATATTCCTTCCTCGCACATAATTTATGATATCTAGATCAATGTTAAATCTTTGAAAAATATTGATCTCCATGAAGTTGATCGAAGAAATAATTAAAAAAATGAAGGGGATACTTGTACTTAATTTTAGTAGTATTGATTTCTCTATAGTCAATGAATAACCTAATGAATCCATATTTCTTCATGAAAAAGAGAATAGGGGCTCCCCATGGAGAAACAATAGTGAAAATATATCCTTTATCACTCAATTACACTAATTTTTTATCCAGTTATATTAATTCCAAAATGTCCATTCTATAAGGATTCGTTGATATAAACCCTGAACCATGAATTAAATCAATAGAAAACTCAATTTCCAACTTTTGAGGATGTCCAGGTAAATCCTCTAGAAATATATCAACATATTCTTTAAAAATAGGTATATCCTATATTTGAATATTTATTTCCTCACCCATAGATATTTAGTTCTCTTCCTCCCCATGAAATGAATTCAATAAAGATACTAAGGGTGGATCTAGATAAGAATCAGATGATGAGGTTTCCACTTTAAAAATAAGGGAATCTATATCATTCTCAAAAATTCTAACTTCTTTCTTCTTTCAATAGATTTTCTCATCATATTTAGAAATCCAGACCATACCAAAGATTGTGTCAAAGTCGACCATAGGTATGATGATAAAATCAGCAGATAAATCATGTTTATATTCCATAATAGGAACTACAAGACACATCTTTGTTGTAATGATACTTTTCTTAGGGTTTTTGAATAAAAAATCCCTTCTTAAGAAGAGTTATACATATCTAATTTTTAAAGAAATTTGGGAAGATATAAACTAATGAAATGATCCAAATTAAATTAAAGCATTAGCTAAATTTGAAGAGACGCTTAATGTGCATGTAACCACATCATTAGAAACTTAAACCTCATCTGTTGTGATCACATAAGCTTTTTCTTTCTCACATGACCTTTTCTAAGGAAATTTTCCTTGATTCTTCTGACAATCATTTGAATAATGTCCCATATCTTTACAATTGTATCATTGAACATTGGTAGTTTCCTTTTTTCCTGTGAAATCACAGGCTTGGTATCCTTTTTCTCCACACTTATAATATAATCCTTTTCCTTTTAAGTAGGCTCCAGGGTGTTTCCTTCCACAAGTATCACATGTTGGAAAACACCGTTTTTTTTCTTCCTTTTATCCATTGTTTTTTTATTTCCCTCTTCTATTCTTGACTTCTCTTAAATTCATAAGACTTAAATAATTATTTCTCTATATTTTTAGCACATGAGACTATATCTATATATAATGGGAAAGTTTGGGAAACCAGTTCCCTTTAGAGTAATGGAATTAAACCATCAAATAATCGATCAATCATTCTCCTTGGATTATGTATGTAGTCCATGGAATGCCTTTCTAGCCTTGTAATGTTGAATTCATACTTGGAAACATTCTCATCTTCCTTTTTACTCAGATTCAATAATTTCCTTTCCATATCCACTAGTTGTTTTCAAGGAAAATATTTTTATAGGAAAATTTCATTAAAATACATTGATTTCATATTCCTAATTTCTTCCTCCTACATTGAGTTTTGAATTAGTAACCATCATTGATCTGCATCTCCCAATAAATGATAAACTTACAGGACAACCTTCTCGCTTTTGTTACTTCCCAAAGGGAGAAATATATTCTCTAAGGTACTTATCCACTACTCATCTACAAATGGGTTTTTAGTCCCATTGAATGATGGAGGTTGTTGTCATATAAATTGGAATAAAATTAATCCCCCATGTTGTGGATTTGGATGCTCTATATGGATAATTTTTTTATTCATAACTTGATTTAGTTGTCCTAGTATAGTTATAAGTTTCTTAGTATCATTCAGATCTCCAATACTGACATTATTATCTTACATATAAGGGAAATATCTACATGGGATACATGCGTTGAAATGGTTTCCATTCTATCCACTAGGTGAAATTTCTAAATAATGGAATAAATTAGATTAGGTTATGAAACATAATGGATAATCTCAAACCAGAAAAACACTTAACATAAATTGAAATTTTATGTATATCTAATCTCATAATCATAAACATAATTTCTTTGAGGACAAACTTACTTTAAAATCATTCATAGTTGTTTCAAAATTAAATGTTATTTATCCTAAGAATAACCCTTAGGAGTGTCAAACCAGGTGTGTAGTAAGGCCTGTTGTTGTATACTAGGTTACCCTGAGTTAGGTAGGGGACACCAGGTCAGAGTTGTTACTCCTAGGTATATATGTTTCAGTACAATATCCACTTATATTATCAATTAATGATTTATTTCTAGGAATGTCCACATAATCACTAACATACCAAAATTTTATTATTTATTTATATGCTTATCTTCAATGTCTATCTTAGAGCAATGTTCCCTAATCTATGTTTTTTGAATCTTATTTATAAGGTTCCCACTAAACATTATTTGATACCAATTGTAGATATCTCAACCCTGGTAGCCAGAAGCTGGTTCCTTTCTGTATTACATTGGTTTGATTACAAGGAAGTCACATCCCAAAGGACCAAATAGTTTAGTAGTTTTTGAAAAATATATATAAACATAATATTTACATTACAACCTTAATGTAAAAATACAATATATCATTTACTTTGGAAACATCCATAACTCCTAGATTATCTATGCAAGTCATTCATCATAATATTCATCTTCACATCCTCAGGAAAAATAAAACCTAAGAAAGGGGTGAGCTCAGATTCTCAATAAGGGTAAGTAATACAAAGTAAGTTATTATATACATAAACATTATGCATGGTCGATCACTAAAAATACATGACTTTTTAAAATAAACTTGAGTATAATATGGTGGGAATGGAAGATGCGTAAATAATGACATATAAAAAATAATAATATATTTAACCTTAATAATGGATATTATACTAGTAAAATATCACATGTTTTATCAGTTAATAATATCATAATGAGGTAATGCATAATTCAATACATCTAAAACATGTCTCTAAGGCCTTGGTCACGACGTGTGAGAATACAATGGTAAGGCCTCAACCAAAACCCAATTTTATTTTGTCTCATGAGACCTATAAGTGCATCAAGGGGATATAGAAGTCCCCAAACATCACTTAATAATTCCAATTCATTCCTCATATGCATGGAGTTAAACATATAAAATATGAACATATACTATGTAAATAAATTTCCAATGTTTTTAAATATACTCACTAACCAAACTGAGTAGCATGGTGAACGATATCAAGATAGAAAATCCATAGTAAAACTAGTCATAAACCATTTAATAACCTATGGTACATGAAAATAATATGATACAAATCTCAATAAATCATAAAATTAAACATAGGTGTTGAAATATATTAAAATACACTAATGAAATCATCGAGTAATTCTTGATAGAAATACCTCTTTTACTTTAAAAAGAAGAGTTCTTTTGGAAAAATAATTTCTATTTTGCCATAATTTTTTGTATAAAACCAGTAATGAAAAAATATAGTTTTCATGAAAAAACTAGTGATTTTAGAAAAATAATGGTGTCTTAAAAAATATTATGGAAGGTACTTGAAAATGGGTAAGAAATCAAGATGTTCCCTTTAATTAGGCTTGCCTATCAGGAAGAAATGGTAAGGGAACCTTGAAAAAAATTTATTATCCCACAAAATATTGATGAACTGATCTGGATATATTATTTTGGAATATAAATATATATATATATATATATAGTTTAGAAGAAATATATAAGAATAATGTATAATTACATAAGTGTATAGAGGAATAAATCATAACCTGAATGAAAATGGAGTTTCGGGAAGAAAACCCATACCTTATGTCGGAATGTGTTCTGCACATGATCTTAACATCCTGGATAATCAAATTAAATACATTAATTAATTAATTATGAAACTTAAATAAATTTATTTTATTTATTAAAATTTTATTAAGTTCATTTATGTCGTTTTTGATGAGTTATAAGATATAATATTTTTGGTCGGTAGTGTTCATTTCATTGGTTTTCACGATCGGTATACATGTATATGAGAATGAAAGTTCATGTGGAATGATTAAAATTCTCCATAATTGAATTTATATGATATTAATGAACATACAAAAATATAAATATTCTTATATATCATTTTTTTATATGGTATTAGGATGAATCATTAGATAATACATTTAGTGATAATCATTAGTATTTTTACGATGTTTATTGATCATAACAAACTCATTTTGTTTAATAATTTACTATTAGGTAAATATGTTACATATAGAACATAATAAGGGTTTTAATACAAATATTATATTCTTTTTTAACCTTAAAAATGTTTTCATTACCATCCTTGAAAGAGAAATTGAAAAAAAAATCCCTCGTCCACGAAGGTTGTAAATTGGCACCTCTCGGATGATGATTTCATTTTTAAAATAAAAGTGAGAGATGGAAAGAAGTTAGAGTAAGGATATTACATTAAAATGATATTATTATAGTATATATATGATATCTCAGTTATGGGGATCATTTTTACAGAGTTTTTGAGGAGATAATAAGAAAATAAAATAAATTGAGATTAAATTAAAAGAAAAAGGAATATGGTTTACCTCTTGAATTATCCTCCTTGAGAACCTCCATAGGGGAAAGGGTTTTTGTCTTTTTGAAATACCAAGAACTCATGGATATGTTTAGAGAATATATAAGAGTATTTTGGAATAATTTTTACAAGTTTCATGGGTTATTTTTGTGAGTAGAGGAGGGGTGAGGGGTTGTATTTATAGTGGATGAGAGGGGTGATTTCTCATTATTTTATTCATTATTTTATTATTTTGTTCAATACAACAAATAGTGTTGATTTTTGTGAATAAATATAGTAATATATCCATTTTATTTTGAACCAAGGCTAATTAAATCATTAAAAACATCACCTATGACTCAATAAATCATGCATTTATCATTTATTGTAAATTATCGTATTTTACTATTCACATAAAAATCAAGTATTTTAGAAAAATATCAAAACTTCACCATAACATTTTTTTAATGTGTAGAATTTCAAAATGAACTCCATTTTATGAAAATAATTTTTTAAATATGAGTAATTTAATTTTTAATTGAAATCATCATTTACTCGAAAAATATAGTTTTTTAAATTATAACAGATTTTATAAAACTCTAAAAAATTAAATAAGGTCTCACTAAGTTACCCTAAAATCATAAGACAATAAAATAATCATTTTAGAATATATTTTATGAAAATTAATTTTCTTTTAGACCATTTTATTAATTATAAAATTGATATTAAATATTTATGACTTACAAAAATACCAACACTTAATTTAATAATTTTTAAAATATTCATTTACATATACTATGATATACTAATATTATACTTTAATTTATAAGGTGACTAAATTTTATTTATAATTTCATGGGTGATGTTACTATTTATTTGTATGATTTACTATTCATAAGGGTGATACTATTATTCCTAAGTTCAAGATACTCTTTCATCGATATAGGTTCCTTAACTTCTAGAAATGATTCTTATTTCATTAATTCTTTATTCAAGATGTTTTTATTGTGTTCTATAAGTGATTTTATGTGATCTATACTATATGAAATAAACATAAGAAGATAAATATCATTAAAAAATTGTGGTTTGTTTCATTTATTTATTTATGTTTGATGACATGTTGATTTCTAAGGATTCCTAGGAATTGATCATTAGGCATGGAACAATTTATATTTCCCAGTATACCCAGTAATAAGTTGTTGAGACAGATGAGTCCTTGGGATTCTAGATATGTTTGAGATATGGTATCATCGTATTGGGGGTTGATACCTAGTCTCACTAGAATCCATTGTTATGGTTGATGATATATTGGATTCATAGAGATGGTACATAGGATCTAGTATCAGAGTGTATATGATGGCATGTGTACAGAAATTCTCAAGATTTAAGGAATTACATTAAAATAGTGAGACCGCTTCAAATTTATAGGGAGCTCGATATTTGATTAGGGATACCACTAAACCGTTGAGAATAAATGGAACCTATATGATTCAAATGATTGTATGTTATTATAGGTGGGTGTAAATCCCTGAGAATAAATATTAGAAATGATGAGGTTAATAGTTTCATCCCCTCGATCAATTCATAGGGTATCCCCTAGGATCATGTGAATGTACCTATTTTGGTTTCCCTAAGGTGTTGCATGATATTGGATTCCCAAGATATTTAATTAGGGATCTAGAAGTTTATTCCATTAAATTACCTATGTCACCTGAGATTTAGTCAGTCTTGGATTCATTGGATTTCCTAGGGCCTCCCCCTCTTAGGAATTAGACATCATCCAGACATTGATAACGCCCAAGTATTTTCATGGGTTTCATCCTTTAGGGATTGAGGATAAGGGATTATTATTGATTCACTAGGTTTCAATTATCATCATCATGGAGGTGTGAGTTTGGTATCCCTAATGATTGGGTAGAGGTTCCCTTGAGGTTATGATCATGTTCAGAGACACTGCAAAACTTGTTGAAGAAGGTACGGTTGATCAAGGTCATTGTATTTTTTGTTGATGATGGTTACTGATAATGGTCTAGGAAATTTGTGTACATCTAGGGAGGTTGTGATACTATGGATGAATAGTCACCATGATGTAATTAGATACACTCCATCATTGGGATGAAGAACGTATTCCGGTGGTTTATGGATTTATTTATTTATCTATTTATTTATTTATTTGTATATCAGTTTTATGTGGTTTATTTTTTTATTATTGTTGATAATGCCACTTCCAGATATCATTGCATATATTGATTAGTATGGGAATTAATTTTTGGTTCTCTAATAATTTTTTCAATCACAGCCTACTCGAGACGCCATTGCATATGGGTACCTTAGAATCTCTCATTGATTGTATGTTTATATTGGGCAGAGGCCCGATATAACATGATCGATCTAAATATCTTGAATGAGAATGAATAACAGGATAAGGTGAGGAATATGGATAGATTAGATCAAAATATACATTTATTTTTTTATTTTTTTCATTTTTTATGTGGTCGGCCGAGGGGGTGACTAGTGGGTTTGTGTGACTATATACTTCCACGTCATTTTATTATTGATGGTTGTATTATTTTTCTTATATTATACTATTTATTTTATATTGATTATTATACTTGGTAACTTCGTTATGATTTTTCACTCTAATACTAGGGTATAGCCTCCCCATGCTATCTCTTATGACCTCTACGATTGATTGGTAGCCTATGACATATGGGTAGGCACGCCTACGGTCAAGTGGAGAACTAGTCTAGGACACCAGTTAAGTGTCCAATGACCTGATACATTACAAATTGGTATCATAGTTGTTTTTATTTGTATTAATATTTTGGATATGTTCGACATGAGTTGTATAAATGTATCAGATCTTGTTATGGATCCCAAACTTGTATGTCATGAACACCTCTTCCAGTGTAATTCTTGGTTACCTTGGATGGGATTGAGTTTCTTGTAATTTGGTGTTTTGGTTGCTTATGATTTTATCTATGGTTTAATCACATGGGTGTTTTAGGATTATGATTTATTATTTATTTTAGCTTTTTTACTTAGAAGAAAGAGGCATCTAATGCATCATATAAATAATATACGATTAAAATTACCTATATTTATTCTTGTGTTATAATTTTCATTGATAAATGATGTTCAGGTATTTAAAGTGTCAAAAAATTCTCATAAGGTGTTTTCCTATATAAGTACTTAGTGACATTCTACTCTTCTAGGATGACTTGTATATTTATTTCCTTCTTATGGTGGATCTTGTGGATCCATGGTGAGACTCTTGATGATGATGGATAATTCCACTTGAATAGGAGGTGCAATGACCCGAAGTGGGTAGGAGTTGGAACTTGGTGCCATTATGGTGAACCTAGTGGGGAGATATATGTATATATGGAATTAGTTTTATACCCCATGAGTTTGTTTTAAGTGATAAATGTTTCATTAATTAAAGTTTTAATAATAAACTATGAGGTTTTTTCCCATAGATCTTGGAATGTCAATCTACTTAATTGAGTCTAGTGATCATGGTCCCTTGAAATGGATAATATCATATGATTGCATTAGGTATCAGCCTGAGTTTTTGATTCTCAAGGGAGTATTATAGTGAATGGATTTTTGATGAGAATCAGTTACCTGGTAGGTTTTTGGGTTGGTAAGTGATTTCAGTTATGTGTATGACATATATGAGTTAGTGGTTGGGAACTTTGGATGTCGTGGTCTTTTCAAGACATGATAATAGATTATATCCCATTAAATATGGACTTTTTTGGAACTTGACTTATGGGATTGGTGGAAGTACCAAGTGGCCTTAACATATGACTTGGTTTTTAGGGATTAGAATAATTTATGATGATCAAGAGAAACCCAAGAGAGTGTTTGGACCTATTTTATTAGTTCCTTTGAGGCAAGAATCATGGGTAAGTTCTTTCATTTTAGATTGATTCATGAAAGGTTACATTGAGTTATGGTAATAGATAATTTTGAAGAGAGTTTCCTAGGGAGCTTCTAGTTTTTTCAGAGTTATGTTTCATAGGCCATGGTTAGTGTTTTGGGAACCTAGGTTTTTGGTGTATGAATCAATGACCTATGTGTTGGGTTCGGTGGGTTTTTTCACAGAAAGGTATAAAAATTTTGGTATTTTCTCATGTTGAGGTAGCATGTGATCGATATGAATGGTATTGTTTAGTTTGGAACTAGTGATCGGTCATGTTCGTGCCAAGGAATAATGGAATAAATGAGATTTTTTCAGGAATGGTTACCCAAAATTTTTAGTAAAAATAGAAAATTTACCTCCATGATATAGGAGACATCAAAAATGTATCTGGTGTGGTGGCATGTTCATTCCATGATTTTTGGGAAGGTTAAGCCTAGGATGTAATGATTGTTTCTTGATTGAAGTGACATGCATTCCATCATGGAACCTATCATGGTGCAATTCAATGAGTGGTATAAGGAAATCCATGTGTTAGGGGGTCCACCATTGTCCTTTTGAGGGTGTGACCATCATTATGGTTGGATATTTGGCAAGTGTCAAGGATGGTGTTCCAGTGATTTGGTAATAGGAAGAAACAGATGCTTTCATTGACACTCAGTTGTTAGAAGTATGGTTATTTTCATATATTATGTGTAGTAATATATGGAGTGTGGGTTGTGGTTATGTTAGCTTTGGTTCTCATAGGGTTGAGGTGGTGTTGGTGGATAGTGATTTATTGATCTGATTTTATCTGGTCCTGATGTAAATACCATATTTGAGGTTCTAATGAGATATTTGATGATTTGGTGCATTGGTTCATTAGAATCGGCCTCAGGATGTTTTTGGTATGATCTATAGGTAGTTTGTGAGGTGAAATAGATTATATAAAATGATTCAGGCGGTGATCATGTAACACCTTGACCCCCGTTTCCCAAATCTTATGCTACAATATGTTGTGTCATTTTTTTTATAAAAAATTGAAAAATTACACAACACATTACATAAACGAGTATTTTTACTGGTCTATATTTTGTATAATTAGATACAACTATTAAATCTCCTCAAAACTATACAAAAATAAACCTCAATGAGCTTCCTCCACAAAGTAAATAACTTCACTGAAAAATTTACTCGACCTGTAACAAAGAATTTAAAATGTATGGTGAGCATTTAAAATTCCCAATAAGGGGTTTTAAAAATAATAAATAAATTATTTTCAAAAAATTTCTTTAAAAATATATATACAACTTAAATCATTTTATTAAAATGAAAAATAACATTTCTTATAGCATGTTATCATCATTTCTTGAGAGTTTCTAAAAATAATTTTTAGGGAAAGCTCATTCCCAAGAATTTATATACTTATTTAAAATTTAAAAATAAAATGAATTATTAAATATGAATGCACATGAAAAAAAATTCATAGAATGCTACTTATAAGTAAGATAATGAACATTATTAATTATTTTTTATATGATAGGGGTGCAGATAAAAATTTTCACAAGAAATGATACTAGTTCATAATTTTCACATAAAATGATATCAAATATCATTTAATACATAAATGAAAACTATGAAATGATAGATGTGTTTCTTACCTTTTTTATAGATTGGAAACAGAAAAATTATTCTTTACAAATGAATTTCCATATTATGTTTATACTTAATCATAAAACATTATACCATGTGCATTTGAAATTATAAAACTGATTAATTAAAGTCACATAAATGTTCATAAGAGGATGATTCATAGCCATTGATATTATACTAGTAGAATAATCCAATGGAAGGTAAAGTTATAATCTCATAATTAGGGAATACATAATGCTAAACATTATGAAACATATTGTCAATGCCTCATCCAATACATCTAAAAATACTAGTGCAAGGCCTCGGCCAAAACCCTATTTTTTCGTCTCATGAGACTTATCAATGCATCGAGGGGCTATAATAGTCCCCACCCATCATGTAATAATTCCAATACATTCCTCATATGAATAGGGCTAAACATAAAAAACATGTACATTCATATTGAAACTAACATATGAAATGTAAATAACTTTCCCCAATCATTAAATATAAACACAAACCATTTGGAGTTAAATGGTGAGTGCTATCAAGAGAGTACATTCAATCCCAATCTAATCATAAACTATTCAATAAAATTTGGAAAATTAAATCATAAAACATTAACCCCATTTTATGATAAGAATCAATAAGAGTGTTTAAATAGGTGAAAACACACTTATAAAATCATCGAGTAATTATTGAGATAAATACTCTTTTACTTTGAAAAGAATAGTTCTTTGGGAAAAATAATTACATAAAACAATAAGTGAATTAAATTAGTTTTTCATAATAAAATGAGAGATTTTATAAAAATGAAATTTTATAAAAACATATTATAGAGTGCCCTTGAAAATAGGTAAGAATTCAAGAAATTCCCTTGAAACAGGCTTGTTTATTGGGAAGAATTTTTAACATTTCATTTTAAAACAAGTAACTCCCAATTAAATAATAAGGATTCTTATTGGTACACATATATAGAACATTCACCCAGAATTTATGATGAGTAGATAAGAATAAATAAGTATTTAGTGGGGATTAATAGAGACAAAGAGTAACCCAAAAGAAAATGAAGGTTCGGGTAGAAAACCCTTAAAAATATAAATAATAATCTCTTTACCTGACATAGATCAAAAGAGGGAAGTGGGATTTCTAGAAACAAAGGGGGAGCTTGGAAGACTGAGGTTTGGGTGTAATTTGGTGTGCAAAGAGGGTTTTTATAACACATATCATTTAATTAGTTCAGAGATGAAACTATAGAAGATTGTAAAACAACATCAAGATGGGGTCGTGGTTGCAAAATGGAGGTGTATCACTAGTCGAATATTATAATTGGAAGAGGAAGGGAAAAACTAGTAGCTGACCTATAGTGATATTGGAACAAGCATGGCAGAGAAGAAAACCAAAAACAGAATATATGGTTTAGATCGGCCTTGAGAAAATCTAACAGTTGGGATAAACCATGTCATTATAGAGTAGGATCTGTTTTGAGATTATAGGTGGTAGCTTGGATTATGCCTGACAAAAATGGATGGCCAAGAGGGGTGTTCTAGGTTGAGAAGGTTTGAAAGATAGGTCCACTTCATTTTTTCTTCAATCAAATTTTTTCTTATTATTTTTCTATTCCATTAACTTTTCATGTTTCTCTCTCTCTCATTTTCCTTTAAATTTTTTCACTATTGTCAATTTTTTAAACCAATCATTACTTTTATTATAATCTATCATCATATTATATTTTTTAACATTTTTTTTGTTTCTATTTCTTTATTTAGTTCAATATTTTTTTTAACATATACAAATCATCATTTTTTAAAATAAATCTTGTAGCTAATATATATATATATATATATATATTAGTTTATCATTTTAATATATATATATATGTAATTCTTTCTTCATTAATAAATAAATCAAATCACATTTTTATTTAAAACATAAATATAATGTGCCTTTTCCATAATATAATGATTATATATATATTATATAATAATATATGTATATATATGTTATTATATGTATAACATAAAAAAATTAAATTATTTATATACTTATAACTGTATATTTCAAGTACTTTAAAATTTAGTTTTCCATTATTATTATTTTGAACAGTTATTAATAAATAAAACATTAGATGTTAACATCATTAATCCCCAATATTTAAATTCATTTTAGATTTTTAAAACACTCAAATATAAAAACACCAATGGTTGAAAATCCTAAATACTAATGTTTTAATTTTAAAATCTAAATATTAAAAAATTAATCTCTTGTTAAAAACCAAAATATTATTTAACTGAATAATTTAAAACATTTTAGATTTTAAACACTTAAAATACTTTATAAAATTGTAACGGTTATAAAAAACATCAATGGTCATTTAAATATCAACGACCATATTCTTACAATGATCAAATTAAAGGTTCAAAAAATATCGATGTTTACGGGTATCAAAGACAAAAAAATCACCAATGTTCTTCTTTAAAAATGGTTTTTACATTTCTCTTATTCTTAGAATCTCTATTATCCTTCTAACTATTATTATTATAACTATAGAGGACCCAAAGAAAGAGGCCTACTCAATATTTTCTCTTATTCTACTCAGCAGAGGAACATTTGTTTTGCTTCATCCTTTTATGATTTTCCTGGAGTTGTAGAAGTCTTTTAACATGTAATGTTTTAACATATCAGTATTTTATTAAATAAAATGTTTCTCATATTTTCTCATTAGTTAATCTAAATTATATTCATTTATTTTCCTAAAATAATAATTATAATAATAATTAAAAAATGACATTAATATTAATTACATCATTTCAAAATAGGTTCTTGGTGTTATATCCCCCCCCCAACTGAATTATTCCCTCATAATTCTATTGTACTCACAAAAAATCTGCATAACCCTTCCTAAATAAGCATTGATATCCCTACACAAATAACTTAATAAAAATGGGTAAAAATTTAATAGATAAATATTATGAATTGAAAGGTAAAGATTTACGTTATACCTTTACTAGTTACACCACCGTAAATTATTCCTCCCAGTAAATGGGATTCCCAAGTTTTTTTTAAGTTCCATTTTCTTGGCCCAAATATACTTTGACCAGGTAGGTTCAAACTCATGCATATAGCATTCTGTTCGCCCAAAGAGAGGTATGGATGGTTTAGATCTTGTAAATATTAAAATAGACTTGGTCCCTATAGATCGGCTGGACTACCTCCTTTTTAAAAGGTCTAATATCATAAAGTCTCTTGTAAATACTATATTTCAAGATCTGGAATAGATATGTTGTGTGGAAGTCAACCTCTTCTATAGACACCAAGAAATACCATAGGTATAGGTAGTTATCAAACATCATAAAAATTTTAAATATGCCTTTATAATATTTCCCCTTATGTGAGTAGAAGGAATATTGCGCTTGTTCCATGAGAAAATAAACATAACAGGATCCTTAGAAGAGACAAAGGATGTTTGATGTGGTAGACACCTGGTAGAGATGTTTACCAGATAAAATTAGATTTTCAAAAGGCAGGTATACATCTGAGTATTATTTTACAATTATGGTCTCAAGTAGCATAGTGGGAAGAGAAAAAAATATCATTTGGTGATCTCTCGCATTCCATCTAAAAATTTTAAGAAAAGAGTTTTACATAAAAAATAATATTTAAATTTTTAGTTTTGTTCTAATTTTCAAAAATTAACAAGATCGTTCCTCCAATACCAACTACAAAAGCCCTACCCCAGGTGCTTAGCACCTATCTAAAACTTGTTGTGTAATTTCTTTATAAAAATAAACTTAAAAATTACACAACTCATTACATTAATGAAGATATTTATCAGTCTAGGTTTTGTAGAATTAGATACAACAGTTATATCTCCTCAAAACTATAGAAAAATAATCTTCAATGATATTCCTCCACAAAGTAAATAACTTCACTGATAAATCTAATCAACCTATAAAATGAATTTAAAATGTAGGGTGAGCATTAAAAATTCCTAGTAATGGGTTTTAAAAAAAATTAATAAATTTCTTTTAAAACATTTATTTAAAGATACATATGTAATTAAATAATTTTCTTAAAAGTAAAAATAACATTTCTCATAGAATGTCACCATTATTTTTCAAGAGTTACAAAAAAATTTATGGAAATATCATGCCCTAGAATTTCCATACTTATTTAAAAGTTACAAATAAAATGAAATATAAATTATTCACACACTAGAAAAAAAATCACATAATACTACTTATAAGTTAGATAATTCCCATTTTTAATTATGATTTACGTGCCAGGGGCGTGGATATAAATTTTCATAAGAAATGATTCTGGTTTATAATTTTACCATAAAACAATATGAACTATCATTTAAGACATAAATAAAAACCATGAATTGATAGATGAGTTTCTATCCTTTATTTATAGAATGGGGACAAAACATTCCTTTATTTATAATTGAATTTATATATTATGTTTATACTTAAATAAAAAACATTATACAATGTGTATTTGAAAATATAAAACTAATTAATTAAAGTCAAATAAATGTTCATAAGAGAATGATTCTTAGCTATGGATATTCTACCAGTTGAATAATCACATTCTAAGTTCAAATTATAATCTCATAATGAGGGAATGCATAATGCCGGACATTTTAAGACATATTGTCAATTTATCATCCAAGATATTTCAAAATACTAGGGTAATACCTTGTCTCATGAGAGATATCGATGAATCGAGGGGCTATAATAGACCCCACCCATCATATAATAAGTCCAATACTTTCCTCATATGAATGGGGATAAACATAAACAACATATACATTCATATTGAAACAAACATATGAAATGAAAATAACTTTTCCAAATCATTAAATATAAACACAACAATTTGGAGTAACATGGTGAATGGTATCAATATAGTACATGAAATATCAATATAATCAATAATGATTCAATAAAATATGTCAGATGATATCATAAAACATTAACCCCATTTTATCATAACAATAAACAAGAGTATTGAAATAGGTGAAAACACTCTTATAAGATCATTTAGTAATTCTTGAGATAAATACTCTTTTACTTTGAAAAGAAGAGTTCTTTTAGAAAAATAATTTCATAAAAAAAGAAGTGAATTAAATTATTTTTTTTGTTATAATATGAGTGACTTTATAAATATAAATTTTTCTACAAACATATAGTAGATTGTCAATGAAAATATGTAAAAATTTGATAAATTCACTTGAAACGGGCTTGTTTATTATGACGATTTTTTGAAATATCTTTTTCAAACATGTAAATCACCATTAAAAAGTAATTATTCAGATTTCTAAACATATATAGAACATTCAAAACGTATTTATGATGAGTACATAAAAATAAATATGTATTTTGTTGGGATTGAGAGGGATAAAGAGTAACCCGAAAGATAATGGAGGTTGGGGTAGAAAAGCCATAAAATATATAAATAATAATCTCCTTACCCAAAATAGATCAAAATAGGGTAGTGGGATTTCTATAAACCAAGGGAGTGATTTGAAGAGTGAGGTTAGGGTGTAATTGGGTGTTCAAATAGGGTTTTTATAACACATATCATTTATTCAGTTCTCAGATGGAACTATAGAAGATTGGAAAACAAAATCGAGATGGGGTCCTGGATAGAGAAAGGAGATGTATCATAGCTCAATGATGAGCATTGGAGGAGGAAGAAAAGAAACTAGTAGGATACCTATAGTGTGACTCGAACAGTCGTGGAGGAGAATACTACCAAAAACAGAACAGACAGTTGATATCGCACCTAAGAAAATCGAATGGCTAGGATAAACCCTATCATTGTAGAGTTGGATATCTGTTTTGATATTAGAGGTAATGGATAGAATTATACTTGACCAAAATGGATGGTTTATAGGGGGTGTTCTGGGTTGAGAAGGTTAGAAGGAGTAGGTCACTTTTTTTCAATCACATTTTTTCCTCTCACATTTTTTAATTCCATTATCTTTTCTTGTTTCTCTCTCTCTCATTTTCCTTCAAAAATTGTCACCTTTTTCAATTTTTCAAACCAATCATTACTTTATTTGTAATCTATCATCATACTATTTTTTTAACATTTTTATTTTTTTCTATTTCTTTATTTAGTTCAACATTTTTTTAACATATACAAATCATCATTTTTTTAAATAAATCTTGTAGCTAAAATATATATATATATACATATATATTTTCATTTATATATATATATATATATATTCATTTATATATCTATATATATTAAAAAATAATATATACATATATATATATATATATTCTCATATTTAAAACATAAAAAATAAATTATTTATATTTTTACATGTATGTATATCTAGTAATTTAAAAAGAGTTTTCCATTATTATTATTTTCTACAATTACTAATAAATAAAACATCATATGTTAACTTCATTAATTTCATAAATTTAAATTAATTTTATATTTTTAAAACACTAAACTATTAAAAAACCAATGGTTGAAAAGCATAAATACCCATGTTTTAATTTTAAAATCTAAATTTTAAAAAATTACTCTCGAATTAAAAACCATAATATTATTTAATTGAATAATTTAAAACATTTTAGATTTTAAACACTTAAAATACTTTATAAAATTTTAATGGCTATAAAAAACAACAACGGTCATTTAAATATCAATGACTATCTTATTACAGTGGTAAAATTGAGGTTTCTATGAATACCCATGTTTATGGGTATCAAAGACACAAAAATCAGGAGTGTTATCCTTCTTCAAAAATAATTTTGCACATTCCTATTATTCTTATCATCTCCATTATTATTATATAAATTTTAATTCTAACTATGGAATACCCAAAGGAAGATACCTACTCTATATTTCTTCTTATGCTACTCGGTAGAGCACCATTTGTTATACTAGGTATTTTTATGAGTTTCCTGGAGTAGTAGAAGTCTTTTGATGTGTAATGTTATAACGTATCAGTGATTTACTAAATAAAATGTTTCTCATATTTTTTCATTAGTTCATATAAATTATATTCATTTAATTTCAAATAATAATAATAATAATAATAATTACAAAAAATTACATTAATATTAATTACACCATTGCAACATAGGTTCGGGGAATTTCATCCCCCCCCCCTAACTGAATTGCGCCTACACAATTCGATTGTACTCACAAAAAAATAGCTTGACCCTTTGGACATTATCCTTTATGTCCCTACACAAATAACTTAATTACAATGTGTAAAAATTTAAAACATAAATATCATTAATTGAAAGGTAAACATTTAGGTTATACCTTTACTGAGTCCACCACCATGAACTATTCATCCTAGTCAATGTGATTCCCAAGTTTGTGTTTAAAAGTTAAATTTATTTGTCCCAAATACACTTCGAGAAAGTAGGTTCAAACTCATGAATATAGAATTCAGTTCCCCCAATATAATCATGGATGGTGTAGATCTTGGAGATATCAGAATGGACTCAGTCCCTATAGAACAGTCAGACTACCTCATTTTTAAAAGTTATAATATCATAAAGTCTCTCATACATACTATATTTCAAGATTTGGAACAAATATATTCTATGGAGATCACCCTATTCTACAGACTCCAAGAAATTCCATAGGGATAGTTAGTTAAAAAATATCGTAAAACATTTAAATAATCCTTCATAATATTCCCCCTTATGTGAGTAGAAATCCAATTGTGCTCGTGCCATGAAAACATAAACATAATAGGATCCTTGGAAGATATGCAGGATGTTTGAGGTGGTAGACATTTGGTAGAGGTTTTTACAGAATAAATGTATGTTTTTGAAAGGATGGTATACATATGAACATTATTTTACAATTATGGTCTCAATTAGCTCAGTGGGAAGAGACAAAAGATTAGTTGGTGATCTCTCACCCTCCATCTGAAAATTTTAAGAAAAGAGTTTTACATAAGAAATTATACATAAATTATTAGTTCTGTTCTAATTTTACAAATTTAACTAGACTGTTCCTCTGATACCAACTATAACACCCTGGCCCCAGTTGCTCAAAATTGGTGTGAAACTATGCTGTGTCATTTTTTTATAAAAAGAAACTGAAAAATTATACAAAACATTATGTAAACTTGGATCTTTATCGGTATAGGTTTTTGAGAATTATATACAACTATTACATCTCCTAAAAATTGTACAAAAATAAACTTAAATGAGCTCCCTCCACAAAGTAAATAACATCACTTACAAATCTACTAAACTGGTAAAAATGAATTTAAAACGTAGGGTGAGCATTTAAAATGCCTAGTAAGGGGCTTTAAAAATAATTAATAAATTCCTTTTAAAATGTTTCTTTAAAAAATATATATGCATACTTAAATTATTTTCTTAAAAAAAATAACATTTCTCATAGCATTTTATCATCCTTTTTAGAGATTTACTAAAAATTATTTTTAGGGAAATATCAAACCAAATAATTTCTATACTTATTTAAAAGTTACAAATAAAATGAATTATAAAATACGCATGAACTTGAATAAAAATGCATATAATTACACTTATAAGTTAGATAATGACCATTTTAATTATGTTTGACATGCCAGGGGTGTAGATAAAAATTTTCATAAGAAATGATACTGGTTCATAATTTTGACATAAAACGATATCAACTATCATTTAAGACATAAATTAAAACCATGAATTGATAGATGAGTTTCTAACCTTTTTTATATGTCATAAAAAACATTTCCTTACTTATAAATGAATTTATATATTATGTTTATACTTAAATATAAAACATTATACCATGTGTATCTGAAAATATAAAACTGATTAATTAAAGTCACATAAATGTTCATAAGAGAATGATTATTATCCATGGATATTCTACTAGTAGAATAATCGCATGGAAGTTCAAATACTAATCTCATAATGAAGTAATAGATAATGTCAGACATTCTGAAACATACTATCAAGGCCTTAGCCAAGACATCTGAAAATAATAGGGTAAGGGATGGGCTAAAACCCAATTTTTTTTGTCTTGTGAGAGATATCAATGCATCGAGGGGCTATAACGGTCCCCACCCATCACTTAATAAGTCTAAAAAATTTCTTATATTGATTGGGATAAACATAAATAACATGTACATTCAAATTGAAACTAATATATGAAATGTAAATAACTTTCCCCAATCATTAAATATAAACAAAAACCATTTGGAGTAACATTGTGAATGGTATAAAGATTGTACATTCACTATCAATATAATCATAAAATATTCAATAAAATGTTTTGGATGATATCATAATACATTAACCCCATTTTATCATAAGAATCAACAAGAGTTTTGAAATAGGTGAAAACACTCTTATAAGATCATCGAGTAATTCTTGAGATAAATACACTTTTACTTTAAAAAGAAAATTTATTTTGGAAAAATAATTTCATAACACCAAAAGTGAATTAAATTCATTTTTTCAAAATAAGATGAGATATTTTATAAAAATAAATTTTTCTAAAAATAGATTATATATGCCCATGAAAATATGTAATAATTCAAGAAATTCCCTTGATACGATCTTGTTTATTGGAAAATATTTTTGAAATTTCCTTTTAAAACATGTAATTCCCCATAAAACACTAAGGATTATGATTGGTGCACATATATAGAACATTCACACTTTATTTATGATGTTTATATAATAATAAATAAGTATTTAGTGTGGATTAAGAGAGACAAAGTATAACCCAAAATAAAATGGAGGTTCATCTATAAAACCCTTAAAAATAAAAATAATAATCCAATTACTTAACATAGATCAAAAGTGGGTATTGGGATTTCTAGAAACTAAGGGAGAGATTTCCAGAGTGAGGTTCAGGTGTAATTGGGTGTGCTAAGATGGTTTTTATAACACATATCATTTAATCATTTCATGGATGTAACTATAGAATATTGGGAAAATCGATATGGGGTAGAAAATAGAGAATGGAGGTGTATCAGGGGTTGAAGATGAGCATTGGAGGAGGAAGAAAAGAAACCAGCAGCAGACCCTTGGTGTAACTTGAACAGGCACGAAGAAGAAGACAACCAAAAATAGAACATATGGTTGAGATCATGCATGAAAAAATAAAATGGCTGGGATAAACCCTATCATTGTAGAGTAGGAGATCTATTTTGGGATTAGAGGTGAAATCTAGGAATACACCAAACCAAAACAGATGGCCAAGAGGGGGCACACTAGGTTGATCAGGTTAGAAGGAATGGGCTACTTCGTTTTTTTTCAATCATGTTTTGTCATCTCTCTTTTTTATTCCATTATCTTTTAATGTTTCTCTCTCCCTCATTTTCATTCAAATTTTGTCACTTTTGATAATTTTTCAAACCAATAATTACTTTTATTATAATCTTTCATCATATTATATTTTTTTAATATTTTTATTTGTTTCTCTTTCTTTATTTAGTTCAATATTTTTTTAAAATATACAAATCATCATTTTTTTAAATAAATCTTGTAGATAATATGTATATATATATATATTCATTTATATATGTATATATATTATTTAAGTATTTTTAAATATATAAATATATATTTAATTATTTTTTCTTTAATAAATAAATAAAATCACATTTTTATTTAAAACTTAAATATAATGTCTATTTTTTCATAATATTGTGATTATGTATATACAAATTACAAAAGTATATATATATATATATATATATATAATTATATGTCCAACATAAAAAAAATTATTTATATTCTTATATGTATATATTTCTAGTAATTTAAAACTAGTTTTATATTATTATTATTTTATACAGTTATTAATAAAAAATATTAGATGTTAACTTTATTAATAGCATAAATTTAAATTCATTTTAGATTTTTAGAACACTCAACTATTAAAACACTAATATTTGAAAATCATAAATACTCATGTTTTAATTTTAAAATCTAAATATTAAAAAATTACCCTCTAATTAAAAACCATAATATATTTTAACATAACACATAATAAATTGTTTTAGATATTAAACACTTAAAATAACTTATAAATTGTAATGGTTTTAAGAAAAATATCAACTTTCATTTAAATTTCAATGGATATCTTCATACAATAGTAAAATTAAGGGTTCTATAAATACTCCTATTTACGGGTATCAAATACACAAAAATCACTAGTGTTCTCCTTCTTCAAAAATTGTTTTGTTCACTCCTCTTATTCTCGTCATCTCAATTATTCTTTTATATATTTTTATTATAATTATGGAAAATTAAAAGGAAAAGGAAAACTCAATATTTTTTCATATGCTACTCCAAAGAGAACCATTTGGTTCACTAGTTCTTTTTATGAGTTTCCTGGAGTAGTTGACATCTTTTGACATGTAATGTTGTAACATATCAGGGTTTTATTAAATAAAATGTTTCTAGTATTTTCTCATTAATTAATTTAACTTATAGTCATTTATTTTAATAAAATAATAATAATAATATGTACAAAATGTAAATTAATATTAATTACATCGTTGCAACATAGGTTTTGGGTGTTACATCCCCCTTCCCCCCGTAACTGAATTGTGCCCTTTCCATTAGATTGTACTCAAAAAAATGGAAGAACTCTTTTGAAATCAAACATGATGTCCCTACAAAAAAACTTAATTAAAATGGGTAAACACTTAAAAGATAAATATCATTAATTTAAAGGTGAACATTTAACTTATACATTCACCAAGTCCACCACCATGAACTATTCCTCCTAGTCAATGTGATTCACAAGTTTTTTTGTAAAAGTTCAATTTACTTGGCCCAAATACACTTCAAGAAGGTAGGTTCAAACTCATGAATATAACATTTGGTTCCCCAAATAGAGGCATGGACAGTGTATATCTTATAGATATAGGAATGGACTTGGTCCCTATAGACCAGTCGGACTACCTTGTTTTCAAAAGGTCTGATATCATAAAGTCTCCCATACGTAATATATTTCAAGATCTGGAATAGATATGTTGCATGGAGGGCACCCTCTTATGCAGCCTCTAGGAAGTTCCATAGGGATAGATTGTTATCAAACATCGTAAAACATTTAAATAGGCCTTCATAATATTTCCCCTTACATGAGTAGAAAGCAATTTGTGTCCGAGCCATGAGGAAATAAACATAAGGGGATCCTTGGAAGGGATGAAGCATGTTTGATGTGGGAAAAACTCGGTAGAGTTGTTTATAGGATAAAAGATGGTTTTTGAAAGGCCAGTATGAATCTCAGCATGATTTTACAATTATGGTATCAAGTAGTTCAGTGGGAAGAGACAAAATATTGGTTTGCGATCTCTCATCTTCCATTTTAAATTTTAAGAAAATAGTTTTACTCAAAAAATAAAACTTAAATTAGTAGTTTTGTTCTAATTTTCCAAAATTAAATAGATTGTTTCTATCATACCATATGTAACACCTCAATCCCAATTTCTCAAATTCGGTTCTAAAATATGTTGTGTAATATTTTATTATAAAAAGAAACTGAAAAATTACACCACACATTACATAAATGATCATTTTTACAAGTCTAGGTTTTTGATAATTAGATACAACTATTACATCAACTCAAAACTCTACAGAAATAAATTTCAATTATCTACCTTCACAAAGTAAATATCATCACTAATAAATCTACTCAACTATAAAAAATGAATTTAAAACATATGGTGAGAATTTAAAATGCCTAGTAAGGTGTATTAAAAATATTTAATATATTATTTTTTTTTAAATCCCTTTAAATATATTTATATATATATGTACTTAAATCACTTTCTTAAAAGGAAAAATAACATTTCTCATAGCATTTCATCATCATTTTTTGAGAGTTACTAAAAATAATTTTTACCAAAATCTCATGCCCAAGAATTTATATACTTATATAAAAGTTACAAATAAAATAGAGTATAAAATATGCACAGAATTGAAAGAAAATGCATATAATGACACTTATATGTTATATAATGACCATTCGTAATTATTTTTTACATAAAAAGGGTGTAGATACAAATTTGCATAAGAAATGACACTGGTTTAGAATTTTCACATAAAACGATAACAATTATCATTTAAGACATAAATGCATACCATTAATTCATAAAAAAGTATCTGAACATTGTTTATTGATTTTAAACAAAACATTTCCATCTCTATAAATTAATTTCTAAATTATTTTTATACTTAAATATAAAACATTATACCATGTGAATCTAAAAATATAAAACTAATTAATTAAAGTCACATAAATGTTCAGAAGAGAATGATTATTAGCCTTAGATATTATACTAGTTGAATAATCACATGAAAGGTTAAATACAAATCTAATAATGAGGTAATTCATAATGTCTTACATTTTTAAACATACTATCAAGGCCTTGTCCAAGACATTTAAAATACTAGGTTAAGGGCTCGGCCAAAAACCAATTATGTTTTGTCCCATGAGACCTATCGATGTATCAAGGGGATATAGTGGGCCCCACTCATCACGTAAAAATTTTAATTCATTCCTCATATGAATTGGGATAAAAATAAACAACATTTACAATGATATTAAAACTAAAAAATGAAAATTAAATAACTTTCCCTGATCATTAAACATAAATACTAACCATTCAAAATAATATAGTGAATGGTATCAAGATAGTACATCCACTATCAATCTAATCATAAACCATTCAATAAAATATAGTGGATGATATCATAAAAATTTAACCCCATTTTATCATTAGAATCAACAAGAGTGTTGAAATAGGTGAAATGATCTTATAAGATCATCGAGTAATTCTTGAGATAAATACTCTTTTACTTTGGAAACAAAAGTTCTTTTGGAAAAATTATTGCATAAAACTAAAAGTGAATTAAATTAGTTTATTCATAATAAAATTTGATATTTTATAGACATAAATATTTCTACAAATTTATTATATAATGCCCTTGAAAATAGGTAAGAATTAAAGAATTTTTCTTGGAACAGGCGTGTTTACTGGGAAAGATTTTTGAAAGATCCATTTAAAACATGTAACTCCCCTTAAAAGAATGAATGATTCTGATTGGTAAACATATATAGAACATTAACACATAATTTATTATGAGTACTTTAGAATAAATAATAATTTAGTTTGGGTTAAGATAGACAAATACTAGCTCGAAAGAAAATGGAAGTTCGGGTTGAAACCCCTTACAAAATATAAATAACAATACCCTTACCTGACTTAGATCAAAAGAGGGAAGTGGTATTTCTAGAAATCAAGAGAGGGATTTTTCGAGTGAGGTTCGGTGTAATTGGGTGTGCAAAGAGGGTTTTTATAACATATATCATTTATTAAGTTCACATATGGAACTATAAAAGATTGGAAACCAAAATAGAGATGAGGGAATGGATGGAGAATGGAGGTGTATCATGGGTCGAAGATGAGAAATGGATGAGGAAGAAAAAAACTAGCAGCTGACCTGCAGTGTGACTTCAATAGGCATGGGAGAGAAGGCAACAAAAAACAGAACCGATGGTTGAGATCGCACCCATGAAAATTGAATGGATGGGGAAAACCATATCATTATAAATTAGGAGATCTATTTTGTGAGTAGATGGGATGGCTAGGATTACGCCTGACCAAAATGGGTGGCCGAGAGGGGGCATGCTGGGTTGAGAGGGTTAGAAGGAGCAGGCCACTTCGTTTTTTTTTCATTCACATTTTTTCTCTCACCTTTTTTATTCCATTATATTTTCATATTTCTTTCTCTCTGATTTTCCTTAAAATTTTGTAACTTTTATCAATTTTTCAAACCAATCATTACTTTTATTATAACCTATTACTATATTATATTTTTTTAATATTTTTACTGGTTTCTCTTTCTTTATTTAGTTCAAAAACATTTAACATATATAAATGATCATTTTTTTATATAGATCATGTAGCTAATATATATATATTTATATATATATATATATGTTATCATTTTTAAATATATTAATACTTATATGGCATTTTTTTATTTAATAAATAAATCAAATAACATTTTTATTTAAAAAATAAATAAAATGTGCGTTTTTTTATAATATAATGATTATAAATATGTATTAAAAAATAATATATATATATATAAATATTCTTATATGTATAACATAAACAAAATTAATTATTTATATTCTTATATGTATATATTTCTAATACTTTAAAATTTGTTTCCCATTATTATAATTTTCTTAGGTTATTAATAAATAAAACATTAGATGTTAAATTCAATAATCACATAAATTTAAATTCATTTTATATTTTTAAAACACTCAACTATTAAAATACCAATGGTTGAAAAGCATAAATACTCATCTTTTAATTTTAAAATCTAAATATTAAAAAACTACTTTCTAATTAACGACCATAATATTATTTAACTAAATACTTTAAAACATTTTGGACTTTAAGAACTTATAATACATTATAAAATTTTAATGGTTATAAAAAACATCAATGGTTATTTAAATATAAATTTCTATCTTCTTACAATTGTCAAATTAAGGGTTCTATAAATACACATGTTTACGAGTATCAAAGACACAAAAATCACCAGTGTTCTCCAACTTCAAAAATGGTTTTGTACATTCCTCTTATTGTTATCATATCCATTATTCTTATATTTTTCTTATTCTATCTATGGAATGCTGAAAGTAAGAGGCCTAGTCAATATTTATTTATATGCAACTTAGTGAAGAACAATTTTTTTACTATGTCTTTTCATGAGTTTCCTGGAGTAATAGAAGTCTTTTGACCTGTAATGTTGTAACATATCAATGTTTTATTAAATAAAATGTTTCTCATATTTTCTCATTATTTAATCTAAATTATATTCATTTATTTTAATAAAATAATAATAATAATGAGTAAAAAATGAAATTAATATTAATTACACCATAGAAACATACGTTCAGAATGTTACAAATCCTGAGTTCGTGACATTGTTTAGAGGGTGAACCAATTTTGTCACATGGTTCAAGGTTTATGATAAGGTTTGGGGGTGAAATAATTTCATAGAATGATTATAGGGTTGAATCATATAAGAAACATAGAAAAGGAATCTATTGAGATAAAAATTCTTGAGAAAGAAAGGGAGGTCGGTACCATGATTTGGGTATTTCGAATTTGGTACGAAGGGTGAATTCTGAGGTATTGTTAAGACCTTTCAAAGAAAGTTATACATATATGAACCCTATGTATGGGTTGTTGATACAAATCTAATTTCAAATAGATTTTTATTCTAGAGGAAGAACTAGCTTCTGGCTAGAATTTATATATATTTTTTAGTGTAGTGTAATGGAAACCACACTGAGCAGGTAGTTTTACCTCTAGAGGATATGTTACAGTAGCAAGTTCTAATGGTGGGGAACATTGTGAGTTAGGTTAAATATTATAATTTGAGTCCTATATTGGGTATCCCATAATCTAAATAATGAGATGGTTGATGACACAGTGGTGTCCTAGGACAAGCGAGAAATATAGAGCTCTATCTAGAGGTTTCAGTGGTGGATACAAGTAGAGGCTTGGTTTTTGGTGAATGATGTTCCTCGTGTTTGGATTTGTGCAACAGAAACTCATTAGACATTATGAAGTAGAGCATCATGAACTGAGCATGGATCAATTACCCGAGTAGGTATTTTTTATTGATCGAATGGTAAAAAATTATTCTCATATTTGGGAATTTTGATCGTGGTGGAATACAATACCCTGTGTTTGAATGGTTTATAAAATTCCAATAGAATTTGTATTTTTAATTTGATGGAAAGTTCATTTTGAGAACCAAAACTTAGAACGAGGCTCTGAGAGTTTAGATATTCATAAATAATGTTTTTAGACGTGGTTTAGGGTTTATTATATTTCTGATTTGTTCAAGGGAACCTCAGAGAATGGTTGGGGAGGCCAAGTCTTCTGAAAACTATACTATAAGGCCATTCAAAAATTTATTGGGTAATTCACATTTTTATATGACTTTATGGGGTGAGTTTAGGCTGTGATAGGGATAGTTGGGGCCTTTGGGAATAAAACCTTAAAAATCATGGTGTGATGCATATGGCCACTCTTTGAAGGTTCCCTACTATGTTTTTTCATAATTTAAAATGGGGTTCTCCCCCCCCCCCCCTTCTTCTTCGGATGATAAGACACATGGTAAAGGGGGTGAGATCGCCTCTCCTCTATTCCTCTCCTTCATCTCAGGTCCATTCTTGAGGGGATTTTATGAAAGATTTAATGTATGAACTCACTTTTCTCTACATATATATATATCATCTAATTTTACCTCATTCTCTATTGAGTTTATTATTTATTTTATTTAGCGATAAAATTGTGATTTCACCAGTGGTGGGTGAAATAAACCATTTTAATTGGAATTTCATTTAGCCTAGCTAGGGTATGTCCTTAGTTGGTGTCCTCTTGCTTCTATTCCATGTTTTTTTGAAAGGTATGTCACAACATGTATTTATTTAAGATTTTAATTAAATTAAATTTAATTATTTATAAAAATAATTCTGGAACTTAGGGATTGGGATCTTATTTATACCAAAATTCAATTATAGGCCTCTCGTGGATGATTGTCTTTGGTTTTAGTGTGATGAGATGAAGTGTTAATATTTCCACATATTATTCCATATTATGGGAAATTATATAATGTGGTTAATTAATTTTAAATCAATTATAATTAATTATTTTTATTCTTATGGAATGAGATAAGAAGCTAATTGGGGATGTGAAATTAGGTAGGATTGTATAAGACTTAGTGAGCCTTGGAAGATGTTGTTGGCATTTAAAAAATATTTAGAAAGCATCTAATTTAGGTAGGTGGTCCTAGTAATTTCCCTATAGTATAATTTTTTTTATTTTTGATGTATTTTGACATGTAGTATCACCACTGAAGGTGATGACCAGTTAATTAAGTTAATGTATTAAGATAAATGGACCACTAAAAATTATAATTAATTAAATTATTTAATTAATTAGATGAGATCAAATGGACCCAATTGAAATCCAATAACCATGTAGGGACCTTATACTCTGGCTAGATGCCATATCCACTCATTCTTGAGGTAGTTAACATTTGTTGGGTTGGCCTTTCCAACAGTATCCTGAGTGGTTCTCCTTGATTTATGTTGGAATGGTAAAATTGTGGGGGGCCTCTATGTGTTTCATGGAAACCTCTAATAGGAGGTGCAAGTGGACCTATAATAATGGCCAAATTGGGACTAGTAAGAACCTTGGAGATACCTTAGAGATGATAGGATCAAGGCTATGACCAGGGGGAGTGATTTTTCACTATGAGATGTTTTTGACCTAGGTGGTTGGTCCATATGTCGAAATACAAGGGTTTGGATACTAGACTGAACTAGAGTGGCCTTGAGGACCATGATAGTCTGTGGGACATCTCTATGATTGTTTCCTATGTGGTTAACCCTATGTATCTAGTGATTCCATGTTACCCTATTGATGTTTTCAAGGGAAATAACATCCTCTCATCATAGAGTGTTGTCCTAAGACCTAGTAAAATATTGAGGACCAATTTGAGGGTTCCTTTACTATATCATGACCCTAGGGGGATAGATTTTGTGCCCTTTTGATATACTAGACCTGTTTGGATACGTATGGATATGTCTGGAGATGGTTTTAGGTTTCACCCTAGAACCTAAATCAATTTTTGAGCCTGATGGGAAGTAGTGATGATGATGGCCATGGGAATTTGGTGAGACTTTAATTTATATCATTAAATTATGTTTTTTGGTATATGGATTCCTTAGGATTACAGGGAATTGATTATTGGTCCTGGAACTGTAATGATTTCCTTGGATTCCTAGAAATAACCTATTGATTCGGATGAGACCTAGGATACATGGAATGTTTTGGATCTGGTGTCATAGTATTGGGAAAGGATTCTTAGTCTGACTAGAATAAATTTTCATCATTTTCATTGTATTATATACTTAAGTATGGCACCTAGGATCCATAATTAGAGCGTATGTGATAGCATGTGTACAAGAATTCATGAGATGTCAGGTATTCCTTTGATATAGTGAGACTATTGTGAGTTATTAGGGAGACAAGGATTCAAATGTAGAGACCATTTTACCATTTTGAACACCTAGGTCCTATAATATTTTAATGGTGGTATGAGGTTCTAATTGTGGGTATATCCTTGAGAACAAATTTAAGACATCCAGATGGTGATAGTTTCATCACCTCGATTAATTCCTAGGATAACCCCTATAATCAAGTGGATGGAACCATAATGGTTCATATGAGGATCCGTGAGATATTGGATTCCTAGGTTATTGATTGTCAGATCTAGGAGGGTATTCCATTTTATTTATTGGGTATCCCAGGAATAAATCATGTCTAGAAGTATAATATTTTTTAGGTACTTCCCCTCTTAGGAATATAACTTTGTCCTGACATCGAGAATGACCCATTACGACCATGGGGTTCAACCTTTGGTATTTGAGGATTAGGGATGTATAGTCACTCCCTAGGTTCTACTAATCATTGTGATAGAGGTGTGAGTATATAATACTCAATGATTGTATAGAGGTTCATGTTAGGTGATGCTTGTTCTCATAGACACTTTGGCACTAGTTTTAATAGTTATGGTCAATTGGGGTCATGGACCTGAGGATTAAAGATGGTAATTGGGCATGTCTTGGGCTATGTGTGTACTCCAATGGGGTGGTGTGGATACTATAGAGGTGAGATCATTGTGACATGATCAAAGACACTCTATCATTATGACAAAGTAGTTATTTTGTGGTTTACTTATTTATTTATTTATTTATTTATTTATGTTCATCAGTTTATTTATTTATTATTATTTAGGTTTCCACATACACATATCATGTCATATATCTGTTAGTATAGTACTATTTTGGTGGTTATCTACTGAGTTTTGTTCCCACATCATGCATGTGTCTCTATTGTACATGGGTAACTGGGAATCTCTCACTGATTTCAAATTTTTGTTGGATAAAATCCTAATATGGCATGGTTAAGTTGGATAGCTCAAATGATATCAAAGATTAGGATGAGTTAAAGCTCGATGATGTAGGTTAGCCTCCTGTACATTTATTTTATTAATGTATTCTGGTTTGTATATATGATCAACCCAATGGAAAGTTAGTGGGTCTATATGAATGTATTCTTCCACATCATTTTAACATTGATGGTTGTCTTTTATTTCTTATTTTATACTGTTTATTTTATATTGAGTATGATACTTGGTAAATTTATTTTGATTGTGGACTCAGGTACAGGGGTTATATCCTCCCTGTGGTACCTCCTCATTCCCCTGTTGTTTTTCAGTAGCCTCTGGAATATAGGTAGCCATCCTTGAGGTCACCTCATGAACTGGGTTGAGACACCAATCGAGTGACCTATGACCCAAGAATTTAGAGTTTAGTTAATTTCATGAAATATGTGAAATATTATTCTTTGGAAATTTTCTTCAAAATAATATATTATAAACTCATAATAAAAATTCCATTTGAAAAAATTAAATAAAAGAAAAAGATAAACAAATTAGTTAAAACAAAAATACTTAATGAAACAATTACACACACATAATATCAAATAATAAGAACAAATAATGATATTTATATTTTAAAATCAAGTTTCCTTGAAAAAATATAACTTCATAACTTGTATGTTAAACACTTGGGTTTCCACATTCTCCCCCCCCCCCCCACCCTCATCCTCGTAATTTTTAATCACTTGATAAATAAGAAAAATGAACATATTCTTATGCATTCCCCTAAGAAAAATTACCACTTGTTAATTAAATTCTAATAATAATTTAAACCCTAAAAATTTGTAAAAACCTTGATCATATATTCTCCCAAAAATAAACTTAATCCATATCCCTTAAATGATATTAATCAAGTATAAAATTACAAACCACACATTATATACCTTAATCATATATACTCAAAAAAAATATTAGTATTTTCCTCAAAATAAACTGAATCATCTTGTAATTTGATCATATTTAAATTCCTAATGTTATAATTCTAAAAATTAATTAATCCTTGATTCCTAAATAAGTATAATTATCTTAACATAAAACCACATACCAAACCCAAGGGTTATCTATACTGAAATCATGTATCCTCTACGAAACCCAATAGATATTTACTAAAATATCATTAATCACCGTAAAATAAAATCACATATAAAATTATAAGGGTATTTATGAATTTGAATTTAAAATCACCCATGAAAATATTAACCCACGGTGGTATCTATGACTCATAAATTATCCTAAACTGAAAACATACTAACCATTAAATCTATATAAACCTTTCAATGATACCAATAATAATAAATATAACCATACCATAATTAAATAATTTATTAAAAATATTGTATCATTTACCTACCAAAGAACTTTTAGGTTTATAGTTTTATAGAATTATAAAAAATCCATTAATAAAAAATCCTATACATTTTCCACTGAATAAAAAAATCCACAAAACCAAAAATTCAAATGATACACTTGCTTCATTCAAAAAATTTCTCATAACCAAAACTTTGAATTCATATTCATTATTAAACATCCCCAAACCATATATAAATCATATAAAAATGTTGTATGAGTATGAAAACTTTGGAGGGGTATAAAAGGATATAACCCTTTAGGCCTTTCTAGAACATGAAAACTCATGGAAAATATTTTCCCTTAAATATCTACCATTGTGATCATAATAGAAAATAAACTTACAAGTAGACCTAAAATCATATTCTTTGATCAAAATTTCCCATAGATAAATATCATAAGTAAGTATAAGGAATCCATGTAGTCTTCTGGGGATATCATATTCACATAAAATATGTATAAGGAAAACAATACCTAACCCATGCATTGTATTATGGATGAGTATTACTTCACTTAGCCAACGCATTATGAGCTCTTGAGATATTTATAATTACCCAATGCAATGTAGATCTATTTAATTTCAAAATCACTGATCATCAATTATAATGTCAAAGAAACATAACATGAATAAAACACATGAGGTCTTTGATATCACCATAACATGAATAAAACACTAAAATTATAAACACAGAGATTTTTAAAATTGTGAGAAAACTAACCATGGTAAATATCACTTAAGATGATGGTATGGAAAATTCTTAAAGAAAAATTTTAGATATAGTTAAAAAAAATTTAAAACTTAGGGTTTTGAAGTAAAATCCCCTTACCTTGAGTCTCAATATTCCTCATACGTTTTCCACAACCAGAATAATAAAATCTCATTAATTATTTACATGATTCTGAAAAAATTTCATATTATTATTTTTTATTAATTTATTATCAAGTATTATTTATTTATTGTATTTTTTCTTTCATTGGTCATTTTAGGGTTTTCCAGTTTATAATTATAAATTGTCTTTAGTATAACATTAATAGTTAGATTTCCTTATTCAACAGTTATATAATATTCAAGAGAAAAGGTTTACATTCATTAAATAAATAGTAATACTTTTATTATTTTATTTAAATATCATAATTAATACATAATAAACATTCAATATTAGTTCCGTTTTAAACCGTAATATTAATTATTTGGATAAATAGAGTAGAATCATTCAAGAAGGTGGTAGAAAAGACCTAAACATAAATATACTACAAATAAAGAATGATCAAAAATTATTTTATGTTCTAGTATTATATTATTATTATAAAATATTATTAACGAAAATTTCATGTTATTATATTTGTAAATTAATTTTAAGAAGAGGTAGAGTAATAAAATTTATAAAGGAGAAGAAAATATGTATATTGTAGAATTGACTCTTCTTAAGTAATACCATAGAAACAAAACCCTACTAACTCTTTTGTATGGCCATAATAAAAAAGATAAGTATTTATATTATAGGACTAATAATATAATATAATATATATATATATATAATACTTATTATTTTGAAAACGGTGTAGCATGTTTCCTTTTAGATACAAAACTCATTTTCATTTTCCTAATTATTACATGAGAATTTAAAATTATCAAGTTTTCACATATAGGGACAAGTGTGTGGCATCTATCTTCTCCCACAACATGATTTATTATTGAATACAAATTAGTATCTCATTTAATGTGAATTCTACAACTTTTATATAAAATATAGTTTTTAACCCTTATTCCCATCAGTTAATTCATGGAGTACCATGGCCTTATAACCATTATTCCCAACCCTTTTAATTAGACTTTTCCAAATTTTATATTTAAATATATTCATTTTTTCATAATATATTTTCTTTTTCCCTTATGATATTTTAAAACTATATTAATGTTTTCATATTTATCATAAACATGATATATTGAAAATTATTTTGGAAAAACATAATAATAAGATTAAAATTTTTATTGACATGTAATTTAATCTATATAAATCACATTTATTTGATTTTTAACTTTATAGGTTAATATTTATTTATTTTTTATTTTAATCATTTTTCATAATTAATTTAGATTTAAAAATAAAAAAAATCCAAAGAAAACTATTTATGCTTCAATAAACTAGGTTGTGGTAGTTGTGTATGAAATTCTTTTAAAGGTTAGGGTTGAAGCCTTGTTTAATTATTAAAGAAAAGAACTCTTTTTATCTATGTATAGGGAGACCCATTACATTACCCAAAGGCCCAAGTCCAAGTGGCCTGAATACAAGGCCTGAAAACCCATTTTTTCCCAAAGGTCCCTTCGGTTTATAATGCTACTACAGTACTCGTGATGCTACAGTGCCTGCTATAATACACCTCTACTACAGTTCCGCCTCCACTATAGTTCCACTCCTGCAGTACCTCCACTATAATCGTACAACTACAGTACCTTCTACATTACTACTCTAGTGCTCATGGATTTCTCCCCTACCTAGATTTTATCCTAGGTCTTTTGGATTCCAAGAAGCAGCCTCTACTACTTGGGTACAGGATTGTTGGCTTATTGTGTATGTAGAAAATGGATAGTGTCATTATAATTTCAGAATACCCAAGTAGATAAGAAACTACAAAGGGTGAATTTTTTGTTCTTAAAAATAATTTATGAATAAACAAAAAGTTTTTTTATCATGTAATTGTAATTGGGTTGTATCCATGCAAGGAGAGACTGAGATTCAAGTAAGAGTCATCGGTTGAGGACTAACTTTTGTATAAATAAAAATTAATGGGTGGGATCATGTATGAATAAAAAATATTAAATATATATCTCAAGTATAAATAAAACTAAACTACTTTATATGTAAATGAGGATTATGTTGGATTAACTTGGAAGGGTTGCGGCTTGTGTCATATAAATAAAACTGAACTACTTCATGTATAAATGCATGAGATTAACCTATAAGTATTAGAACCATTTTTATTTCATATACACTTATCCTGATATTAGTTTCTCACTCATGTATGAATAAATATCTAGTGCTCATAAAGGATGAAATTTTTTCTCCCATGTGAATAGTCATGTTAGATTAAATCATGTGAGATCAATTCACTATATAATATAACTCAAAGAAAAGTTATATCATTTTGATTTTACTTTTTATATTTGTGATCTCTTTCATGCATGGTAAAATTATAAATATTCATCAAATATTACACCAAATATCTAGGTGAAAATAAATTAAAAGAAAGAATATGAAGAATACTGAAACATGACACCATGAAGGAGATAATAAACCAATACCAACATGATTTGGGGAAACATGCACCATGACTAGTTTGATGAAGAAGGTATATGAATCTTGGAATATAATATCTTGGTGTTTGAATTATTCTTCAAACTTCACCCATTATATATGAATTAACATATTTGTATATATAAATCAGTTATAACTTTTCTAGATACGTAATAACTTTTTTTTGAAAACATAAGATAATTTCTTTATGAATAGGATTATTTCATTTGTAAAAATATAAATATATAAAATATTTTATTTAATAAAATATCCAAATATTATGATATTTAAAATTAAAAAATAAATAAATAACATTTTTATAATCTCCACTTTAAATGTAAGGTTTATGACATAGCCAAATTTATAATACGTGAGACTTAACATCACTTTTTATTGCATAAATGTAATTAATGTCTTAATACATGAGGTTAAAGGAACCATCCAAATTTCAGAGAATATGTTAAATCTTATAGAGAGGAAATCTTATTTAACAGAAAATATGATAAACTCAAAAAATAATTCCATTTTTGAAACTCAAAAAAATAAATAAAAGATAAACCAATTAATTAAAATATGATTTATTAATGAAAAAATTACACACTTATAATAGAAAATAATAATAACAAATTATCATTTTTATATTTCAAAATATACTTTCCATGAATATATATAATTCCATAACATGTATAATATACACATGGTTTGTCACACCTTCTTCCTGGTAATGTAATTAGTTAAGGTTTTCCATCAAAAATGCTCTCTAAATATTTTATATAAATATTTTTTAGGTTAAAAATATCTTAATATATTATAATATTTATTTATAACTCTTATTGATGACACTAATATTTAAAAAATGGGAAAAAAATCTCAAAATATCACCTCAAAGAAAAGTACCCATTATAAACTCAATAAAACAGTTTTTTTATAAATCTGACACTCCATTGAAGCGAAATTATGATTTTATACTTTTAAATCAGAAATAAATATTTCCTTTTTTAATATTTTCAAAAGTTTTTTTCTCATGTCAATAAGAAACTCATCAATAATGATAAATGTTTCAAATATAATAAATATGAAAGTTAGTGTCAAACTTTGAGTTCTGAAAATTTTATAATAAAAAGCTCATACTGTTATATTTTCTTCACCTTTAAAATTTTCCATCATCCCATTACCAAAGATTTTTATTAAGGGCAAGCTTCCATTGAGAGAAAATTAAAAAGGATTATAATGATACAATATGAGAGAAACACCAAGAGTGATGGTGTTCCATTCTAGGGGAAGGGAACCTAGATTAGATTTCACATTATAAGACTCGGTTGGATCTCACTTTTTGGCCAACAGGTCGGCACTATGTTGCCTATATGATTGGAATTTTGGATCTATACATGCTATCCCAAAATCATTTTACATTATCTTAGGATGTAAAAAATACTCAAATGAGGTATAGCATGACCAGACAAAAATAGTCCTGCAATGTAGAATCCATTTCAACTGTAGATAGAGGAATGTCAAATTCTCTACATAAGTAGAGGCCACTGAAAAGAGTCTTAGACTCTACCAAGAGTGAATTACTAGTACCATAGTAAGCACAAAATCTATTTCAAAATGATCCCCCAGTATCATAGACAATGTCCTTACAATTTATTTATCTAATCTTGCTCACTATGTTAGTATTTAATTTAAAGTCATTATCTGGAGGTCTCTGTGTCACCCATTAATCTCCATCATCATCGCTCATGCCTAGTTTTGGAGAATGTATGGTAGGGGAGTTTTGGGAAATTAGTAGGGTTGTTAATGATTTATCAGTGAAACCATGTAATTAATTATGCTTATAAAATTTTATTTCATGAGGACATTTCAGATGAGAGAGTTATTGGGTTTAGTGCAGTTCAGAGAAACCCAAAGGGTCTAGTAACTGATTATAAAGATATCAATACTAATTTTCTTGAAAAAAGAAATAGGATACATTTTTTTGAACTAAGTGTCAAGAAACTGATTGAAATAATTAATCCTAGGAAAAATTACAAGGTAGTGTCCAAGGAGGTTCCAGATAAACCAAGACAAGTCCCCTCCACGAAATAAATAACTTTTTTTCTCTACTAGTTGATAGTTTCATAAACAAGATCTTGAAGACAAGGATATACTCTTGTTTTATACAGAAGTTTTGGTGGGTCAAGTACCCCATTTGGAATTCCAAACCTAGAATATTTATTTAAAGTTTAGTGCACCATCCCATAGGTACATGGACTAGTGATTTAAGACTTCAATAAATTTAATGGTCTTGTAGAAGTCCATTTTAATAAAATGTTTGAACCCTACTAAGCTAATAATAAAGTGATCATCATTATATATGAGAGAAATATTATTAAAATCCTAATACCAGTTCATGTCAAGATCCTCATTTATGAAACTATAGAAATCCTTTTCCTTACAAAATTTTATATTTGGGGTCATACAGTAGGGAAATAAAAGAGTGACACCAACCTAATTGTATTTCCAAAACAAAACATCACCTCTCTCGACAATCCATAAGGATTGATCTAGTATGATATGAATAGTTCCTTATAGTCATAGCTAATAGAATTGTAAATTCCCTTATCATTTTTTCAGACCACAAAATCCTTACCATTTTTTTTCTAATAAATTGGTCCCATAAATAGTTTCCATAAATAAAATCCTAGATGATCTTGGCTTACATGGTGTAAATTAAATAACCAAGGTTTCATAAATTTTTTCCTACCCCTTCTAATGGTTTGGTAATTCCATTCCACTTGACCAAATTACTAAAAACCTCACATAGATTTTCCCATAATAATCGATTAATAAAATTTTATATGTTAGATAAAATAGTTTTAGGAACTTTGGTAATTGGGAGTATATTTTTTAGTTTCAAATATAAGATATGGTTAATTAGAGTTAATCTACCATCGAAATATATAATCTGGTCTTTTAGTTTCTTATACAACCTATAGTCTTGAAAACAAAAACATAAAAATTATGTATAAAAATTATTTCAATTGAGAGGAGTTAACCTATATATTTCATGGTAATAGTACCCTTTGAGAATCAAAGAAAAATATTAATCATATTTAGAATTCCTATCATGGAATTTTGAGGGTAATTAGATGTCATGTTTGGATTGTTTATCCTTTTAACCACTTAAAATTTCTTAGATCTATGGATGCTCCATGAAGTTTTCAACAGAACTATTATTTCCATTAAATAAGAATATCATGTCATCTAAAAAAACATATGGGAGATTCCAGTAGTCCCATACCTTCTACAAAAAAGTATAAAATCTTTGTTAAGATGATAAATGCTCATATTACTTCTCAACACATATTAGACTTGAAAAAAATACATGGATAGATGGGATTACCATGTCTCAAACCATTGGTTTATTTGAAAAAATAATGTTCCTAACCATGAGGTTAACTAAGAATAAAGGGGAGGTTTAAAATCTAAAAACAATGATCATATGTTTACATCGAGAATCTAAAGTAATGAATGATATTAATAATAAAATTACATTAGAATTTTTCATAGGACTTATCAATATCATACTTCACTAAAATATTATTACCAATCACCTTGATATAAATATCAATCATCATCTACAATTCTAGCCAAATATAACCTTATATACTCTTATCTTTAATAAATTTGTGTTGTTCCTTAGAGAACAGCACTGGGAGGAAATCATTGATTCTATCAATTAAAATCATATCAAGAATCTTTTAAATAAAATTACACATACTAATAGGATGTAACTTTTGTAAGGATCTCATAAGTTTGAACATATTAATAAGCGTAAGAAAGGTGAAATATATAGATTTGCGTAGATACCCACCCTTGAAGTAGTCATAGATTTCCATGGTAAGATCTATTTTAACAGTGTCCCATGTTGCGACATAAAATTTTTTGGGATAATGTTCATCCATGGGTCTCTTTACAAGTTCAACCCGTTGGTAGATTCATATATCTATTCCTTGATATAGATGGCCTCAAAAAGTCTATTTTTAGTAATTTAAAATATGAGGAATACTATATAAGAAATATTCATCTTCCCACCATCTATGATAAACATAGGTTTCTATTTGTCTTCCTATATATAGATAGGATAAGTGATCCACTATGATTGGTCGGGTGATTTTGATGTTACGAAGAAAACTACCATATTTCATCCAAAAAATTAAATTATCCACAAATTTTATCTCTTTAAAACAGTTCTGTAAAAATACATTGTTTTTCCCCTTATTTAAGACATAATTTTATGGACCTTTCTCTTGAAAATCTATACTCTTGTAGTAGCCTATCTGATAGGGGTATTTACTTTGATGCAACCGATATAAACAATTAAAAATCCTAGTGATTCAATAGGATTTAATCGATCTATTGAAATTACCTCTCTTAATCCTTAGTATTATTGGATGGAGTAGTTTTTCCTCTCAACTATTTCTATAGACAACTCTATAAATATCTGATCTTATTCATAAGAACTACCCAAGTCTATCCATGGATGGTTTTATCAAAAATATCAAAACAAATTTAAGCTTGTTGGTATTATATTTATTTACTCTTAAGTGAATGAAGTGGGTAGGGTAGGTATTAGTGATAACTAAGGTCATAAACCTACCCAGTTCAACCCTGAACTAGTCGCCTAAGCTGATCTATAGAAAGGCATGAGAGGTGGTCTCGATCCTCTCGGGCAAGCGACAAGCACCAAGGGAATCAATATAGTAAAACAAGGGAACGATTTCTCCCAAATAAAATATATAAAGAAGGTAGTATAAAGTAAAAAAGAACCACTAAAACTCATTTGATTTCTAAAATTTGACACCATTTAAATTAACAATAAAGAAAAAAAATGAGCAATAAACAAAACCCAAAATAACCAAGTGAAACCTGACACCAAGAAGCACCTCCATGTGACCCCTATGATCACTCTATAACAAAACAACCACCATAGCCCAAGGTGATTGAACCCAAGATGAAATTTATGTAGAAACTAAAAACCAATAAAATACTATATGCATGAGTATAAAAACTTAGTAGGTAGGTCCGGATAATCTATTCCCAATACATATCCTTTAAATAAAGAAACATTAAATTTCAGCTTTGAAATATAAATTATAAACATAGGTTTTTCCATACTTTTCATTTCAAAATAAGCAAAACATGACCCATTTCCCTCATATTTGAAAACAAGGCTCATTCAAGGGGAAAATTTAAGTTTATAGGGGAGAAGGATTAAGGGAAGAAAAAAAAAGGAAACATTCATTTTTCATTGTAAAGTGAAATAGAAAAAACACGTGTTCACTCACAAAGTTTTTCTTAAAACTATTACTAGTGAAACTAAACTTTCACCATTTTCCAAAAGAACACCCAAAACCAAGAATAAGTGAGTATAGTCACACAACGAGGGAAATGGATAACTATACTAGTGTGGGATCATCATAAGAATACCTAGGAACTCATAGGAGAACCAGAACATACTATACATGTGACTCATCTTAAAAGAATTCCCTAATCAATGTCTTCATACCACCCTAACGCCCAACCATATCCCTACCTATCCAGGTCATAGGGCCCAATCCCATAGCAATAAACCCAATTATCCACCGGATATGGACCACTATCTACTACAATAACCTAGAATAGTGCTGGAAACATTCTTAGTAATCCTCTTTTTTATTATAGGTTCTCTTGCTATGTTCGTAAAGGGGTATTACAAACATTTTAAACCACAAGACACACACACACACACAAATATATATATATATATATATATATATATATATATATATATTATCACACACCACCTCAACCAAAACTACCCCAACCTCCTCAAGGACCAGCCCATGCTTTAAATAAGAATCACAAAGGTGGAGTCCCATACCGAGGACAACCCCACCCGTTTATCATCCAACTAGGTAATGGCTCTCACCTAGAGGGTTTTTTCAAATAAACCAAATCAAGATTATAAATAGTCTATATAATTATTTCACAATGTAGTCTATTTTATAAATAACCATACACAAACGACTTTTGCAACCAAACACAACTTTGAAAACCCATTTATATCAACCCAATCCACCATTTCAAATAAAAAATACATTTATAAGGGCCAAAGGGGAATACCATTAAGAATTTAATGTGAAAACCCCATTTAAAGGATCAAATCACCATTTTGAACATCAAAAACTTGACAATAAAAACCAAACCATGCCCTTATAAATCACTAGTCACTTAAAAGATCCAACTGGGCCATTTTCAAAACAAATGGTATGTAAAATCCTTTCCAACTATTTCAAACCATCAAAAAACAAGGGGAATACAAATAATTTCACATGATACAATTTATTTAAAAATAATAAATACCTATTTAATATTCAAGGGGGGTTAAAACATCAAGTAATCGAGGTAAACTTAATTTAAAGGTAAATATGCAATGGTGTCCTACCTCAAGAGTGGAGAAACATTTAAAATCTAGAGTGAAACTTCATTCACACCACCGCTACACCCAACGGAGACTTAAACCAACCTAAAACCACAAGATCCAACCCAAAATTAAAGGATCTAACCCTAAAAAATAGAACCCCATCTATGGGAGAGAGAGAACCCCAACAAACTAGAAGAAAATCCAAGAAAGAAGGGAGAAACCAAGGGAGAGAAGACTTACTTGATGAACCCTTGAATAATCAGCATCAAAAATTACCAAAAAAGGGTTTTGAAGGATCCAAGGGAGGAGAGGAAGGTTCATAGGGTGGACCAACCCTAGTGTCAAAAGAGGGAATTTTGGGTTAAAAATGACGAGGGAAATAGAAAATTCCCATATTTTTAAAAAAACTAGGTAGGTTGCATGGTTAGTATGCATGGTTTGTCATACTATGAGGTAACCATGTGGTCACTGCTATAGGGGGATGAAGTACTGCACAGTCGCCTTCAAATTACTGCACAGTCATTCAGTAGCTGTGTGGTAGGTTCTGTAACCTACCGCCCAGTTTGACAGCTCGTACGGTAACCATATGGTAACCATTCTCAGGGTTATGTCTGGACAAAAACTCTCAATTTCACCCAAAACTCATGGAAAACATAAATATGAGATCTAGGCCAAGTTACCTGAGAATAACCTTCCCAAAACTCAAACCCATCACACCCGGTTCCCGAGAAAAGAACCAAAAACTGAACCAAAGGGGAACCAAAGATGAATTTTCAAAACCTTGGTGTGACAATTTTCCCCCCCATAACACTTTCCTCCCCCAAAAATCCAACCCAAAGTTTAAACTAGAAGAAAAACCACTCCTCCTTTACACCCTGAGAATATTTCAATGAAATGAAAGATGGAGAAGCTACAAAAACATCACCATAAGAACAAAAGAAAACCAGAATAATTAAGAAAACCAAAAGGCCACCCCCCCCCCCCCCCGCCAAGTTTAAAAGCCTCTAGTTGATCGATCCAAAAGGACACCAAACTCTCACAACCAAAAATACATCCTCAAAAAAAGAAAACCTAAAACACCATATAGTGAGACACAAACCATCCACTAAAATAATCATAGATGAACAACCTTAAACTACCCTAAAAAACACCACCACAATCCTAATTCAATGAACCCTCTAGAAATATTCCAATCCACAACGTTCATTTAAGAGGGAAACTTGGGGCTAGGAATTTCGGAACGAAACCACCTACCACCAAGCAAAAAGTATAATGAAACTGATATATGATTATTGGGAGGCCCAAAAAACTCCCCACCATTAGAAGTGGTGGGTCTCCCCACAATGTAAAACATTTTCATTCAAAAATTTGAGAACATCCTACATGAACCAAGGAACTCCACCACCATGGGATGGGAGGGAGGTCCCATCTAATGGACCATCAAAACAATGACACGCATACACCAACCACGCAATGAACCCAGATAACCACTAAAAACCCAAACTTAACTCACATAAATAGGATGCAAGAGCCCTAAAATGGAGGCCCACATTAAATGAAACACAAAAACTAAGATATTAAGAAAACAAGACGACTACACAAGAGGCTTAAACTACCCCCACTTTCCACACAAAGAATATAACTTCAACCCAATCCTTTCCACACTATTGGGGTTCCCTTGAAAACATTCCATCTTCACTCTAAGACCTAAGTCTAGAGCTCTGATGTTTTAATAATCTCATTCCATGTAGTCAAGCTTTAAAAACCCCCAAATATGACTTCTCCTTTTGGTGCTATAAGCAACCACACCACATCCCAAGCTGATCAAACATAACTCAACACACATCAAGACTTATTTTTCATAAACATGGGACATCACTGAGATTGGGGATTATAGGATATACATCCATCACCCCTTCCACCTTGAACAAGGAACAGTGATAGGAAAGACACAAGGAAAATGATTTCATCTGAAACCTGAGATGTTTGGAATTGATGAAGAAGGGATGTGCTTTTATCAAAATAGAAGTTCTAGAAAGTCTTCAAAACACCCACATTTACATTAAAACAAGATCAAAACCCTACAAGGAATCACTAAATATGACCATTTCAGTACCAGAGGACACACCCAAAAAGGGACATTAAACTAAATCCCAAAATTATGAGGTTCTACAAGGTCTATTACAGCCTCTTATGACCAAATGTTCCACATTGGTGTTATAGAATGACTATAGCTAAGAGAAATCGATAAAATATCCAAATATCCTTTCTAATATTGCGGATAGCACTAACTATTTCATACTTAAAGTATATGATCCTTAACTAGAATTACCTTCACCTTTTCTAGACTGGATATTCAAACTCAAATATTCTTGATTCACCTTTTTCCATCAAACGACCTAAGAGACAACAATTTCATTCAACTCCTTCAACATATTCTCTTATTTTTCAAGAGGTTTCACTTAACCAAAAGTAATTAGTAGATTTGAGTTCGAAACTACAAGATTTAAATCCTTTCATTGATAAACTAGAGGGTTTACCACTAGGTAGGTCGCCCATGACCACTTCCCGAACATACATCAATTATTTATGGGGGCACATTCTATCCAATGAAGAGAAAACAAGGACCCAACCAAGTTGGACCATTGGCCAAAACATACCACAATAAAAGACCATAATGCAAAGGAAACCACCACCAAGGTTTTCTAAAACATTTTTTCAAAAAACCACCAACAAGAATACAAACTAGAAACACTAACAAACCAGGAAGCATCTGCAGGCTCAAAATACCTCATAACCATCGTTATCAAAGAAAACAAAGACACACCACACCACATATTTAAAATAAATCACTTTTAGAGTTTGAAACATGATTTTTGGGCAACAGACTAACCAATGTAATCCCATGGAACCTCACACATTCACATCATCATGCCATACTAGGAACCCATCCACTTTCTCATGAATACCCATGCATGGGGTCAGTCAAAAGGCACCAAAGGTCAAAAAAAATCCACTTTTCAAAACAAGGCATACAACTCACATATCCATTTCAAAACTCACCATGACTCTTTTCAAAATCTGCTAACAACAAAGATCCAAAACCCATTTCGAGTTTCATAAAACCTTTCCAAAAAAACAAAACTTAAAAATTTGAAAACCAATTTTTAAACCTCACACATACCTTCAAAAACATTTTAATCAATTTAAGTATTTATAAAACTTCATTAAAATTAACTAACATCCCTACCAAACCCATTTCTATACTCCACACCTTTAGTATTCAAAGCATTTTATCCCACTCAAAACTGCTCCTCAATACAAATTGTTTTGATTCAAAAACAATATTCAATGGTTCAAAACATCCCACTAACCATTTCCATTTTACCCCAAACATTCATTTCAAAAAAACCCAATTTCCCAAGCCTTCCTTAAAACAGGTCATGAAAATCTGTTTTCCACTAGCCAAAACAATCCATTACCATCTAAATTCATCTTTCACCACTCCAAAATAGAAATTTTCAAAATAACTTCCAAAATTATGAAAGAATAAAATTATCCCCAAGGGATAAACTAGTGTCGATGGTGACTCGGATTCATGTTTGGTGATCATATACCAATCACACCACTACCAAAAGAAAAATTCTAGGGAAATTTCTATATATTCACATGGCTTTCCAGGCCCTAAGAGCTCATAGAGGCCACTTCACAAATCCCTTTCCATTTACCAATACCAAGAAATACATAAGAACCAAAGACACTGACAATCCCGTACCTCCCATGGTAACCTGAGGTTTATAATGAGGAAGGGTTCATGATGTCCTTCACATTCCTACACCCCAAGCCCGAAAATCCTACTCTTTCTACCACATAATCCCCAACTAATAATGTGCGCCCTAAAAAGTATAGTCCTCATAAGATCTGACCTACTCTGATACCATTTTTTCATGAACCAACTTTGGTCAACCCTGAACTGACCACCCTATCTGATCTGCGAAATGTCCTGAGAGGCATTCTCAATCCTCTCAGGCTGGCAACAAGTGCCAAGGGAATCAATAGAGTACAATAAGGGAATGATTTCACCCAAATAAAATAAACAAAGAAAGAAGTATAAATTAAAATAACAACTCTAACTCATTTTATTTATAAAATTTTACACCATTTACATTTAAAATAAAGAGACAAAAAAGCTGAGAAACAAAAAAAACCCAAAATAGGAAAGAAGAACATGACACCAAGCTGCACCTTTATGTCACGCCAAGGGTCACTCTCCAACCAAATAAAAATCATCTATCTAGGTGAGTGAACAAAATATTAACATGTAGGATAAACTAAAAAGAAGAAAACACTATATGCATGAGTAAAAAACACAATAGGTAGGCATGGATAATCTATTCCCAATGCATATCCTTTAAATAAAGAAACATTGAATTTTAGGTTTGAAATACAAACTGTAAACATAGGTTATTCCATACTTTTCATTTCAAAATAATCAAAACATGACCCATGGTCCATGTATTTGAAAACAAGGCTCGTTCAAGGAGACAATTTATGTTTATAGGGGGGTGGATTAAGGGAAACAAAAAAATAAACTTTCATTTTTCATTATAAAGTGAAATAGGAAAAACACTTGTTCATTCACAAATTTTTTCTTAAAAATATTCCTAGTGAAAATACACTTACACCCTTTTCCAAAAAAACACCTAAAACCAAGAATAAGGGAGTATAGTCACATAATGGGGGAAATGGATAACTATATTAGTGTCGGATCATCATGGGAATACCTAGGAACTCATAGGAGAACCAAAACATATTATACATGTGACTCGTCCTAAAGTCATTCCCTACTCAATAAAATCATAATGCCATAAGGCATGACCGTCTCCCTACCTGGCTTGGTCAAGGAGCCTGATCCCATTGAAATAAACCAAAGTATCCACTTTATATGGTCCAATAGCAAGTAAAATAACCTAGACTAGTGCAGAAATGTTCTTAGTAATCCTCTTTGCTATTCTAGGCTCCCATGCTATGTTCATAAATGGGTGTTCCAAACATTTAAAACCACAAGTCACATATATATATATATACTATCACACACCACCAAAACCGGAACCACCCCAACATCCTCAAGGAGTAGCGCATGCCTTAAACAAGAATCACTAGTGTGGAGTCTCATACCAAGGACAAACCCACTCCTTTATCATTGAACTAGGAAATGGATCCCTCCTTGAGGGGTTTTCAAAATAAGACAATTAAATATTTAAAATGGACCTTACAATTATTTCATAAAATAATATATTTTATAAATAACTATACACAAACCACTTTCGTAACCAAACATGCCTTTGGAAACCCATTTCATCAACCCAATCCACCATTTTAAATCAAAAATACATTTCCATGGGCCAAATGGGAATACCAATAAGCACTTAATTTTAAAACCCCATTTAAAGGCCCAAATCACTATTTCGAACATCACAAAAATGTCTATAAAAACCAAATCATGCCATATAAATCACTAGTTCCTTTAAAAAAGAAACCAGACCATTTTCAAAATACATGGCATACGAAAACCTTTCCAACTATTCCAAACCATCAAAAAACAAGGGGAATCCAACTAATTTCAAATTGTATAATTTATTTAGTAACAATAAATACCTATTTAACAATCAAAGGTGGTAAAAACACTAATAAATTAATGTAAATGTAATTTAAAGGTCAATATGCAATGGGGTCCTACCTCAAGAGTAAAGAAACTTCTAGAATTTGGAATGGAACTTCATTCGTTCCACCACCGCACCCAAAGGATACTTAAACCAACCTAAAACTATAAGATCAATCCCAACATTTAAGGATATAGCCCGGAAAATTGGAACTCTATAAATGGGAGAGAGAGAACCTAAAGAAACTGAAAGAAACACCTAGAAAGAATGGAGAAACTAAGGGAGAGAAGAATTACTCGATGAACGCCTAAATAATCAGCATCAAAAATTCCAAAAATGGATGTCCAAAGGAGACAATGGAGGAGAGGTATCCACCTAGGGAAGACGAAACCGAGTGGGGAAATAGGGAATTTAGGGTGAAAATGAGGAGTTAAAATGAGAAAATCCCATTTTTTAAAAAATTGGGAAGGCCATATGGTTAATTTTCATGGTTTTTTAGACCATGTGGCCATTACTACTGAGGTATGAAGTACCACATATTTAAATAAAACTTAATGAACAGTCATTCAGTTGTCGTGTGGTAGGTTCTATAACATACTGATAGAGACTTAATCTTGACATACATGGAAATTAAATTACTTTTGTGGAATACTAAATACATAACCAAAACAGACACCCAAGGACCGTAATAGTTTAGTGTCTTTGGAAACTCGGAACATAATCTTCTAATCATGGTGAAATATCTTCAACATCTCTCATAAAGATCTTCCCCTTTTGTTTCCTTACCTAAAACGTTTATTTATATCCTGGGGAAAATAAAACATAAAATGGGTGAGCTCAAATGCTTATTAAGGTTAAATATGGAGAACATAAAACAATCCATAAACATTTGAACGTAAAAACATGAACATAAAATATAAACATCAAAATCTTGGGCAATGACATAAAACATGGTAGTACACAAGGCATATATCATAAAGGAACATTTATCATGATAAATTACCATGGGAACAAAACATGTAATTGTGGAAAACCATTAATCACATGTTATGATTTCCATAGTATCCAAGGCATTGCTTCCAAGACCATCATAGTGGACAAAGTCCATTACTAAACAGGGTTTACTTGCTCTTCCAGCCCTGTATTACCGAACCAGATTTACTTTCTATTCCATCCATGTCTATATCATGAAATATAAATATTTACCCAATGCATTGGAGGGAGATATATGTCCCATTTATCTCATAATGAAATCATTCTTTTGTGTGCCACAAAATAAACATAAATCATTCATCATACCCCAACGAATAAAATGGGTTTCAAAAAAATCAACCCATCATAACAAAATCCATATAAAATAAATGGATGTCAATTAATCAAAAGAAAAATGAAACCATGTAAATAATAGATACATTATACTTGAAACATAAACATATTAAACAATTTCATCTTATATGGAAAATGGTTTTGATAAAACACTTGAAATGAATTCTTGAGGAAAATATCCTTTATTCTTCAAAATCGTCTTCTTTTCTCAAAATGCCATGAAATTTTAAAAGAACGGGATTTTGTTGAAAATAATCATGAAATCGTGTAGAGTAAGATTCGTGGAGATAAGTCATTATGGAACCATAAAAATCTATTCATGTCGTATAAGTTAAAAAATCATTCTTCTCGTACTTTTTCCAAAGAAGTCAAAAAGTACCTCGTATGGTAAACAAAAGAAAGATTCCTTCCATACCATGTGGTCAATGTAAAAAAAGGGTAAAAATGAATTTAAACATAATAGTAAACATTTTATGAACACAATTTTAGAAGACATAGACATGGATGATAAATATAACCCTAGTAAATACTTACGAACAAATAATCTCAGATAAGATCAATATTGGAATAATTATCCCTTACCTTATGTCCAATTTCTTACATATGTGTCCCAGACTTCTGTATAGTGGGTTTAAACATATTATTAACTTGTAACAGAACTATAATAATATTTATGATATCATATATGATTCACTTAAAACTTTTTATTGCATGTTCATTTGCCAATTCCATGTTAAACCAATGTTTTTGGAAAAATCGTTTCATTTATCATATGTGTTTTGAATTGTAATTTTTCATATGATTACTCAAGTCATGATTAATTAATTCCAGAATATAGAACATGATTTATATATAATATATATTCATAATATATATATATATATAATAGATCGATAAATGGAATGAAATACACCGTTCATGGAGACGGTAGGTCGTACGTACGCATGAACGTTGTTTTCGTTTCCTTATTGAATTGAATGAAACTATGTAAATAAAACATATATGTACATAAATACAATATCATTATTATGTCATATATTTCATTATTAATTATTATATATACTTTATAATCATTCTTGAATTGTTAACATAGAGAATGAATCTCATCGCATTGTGGAGACGGTAATCTGTACGTACGAACGAGTGATGATATCATTCTCGTAATTATTGAGTGAAATTGGAGTGGATGATATAATATATCATAATTTGAATCAAGTTATAATAATCATATATAGTTATTATTTCTACCATTATACCCATCCAATTAAGTGGGTGGAAAAAATAGATTACACCACATCGTGGAGACAGTATTCGGTAAGTACGCACGCGCGGTGATTTTGTTTTCTGTAGGATGGATAAAAGGTGAAATGGGGTTGTTTATTATTTATAATAACATATAATTATATTATTGATACTTATTTTATTACTTTATAATGAAACAAATATTAAAGATGAAGTAGAAGAAGAAATAAATTTGAATGAATCGGTAAAGGATATTACCTCTTCTTTGGCACGCCTCTTCTAAACCTCTTCTTAGGGCACTAAAGTTGGTCTTTGAAGAAAACCAGGACCTATAGTATGTTTCTAGGAAAGTTTAGAAGAGAAATGGACAGGTTTTGTCCGAGATTGAAAGCTCAAAATTTTGCGAAGAGGAGAGAGAGGAGGTCCCCTTTTATAAGAGAGGAGAGGGGAACTTTTGGAAACCTCTAAAATATTAATTTATAATAAACGAAAACCCCACTTAAAAACTTCCAAAATGACTCAAATTCGAAGATGATATGGGATAGAGTTGTAATATCATCATAAAATAAAATTTATACATGTTTTTAATTTATTTTAAACCTTATCAATTTGATTTATCCTTGTTTAATCTATTTAATTTTTTTGTGGTAATAATATTCTAAATTTTAAATTATTATAAATACTTACTTATGTGTTGTGAATTTTCTATAATTGGATATTTTATGAAATTTTAAACTATATAAATTTAAATTTATACTTTTTAAATATTTTTGTGATTTTTAAACAATTTAATAATATGTTCTTTTTATAAAATATCAATTGTGTCAATTTTGACACTATTCATTTATTTCAATTTAAATAAAATCCACACAGAAGATATATTCAAACAAAAATATTTAATAGATTTATAACATGAAATTTTCATCTTTAAAATTCGTGGAGCACATTAAATAGTTCATATAATATTTATTTTAATATTTTTAAAACCATTTATTTGATATTCCAATAAATAAAATAATTTGTACAACACTATTGTGTCACCCTTAATGATAATTATTTAATCCCTAAAAATTCTAAATAAATCCTCATAATTTATATAATTTTATTATCTTTCTGGTGACTATTTATGTTTGAATTTTTATGAAGTTTGTCACTAAATTAAAATTATTACACTTATAAGATATAAGAGAGTGACATGTTGTCACTTTCTTTGGTTTTAATAATAATTGCATCCTTTTCATGGTCAAAAGTCCATGAAATGAATCTATTTTTACCCTTAGGTTATATGGGTCGACTTTTATTCATCCAATATAATTTTGGCAGGCGTTAGGGTAATTTTATAATCTTATTTTTACCCTTATTTACCTGATTTACCTTTAAATGTAGTTAATAAAATTTAATGTAGTTACTATTCATAATGTCTAAAAATAAAAAGTATATTATTAACATAATTTGGACCTAATGATTCCAAATATGGAATCCATATTTCCAAATTCAAAACATATAAGTTGCATTATTTAATTTAAAATTAATCCCGCTATTGAGAAAATGGGTTTTAAAAGTTAAAACATTGCAAAGGATTGAAATGTTTTTACCTATGAATTAAATCTAAAATTAATGATAATGACTTGCATTATATTAAAAGGTAAAAATATATTATATTTATACTTTAAAATTATTCAATATTATAATTCAACCATATAAATTATCATCATGAAAAAAGTTGTTTTTAATTAAAATTTAGTGTATTTTTGCTATTCATCATAATATGAACGTTATCAGAATAATGTCAAAAATTTATCCGACATAAATTTTTATATCCTGATTCAAAATAAGAAGTTTAATTTGTCAAATTAAACTTATAAACTTGTCAAAATTACATTTAAAATGGTTGCTCCATCAAAAGGCGACAAAACTGCATTTTTTGAAAAATACTTCTTGTATCCGAAAAATTAATTTTATTCTCATAACATGTTCTAGAAAATGTGTAAGATGAATTATAAAATTAAAAATGTGGTTAATACTATTCATAATGGCTATTTCATAATAATATTATAATATATCATTGTTTAGTGAAACTCGGTATTGCATACCACACAAGCTATCGAGGAAGGTCATTCTTGCGTGTAACACAAGCCAAGTATATTGTTTGTGTATATTATAAGCTAATACGGTGTTGCTTATAGCTCAAGCTAATCTTGGTGTAGCGTACAAAATAATACATCAAATAAATTAAAAATATTATTTCTCATAAAATCTCAGGGTTATAAATCGTTTAATACTTGAAAATTTCTTTCATAGAAACCCACATCGTAAAACGGAATACTAAAACTTAATTTTAAAAACTAAAGTATAAAACCTAACGATTACCCAAATTAACTCATCAATGGGTTTCCACATAAGAAAACATAGGTGAAAACATGGATATGGAAGAGAAATATAACTGTCAGGTTCTGATGAAGAGTGTTAGAGAACATGGCTATGAAAAATCAAACAATCACAAAGCCATAAATTTGTGATGATCTAAGGTATCATCTAATTCATCGGATATGAGGGTACTATGACAACATTTTTGGTTTTCAAGATCATTTCCCAAAAGTTGATGAATATTTTAGCATAAGGATAAATACTTACCTGATTTCAATGTAAAATAATCATTGGTCATTCTATGAAAAGTTTCTAATTCATCTATTATTTAAAGAAATGAAGTTGAATTATTCATTCTTGAATTATTAGCAGATCATGCGATGGAATAATAGGTTATTCCATCTCTCTTTATCACAAAAAGTTTAGCACAAATTATTAAATATACATAAGTCCATATATGGTGTATATGATTCCAAAAATGGAATTATACTTTATATATCATACCACTTAATAAAATATAACTAATTTATACTAACCAGGGACTTTTTTAGGCTAGTGGTAGTCGATAAAGGCTTGTCGTACTTCGGTTGTGGGTTCGATTCCCGTATCTTTGTCTGATGCGACAGGTTGTCGCACATCCTGTAGGTTGTCCCTTTTTTTAAAACTATACAATTATAACATTCTAGATAAAAAATTTAGCCTTAAACAATACTATCTGATGTCCAACTAAATCCATTACAACCTTTAGGCTTATCAAAAATACTTCTGTCCAGTCTCATAGTATAAAGAAAATGACTACTAGAAAGGTCATCTACCAAGCATTGAATACCATCATTTATCCCCTGTATATCATAAGATATATCTCTTTGATCACATTACAAACATATGAATTCCTTAATCATGTATAAATTACCATATAATCTTTGATAAAACATGAATCCTATCAAAAGTTAACTCTTTCCACATACCAAAATCCCAAAATTTCTATATAATCAAACCAAGATAACACTTTGTCCTTATATCAGTCATGAGCTCATTAATACTATCAAACATAGTATTTTCGCCATATCCCTTCATTATGCACATATCATCTGATTTCCAAAAATATTTCAATCACTTCTCATGGTTACTGGTACCATATTCTTATATAAAACCACAATGGACCAATACATAGATATTTCAATATACCATAAAAGTACCTCAACAAAATTATTCTTGAATTCCAATACATAATTCCTTAAACCCATCATCTGTAATGATTAGCATGGAATTGGTCCTTCCTCGATTTAGAAGTAACCTCTTAAGTTAGGGCATTGAGTTGGGTAATGCACATGTTCTCCATAGAAAAGACATTGATCTCTATAACAGTCTGTCACTCTATGCCCCTTTTCCCCACACAGATAACATCTTCCCCTCCATTTGAGGTATTCCTCAAGGTTCTTCTTCCCTTCTTATTGATATGTAGAAAGCTTAATCTTCCTTCCTTTATGTTCCTTACTATTAGAACATGCATAAAAGTCCATCTTCCTCTTATTTGATGACTTGGGAATACAACTAAAGTTTACCTTGTTAATCATATATCACGATTACTGATTCGTCATAATCATAATACCTTTCTCTCCAGGTATTACGCAATTTTTTAGATCATAATCACCAATTTTTCCATTGGAATCAATGTTAAACAAATTTCTTCTCGTTCCCTCCATTAACTAAAACCAAAAAACATAGTGTAAGAAATAGTTATAACAATAAGGAACTACATAATCATAAAAAAGTCACTTATGGGATGTTTAAATTATCACACATTCTTTAATACATGACACCTTAGGTTCACCCTAGGTTATTCATGATCATCAACATAATTCTAAGACTGTAACCTATAGTTGTACTAAACCTTAGGGACATCCCTAGAAAAACCTTAGATATATCTCTAGGGATCTCACTAAAGTTTTTGCATCCTAGTTTCCAAAGGTTAACTAAACCTTTCCTATGATACCAACTGTAGAGACCCAAGCTTGACGTACATGGAAATTACATTACTTTTGTGGAATACTTAATACATAACAAAAACAGACACCCAAGGACCATAATATTTTAGTGTCTTTGGAAACACAAAACATAAACTTCTAATCATGGAGAAAGATATTAAACATCTCCCATAAATATCTTCCCCTTTTGTTTCCTTACCTAAAAATTTTCTTTATATCCTGAGGAAAATAAAACATAAAAAGGGTGAGATCAAATTCTCAGTAAGGGTAAACATGGAGAACATAAAACAATCCGTAAACATTTTAATGTAAAAACATGAACATAAAATAAAAACATCAAAATCTTGGGCAATGACATAAAACATGGAAGTACATAAGGAATATATCATAAAGGAAAATTTATCATGATAAAGTAACATGGATATAAAAAATGTAATTGTGGAAAACCATTAAGAACATGTTATGATTTCCATAGTAGCCAAGGAATTGTTTCCAAGACCATCATAGTAGACAAAGTCCGTTACTGAATCGGGTTTACTTGTCATTCCATCCATGTATTACTGAATCGGATTCACTTGTCATTCCATCCATGTTTATCTCATGAGATATAAATCTTTACCCATTGCATTGGATAGAGATATAGGCCCCACCCATCTCATAATGAATTCATTCTTTTTTGTGCAACAAAATAAACAAAAATCATTCATCATAACCTAATGAATAAAATGGGTTTCATAAACATCATCCCATCATAACATAATCCATATAGAATAAATGGATATCATTTCATCTTAAGAAAAATGATACCATGTATATAATAGAAAAATTATTTCTGAAACATAAAAATATTAAATAATTTCATCTTATATGGAAAAATGTTTTGATAAAACACTTCAAATGAATTCTTGAAGAAAATATCCTTTCCTCTACAAAATCATCTTATTTTATCAAAATGACATGAAATTTTAAAAGAAAAGGATTTTGTTGAAAATAATAATGAAATATTGTAGAGGAATCTTCATGGAGATAATTCATTATGAAACCGTAAAAATATGTTCATGTAGTATAAGTTAAAAAAACATTCTTCTCGTACTTTTGCCGGAAAAGTCAAAAAGTACCTCGTATGTCAAATAAAAGAAATATTACTTCCATACCATGTGGTAAAAGTAAAAAAAGGTTAAAAATGACTTTAAAAATAATAGTAAACATTTTATGAAAACATTTTTAGAAAACATGGACATGGATGATAAATATAACCCAAGTAAATACTTACGAATAAACAATCTCGGATAAGATCGATATTGGAATAATTATCCCTTACCTTATGTCCAATTTCTTCTGTATTTGTCAGAGACTCCAGTATAGTGGGTTTAAACATATTATTAACTTGTAACAGAATCATAATAATATTTTTTATATCATATATGATTCACTTATGACCTTATATTACCCGTTCATTTGTCAATTCCATGTTAAAGCAATGTTTTGGGTAAAATCATTTCATTTATCGTATGTGTTTTGACATGTAATTTTTCATATGATTACTTAGATCATGATTACTTACTTCTAGAATGTAAACATGATTTATATATAATATATATTCAGAATATATATATATATAATAGATCAATAAATGGAATGAAATACACCATTCATGGAGACGGTAGGTCGTACGTACGCATGAAAACTATTTTCGTTTCCCTATTGAATTTAATGGAATTAAGTAAATGAAACATATATTTAAATATATACATTATCATTATTATTTCATATCTTTCATGATTATTTATTATATATACTTTATAATCATTCTTGAATGGTTAACATGGAGAATTAATCCCATCGCATCGTGGTGATGGTAATCTGAACGTACGTACGAGAGATGATATCGTTCCCATAATTATAGAGTGGAATTGGAGTGGATGATGTAATATCTCATAATTATAATAAAGTTATAATAATAATATATTATTATTATTTCTACCATGATACCCATCCAAGTAAGGTGGTGGAAAAAAATATAATTCACCACAGTGTGGAGATGGTATTTTGTACGTACGCACACGCGGTGATTTTGTTTTCATAGAATGGATAGAAGGTGAAATTGGGTTGTTTCATATTAATAATAAGAAATTAGTATATGATTGATACTTATTTTATTACTTTATAATGAAACTAATAAAAAAGATGAAGTAGAAGAAGAAATAAATTTGAAATAATCGGTAAAGGATATTACCTCTTCTTCGATGCGCCTCTTCTAAACCTCTTCTTAAGGAACTAAAGTTGGTATTTAAATAAGACCAAGACATATAGTATATTTATAGGGAACTGGAGAAGAGAAATGGACTGGTTTTTTCCAAGCATGAAGGCTCAAAATGTTTTGAAGAGGAGAGGGAGGAGGTTCCCTTTTATAAGAGAGGAGATGGGCACTTTTGGAAACCTCTAAAATATTAATTTATAATAAATCCAAACCCACTTAAAAACTTTCAAAATGACTCAAATTCGAATATGAGATGATATAGGGTTTTAATCTCATCAACCGATAAAATTTATACATGTTGGGAATTTATTTTAAACCTTATCAATTTGATTTATCCTTATTTAATCTATTTAATTTTATTTGTGGAAATAATATTCTAAATTTTAAATCATTATAAATACTTACTTATGTGTTGTTAAATTCTCATAATTGGATATTTTATGAAATTTTAGACCATATAAATTTCAATTTATAATTTTTAAATATTTTTGTGATTTTTAAACAATTTAATAATATGTTCATTTTATAAAATATGAATTGTGTCAATTTTGACACTATTCATTTATTTGAATTTACATCAAATCCACACAGAAGATATATTCAAACCAAAATATTTAATAGATTACAAACATGTAATATTAATCTTGAAAATTCATGGATCACATTAAATAGTTCATATAATATTTATTTTAATATTTTTAAAACCATTCACTTGATATTTCAATCAATAAAATAATTTCTACATCACTTTTGTGTCACCATTAATGATAATTATTTAACCCCTAAAAATTCTAAATAAATTCTCATAATGTATAAAATTTTATTATCTTTCTGGTGAGTATTTATGTTCGAAGTTTTATGAAATTTTTCACTAAATTAAAATTATTACACTTGTAAGATATAAGAGAGTGACATGTTGTAACTTTCTTTGGTTTTAACAATAATTACATCCTTTTCATGGTCAAAAGTCATTAAATGAATCTATGCTGACCCTTAGGTAATATGGGTAGACTTTTATTCATCCAATATAATTTTTTAAGGTGTTAGGGTAATTTTATAATCTTATTTTTACCCTTAATTACTTGATTTACCTTTAACTGTAGTAAATAAAATTTACCGTAGTTACTATTCATAATTTCTAAAAATAAAGTGTCCTATTAACATAATTTGGATCTACTGATTTCAAATATGGAATCCATTTTTCCAAATTCAAAACACAGAAGTTTCAGTATTTAATTTAAAATTAATCCCGCTGTTGAGAAAACGGGTTTTAAAAGTTAAAACATTGCAAAAGATTGAAAAGTTTTTACATATGAATTCAATGTAAAATTAATGATAATGACTTGAATTATATTAAATGGTAAAAATATATTCTATTTATACTTTAAAACCATTAAATATTATAATTTAACTATATAAATTATCTCGATGAAAAAAAAAATTAATTAAAATTTAGCGTATTTTCACTATTCATCAAAATATGAAGGTTATCAAAATAATGTCAAAATTTTATCCAACATAAATTTTTATATCCTAATTCAAAATAAGAAGTTTAATTTTTCAAATTTAACTTATAAACTTGTCAAAATTTAGATTTAAAATGGGTGTGTCATCAAAAGGTGACAAAACTGCATTTTTTGAAAAATACTTCTTGTATCCGAAAAATTAATTTTGTTCTCATACCATATTCTAAAAAATTTTAATATGAATTATAATATTCAAAATGCATTTAATACTATTCATAATGGCTAGTTCATAATAATATTATAATATATAATTGTTTAGTGAAACTCGGTATTGTGTACCACACAAGCTATCGAGGAAGGTCATTCTTGCATGTAACACAAGCCAAGTATATTGTTTGCATATACTATAAGGTAATACGATATTGTGTATAGAGAATGATAATATTGGTGTAGAGTACAACAAAAGACATAAAAGAAATTAAAAATATTATTTCTCATAACATCTCGGGGTGTTACACTATCGCGCCGTTTGACAACACGTGCAGTAATAGTGATCAGGGTTCAGTCTATCCAAAAACTCTCAATTGCACCCAAACCTCATGGAAATCCTAAATAGGAGAGCTAGGACCAGGTTAAAGGAGAATAACCTTCCAAAAACCCAAACTCATAACACCTGGTTCTCGATAAAAGAACCAAAAATCGAACATAACTAGAACCAAAGATGTTTTTTCAAAACATGGGTGTGATAGATAAAGAAACCAGTAGCAACAAGTGGTCTAAAAAAGTGTGATCATGATTAATCACTAACCTATTGGTAAAATAGGTGATTAGGTGGAGGTTGTATCAGAATATTTCTTTCCAACTCTATGTCATTATTCTCTATTTCTAGTATTTCATCTTTTACAAAAATCTTATGAGATGTTATGGTTAATTAGACTATTTTCAAAATGGAATTTTTTGAAGTCCCCACTAATGAACCAATATGATTTCCCATATATAAATCTATTAATTAATGCTAAATATATTACATATCATATTAATCACATTTCTCTTAGATAGAGGATATGAAGATATATTGATTTGACTTAAATTCTTTCATTATGATATATTATAATGAAACAATGATGATCTATAGAAAAAATAACCTTCCATAATATCCATATATTCTTGTTTAATGGATTGGATTACATGTTAGACTTCATACCAAATTTAGTCTCAATGATATTAATAAAAGTTTCATCTTGCTTTAATTTCAAGATGGTTATAAGCAACACCACACCTTATATAATTATATTTCTTATACAAGGTATTCATGTTTATCTAGGGATCCAAATACCCTATAATTTTATATAATAAAATGTAAAATTGGAATAATAATTAAGTTTTGAATCTACAAAACCTTTAGATTTTATGATATATTTCCTTTTAAATTAATCGTATGTCTTTGATAGCTTGTTTTACACACAACACTGATTTTAAATGAATCATGATATACAATGTCACTATTATTTCTTAGTAATTATATTGGTAGGTATGAATAGGAATAACTAAATTATGGAAAAAAATTATAAAAGTAGGATACTCGAAGAGGAGGTATATGTTTTTACTGGTATTTTTCATGTTTAATTCTTCTTAAACATCCTCTAAATGTTATATAACCATATTAGAATGATGAAATAAGTATATTTAATATAACTAGATGTTTTTATATTAATTTTATATCCATTTTTTATCTTCTTACCATCTTTTGGAAAATAATATTTTTTCTTGTGTGTATGTATGGACTACAACCTCCAAGAAGCAATGTGATTCTTTTTCCATTAACTCATTATGTGGATATTTATAATGGTATATTTAATGAATATATATATATATATAATATTTATGACATAATTATGATTCTTTATAAGGGAATTATTATTTTCATTTTTTATCCATCAAAATGTGAAAACATCACTTGTGTATGCATATGGATCATCACCTCTACAAAGTGATGTAATTAATTTTTCATCACCACTTTATATTAACGGTTATAAAATTGTATATAATGAATAAATAAAATACTTATGAATTTACAGATATTTTTTATATGATTAAATCATGAAAAATATCTAAGTATGGGAACAATCATACCAAAAAATGCATGGAAAATAGACCAATTTTCATCTGAATGTTGATTTTAATGAATAATTCTTAATAAAAGGATAATTGGAAATTAAAAATTAATTATAAACAGTAATTTATCTATAAATTTGGTTCTTTAATATATTTATAATAAATCTATATTTATTATAAAATATTTTTTAATGTGTAAAAAGAAATATAGGACTTGAGGTAAGGGTTTATGTTATAATCTCATTTCTTTTCATAATTTTCTATCAAAAATTTATATTGAGGGAAATTATATTATTATTATCCTTCAAACCCTATATTTGTTTTCTAATATTTTTATTCCTATAATTTTTAATTAATGGTACCAGTTTCCTCTCTATTTTATATAAAATAATCTTGAATTTTTTTAAGAGAAACCTGAACTTATTTTCCCTTTGGGAGATAAACTTCATATTCCATGTCCTTACCCTTCAAAATGATTCATATAATTTTTAATCTATATATAGATTTTTGAGAAGGGTTTTTTTAATACCTTTAACTTTCTTTAAAGAAATTAAAAATAAAAATTTCAAAAAAAAAATTATATGACTCATTTTTTAATTTAAAAAAAATGTGAAAATAATGTTTTTGTTCAACATATACAGCATGATCAGATTCTCCCACCATCATAACCATTGTTTTATTTGAATATTACTTTACCATTTTCCTCAGTTATTTTAAAATAAAATATGTTTCTCAATATTCTCGGAATTTTTAGTTTTTAAATATTCAAAAATAAAAGTATGTTTTCCCCATTTTCAAAGAAATGTTCAAATTCTTTTTCAAAGATATTTTTTATCTATGCCAAAATCCTTTTTAGGGTTGTTATACTTCACTAGGGATATGATATTATCATACCATAAACATTATTTCTTGGAATTTATTATATTAATGATGTTTTAAGGATGATTCTATGAAACTCATTATTTCCCAGTAATTAATTAAGTGAAGCTGAAATCTTTATGAAACCTGATTATTTTTCATGGGTTAGATTATGATGAAATAATGAATGTTTTTATGTTCTTATAGCACACTTATGTATGGTTTTCATTATGTGATGGGTGATCCCAAAATTATATAGCTCTCTATTTCATTGGGAAAAGAATGATATCTCCTGAGATAACATAGACTAGAATGGGGAGTTAACTCAATTTAGTAAGGGACACTATCCACTATGATAGTATTGAGAGTGAACCTTGGTTAAGGAAATGATTGAATTATGAGTGAACCCATTCTACTATGGGACTCTATCCACTATTATATTCTTGGTAGTGACCCTTTGCTGGGGAAATGATTATCCATTCTTATTTTTTTTTCAAAAAATTGTTTTTTAAGCATATGATATGTTCTCATGGATCATGATTGATTATTCATGTTTCCATACTCTTATGACTTATTTATTTTGTTATAATGCAACCTTATACCATGAATCATGATTATATATATTTTATGAATTGGGTATGACTTATATAATTTATGATCATTCCATTAAACCATTATGCTTATCTTTTGATATCACTTATGTTTACCCTTAATGATCAAATAAGCTCGCCCTTTTTTATGTTTTGTTTAACTAGGTTATGAAGAGAAAGGTTTTAATCATGGTATGTCTAAGAAGTCTACTATGTGATAATAACATTGTGAGAAATGTTAAAAAAATCATTAAATGAGATGATTATGTATCTATTGTCCAAAGACACTAAACCTTTGGGGTTTTTAGGAATGTATTTTTATGATATGAATTGAATATTTATCTAAAATTATTTAATATTTATATAGTTAATGCTTAGTTTTCCTCAGAAACCTTTTGGTAGTTACTCCAAAGGATGTGGTTTTAATTTCCTTAATGGATTTTATATCTTGTTTGGGAATATACAAGTCATACTTTGAATATATTATATCTCGAATTGGAGGGGTAGCCTAGCCTAACTACCCCCCAAGTGGAGAATGATGATTGGATTGGAAGGAGATACAGGGTCCAAAAAACTATTAGTAGCCTTTAATAGGTATGTGATTAGGTAATCCAAGGTATAAAAAACAAATAAATTCATTGAAGGATTCAACCCATGGAAGAAGATAATATAATGGTATTCTCCTTGAAATATGGTAAAATCACACAAGACACTGCCTTTATAGAGAGGGATGGACTAATACATCATTCTTCCTAAGGATCAAGAATGAGTCATAAAGGGTGGTGGTAATCCATTAATGCTAAATCCTAAAGGGTCGCTGACTGATCCAAAGGAGTTTTAATGAGACTTAGGATCTCACTTCCTAAAAACAAAAACTATGTGACATTTCATATTGAAATTGGATTAGAAGTTGACCAAATTGTTGAACAAAAAATTCTACCAAAATAAGATTTTTGATCCATCATGATAGAGAATTTTTTGAGTCAACAGGGTCATCTTATCCATTTCTATATATATCCTAGAAACCATCATGTCTTCCATTGTCAAGGTGTCTACATATATGGATATAAACTATCCAAAGAAATATAAAAAATAAAATAATACATAAATTTCATGACTATATAATCATTGAAAGAAAAATTATATATTTATAATATTTATGATATCACTATCTAAAAGGGTAAAAAATACTTGACACTTTCTCTCATAGATTTTTAAATTACACCATTAATATTTGAATGGGATAATCAAGATACCCACCTATAATAAGAATGATAAAGGTTTTTTACTAATAATATCCAATAAAAATCAATATTCCCATCACATTCCTTATAAAATAACACAACCCACTGAATAATCCAAAGATATGTGCATAGATTCATAAATTCAACCACATAAAAACTCATCTGAAAAAACTTATCATCATTACATATCAATTCATCATTATATTTTAGTAAAGTAACCACTAGTTGAAATTTTATATGATTTTCATAATTGATAAACATTATATGAGTTTACATTTTTAATCATCACTCAAAACTGTCATCATCTTCTATAGTTCACAATAAAAGTATCAATTTGAAGAAATAATAAATATAACATACATTTATAATGAAACCAATAAAAAATCCTATTAAGAAATTATTTAGGGAACATTTATTTATTAACATTAAGTTAAAAAATGTATTTAATATTTTATAATAATTATAATATTTGTTTAAAACCCTCTTTCATGACACAAAAATAAAATAGTAAATTCTTAAAATAGAAACCCAAAAGGAAAATTTTTATTTTAAACTCATTAACAACGTATGTTTCTAAATAAACACCCTATTAAAAATAAATTTATTATTTTACACTTTAAAATAAAAAATATATATTTCTGACTGAAAATTATTTTTTTTTATGAAGAAAGACACTTTTGAGGGAAAAGTGAGAAACCATAAAGTTTAACAAACACCAAACAGCCCCAAACAGAAAACCAAAAACAGCCTCTTCCAAGCATAAGCAGCAACCGCCAACTCCAATGAAGGACCACTTAGCGATCCAATGCAAGCATGGTCCCTCCCAATGGAAAGCCATCCCTCTTAGTCAACCACATCCCAAATGACCTATAGAGGAAATAGCAGCGTGCTCTAGCCTAACTGAGCCGATCTGACCTGCAAACATTTCCACACACAACAAGGGTGATAGCGCATCCAAGCATTAATTAGAAGAGGAGTAAGAAGAATCATTGAAAACCAGTTGAATTCTGCCAGAGTCTGTATCCCTAAACAACTTCCAGGATATGTTAGATACCTGAGAATGTGGATCTCCCCTTATCAGGTCTTCAAAAATATATATTTCATTTTTTAAAACTTTGAAATTTCTTATTCCCACTTCAAAAAATTGCTAATCGAATAAAAGGACTTAATCAAATCCAATAAAGTAGAAAGTTAAGATAAATTTTGAGCTTTAATAAATTCTTAGTCAAAATAAACTTATACTATTATATACTTATAGAATCATATGAATTATTGGATGATATTTCTTGAAATGTTTTTTAATTTTAAGTATTGAAAGTACAAAAAAATGAGTACATTTATTGGATTATAATGGATTGTTGGATGCATAATTATAATCATTAATGAAAAAAATAGAGAAAATAATAACTATAAATCAACACTAATGTATTTAAAAAAGATTTAATATATATATATATATATATTAATTAAAAATCAAAGATATATGAAAAAATTCAAGTCTTCCAATAACTAGGATGAGTTCCTAGGATTAAATAATAGTTATAAATACCAATATATAAAAATTATATAAGTTTATTAGAGGAATCCTTGGATACATTGATGAAAATTCATATGGCTTCCATCAATAAACTATAATTTTATTAACCAAATTAGTATAATATCAAAGAAATGTGGAATTATATGTTGTAAAAATTAAGAATAAACACCATGTTAGGCCAATAGAATTAATTCTAGGAGTGTAATGAACCGTGTTTTTTCATACTAAAATTTTGAGAAAAATCTGAATTTTTTCTTTTAAAAGCTTTTACGGGGTAAAATTGTCTTTTTTCCCTAGAAGGTGTTCTCGGATAATTTTTCTTACCACTCTATTGGTCTTGAAACTAGTTTTTTACCATAATACAGGTTTTTTGATGAAATATGAGTTGTTTGAATTTTAGAAGAATAATTAATATTTAATAATTAATAAATTAAATATTAATTTATTTGTATAGGTTCATTCAAAAATATCAAGGATTTTTTTCCAAGGTAGGTTATCAACTAACATTCAGTGTTATGGCCTACTGAGGCCCCCTTTTTATTTTTATTTTCTTTTCTTTTCTTTTCCTTTATTTTTCTTTATTTTCTTTTTCTATTTTATTTTCCTATTTTTCTTATGGATTCTCGTATAATCCTTAGGGTTCTCTTCCCATACCACATGATTGAGAGATAGGGAGAGGTATAGGGAATGGGGTAGCAGGAAAGAGGTACTGCCACGATGCTCAGGGCATGCCGAATCGATATAGGGAAACCATGGATCATGGGAATGGGTGAATTATCATCGGTTTCCACCCAAAGATAGGTTTTTTTAAGTTTCACCATAAATCCCCTTATATTTTATATTTTATAGCTTTAAAACCCTATTATTCTTGATTTTGGTCCCTTGTGGCCCAATATACTGATTTTGGGGTAAAAATGAAGATTTTGGGGTGATCTAAGGGTTTTCCATTTGGGAAAACCTATATAAAAAAACGTGTTGTTTAGGGATACATGTAGTTTATTCTTACAGTTTATATAATATGCAGTTTTCAATGTACACATCATGTACTCGGGTGTATACATCATGTACTAGTACTCAGTCATGGAGGCGAGTACTTATCCAGGCTACTTGTGTAGGGGTACAGAGTCGTGTAGAGTACACGGCCAGATCCCATGTGGGTCGCACATTGTGTATAAGTATACAACCCAACTGAGTATATGGCCAAGAAATTTAAGTGACATAGGAAGATACCCCATGTAGGGTACATTCCATGTACCCATCTTACCCATCGTGTACAAGAGAGTTTACATTCCATTTCTAGTTGGAGTATACTCCCAGGTGGGGAAAACGGAGTACACATCATGTACTCATGGATACATGTCATGTACTTCCCCCTTGTGATACTTTTTGAGTACTTCATATCATTTCACCCAAGAGTTGAAATTGGACCCATTAGTAGTACATTATGGGTATCTATTTACATAGATCATGATAGTAAGACCTGTGGGGTGTTTTGAGGTCTCCTAAGTGGCATTTCTTAAATGGATATGTTCTTCTTCCAAAAATTGAATCCAGTTTCTCTTGAGAGTGAGACTTATTCTAAAACAATCCATGAGATATCTACCTTGAACTATTCCTTTGTAGGCTTTCTTTTGAGGATGTTTCCCTTGTGAGATGTTCTATTCGGGCCTATGTGTTCATGAGACCTATTGCTTTTAAGGAGCCCCTGTATGATTCATCTACTTATGTTTCGACTTTGAGGATCCCCTATAGGATGTAATTATATTTTTTGTACTAAGTATCCCCTAAGGCATACCTTTTATTATACTAACTTAGGGAGTCCCTTACAGGATACCTTTGCCTATGTACCATACTAAGGATCCTCTGTAGGATGCAACTGCTTCTTACACTACCTTCATTCTCCCATGTAGAAGACCTTCACATATGTTACTATTCTGAGCTTCTCTTGTAGGATTCCTCTTTCAACTTTCTGTTTGAGGATCCCAAGTAGCATTTATCCTTTAAATATACCTATAAGGATACCAAGTAGGATGTTTTCACTTATTTTTATACCTTAAGGGTCCCAAGTAGGATGCCTATTAGTGTTTAACTTGAGGGACCCAGTGCATGCCCCATTGTTTGACCAACCCTGAGTTAGTGAATCAGGTTTTGGTGGAGATGGTAGTGGGTGTCACCTTATAACCCGTACCAAACTTGTAAGCACATGGGGCTATGGAAGTAGTGTTGGATTTCAGTGTTTGGCCATCCATGCTATTTTTTTATACTTTAACATTTTTTATTGATTATGAAGTTATGATTAACAATGGTGCTTCCTAGTTTGTGGTTGTTGATCATGAAACAAGGTGTATTTCCTAATCTTTCATAATCTCAGATGTTCTTCCAGGGATCAGAATTATAAGCCATGTAATTTTTCATATGTTTATTTGTATATCTAGGGGTACTACATAGGATCTGGCTATTGGGCCCGTATATTTGATTATTATATTTTTAGTATTTCTATAACTTTTTCTTAATATTTGGTTGTTGAACCTTTGACTGTGGTATATAGACATGGTGTACCTGGTATTGATACTAGTGGATGTTTCTGCACTCGTGATTGATGAGGATGATTATGCTATCCTTGGATAGTGGGTTAAAGGAGGATCATTACACCCTCCTAAACCCAGGTTTATCAGTGGATGATTATGCTCTCCTCAACTTGTGGTCTATAGAGGATGATTATGCTCTCCTTGACCTCTAGATTATGGAGGATGAATACGCTCTCCGTGATTTTTCATATGATGAGGATATGCAAACATTCTTTCTGGGATTAGGATTATGAGACTTTTTCATTGTTAGGGTATCTGGGCATGGAATATCACACCAATGTTTAACATTAACTTTGGATATCAAGTGGTGGGAATGGCATCTCACCGGTGATCTCTCTTATAGATCTCCTAAGGATCAGACCCTTAGGGTTCATCTGAGTTGTAATGTCATGACCGCCTATAGACTAGGTCCTTGGGCATAGATATTGCACTGGATTTATATGGCATGAGAATTGTGTTATCTAGCTCAGTGACCATTTACATGATGTTCATATGTACACCCTGGTATCCTTATTTACAGTGATTGGAGGAGACTACGGGTGAACTAAAGTGTAGGAAATGTTTACACCTTTTGTGAGGTATCTTGCTTGGAGATATTTCTTATGTTCATTGAATCATGTATATGTAGATTAGGATTACAAAAATAGAGATCAAATTAATGTTAAACAGATTGATTGGAATGGCATTCAGCTCAATACCCTGGAATAGGGTGTCCAGGAGATCGGGATTATAGACCCAAGGATCAATCGGTGTTCTGCTTTGTGTTATTTCTTTCACTTACTCATGAATATTCATATTTATGTATATTTGTATAGGTATTTTACAATAAATTTATACATATATAGATATGGAAATACATGGTGGAACTTGACCAGTTGATCGGGATTACAGACCCGGGGTTTGACTATGGTTTCACTATTTGGATTTACTTATCTTTTTAGTTGTGTCTTCGCTAGACTGAGCAGTTTCATTTTCATACACTTGTTGCAGATTATTTTATAGGTTCATCATTGGGGTTTCCTGTTGATAGAATTTCTCACCTATGAATTTGAACATCGGTGTATGTTTGGAAATTATGTGTGCTTTTCAGGTTGAGAACAATTTCATAGTAGATAGGTTTGAGGACCAGTGTTGCATGTTAGAGTAGAGCTGCTCATGTGGGTTCTTCTATTTGGGATGGTGTAGTTTTATAGTGTCTAAAGACCGAGTATGTGTTTTTCTTGGATTTAGTAGTAGATATCTATGATTATTTTTGGTTTCTTTTTGTACTCCTATTTTTTTATGGTCAGTCTAGTGCATAACCAGTGTTATATGTATGGAATAACTATTTAGTATTTATAGATTTTTCATTTATTATTACAACATGTTCTATATCATTTTATTTACTACTTACACACTCTTTTTATTTACTATTTTTTATGATACTTAGATATCTTTGTTATTTCTTACTCAGATATGATGGAATATTCTCCCCAATTGCACACCCTAGGCCCTCGCTACTAATTGGAAACGTCTGGTATATTGGGATATGTGCTTGAGGCCTTGTAATCAACCACTCAGGGAACTATTTTTTTATGATATCCTAGTTGGGATTTTAGAAATTTGTATCAAAGGTGATTCTGTTCCTATTCTACAAAATTTCGGATATGGTAGATAGGATTATTAGGAATGTGTTAGAACCTATGATGGATATCGGACTAGTGCATAAAGAACACTTATTCTAGTAAGAATTATTAGTTTCCAACTGTATGGGATTACTATTATGACCGGTGATGTTATAGTTTTATATGACTTTCATCTTGATTGACACACATTTTGTGTGGATGTTATGATTTACTACGGATATTTGTCCCTTGGCCATTAGCAAGAGGCCATTGATGGATTTTGACACTTGGCTAGCCAAGGAAAGAGGCATCTCAGGCATCATATTTGGAATATAGGATTTACAGCATATAGGCCTATAAGTGTTTGATTTTACTGACAAATGAGTCCTATTTAATATGGAAAACATAAATATTTATATTTATATATATATATCATTCTGATGATAGGTTATATGGATCTACATTGAGGCATTAGTATTGAGTCTGATGACTCGGTCTTCATTTTTATTTTTAAAGGTTGGGGCTGAAGCCTCAATTTATTATTTAAAGAAAAGACCCCTTTAGAGTGGGTAGAGGGAGAACCATAACATAGCCCGAAGGCCCAAGGCCAATTGGCCTAAATACAAGGCTTTAATGCCCATTTTTTGTCCCAAAGGACCTCTCGGTGAACAGTACTATTATAGTACCCATGCTGCTACAGTGCCTGTCGCCGCTACAGTACTCTGTAATAGTGCCTTCGCTGCTACAGTGCCGCTGCTGCTACAGTTCTGCCGCTACTACATTACTGTTATAGTACCCTACTACAGTACTGCTATAGTAACCCCAGAAATTCATCCCTATCTAGATTTGATCCCAGGTCTTTTGGATTCCAAGTAGGAGCTTGTACCACTCAGTCCTCATGCATGGGAGGTCACTAATAGAAAAAATGCCTATACCAATGGTTTAAAACTATTGTTATAGGTCCCAAAACTATTGGTATATCCTATACTAATGGTTTGAGAATCCATTGGGTGATTTTAAGTTTGGAAAGACATATCCCAATGGCTTGTATAAAACCGTTGGGAAAGACCTATCTCAATGGTTTGAAAACTGTTGGGATAGGTAAATCTAAAAAAAATTCCATAGGATGTTTGAACCCACAACCTCCGGATTATATATCAAAGACATTACCACTATCCTATATTTACCTTTGTGAATATATTTGTATATATATATGTGTAATTTATATATTATTTTACTTGACGATATTTGATAAATGTATTCATATAAAATAAGGGTTCCTATCTCAATGGTTCTCAACACCGTTTGGATAGACCCTTTCACAATGGTTTGGGAAAACCGTTGGGAAAATTGGTGACAAAGTACCCTTTCCCAACGGTTTTGGAAAAAAATTTAGGAAAAGTGTGGTCTCAAAGTACCCTTTCCCAACAATTTTCCAAAACCATTGGGAAAAGTGGACCCTTTCCAAACGGTTTGGGAAAACCATTGGGAAAATTTTCCTCAAAGTACCCTTTCCCAATGGTTTTGGAAAAATTGTTGGGAAGAGTGGACCCTTTCCTAGTGGTTTTGGAAAACTATTTGGAAATGTGGTGTCAAAGTACGCTTTCCCAATGGTTTTGGAAAAACCGTTCGGAAAGGGGACCTATACTAATGGTTCTAATAAATTGTTGGTATATAAGCATTGGTATAGATATGATTTCTAGTAGTGGGAGCTGCAACCCTTTTAGGTTGATATGGAATGTGATTCCCTTATAGTATACCCATTGTAGGGTAGTGTTTTCTTAGGTCATGGTTATCTTGTTAGATCTCTTAGTTCAATGTTGATGTATATTAGGACTTTTCTTGTGAACTAGTCCTCGAGGAGGTATTACCATATATGGATACATAGTGAGTGTCAGTTCATTCTTTATTCTATGTTGGTATCATGACCTCTATAGAGAAGTTCCATGTGAGGATGATTAGAGAGGATCGGGACCTTGTAGTTCATGTTATCAATTTTGAATCTCATAGGTTGTGGGGATCTTTAATTTCTCTAGAGAGGTTTGATATTTTGTGCTAGGTGGTTGGAAATTCTAACCTAGTTGTGAGACTCATTCTGTAGGGCTAGGTGGGAGACCTAGAGACCCATATTATAAACTCAGACCCTTGTATGTTGATGTATTTTTTTAAATAAACCTCTATGAAAGAGTTAGTACCATGTTTTTAGATACCTTTTTAGGCAGTTATCTTGGTTTTATCCTCTTTTGAGATTGAGGCATAATATTGCATTAGTTTTGTATTTTAGGCATGTTGATGCATTGAACTTTTGATAAGCGCTTTGCGTGATTTTTTTTCAAGACTTCCTTTGATGGTTAAGACTATTCAGGTGACTAGTATAGTCAACCAGTGTTTCCACTATTTTTAATGTAGTCAGAGCATGGGTAGATGCTCATGACTAGAACAAAATCATGTGATAGGAGGTCATGGAATAAATTATTCCACGAGTAAGGTGCACAATTTTTAAGAGGAGTTCCAAGAGATATTCTGGCTTAATGAGGTTTATGTTCTGTTTAAGAAGGCCATCTTATCCATGTGTTGGATGAATTGTTAGAGTACAAGTCGAGTGATAAAGGTACATGCCGGTTGCATGTAGTATTGTTTGAATCTAAATTGGTGAGTAGGAAAATGTGAGCTGAGGATTGATGGTTTCATGAATTGTTGTGAGCATGTTTTCCTATGATTTTTGGTCTAAATGATGAATGTCCCTACATGGTAGAGTTTATATCACAAATGGTGGGCTTACTGTAAGATGTTCATCCTTGTTTGTTGTAAGTGTGGCTCGGAGGGAGTTTTACACACCCTTTTATAGAATCTTTTTATCTTATTGATTAGAGATGATAATGCTCTATGTTGAAGTTATCTGGATTATGCTGAGAGAGTTTTGGCCCCACTCTGAGCTTCTTTTATTTTAAATTTCTTCCCTGGTTGAGGAAAGGAACCTTTTGAGGTTATGCTCAAGGTGCATTGTAAGATAATCTATATGGTGTAGAGTGAACTTTTAGCCATTTTGAGGGTGGTAACCCTTGTCATTAGTTGAACTTCAGCATTTCCATGGTTTTTTAAGATCAGATTTTATTTTAAGAGGATGATGAGGGTATTCCTATGGTGGGGAATACCATATCAGTCATAGTTAATTGTCTCATGTATAGGAGAGATTTGATGATGTTATGAAACTAGTAATTGGAGAATACAGATAGTTTTGTTGTGTATATGCTCAGTTTTAAAGCATGGTTGGTAGTTTTACCACTAGGATTCTCATCGATGAGAAGGTTTAGGGTGGGGAGGTTCTAATGACCTATATTTTTTGGACTAAAAGTTTGAGAAGAAATATGAATTTCTTCTTTTAGATTCTTATAAGGGTTAAAATGGTATTTTTCCCTAGTATATGATCTTGTAAAAATTTTATGACCACTTTTCTGGTTCTAGAATAGGTTGTTTACGGTAGGAAAGAAGTTTGGTAGAAATATAATGTGTTCTAATTTTAGCAGAATAATTAATTTTTAATATTTAATAAATTAAAATTCAATTTATTTGTGCAGGTTCGTTCAGAAATATATTTTTAATGAAGTGTTGGATTGAGATTATGCCACTTTCATTGAGTCCATAACGGGGAGTTTTTCCTAGGAAGGGCATAAACTTGGGTCAGGCACCAGGGCCCTACTTTTATTTTTATTTTCTTTTTCTTTTCTTTTTTTTCTTTTTTTTCTTTTTCTTTATTTTCTTTTCCTCTATTATTTTATTATTTTACTATGGATTCTCACATACGAATCAGGGTCATCTTTCCATGACAAGTTACTGAGAGATAGGAAGAGTGAGAAATTTAGAGATAATTATTAGGAATGGGGTACCGCCATGAATCTCAGGACATGCCGAATCGAGGTGCGGCAACTGTCAACCTTGGAAAAAACTAAAGCTTAAACAGTTTCTACCTAAATGTAGGCCATTGTTAATTTTCATCATAAATCCCTATATATTTGTTTTTTTAGATTTAAATCTCTATTATTCATATTTTTGGATGCTTTTGGTCAGATCTACTAATTTTGGGGTGAAAATAAGAGTTTCGGGTTGATCTGAGGGTTTTCCATTCGAGAATACCCGTCTACATGATAAGTTGTTTAGGGATACACACTATGTGTTATTTCAATTTAGGGAAGAAGAAGTTTACAAATTACATTCCATGTACTAGGGTAACATTACATGTACTAGTACTCAGTTGTGTAACCGAGTACCTGACCAGGCTACCCGTATTGGGGTACATGACCATGTAGATACACGGTCAAACCCCATGTGGGTCACACGCTATGTAGAATTACAAAGCTAGGAAAAGTACATATTTAGGAAATTATAGGGATATGGTAAGGTACCATGTGTTGGGTACATTCCATGTACCAATCTTACATTCCATGTACATGGTTTTTTACACACCCTGTCCTACGGGAGTACATTCCTAGATGGGGCTTCGGGAGTACACATCATGTACTCATGGAGACACACCGTATACTTACACCTTATGAACCTTTTTAGTTTTCCATATATATTAACTTAGTATTCAGAATTGAACCCATGAATAGTCCATTCTATGTATCTTTTTTCATAGATCATGATGGTATGACCTATAGGCTTTTTTGAGGACTGCTAATTAGCATTTATTGAATAGAGAGGTTCTTCCTCTAATAATTGAATCCAGTGTCCCTAGAGAGTGAGACCTATTATAATATGATTTGTGAGCTATCTCTCTTGATATATTCCTTTATAGATTTTATTTTTTGAAAGTATCTATTATGAGATGCTCTCTTCTAGCCTATGCGGCTATGAGACATATTGCTTTCAAGGATACCCTACTGGATTCCTCTAATTATGTTTTGACTTAGAGTATCCCCTATAGAATGACTCTATCTACTTTTTGTATCAATGATCACCTAAGGTATGACTTTTCTTATGTTGACTAAGGCATCCCTTGTAGGATCCCTTTACCTGTGTACCATTCTGAGGATCCCATGTAGGATACCTCTACTTCTTACGCAATCTTGGAGGTCCCATGTAGGACACCTTCACCTTTGTTTCTATTATGAGGATTCCTTGTAGGATTCTTCTATTGACTTTTCATTCAAGGATCCCATGTAGGAATCCTTATTTACCTATACCATTGAGGATCCCAAGTAGGATTTCTTTTCTTACATGTATTCCTCAAGGATCCAAGATAGGATGCATCTTGGTGTTTGACTTGAGGGGACTAATAGGTGCCCCATTATTTGACCAAACCTAAGTTAGAAAGTTGGTTTTGTGTAGATATGGTATAGGGTTTCACCTTAGAACTCATTATGAACTTATATGCCCATGGTTTTGGGGTATTAGTGTTGGATTTAGGCATTTGTACACCCTCACTCTTTTTTTTATGATTTCACTTGTTTATTGTTCATGCATCGATGATTACCAGATGTGCTTCTTGGTTGGAGATTGTTGGTCTTGATGTGAGGTGCCTTTCATTCTCTTTAGGATGTCCAGAAATTCTTCCTAGGATATATCTTTTGATCCATGTTATTTTCATATGTTTATTTTTATACCCATAGGTACTACCTAGGATCTGGTAGTTGGGCATGTATATTTGATTACTATATTATTGGTATTTCCATATTTGTTTCCTGGTATCTGACTATTGAGCCTATGACTATGATATATAGACATGGCACCCTAGTATTGATAATCAAGGATGTTTTTGCACTTTTAAGTGATGAGGATGATTATGCTCTCCTAGTATCATGGGTTAAATGAAGATGATTACGCTCTCCTAAACCTTGGGTTTTTGGTGGATGATTACGCTTGCTACGACTTATGGTTTATAGAGGATGATTACATTCTCCTCGACTTTTGGATAATGGAGGTTGACTAAGATCTCCCCAATTTTTCATATAATGAGGATCTCCAAACCTTTTATATGGGATTAGGCTTATAATCCCTTTTCATTGTCAAGGTGGATGATAATAGAACCTCACACCTATGTTTGAACTCCACATTGTATCTTAAGGGGTGTGTATGACATATCACCAGTGATCTCTCCTATGGATCGCCTAAGGATCAAGCCCTTAGGGTTCATTCGAGCCACAATGTTGTGAATTCCTATAGACCGGGCCCTAGGGCTCATAAATTGGACTATATTTACATGGAATGAGAAGTGTCATGCCTAACTCAATGACTATTTATAGGATGTCTGGATATATTCCCTATAATCCTTCTTTATAGTGATTGGAGGTGAGTAGGGGTGAACCTAGGTGTAGGAAGAGTATCCCCCTGTGGTCATGTAGCTTGATCAGGGATATAAATGGTGTTCACCAAAGAAGGAATATGTCAATTGGGATTAAAAACCCAGATATTTACTTAATGTTACACAGATTGAGTGACATGATGTCTATCTCAATACCCTTTCATAGGATTCCCAAGCGATCAGGATTACAGACCCAAAGATCGATTGATGTTTGGTTTTGTGTTATTTATTTCACTTACTTGTGAATATTTATATGTATATATATAGGTATGGGAATATACATGTTTATGTATATAGATATAGAAATCCATAGTGTCACTTGCCCAAATGAAAGGGATTATGGACCCAGGGTTCGACTGTGGTTTCATGTTTTGGATTTAATTATCTTTTTTGTGTTTTAGATAGGCTGAGTAGTTACTTTTCCATACACTTATAGTAGTGTATTTTATAGGTTCATCATCAAGGTGGCCTACTAAGATTATTTCTCACCCCTAAACATGCACCTAGGTGTACATGACTACCATATTTTTTTTAGGTCGATAACCATTGCATGGTGGATAAGGCTGAGGCATAGTGTTTCATGTTCAAGTGGATCTACTCGTGTGGGTTTTTCTTTTTGGGTTACTGAATTTTGATAGTGTATGTTAACCTAGTACATGTTCTGGCTCAGATTTAGTAGTATATCCCTATTCTTTTGTTTTAGTTTCTTTTTTTACTTACATTTTTTTATGGTCGACCCAATGGGTGGCCAGTGTTGTATGTATAGCATAGTTGTTCAGGATTTTATAGTTTTTCATTTATTATTACATCATGTTTTATTTCAGTTTATTTCTTTCTTTCACACTCTTTTTATTTATTTTTGTGTATAATACATAGTAATTTTCACTATTTCTTACTATTGTATAATGGAATAGTCTCCCCACTATCACTCCCTAGGTCCTCGCTGATATTCAGCAGCCTCTTACATATGGGGAAGTCTACTTAAGACCTTGCAACTAAATAGATTGGGGCACTATTTTAGTTTCATATGGTTTAGGACATTACAAAGAGACAAAAAGAACAAACCAAGTGAAGAAGTAGAAACAATAACCTTACAGAGTAGAAAACCCATGGGAAAAGTTGTTGAAACAAGGATGGTAAAAAATAAAATCAAAGATATAAGAAGAGAAAATGGGGAAAGTGAAATATAAAGAATTTAAAAAAAAGGTAAGAGAAGAATCTCCACCAGTATAAAAAAACAACTACCATTATTGGAAAGGATAAATCAATGGATAATTGAGAAAAAAAGTGGTATTTTTTTTAAATGTTTTAAGAAGTTTTATATTAGAATTCATTTTAAAGAATATTTACGGAACATGCCCACATATGTAATGTTTATGAAGGATTTATTTTCAAATAATATGAAACTTGAATAAAATCATATAGTTCCACTTTTAGATGAATAATATATTATGGTATCAGGGAATTTAATAAAAAAGTAACAAGATTTAGAAATTTTCTCAATCCATAATAATATTAGATATTTTGAATTTGGAAATGATTTGTGTGATTTAGATTTGACTATGAACATCATGTCTTACTTAAAAATTAAAATATTGTGATTGGAATAGATTAATCCCATAAAAGATACTCATTAATTGGTTAGTACATTAGTGAGATATCCTTGATAATTAAATGAGGATGTTCAAGTTAAAGTAGATAAATTTTAATTTTTTGTATATATTCTTATTATTGATATGGGTTAAGGGAAAACCCCTATTATTCCTTAATGGTTAATTTAAGAAATTTTAAAGTATTTTATTGATATTAAAAGTGAGGATTTATCTTTGAGAGTTGATGGTGGTAAATTTAGGTTTTATATTTATCAAGAGATGAAAAACTTTGATAATCAAAAAGAGTCTTTTAGTGAATAAAGTTGAATAAAAACTAAGGATATTGATTCTATCAATGAGAGTAAAGAAGTATCTTCTAATAAAAAATAAGGTAAAGGGATAAAGATATGGGAATAATAAGAAAATAGGGTTGATTGAGAGGATAGAAAATTTTGTAAAAGTTTCTTTGAAAGTGGAGATAAATGAGGGCCAATAAGCTTACTAATTTATGAATTAAATTACAATTTTTCAGTAATAACAAAGTAATGGTGAAGTGATCTGATTAAATTGAATAAATTACTACCTTAAGGAATAGTAAATATGACTTTAGAGAAAGTAAGTAGTGTTTAAATTTTAATACAAATAAAAACTACCATATAGGATATTGGTTTATATTCTATAAAAAATAAATATCCTTAGGTATATCTTTAATCAAAGAGATCTTAAGATGGGGTAGAGGAATTAGTTGTAGTTTCTACTAGATTATGACTTTGAGATTGTCTATACTCAAAGAAAAGAAAATGTGGTAGTTGATTCCCTTTTTTGGATTTACCATTAGTTTTTCAGAGAGTTATCTAAGTAGTTATCTTCATTATATATTTTCCTAGTGGATGAGGGGGAACCGGTTCATCTGTGTTGATGGTGATGACCCCTCTACTTATTTATCATGTAAGGGAGGCCCAAGTGGGTGACATAAATTATGATGTTTTGTATAACCATGTATTCTTAGAAGAAATTAGGAAGAATCCCAGATAGTGGTTCTAATCATTATACAAGAGGAGTTACTGATGAAGTTCAATAATTTATCCTTAAAGATACATCCTAAAGTGGAGATGATGTAGCAAGATCTTAGGCATTTGTTTTTGTGGGAATGTATGAAATAAAGTGTTTCGTAGTTTATCTCATAGTACTTATCTTTTTAGAAAATTTTGTTGAAGCACCATGATCCAATAAATTTAACCCAACCTCTTGAGGTTACAAAGTGAAATTGAGATGGAATATCAATTTATTTCAAGATATAGCTTCATGTGAGAGTTTATGATGTTGTATGAGTATAGAATCCTGACTTTTTATCACATAAACTTTCATTACATTTTACAAAACTGAGGATCTTTATGGTTTAGTGTCTTGGAAACCAGGAACTTAAAACATGAAAACATAAAACATTATTCATAAACACTTGAAAGGATTCTACTTAGGTTCATCCTAGGTTCACTACGGCATCTCATAACCTAGGGAAATACATCAAAAGAAAGGGTGAGCAGAAGGCCCAGTAAGGGAAATAAGGGGAAACATTTAACATGTGAACTTGAGATACATCAACAATGTCATGAAAAAGAAATTTAAGGCATGAGAAAGAAATCATGAGGCATATCATAATAAAAATAATGTATTTCATAACTTGAAGATGTGTCTACAACATTTAATATTGAAAATAATTTCCATTTCACCAAGGTCTATCCCCAAGGTGTCATTAAAAATTACCAAGGTTATTCAACAAGGCGTCGTTAAAAATGGTCATCTCTAGAGATTAAGTCTTTACCCAATGCATTGGAGCGCTATCAGGGAGCACCATTAATTTTTCTTTATTATCATGTGATACACATATATCATCATCAATAATTTCATAAACAACCCATATAGCATAAAATAAATGGGTTTCATTTCATAATCATAACGTTTTAAAAACTGCTTTAAAGACAAGATCTTTATGTCACTTTAAACCCACGGAAAGGGATAGCGGGTCTCATGTATGTAAATCCCAGAATTTAAAATAGAACATTTTGGTATATATGTGAATATCCATTTTTAAGTAAGATAATTGAGTATTAATTTAAAAAAATAAATGAATTTTAGAATAAGAGAGAGACATTTTGAGACGGAAATTCTGCAGCATAACGGCTATGTTACGAGGTTTTAGAAAACATTGAAAAGAGAGGGGACATGGGTAAACCACTCATAAATGATCCATAAAACAGTAGGGGACAGAATATAAAGTATTTAAGAACATGTTAATGAAATCTGAAATATATAACATATGAAATGAAGAACATGAAAGGAAGACAAAAATAATATTTCTCTTATGAAAATTCGGCAGCCTAACGGCGTCTCTTAAACTTCAAAAAAATGAATTGACGAGATCATATAGGGTCTCTCATCATATGAACATAAAAGATCAGTATGATAGATATAGAGATCATACCCCAACATAATAAAAAGGAACTTGAAAGACTTGACATGAAAGTAGAACTTTGAAAAATGAGAAAGGTGAACGAATCCCTTAAAAATTCGGCAGCCTAACGGCGTCACTTAAACTTCAAAAAAAATGAATTAAAGAGATAAAATAGGGTATCTCATCATATGAACATAAAATATCATTATGATAGATATAGAGATCATACCCCAACATTAAAAGGAACTTTAAATACTTGACATGAAAATAGATCTTGAAAACAAGAAGGGTGAAAGAATTCGTTACAAAAATTTCGGCAGCCTAACAGCGCCACTTAAACATTCATAAAACGAAATGATGAGAGTAAGAGGGGATCTATAATCATATGAACATGAAAATGGAAGTAAAAGGAATATAAAATAACATCCTCCAACATAAGAACATGGAGCATAAAGGAAATTAATTAAAAGAGAGTATTTGAAAAGAAAGAGAGAGTTTGGATCCCTTACCTTAAAACGTAACTCTTAAAACTCAAAGTTTGGGACCTTGAGGGCTTGGGGACAACTTGGGAGGACTCCTTGGGAGGTAATGAGACTAGATCTCCGTTGGGGGAGAGTTGGGAGTCGAATGGATGAGAGTATGTCTTGGTATTTATAGGGAAAGTGAGGGGACAAGGCATTAATGGCCAAGGGACACCTCATTGGTGGTTTTGGAAAAACCATGGGCTTTCCCATGGTATTTTCCCATGGAATTGGACACTTGGGACACCTCATACCTTATATTACTATTCATAAGTCGACCATATTGATTACATACTTAATACATCATTTAATGATGTCATTAAACACCCATAACATAAAAACTGTATTTTCACTATTCATCAAAAATTCAACTTTCTCAGAAAAATCCTAAAATTTCACCTTAACCAAATATCGATGCTCTGATTTCAAAAATGAACTCCATTTTATAAAAATAATTTTCTAAATATTTTTAATTTAATTTTTAAATAAATACACTATTCATCGAAAATTCATTTTTTTCAGAAAAATCCCCAAAAATTACCTTAACATAATATCGATGCTCTGGGTTCAAAAATGAAATCCATTTTATAAAAATAATTTTCTAAATATTTTTAATATAATTTTTAATTAAAAAACACTATTCACTCGAAAAAAGTAATACTTGACTAATAATTTATGAAACCGTTATTTAACCATTTTATTGAATCACATTACTTAATCAAGGTGCCTAGATTATAATAATAATTTCTTTAAGTGGGATTACTAATCAATTTGGTCACATTACTAATCCTAAGCATAAAATCACTATTGATAATTTACTATTCATCAAAAATTAAGTTGATCTTATTAGACTCTAAATTTCGTACTGAACATAATTGTAGAAGACCATTTTTTGAAAATCATTACACATTTTTAATTATTTAAGGTTTACATAAACATTTTTAAAATATCCTTTCTCTAAAATTCATCAAAAATATGAATACTATATTTATCCGGACATTTGAAAATTCATAAACTTCATCATAAGAAGAAATAAAAAAATTTATTTAAAATAAAGGATTACACAAGGCAGTTACGGTCTCCTTACATATCCCCTTGTCACACCATCATAGGACCTAAGTGTAAGGTGTGCTAAGGTGAGAGAATCTAAGAGAGGCTCGGCCAACATCGCACAAGTAGTAATTTCTATCAGTTTGAACTTCTCACGAAGGTGATTCTGTTCTAGCTTCACACGATGAAGTTCGGCTTGGGTTTGGTCCCGAGCAAAGCCCAGTGGTGCTACCTCTTTCCCAAGTTCTGTTAGATGGGCTTTGATCGGTCCAAGACTACTGGGTGAGGCCATCGAATCTTCTTTCTATATTAATTAACCAAGATTACTTGTATTTATAGACAATAATCGAAATGTTTAGTTTCCAGCGGTCATATTGACCAATGGTCATATAACAGTCAAAACCCAATGGTCTCATTTTAATTATACTCATGTTATCAAATGAAACAGTTTTGTTGAGTATAAAAAATAAAATAACATACAAAATTAGGAAACAATATTTATTCAAAATTTTGGGTTGTTACAATCTTCCCCCCTTAAGAAATTGCATCCTCGCAATTTTTAAAATTGGGTTTTGAAATTTCATTGAAAGTCCCACATCGGAAAAGGAGTCAGTAAAACTATTACTTTAAAATAAAGAAAGGGAAGTACAAAGGTCACCCGAGTTAACCCACACTAGGATTCCATGTAGAAAAACATGGACATGGAGGAGAAAACAAAGGGTCAAGTTCTGAGGGAGAGTGATAGAAAACATTATTAGGAGAAAGTTAACCATGATAAAATCACAAACTTATTATGTGTGTAAACGGTCTTTGATTACCTAGTAGGAAACATAAACCAACAAAGTTTTTGTTTTACATTCCATTTCATAATTTTGAGGAATTCATTTACTACATAGAACAAAAACATAAGGAAATATACCTACATCATTTAGAGTTTCATCCTTTAATAAGTTTCTACCAAAACTAATCTTTTCTCCAAACGATGAGTATTCAAAACACTTGGTCTCATCAAAACTCAAGAATAATCTTCTTAAGAGTCACGTAATCCAAAAAAGATTAAATATAAATTTCTTCTATCTTTAAACATTATCCCAAAAGCAGAAAGGGTAAGATAAAACAACTCTTCAAAAATAAATAATCCCATAGGAAGGTAAACTACTTTTAAATCTTAAAAGTTCCATAGTACTACCCAAAGTTCATCATATTCCATAAATAATTGTCCTTAAAATTCCTCAAAATAAACCAAACTAAGATTGAAACCCAATTATAAGAACGATCTCATAACATAGTCTTCCAATATAGAATTTATAGTTCATCTTCAAACAACATCAACAACTCTTATCATCTTATAACAAAAGTAACTAACCTAATCACATTTTCCCCAAGGTAGGTTAATCATTTCCATTCGTAACCTAAATTACTATAAGTCCGCCTTAAATTCATCTATTCTTCAAAATATAAGTCAATCTTTACTCCTTAAATAAAATACCGTAGTAATCTATTTACCTCGATCAAATAGGGTTCCCAAAATAGTGAACATCTTCCAAAATAATAATCACCTTTTAATCCCCTAATCACCCTCTTTTTTTAAGGAGAACAGCTTCACTACATCAACATGTGGTACATACCAATAGATGTTTTCCTTAATGATATAAAATCATCTTAGTCAGTGACTCTATGATCTTAGAAAACATAAAAGATATGCTCATAGAGCACGAACTAAAATACAACATGACATAGACAATTATTGCGAAGAAGTTACATGTACTTCATTCATCATGATCTATCTCATCATAGGACTTGCATTGTTCCCTTGTCCTCGAAGATTGTTGATGCTCATCATGCTTCTCACCCATTCCAAGAGAGAATTGCCTTGGATAATGTCTAACTTCTCCACATTTACGACATTGAAATGTATAAGGTACATTAGATCGAACCTTATCTCCATTCATCACATTATCCATTATTTTAAAGTAATTGGCTACTTTATTCCCTTTCTTCCCACACTTGAAACATCTCCCGGTTTCTTTGTGACATTCTCCTTGGTGCCTCTTCCCACACTTTTTTCAAAAAATAAATTGGTTCTTCTTTCCCTTATCAACTTTATCATAAGAACATCCTTGAGACTTTGTCTTCTTCTTCCTTGATGAATTTGGGCATTCAACTAGGTACCAATTATTAATTGTGATTTTTGATAGCTGGTTTGGAATAATCACAATATGTTCAACTTGATCTTTCGCCATCTTTGTCACATTAATAGGGAAATCGTCACATTTCCTTTCACATTGGTTGTTGGGACATGCTCTTCCATTTCCCGCCATTAACTAAGAAAAGAACGTATAATTATGGGACTTAAATACTTATCCAATAATCATGAAAAGGAAACTTAATGCATAGAAGGATAAACTTGTATAAGAAAATTATACCCTAACTTGTGATCTCCTAGGTCCCAATCTAGGTTATCCATGATCATATATTCTTATGTGAATCTTTATTTTATTTTATCTTTGTTACTTTAATAATGGTTACTACTAAGCTTATGAATTTACCAAAGCATATCCCCTGGGAGTGTCATAACCAAGAGTGCAAGAAAGACCTGTTTTCATGTACCAGTTCCCGTTCGAGTCTAGCTCAAAGTGGTGTTTTCAGGTTTTACCCCTATGTACATCTGTGCCAGAGCCACCTCTACCTGCTCATATCCAGACAAGGATGTATTTGCTTGGCAACCCCTTACTCAATACTCACCAAAATACCAGGAAGATTTCCTATATTTAAACTTTTATATAGGGTTATTCCTAAATCTTTCATATCCTAATTTCCACAAATAACTAAACCATCCTTTGATACCAACTATAGCATCCCTCCTTTTTATCACATAAACTTTCATTACATTTTTCAAAACCGAGGATCTTTAAGGTTTAGTGTCTTGGAAACCCAGAACTTAAAACATGAAAACATAAAACATTCTTCATATACACTTGAAGGGCTTATCCTTAGGTTAATCCTAGGTTTATTACAACATCTCATAACCTAGGGACATAAATCAAAAGAAAAAGTGAGCAGAAGGCCCAGTAATGGAAATAAGGGGAAACATTTAACATGTGAACTTGAGATACATCAACAATGTCATGAAAAAGAACTTTAAGGCATGAGAAATAAATCATGAGGCATATCATAATAAAAATATCGTATTTCATAACTTGAATATGGGGCTACAACATTTAATATTGACAATCATTTCTGTTTCACCAAGGTCTATCCCCAAGGTGTCATTAAAAATTACCAAGGTTATTCACCAAGGCGTCATTAAAAATGGTCATCTCTAGAGATTAAGTCTTTACCCAATACATTAGAGCGCTATCAGGGCGCACCCTTAATTTTTCTTTATTATCATGTGAGCCACATATATCATCATCAATAATTTCATAAACAACCCATATATCATAAAAGAAATGGTTTTCATTTCATAATCATAACGTTTTAAAAACTGCTTTAAAGACATGATCTTTATGTCACTTTAAACCCACGGAAAGGGAAAGCGGGTCTCATGTATGTAAATCCCAGAATTTAAAATAGAAAATTTTGGTATATATGTAAATACCCATTTAGAAGAAAGAGAATTGATTATTCATTTAATAAAATAAATTAATTTGAGAATAAGAGAGAGAATTTTTGAGACGGAAATTCGGCAGCATAACGACTATGTTACGAGGTTTTAGAAAACATTGAAAAGAAAGGGGACATGGGTAAACCACTCATAAATGATCCATAAAACAGTAGGGGGACATCATATAAAGGATTTAAGAATATGGTAATAAAATTTTAAAGATATACCATATTAAATGAAGAACATGAAAGGAAGACAAAAATAAGATTTCTCTTATGAAAATTCGGCAGCCTAACGGCGTCTCTTAAACTTCAAAAAAATGAATTGATGAGATCAAATAGGGTATATCATCATATGAACATAAAAGATAAGTATGATAGATATATAGATCATACCCCAACATAATAAAAAGGAACATAAAAGACTTGACATGAAATTAGAACTTTGAAAAATGAGAAAGGTGAACGAATCCCTTAAAAATTTGGCAGCCTAACGGTGTCACTTAAAATTCAAAAAAAATGAATTGAATAGATCAAATAGGGTATCTCATCATATGAACATAGAAGATAAGTATGATAGATATAGAGATCATACCCCAACATAAAAAGTAACTTGAAATACTTGACATGAAAATAGATCTTGAAAACGAGAAGGGTGAAAGAATCTATTACAAAAATTTTGGCAGCCTAACGGCGCCACTTAAACATTCATAAAACGAAATGATGAGAGTAAGAGGGGATCTCTCATCATATGAACATGAAAATTTAATTAAGACGAATATAAAATAACATCCTCCAACATAATAACATGGAGCATAAAGGAAATGACTTAAAAGAGAGTATTTGAAAAGAAAGAGAGAGTTTGGATCCCTTACCTTAAAACGTAACTCTTAAAACTCAAAGGTTGGGACCTTGAGGGCTTGGGGGCACCTTGGGAGGACTCCTTGGGAGGTAATGAGACCAAAGCTTCGTTGGGGGAGAGTTGGGAGTCGAATGGATGAAAGGATGGCTTGGTATTTATAGGGAAAGTGAGGGGACAAGGCATTAATGGCCAAGGGACACCTCATTGGTGGTTTTGGAAAAACCATGGGCTTTACCATGGTATTTGCCCATGGTATTGTCCACTTGGGACACCTCATACCTTATATTACTATTCATAATTCCACCATATTGATTACATACTTAATACATCATTTAATGATGTCATTAAACACCCGTAACTTAAAAACTGTATTTTCACTATTCATCGAAAATTCAACTTTCTCAGAAAAATCCTAAAATTTTACCTTAACCAAATATTGATGCTCTGATTTCAAAAATGAACTCCATTTTATAAAAATATTTTTCTAAATATTTTTAATTTAATTTTTAAATAAATACACTATTCACTGAAAATTCATTTTTTTCAGAAAAATCCCCAAAAATTACCTTAACATAATATTGATGCTCTGAGTTCAAAAATGAAATCCATTTTATAAAAATAATTTTTTAAATATTTTTAATTTAATTTTTAATTAAAAAACACTATTCACTCGAAAAAAATAATACTTGACTAATAATTTATGAAACCGTTATTTAACCATTTTATTGAATCACATTACTTAATCAAGGTGCCTAGATTGTATTAATAATTTCTTTAAGTGAGATTACTAATCAATTTGGTCACATTGCTAATCCTAAGCATAAAATCACTATTAATAATTTATTATTCATCAAAAATTAAGTTGATCTTATTAGACTCTAAATTTTGTACTGAACATAATTGTAGAAGACCATTTTTTGAAAATCATTACACATTTTTAATTATTTAAGGTTTACATAAACATTTTTAAAATATCCTTTCTCTAAAATTCATCAAAAATATGCATACTATATTTATCCGGACATTTGAAAATTCATAAACTTCATCATAAGAAGAAATCAAAAAAATTAGTTAAAACAAAGGATTACACGAGGCAGTTGCGGTCTCCTTACATAGCTCCTTATCACACCATCATAGGACCTAAGTGTAAGGTGTGCTAAGGTGGGAGAATCTGAGGGAGGCTCGGCCAACATCGCACGAGTAGTAATTTCTATCAGTTTGAACTTCTCATGAAGGTGATTCCGTTCTAGCTTCACACGATGAAGTTCGGCTTGGGTTTGGTCCAGAGCAAAGACCAGTGGTGCTACCTCCTTCCCAAGTTCTGTTAGATGGGCTTCGATCGGTCCAAGACTACTGGGTGAGGCCATCGAATCTTTTTTCTATATTAATTAACCAATATTACTTTTATTTAGAGACAATAATCGAAACATTTAGTTTCCAGTGGTCATATTGACCAATGGTCATATAACAGTCAAAACCCAACTGTCTCATTTTAATTATACTCATGTTATCAAATGAAACAGTTTTGTTGAGTATAAAAAATAAAATAACACACAAAATTAGGAAACAAGATTTATTCAAAATTTCAGGTCGTTACAATGAGTGATCATAAAAGGAATAAAAAATTAATACCACTTCATTATTATTCAAGATAAAATATTAGTTGAGATCTTGGGATGTTTCAATATGTAAGAAATTTTCCAACAGTATGGGATACTCTATAATATCATTTCTAACAGAGAAGGTTTATTTACATCTAGGTTATGGATATTCTTATAGGATGCATTTGAGACTTAGTTTAATGTGAGTTTAATAATAAACTATCACTTTTATGTCTAGACCAATAGAACCATTCAGGTTACTGAGTATATGCTAAGGGTTTTCAAGTTAGATTTGGGCTAGATCTAGGAGGGCCACATTCCACTAGTGTAATTCACATGGAAATCAACTATCAATTCACCATTAGTGTGTCACCCTATGAGGACTTATATAAAAGACCCTACATGTCATCATAGTGCTCAAATAAGGTAAGAGTTTCATCAATAATGGGGCTATAGTTGGTTCAGGTGAAAAAGGAGAAATTTCAGGTCATCTAATAGTGGATGAAAACTAGTTAAATCCATTTAAATTTTTATATAGACCAATGTTAAAGAGATTTTGAGTTTGTGGAGGGACATCAACTATTCTTAAAGTTATCACATAAATTTCTTTTATAGATATTTGTTCTCAGAGGCAATATATCCCCAAGATTCATCAATATATTCGAGATCCTATCCAAGGTGGGTGAGGTTTCTTACCTCTTAGTGTTTCCCTCATATATGGACCTGGTGAATAATTTATTTTTCATATTGTAGATGAGTATATACATGAATGACTCATATAATTTCATTAACTAGGGTGAGATAGACATCGAGGATGAATCCACATTTTTAGAGTACCTACTGGGTATTGAGGACCATCAAGAGAATACTCTTTATAAGTGAACTATTCCGTTAGTTTGCATATATTTCCATCATGGCAGCCCTTAAGAGCTTGTGGGAGTGTGATAACCATATGTGGGCTTAGTGAACACACATTTTAGATTAAGTTTTTCTTTTTAGGGTAAAAATATTTGAAGGGTCGGATGAAGTATTGACCACAATTATGCTATTTTAACCTTTATAAAAATTAAATAATATTCTATGGTATAGGTCATTGAGGTGGAATAAAGTTGAAAGTGTTGTGGATCCTTAATAATGATATATTAAAAATAATATATCAATTTTAGTGTACATGTGAATATTCACATTAATGATAATTTTTTTTAAAATGGATCCTTAGAAGGGAGATATAAGACTATGGTTTTATTGGTAATAGGGATTTCTCCCTAGAGGTGGTATAATTTTTATTTACATTGGGGTCCCTGGGGTCAAGTCGAGTTGGGTGGATTAATTAATTAATCAATTAATTGGTGAATTAGGTTATTCAACCTAGTGATTTATTTATTTATTTATCACTAACCTATATTTCTAGGGTTAACAAATAAAAACCTAACTTTAGGGATATATAGAGAGATAGAGAAGGAAATCGAGGGAGATTTGAAGAATCTACATAATAGAGGATCAAAATTCTTCATTAGATATTTACAACAACATTTATGTGGAATCGTTCTTCCTTAATGACTGATCCATTGGTGAGGTAGCTAATTGTTGTTATTATTTTTCTCTATTATAAGTGATTAATAAACTGAATCAATTATTTTGTAATTGATTTTGAAGAACATGGACATATAATTTTATCTTTTCTCTAATTTTTCCTAAAAAGAATAATTTTTCATAGCGCTTATTTTATTATTAAAATTTTTCACCAAATGAATGGTGTTTGATATTTTAAATATACATAGTCAATTTTATTTTATAGTTTAATTTATTTTTTCACCCTAGTTCTTCATGCATTAATCACCTACCTATGATAAGACTGTCAGTTCGACAAATCTTGGTCTGGATTATCACATGTATGAAATTCAAAACTTCATGTGATTGATTTGGGTTTAATAGCAGAGGTCTAGGAAATAATAAGGGTCATTAGTTCATATTTTATCATGGAAGGTGTGTTGGTATTGATATCCATAGGGTAGTGATTTTTTGGGAGTTGTTGATTCTTGATCATAGATTGTGATTTGGTTTTCCAAGATAAAACTCCTAGAAATAAATATATTTAGGAACTAACTTATTGAGTCTTTTAGAAATATTTATGAATTATTATAGGTGATAATTATAATGTATGTGAGATTCAGATCATTTTTAAGGTTTTGGGTGAAGAACACGTCTACACAGCACATTATTCAAAATAACACATACTAGGTGTTATACTGATATTAGCGACAAGGGATTCAGATGGAGATAAATATCACATGTCATGTATCCTAGTGCACACAATGTGTGTCCCTAATCGACTAGCTTGGCTTGTACAGGGAGTAAATTCCCAAGTGTAAGTGTGTCCACACATGTCGTGTGGGTAAAGACCACATAGTATATCCCCTTGTCCTTACATGACTTAACCTTCCTAGTGATACATGTCAAGTGATCCATTTGAGTCAACTTGATATGTACCCTCTAGGGTACTCAATGTATTTCATCCTTTACATTGCATGGGATGTGATAGTACACACCGAGTACCCCTCTAGTCCCAAACTCCATGTACGAAATAGCACACACCATATTAGTGGACCACTACACGCCATGTGGTGATATAGTACTTAGCTAAACCATTGTTAAGGGACTGCAAATCATGTACCCATATAGTAAATATAATGTAATTTTGTAGTTCAAGTCACTTTATATAACTTATTACTTGAGACTTTAATTTTTGGTGTGTGGGTAGTCCATATTAATCATATTTTTCATTTAGGATGTGATGGTACCCTTCTATTTGATATCAAAGGTTAGACATGAGGTGGTATATAAATATTAGTCTATTTATCTATGTAGGGGCAAGTAAAGGGGATCAAGAATGATGATTAGAGTATACTTAGGGTCAATACTACCCTGGTGGTGTTTTTATAAGAGGGTGTGTTTCTTAAATATCAAGCATCAGATTTAGTACTCCCCTAAAAACTCAAGGCTCGTGCCCTCTATCCATAGAGTCATTAATCCCTTGTCTAAGAGCTTGGGTGAATTAAGAGTCCTCAACTAGTTTTGGTACTCCCTTGACTAGTTTATATCCTTAATTGAGGCATTGGTCCGCAACTATAGTTCTATATTGGTGAATTGATTTTAATTTTTTGGGTAGGTCGTATTATTAGGGATAATTTTTGATTCTCTAGTAGATGGGATGTTATGGAAAAAGACACTCTCCTATGTTTTGGGTCCTCTTCCAAGATTATATTTGGTTTTCCTTTGTATGAGTTATCATTCCCTTATTTCCTTGTGGTTTGATCTAACTGGTTTATTAGTTATTGAATTTTTCTTTTTAGTGTATCCTACTATGTATGGTTATAATCACCCCTATATGGGAATGTACTCTTAAATGTGTTGTGTCTTATATAGATGATGGATAGTTTGGTAATGGCCTTGATGTACACGGTGTTTATGGATCGAAGTAGTTCTTGTAGGTGGTGGTGGTATATGGTATCTGTGTTAGGTGTTTGTTCATTACGAAGACCTTTCCATCTCAATTTTTATGTTGGTTTTCCTTTTTTAGTTATTGGGAAATAATATTTCTCATTTTCATTACAGATTATGTATTGGTGTTTAATTGTGTATCTTTGTGTTTTTCACATGCATTTTATATATTGTAGTTAGTCTTATTTATCTTTTTTCATTATTATATCTGGTGTATAGGTGTGTGTTGTGTATAGGTGTATTTAGTTAAGGACACCCAACGTATTTTATATGCCACTTGGGTGCTACTCACCAGCACTTATCCAGCTGGGGGTAAGCTTTGGGGGAACACTTAGATTAATGTTACCCATGAGGGGTCCTAGTGGGTTGGGTCATGTGATTAGTACTATTAGAAAAATTAATAAAATTGAGGATTGAGAATAGTACTAGTTAAGCTATTATTTATTGTTGAGAGAAATTATTTCTAGTAAGGTATTTCATAATTGGGAATGAAAATTAATAAAAAGTTAGAATATGTGAATATAAGGAAAGAGAAGTAAATTTTATGGAAATTTTGTGTGAAAATAAAATACATGATTAATTGGTTTCTTGAAAAATAGTTTTTTGATCAAAAAAATATTCTCATTTGGAACTTGAAATTTTACCATCAATTATAATTATTCGATTTTGTTGAATATAATTTTTAAGTATTGGATATTATGGATATTCATTTTCTATGGTATGGGAATTTTTTATAATGAAAAGTGAGATTTTAATCATGGATAAATATTTTAAATAATAAATAAAGACCTTAACTTGATGGAATTACATTTGAGGGGATAGCCCAAAGTATTCACATCATGTGTTGGCCTAGAGGATATACAATTGAGAGAGTTGACATAAATATATACATTTATGAGTGGCATAAAGTCCTTATTTCTTGAGGGGTAGATCCAAGCCCTTACATATTAAGAGTTAGTTAATGTCCTTACATAGAAGTTGATTTTGTTAGGGTCTAGGCCTAAACCTAAAGGTTAAAAACCCCATATAGAAAACAACTATGTTATGGGTATCAGTACTATGGGGGATTTGATATGTGGAAAATATCATAAAAATAATGGTTTTATTATCTAATTAGGATATTTTTAACCTTTACTTTGTATATGTATATATATATAATTATATATAAATTAATTTTAGTATTAATGTGATAATTTTAGTGATTTTAGAGTTTTAGTTTTGATTTTGATTTCTAACAATTTTTAATCATTTAATTTTCTAAGAAACATAAAACCATGATGTGGTGGGGAGAAAACCATAGTATTTTTTCTATGTGAAATTAAAAAATAATGAATAAAATGGAAATGTGACACGGTAAGGTTGGTCGTGGAGGATAGAGATAAAGTTCTTGAGGTAGGAAAATTGTTTGAAAAAATAAAATCAAAGTTATATATTCTACACCATGATCTTCTAAACATTATTTTTATTTTCAATTCATAGTATAAAAAGTAATAATAAGGTGAAAATGGGGACGGGCCATGCAAAAAATACAATGATCATGGTTAAATATAGATACTTGTATAATACCATGACAAGTTTTAAAGACTATTACAACATCGTTTGGAGATATATGGTATATGAGAAATAAACCATACTTTCAAATATAGAAAAAAAGTCATCATTCATAAGTATTTAATCTTGATATGAGAAGATAGAGAAACCCCAGCATGGTTTCTTACACCACATCTTGGGTCTGAATATTTTAAGGAAAATTGTAAAGGAAGTGTGGATTCATGATAAAGATTTAAAGGATGATTTAAATGGTAAAATTTTTATTATAGTTAATCTTGGTCAGGGATGAAGTTGGGATCCATTAGTGAAGGTTTTAAGTGATTGAAATCCAATTGGGTAACTTTGGGAAAACACCTATGAGTCCCTAGAAACAACCATGTTGTGCATGTTCATTTTTTAAAGATATGAATAGATATAGAAAATACTTACCACTATAGTATTATTATTATTATGTATTGTGATAAAAATTAAATACTATTCTATCATACATAAAACTAAATATTGTTCTAAATTCTAAATTCTGGGGTTCATATGCATTTTTCACCTTTATTTAAAAAATAATATTATAATTAAACACCAAATATAAAATGAATAAAATATTAGAGAATTTGAATAATGTAATTCTAACTCCACAAATTTTTTCAACCTATGTCCTTCAAAATTGGTTATGTGTATTATTAAACCAATCTAATTTTTTCATTTATGTTTACTTTGGTTTTTTGAAATTAAATTCATATAAAAAATAATTAATTAATTAAACACTTAAAGGATTTTATTTATAATCAAGAAAAATATAACCAGGTTTAAAATTAAAATGTTATTGACATAGTCAAGCCACCACTATTAATCCTAAATAAGAGAGATGTGAAGTAATACATTAGGAGTAAAAATATTTGGGATCAGATCGATATAGTAAAAAAATAATTATGGAGAAAAATATAATAGAAAAAAATTATACAAATTAAAAATAAATTTATTTTCAAGACCATTGAATGCTTCCAATTTGGCACTTGAATTTAAATTTCTTAACGAGACTATTTTATTTCACATGTCTAAGCACAAAATGACAGCTGCTCCATTAGGATACTCCTCTATATAATGTTTGATTCCTTTTCCATTAACTATGAACTGATTTTTCACCACACCAATAAGAAAAACATTTCCACTATATACAACTCAAGGGATAGTGAAAGTCACAACCCACATTTATTTTATTTTCTAAGGAAAAGGATACAATTTTTAGTTTACCAATAAGATTTTGTGATCAAATTAAAATTCATTGTTTTGAATTATATTATCATGAAATGTTTTAGTTCATTACTTATACACTTGATAATACTCATAATATTCTTTCATAGTCTCATCTAAATCAATTAGATGAAGCAATACCTTCTCACTAGCACTATTCAAATCATAGTTTAAAACACAAAAAATACAATACAACTTGTGATCAATATCCATTGATAAATTAAAAGATTTCACATATAACAAAATGTAAGGAATCATCCCTATAGAAATTTAAAATTTTATACAATAGGTCCAAAACACCTCATATAACTTTTTTTATGAAACCTTTCTCAAGAATCTAACCATTTTTTCCAAAAAAATAATTTTTTTAGGAATATAAACCTACCAACTAGTCAAGGGAAGATATGATATAATAGTCTTGTAAAAACAACCATATTTTTTCATCAAATTTTTAAATTTATAGTTCATGAAATGATATCCATTATTTATGTTGACATACTTAGGTACCACATACCATAAAAAAATTATTGATAATATAAACCACACATGAAAATGTATTGTTGTGAAAAACCAATTCTTTAACACATTTTGAATCATAACCAACTACAATAAAAATATACTAATTCCTAGGATATGAATGGAATTGTATTGTGAATTAAAAACACTGGACACCAAAATAAAAAACACGATAATAACTTTTTAGGCATATCTTGTCTCTTACCAATATTTCCAATCCATTTGAATTTATTATAGATAACAAAAAAATTCTAAGAATAATTAAAAGGAGTCAAAAAATATAAGCTAAATACAATAGATTTTATATAATCCTTTCTCCACTATGAAGTAATTCCAAAGGTGATGAATGGTAATAATCAATAATCAACATCTCTTCCTCGAGCACAAAATTCCTCATAAACCCATCACAACATATCCTAAAAAGAGGAAGTACATTCCAATAATAATATTTGACATTAGATAAACACTTTTTCTTTGGGTTATAGGAGAACTATTTCGGAATCACTTTCACCCATATAAAATTGACAACATCAAAAAAACCAAGGAGTTTGGAATTTTGAGACAGCCAAAAGTGGTTCATCGGAAAATTCAACACTAATATCATCAGTCCCTCTTTCCTTGGATTGAGATAGACTATAAAGATTATCAAAACTAAATTTTCAATTACCATTTTATACTTAGTTTGAATATTAAATTTCTATATCAATGGAATCCAACTAATTAACCTTGATTTGAAATATTTTTTAGTAATAAGATGCTTTAAAAAATCATGGACCATATAAATAATAAATTTTGAGTCAACATAATATTATTAAACTTTATCCAAGGAAAAAAACAATAGTTATCAACTATTTCTTAATGGTTATGTAATTATTTTGCGCCTCATCCAAAATAATTCTATCATAAAAGATCACATAAATTTACCTATCCACCTTTTTACTTAAAAAATATCCTTTAATAAAATTAATAGTATAAAACATGCCCTTGAAATGAAACTACCAATTAGGGGAATAGATAATAAGCATCAAGGTCAATTTAAACTTTAGTACATTGGAAGATTCCAAGAATACTCTAAAAAGACTGAGTGGATTTTACAAGTATATAATAAAGAGGATTTTTTATCCTTCAAAAATACTTTGTAAATTGTCTATATACTCTAAGACAAATTTAAAAACTTAAAAAAATTTGGTTGAGGTAAATTTTAAGTGACATCAATATTGTATTTTTCAATTCCAATGCATTTCTTAAGAATTCTATGATTTAAAACAATACATTAAATATCCATAAACTATAATTTTTATTAGGTTGTTATCTTCAAATATTTTTAAATATTTCCATATATTTTTTAGACTATAATAAAATATTTGAATAATAATATAAGAAACACCTATAAAAAAATCAATAATTCTCTCAAACATATCAAAACAATATCCCCTTCATACACCTCTAGAGGGAAGTTGGGGATCTATATAATTTAAAATAAATCTACCTATAAGAAAGAACCCCATATATAAAATTAATGGTAGTATATACTTTAATTTATGGAGTAATGAAAATATGGTTTTATCTAGAATATCGATCAAGAAATCAATAAAACTCATTCTATACTATCATAACCAAAATTTGATTAAAAAATATCATAGGAAATTGATCCGCCCTCATAACTATTTTAATTTTATGACAATCAATACAAACCCTCTATTTGAACCTTACTGATTGAATGATCTCATCATTATTTTGGAAAAAAACCCTCCTAGGGATTTTTTTGGGTTGATTGTATTTTTTTACAATGATTTATGTTTTTGAAGAAGGATGGTTTTCAAAGTAGGAGTGAATAGTGAGTATGAATGTATGGTCTCATAATACCTGAAAATATGATCTCGTAATGCATGAATTTATGATCTCATGAAGCACAAAATGTCTTATCTCGTGGACTAGAAATGTATTATCTCATGGAACACGAATGTCTAACCAGATCTCATGGAGCGCGAATTCCGGAACTAATCTCACGGAGTGAGAATGTCAAAACTAAACTCATGGAGTATCCATCTAAAGCACCACATGTTTGTCAAAATATATCATAGTGAGTTCACATGAATCACATATTATATTCATTTTATCTCATGAATATATCATGTAAAGCACATAAAAGAAAAAATATTAATGACAGAGATATATCTTGGTCATTCAAAATCACAAGTGCATGATTATCAGTTGATCTCCCGGTGGGATATTTTGAACTGTGGAAAGACAATGTCACTAACATTATGATTTTAATTGGATCAGGTTATGGGATCATGTAAAGAACTTGTGATTTTATTTGGATCTCTTTATGGGATAACATGAAAAATTGGATGAGAATGAAGTTGACCACCACTTAGATGTATATGGATATTAAAATTGGATCATGTGAAGCATGTGATGTGTGACGTCCCAGACCCGGATTCCCCTCAACCCAAGCCCCGAGCCCAGTTGGCCACATGACCCCTGGCTCGTCTCCCCATACGCTACGGGCTGCCAAATAGCAGCGGGGGTGTAATGGTAAGTCCATGGGGAGACTGTACCCCCATGTCAGAGTACACAACGGAATAGTAGCAAGTAGTAAAAATAGAGGAATAAAAACCAATGGATAAACAGTAAAAAAGGGGAAACATACAAACCAAATGACAGAAGTATGGAAAACCCTGATAAATATACAAAATCCACATAGGCAGTTTCTGGTCCAAAATGGATGCATGGCATGCTGATATAATGGAAGTAGATGGCAAGCATTCTATATAGTAATACAAAAAGAAACAAAAGTAGTCCATGAGAATCTCTAGACAAGCTCGGTCCTTTGATATGGATATCCCGCAAGAACATACAAGTATCAACAACTTGAAGCTGGGCCTTTTCCCTTACTGGTACCTGCAGCAGTAAAGTCCACACGGGTGCCCAGGAGGTCGTCCGGGTAGGGTGTGAGACAAGTCTCAGTAGGCCACCACCAATGGGGTCTACGTGTAATCTAAACAGGTGTTTGCATGCAATAGTGAGAAATAGAATGCAAGGAAGTAAAAACAAATAAATAAAAAATCCTCCCGCTCAGGTTTCGGAATGACACATGGCGGGTCTACCTACTTCATCTCATGGCTGGGAATCTGAATAAACACCATAGGTATAAGTACATAGATATAGGTTATCACTGGAATGAGGTAATCATGCCTCTCGTCCATACTTCTCACATACATATAAGCATTACTGGAACGGGGTAAGAATGTCTCCCGCCCATACAGGTTATTTATCTGGCACAGGGTAAGAATGCCTCTCGCCCATATAGGTTATTTATCTGGCATGGGGTAAGAATGACTCCCGCCCATACAGGTTATTTATCTGGCACGGGGTAAGAATACCTCTTGCCCATACAGGTTATTTATCTGGCACGGGGTAAGAAGGCCTCCTTCCCATACAGGTTATCACAATCACGTCAACACATCAAGGCATAACCATTCACATCACATTTTATATGGGATTCCATCTTATCTCATATCACATTGTTAAATCATGGAATTTTCCTCTTATAATATCACATAAGCAAGCATGGCATACATACATTTCAATTTATTCAAAGGGGTTCAGGCTATCTCATCCTAGCCAACCTCTAACCAAGTCATCTCGTTTGCCTAACATGGAAAAGGCCCTTTCAAGGCATATCATTAAGGTTCAAAGGTGAAAAGGGCCAAATCTCAAGGTATATCACCTATGGTTGACCACTCCCAGTTTATACCTCATCTAATCACCCAAACAAGGTTAGATTCATCAATCATATACCACTTGGGTCATTTCGATAGTAAGAAGTCAATATAAATAAGGGTTTTGGGGAAAAACAACCCACGGTACGACATTATAAACTCAAAGCGACGAAAAACCAAAAAGGAGAACACATGACCACCTACCTTAGAGCTGTAGGCATAGGCTCACATGATATCGACCTCAGATTCGCAGTAGGTTGGAAGAGATCTGAGTTCCAGTCCAATGCCCTAAAAATAAGGCATATGAGCCTGCATCAAAATAATAAGACGAAAGGCAATATTTTCTGATAGAGGAAGAGTCTGTGAGGTTATCCTTACCTTGTCCCTTCCAACGCTTCTAACGGATCAAGAATCGGACTCCGGACGAAGGATCCACCAAGAGAAGAGTGAGAGGAGGGTTTTGGAACTCAAAGAGGAGTTCTCCTCTAGTTTTTTCCACTGGAGGAAGAAGGAAAGGCTCATAAGCCTTATAAATTAATTAAGGGGGAAAAGGTTAATTTACCCAGATCTGGGTCACACGGTTTAGGCGCACGGTTTACCAAACCGTGAGCAAACTGTGCACAATTCCCAGCCTCTAGAAAAAGGTTCGCACGGATTAGGATCACGGTTTACCCAAACCGTGTGCAAACCATGCGCACCTCCTTGCTTCCAGACCAAAGGCTGCACGGGTTAGGATCACGGTTTACCCAAACCATGCGCAAACCATGCGCACCTCCCTGCTTCCAGACCAAAGGCCGCACTGTTTACCCAAACCGTGTGCAAGCCGTGCGCAGGCCATGCGACCCTGTTTGCAAGTCCATTTCTCAACCTCCAGGGCTCCGAACAAACCTTGGACACTCCCCAGACCTTCCTTAGAACATTACACACATTCAAAAATCTTAAAAGGAAATATTCAAAAGAAAAACTGACGATCTGTACCTTTTCCAAAGAGTCTAGTCATTACAACCTCACCTCCTTAAAGCAACTCATCCCCGAGTTTTCCTTCTAAGGGTACTGAGGTGTCATCAACAAAAAGCTCTAGACATTGAGAACTTATATTAGCCTCTCGCTCCCAGGTCTCGCCTTGAACCCGGTCGTGCTGCCATAGCACCCGTACAAGAGGAACAATCCTACTGGCCCGGTTGACGATAACCCATACTGCATCATTTCCAGGAAGTGACATAGGTAAACTAGTTACAAAGTCCCTAGAAACATCATCCCATTTCCACTTCGAAATGGACAACGGCTACAAATACCCTGCCAGACACTGATGTTCCACCTTCATCTGCTGACAGGTGGAATAGTACGTGATAAAAACGGCTATCTCCCATTTCATGTTAGGCCACCAGTACTGTCATCGCAAATCACGATACATTTTGGTGATGCCTGGGTGAACTGCCCATGATGAGGTGTGGAAATCCCTCATCAGCTCCACTCTGATGTCTGATGGGACCCAAAGATGCCCATGGTACAATAAAGTATCACCCTCATCCACAGTCCAATCTGTAGAGGCATCATCAGCGACACTTTATTTTAGAACGAGGCCTTTCGGATCTGATAACTGTCTATCCCTGACCCATTCCAAAAGAGTAGATGTCACTACTAAGGCTGAGAGAATAGTCTGATCCCGACCCTCCTGAACCTCAACATGAATCTTCGAAAATAGGGCCATCAGCTTCCACTCCTCATTAGATTTCTTAACCACTTTTGATTGAGTTTTCTGACTTAGCGCATCGGCTACTGAATTTCCTTTCCCAGGAGTGTAAGCTAGTTCGAAATCAAAGGATTGCAGGTACTCTACCCACCTGCGTTTCCTAAGATTTAGATCCCGCTGATTGAAGATATATTTGAGGCTTTTGTGGTCATTTAATACCACAAAACGCTCTCCCAAAAAATAGTGTCTCCAATAGTTAAGGCATGTACAACCGTTGCGATCTCAAGGTCGTGCGTCGGATAATTCCGTTCATGAGGCTTTAACTGACGAGAACCACACTCAACAACTCACTCATACTACATCAAGACAGCTCCAAGCCCGATACCTGACGCATCACAAAAGACCGTATAAGCTTTTCCTAGCTCTGGTGAGATCAGTACCGGTGCTGAAGTTATTCTTCCCTTTAGTTCTTGAAAAGCTACTTCACAAGGTTTTGACCAAATGAATCTCACCCCCTTTTTGTCCAAAGCTATAAGTGGTGCTACTAGGCATGAAAAGTCCTAAATGAACCGCCTATAATATCCCTCAAGCCCCAAGAAAATCCTGATATCAAAGATGATCTTGGGCTGCTCCCAAGAAATCACAACACTCAGCTTCTCAGGGTCAACTGAAACTCCAGACTCAGAAATAATGTGACCTAGTAAGTAGACCTTGTTTTTTCCAAAAGTTGAATTTACTGAGATTAGCATAAAGTTGATGTTATCTTAGTGTATTCATCATGATCTCAAGATGGGTTGCATGGTCGTGTCTCGAGCGTGAATAGACTAAGATATCATCCACAAATACAACCACAAAAGAATCAAGGTACGGGTGAAAAATTTGATCCATAAGAGCCATAAACACTATAGGTGCATTTGTAAGCCCAAACGGCATGAATAGGTACTCATAGAGACTATACCTGATCCTGAACGTCGTGTGAGGTATGTCCGAATTCTTGACATTCACATGGTGATAGCCAGACCTCAAATCTATCTTTGAAAACACCTTCACTCCTCGGATCTGATCAAAGAGGTCGTCAATTCGAGGTAAAGAATATCGATTCTTAATGGTCAGCTGATTTAACTTATGATAATCCACTCAAAGAAGAAGGGTACCATCTTCCTTCTTGGAAAAAAGAATTGGTGATCCCCAAGGAGAAGTACTGGAGCATATAAATTCTTTTTCTTCCAGGTCTTCCAACTAACTCTTAATCTCCAAAAGTTCCTTAGGTGTCATCCTATAAGGAGGAATGGTCACTGGTGCTGCTCCTAGTATAATTTCAATAGTAAACTCCACCTCTCGCACTGGAGGTAGACTAGATAAATCATCAAGAAATACATCACTGAAATTATCCACCACAAGAGGATAAATAGAGGGTTGTAACCCTTGGTCATGGAGATAAAGATGGGAAACATGTGTCGTGACACCACCTAAACTCTGGTGTTCCGGTCCTGCTCGTGTCGCACTAAGATCCCATTCTCTCTTATGCATATGAGTATCTCCCTCTGGTGATGTAAACTCTACCCTCCGACGATAGCAGTCAATTCGGGATCTATAGGGAACTAACCAGTCCATCCTGATTATTACATCAAAACCTGTCATATCCAAAACATACAGGTTCCACACGAAAAGGTAACCACCCACCTCGAGGGAAAAATTCTGGCAATGATGAACTCCCTCTAAACGGATACCTAATGGGGTATCTAACATGATCATACCATGATATGACTCTACATCGAGGCCCAAAATTCCAACAATGACCTCCGATATAAAAGAGTGAGAAGCACCTGTATCAAAAAAAGAAGATACTAATGTAGAGGCAACTAGAATCGTACCTCGTACAGTAGATGGTCTGGTGTGCTTCTCCTATGGTGTAGGCTCAACTGCATACAACTAGCTGGCACCACGGCCCTAAGTCACAGCCTGGATACCTTGAGAAGACCCTCCCTACTAGCACTGAGAGTCATTCTCCTAATTACCTCTTCCTCGACTACCGCCATGGCCTAATCGGCCGGTGGTATTCCAACTTCCTGACTGATTTGATCCTACCGATCCAACACCAGATCATGGAGTAGGTATAGATCCATGCTCACTAGACCCTGGGGGAAAAACCCTACAGAAACGGTAGAGATGAACCATCCTTCCACAACCTCTTAACTTTACTGGATTCCACGTGCACTGTCTCTTCATATGTCCTGGCACCCCACATTGGTGACAAATAGGAGTACCACTTGAGAAAAAGGCATGACCACTACTCACACCATGAGAGTCCTCAAAACGCCTCTTCTTCCCAGAAGTAGATCCACTAGAACCCTTAGGTGTCGAACCGCCCTGGTTCTCACTATTCGCATCTCTCAAGTTCCACTCTGTAATCGAATCCTGATTGAAAATTTCTAAGACGGTCGTCAACTTGAACACGTTAAGCTGTGACTGGATGGCGTAACATAGCCCATCCTCAAAAAGCCTCGCGGCCATGATATCATCAGCATCTAAGGTAGGAGAAAAATTTTGTAACTCAGTAAAACGGGATGAATATTCCATGACTTTCATGGTCCCTTACTGCAGATTCATAAACTCCCTAGCTCTATCATCTCTCAAAGTATGGGGAAAGAAATAATTGTAGAAGATGGTCTTGAAATCAGTCTAGATCATATTTCTCTACTGTCCCGACTGGGTGATGACATCCCACCATCTCCTGGCTGAATCACGTATCATATAAGCTGTGAGCTTGACCCTCCACTCTGGAGGCAACTCAAGGTGCTCGAAGATGGTCAGAATAGCCTCCAACCAGGACTCTGCAGTAAGCGGTCCTCCATCTCCCGTAAATGTAGAAGGATGATGTGACTGAAACTTGTAGGTCAAATCTGCCATACTCAGGGCAGGTCGCACTCCACCTTGCACAATCTGCCTCATACGCAAGAAGATATCATGGAACTGGGCATCAGCGCCCATCTCAGGAATAGAAAGAGGAGCCACAGGTGGCTCGACAGGAAGATCAACTGGCGGCTCCAAGCCCGCCACCTCGGGAACATGATCGTCGCCGCCTTCAACACGCGTGACTCGATGACGTCTTGGAGGCATAGTGCTACAATACCAAATTAATGTCTCAAAAGAAGGAACCATCAAAATTAAAGGCTGAACTCTAGAAGCTAGGACAGGTATTATGCCTTCCTACCCCTAAGATCACCTATCCACGCCCATAGGAATTCTTAGTAAGGCTTGAAACTTTTCCAATTTAACTCAGTCCGGTGATATGGAATTTCCCATCCCATAAGGTCCCATACTCCTCATGAAATGAAATATAACACACACATGGATGTCATTCCTTATTTACTTGTGCTAATCAAGTATTTGAATTTCCTTTAAAAAAATATTAATCTAGTTGGAATGTCATTTTCCGATCCATAAGGGCCCATACACCTTATGAACCAAAGAGTGACACCCACTAAAACCACATCATTGTTCAATTCACAACATGAATGAAAGGTTAGCATAGCTGCACACAAATTAACAAGGCGTGGAAATAAAAAACAGACAATGCTCGCTGAAAATTTAAACGTGGCATGGCAATATACATGGCATAATAATATTGTTCCTATCGTGTTGCATGTTCTATTGCATAACCCTCATTTCATCAGTTCGAACCATGAAATCTAGATTCCAACATTGAAAATCTCAATAACATCACAAATCATGTGAAACAACCAATGGTGAAACAGTTTCAACAGTAAATAGCATAATCAATAACAACATTAAATAGGAAACTTGGTCTTTCCCCCGTACATGGGTTCGCGACGCCCAAGCACAGCTTATAACTAAGTCCCTAAGCATTCCCATTCTCCAAGTCTATTGTCACCAAACACTAAAGAAAGAAAGAAAGAAAATCCTCTGATACAACTTTGTGACGTAACGGAACCATCTGCCCCTCAACCTGAGCCCCGAGACCGGTTGGCCACATGACCCCTGGCTCGTCTTCCCATAGGCCAGGGGCTACTGACTAGCAGCAGGGGTGTAATGGTAAGTCAATGGGGAGACTGTACCCCCATGTCAAAGTACACAGTGGAATAGCAACAAGTAGTAAAAATATCGGAAGTGCAACCAATGGATAAACAGTAGAAAAGAGGAAACATACAAACCAAATAACAGAAGTAAGGAAAACCCTGATAAATATACAAAAGCCACATAGGCAGTGTCAGGTCCAAAATGGATGCATGGCATGCTGATATAATGGAAGTAGATAGAAAGCATGCTATACAGTAATACAAAAAGAAAAAAAATTAGTCCACGAGCATCTCTAGAAAAGTTTGATCCTTTGCTCTGGATATCCCGTAAGAACATACAAGTATCAACAACTTGAAGCTGGGCCTTTTCCCATACTGGTACCTGTAGCAGTAAAGTATACACAGGTGCCCAGGAGGCCATTCGGGTAGGGTGTGAGACAAGTCTCAGTAGGCCACCACCAACGGGGTCTATGTGTAATCCAAATAGGTGTTCGCATGCAATAGTGAGCAATAGACTACAAGTAAGTAAAACAAAATAAATAAACAATCCTCCCACTCAGGTTCTAGAAGGACACCTGGTGGGTCTACCTGCTTTAGCTCATGGCTGGGAATCTAAATAAATACCACAGGTATAAGTACATAGATATAGGTTATCACTAGAACGAGGTAATCATGCCTCTTATACATACTTCTCACATACATATAAGCATTACTAGCACGGGGTAAGAATGCCTCCCTCCCATACAGGTTATTTATCTGGCATGGGGTAAGAATGCCTCCCGCCCATATAGGTTATTTATCTGGCACAGGGTAAGAATGCCTCCTGCCCATACAGGTTATTTATCTAGAATGGGGTAATAATTCCTCTCGCCCATACTATTTATTTATCTAGAACGGGGTCAGAATTACTCTCGCCCATACAGGTTATTTATCCGGCACGAGGTAAGAATGCCTCTCGCCCATACAGGTTATCACGAGCACGTCAACACATCAAGACATAACCATTCACATCACATTTTATATGGGATTCCATCTTATATCATATCACAATATTAAATCATGGTATTTTCCTCTTATAATATCATATAAGCAACCATAGAATACATACATTTCAATTTATTCAAAGGGGTTCAGGCTATCTCATCCTAGCCAACCTCTAACCAAGTCATCTCATTTTCCTTACATGGAAAATTCCCTTTCAAGGTATATCATTAAGGTTCAAAGGTGAAAAGGGCCAAATCTCAAGGCATATCACCTATGGTTGACCACTCTCAATTTATAACTCATCTAATCAACCAAACAAGGTTAGATTCATCAATCCTATACCACTCGGGTCATTTCGATAGTAAGCAGTAAATATAAATAAAGGGTTTAGGGAAAAACAACCCATAGTACGATGTTATAAACTTAAAGCGACGGAAAACCCAAAAAGGAGAACACATGACCACCTACCTTAGAAATGTAGGCATAGGATCGCTTGATATAGACCTCATATTTTCAGTAGGTTGGAAGAGATCTGAGTTCCAGTCTAATGCCCTAAAAATAGGGCATATGAGCCTGCATCAAAATAACAAGATAGAAGGTAATATTTTCCGATGAAGTAAGGTTGCGTGAGGTTAGACTTATCTTGGCCCTTCCAACGCTTCAGACGGATCAAGAATCAGACTCCAGATGAAGGATCCACCAAGAGAAGAGTGAGAGGAGGGTCTTGGAACTCAAAGAGGAGTTCTCCTATGGTTCTGTCTACTGAAGGAAGAATGAAAGGATCATAAGACTTATAAGTTAATTAAGGGAAAAATGTAAATTTACCTTGATCTGGGTCGCACAGTTTAGGTGCACGGTTTAATAAACCGTGCACAAACTGTGCGCACTTCCCTACCTCCAGAAACAGGGTCACACGGGTTAGGCACACGGTTTACCCAAACCGTGCGCAAACCGTGCACACCTCCCTACTTCCAAACCAAAGGTCGCACAGTTTACCCAAATCGTGCGCAAGTTGTGCACATGTCGTGTGCCCCTGTCTGCAAGTCCATTTATCAACCTCCTAATCTCCGAACAAACCCCTGATGCTCCCTAGACCTTCCTTAGAACATTTCACACATTCAATAATCTTAAAGGAAATATTCTAAAGAAAAACTGACGATCCGTACCTTTGCCAAAGAGTCGGGTCGTTACATGATGGGTATTTTTAAGGTGGTGGAATAGATGTATGACCATGATTTTTGGAGTTAAGGTGGTATAATTTTTCCTATAAATACCCACGGACCCATCCTTAATACATGAATAAGTTTTTCTTAAATGATTTTTCTGAATAAAAGTCTAGAGGGCGGTTTTGTGCGATTTGAAGGAGAATACATTATTTTCATCACATAAGGGTTTAACATGAGAAAAATTAATTCTTATGATGAAATCATGTGATTAGTGTAATCAGAAGAAAGTCTTGTGAAAGGGGTCTTGCAGATATATCTTATGAAGAGAAGAATTTGTAGGTTGTTTGAGTGCATAAGCAGACCCCTTGATATCACACAATTGGTGTGACCTAAATAAGTTCTCTCATAAAAGCCATGTGATCCACATAAAAAAGTATTGCTATCTGTTTGAATGGAATAAAGACTTATGATCCACATAAATAGAATAGAGTCATGTGATCTGCATGATCTGAAGAAAGTATTATGGAGGAGTCTCATTCCAAACAAGGTCTCACAAAGTAGTCAAGCGATGGATTCGTGTGATTCGAATGATATGAGGGTTTTCTTATAGATGGGTCTCATGGAGCAGACTCACATCAAAGTCTCGTGGATGGGTCTTGTTCTAGGATCCCTTGAAAGGGTTACGTGCCAGGATCTTGCATATGGGGTTATGTGCTAGGGTCTCGTGTAGGGGTAACATGCTAAGTTCTTACACAAAGATATACACATCAGAAAAACCCTATATACAATATAATTATGACATATAAATTAAAAGGAATAAAAAATACATAGGATCAACACCATTTGAAAATACCAGAAAAGGGAGTGTATTCACTACTACATCCAAGGTAGTGAAAGGAATACTTGGAATTTCTTTGAGGTTTTTTTCAAAGTGAGGATGAGTTTCCATGATCTCTCATTGAAAAGTGATTTTATAGGTGATGTTAACATCAATTAGTTTAAGGATCACATGAATTTAAAAGGAAAATATCATAAATTCGATGCAAATCTCAAAAATAGAAGATATTTTTCTTTGGCCTTCATGCCATTTTTTTCCCTTTTAATGCAGTGAGCATAAGAGGGAAGTGTGAGTGAAGTGATCCTGAGGATATAATACATCTTCCCCAAAAAATTTAAGGGTATTTATCCCAGGAAGTAATGACCTATATGATACCAAAAAGTAGTTATCTGAGTGATTTTGGTTCACCAACACGATTTTGGATGCATTCTCCATGGACTAGACTATAGTGGTTAACTAAGTAAAAATTCATGTGCCCATATGCTTGTTTTATTGCTTCAATTTTATTGAATCATCATAAGATAAATTTGGTAATGATATGATCAATATAAATACTAAATATTAAAATAATTGACCCTTATAATAATGATTTTATGATCCAATGGGGTAATAATAATATTGGAAAGAATATTTATACCCTGATCCCCCACCCCCCTCAGGGTATCTAATCCCCTTTTGTACATAATAATTAATAATATAGGGTGGGTTGATTTTTTTTCTCTGAAAATGTTTACTCTACTATTTTTATTAAAGTTTTAGTTTTCTTTTATCTTGGTTCGATGGAAAATGGAATAACTTAAAAAAATAAGCATAAGTCTAGTGGAATTCCTCAGTGTGGAAGTGTCTATGGAAATAGTGTGATTTAGTTGAAGTAAACCAACAATGTACTGAAGAAAGGTTCAGATGAATCAGATAATGGAAATATTTACTCATTAACTAATTTTGTGTAAATCATTGAAGAAACTGATATTCCAAGTGATAATATAACTATAGATGATGAAAAAATTCCAAGAAGTAAAAAAGGGGATGTTCTTCAGATAAAAAAAATAATTGGATCAAAAATTGGAAAAAAATAATTTTAAAGATATCCAGATCCACGTGTATAAAATTGAGTTCAAAAGTCTAAAAGTTTTAAATAAAATACTTGTTGATGTGGAAATGAATCTAAGAAATAATAATGATTCTCAAACTGAATAACTACAAAAACTCAAAGTTAATGATAATGTAAATAATATGAAATCAAAATAAATTCAAAATTTGGAACCCAAAAATGAAGATCTTTATATACACCTTTCATAACTAGTTCAGGAGAATTCTTACTTTAAATATTCTTCTACTTAGATGAATTCTAAAATAAAAGATAAAAGTGACATGATGGATAAGATATCCTAGGAATTGGAATATGAGATGAATATTGGGAAGACTTTCATGTGAGAACTTAATGATCAACTTGAATCTAGGGAGAAGAGGGTACAAAACTTGGGAGAGGATCTTGAATCAATTGAGAAATAATTGGATAAATCTAATGTCAAAGGCAAGCCCAAATTTAAGGATTATTTTCGTTTATTATTTGATTATCTTTTGGCAGGTAAAAATGAAACAAAAATAAAATATGATACTTCATATAAAACACATGAAATGATTGTTTCATATCAAAGGCCATGTAGTTTGGGGAAATATGGTATTGGATTGGATGAACCATATCCCATGCATGAGAGGAAGAGATCTATGAATAGTTCATGAAATACAAAAAATATTGTATATTCTCAAAACAAATCTAAAAATTATTTTACCAAAAGTAATGACAGCAAGTGCTATTTCCGTGGTATGTATGGTCATATTTTAAGTTTTTTTTTCAAGGATTTGGAATATATTTCATGCTGTGAAGGTATAAATAGTTCAAAATTAAAGAATAAGAATAATATTCTTGATAAATATGAAATAATAGTCTATAAAAATAAAGTATCCATAAAATTATAATTTTGTGGAAGATTAAGACACACCATGAGTGTATTTCAAGTAGTCAGGGATCAATGTTAGAAGAATAACTCTATTTATATGAACATGTCAACAGATAAATGATGAGACAAGGTATATTTTTAATGGGATATGTTTTATATGTACTAATAATGGGAATTTGGAAAGATATTGTTGGTAGAAGAAAGTAGAGAATGAAAAGGAACCCTGAAGGAGAACCCTAAATCTAGTGTTGTGTAATGAAAAATCCAATATTGGAAGAAGACATGATAAGTTGACAAATACTTTTATAGCCTAGGAGGAAACACAAGTCTTTAAATGAAATTCATACTAAGAACCTCCTCAGTTACACTCACAATATATCTCTTGGAAATAATGTGAATGAACCTATATGAAAAAGGGAGAAGTTGTTCTAGTTGTGAGTAAGAAGAATGTAAGTTCAATGAAATATTTTCCCCCAACAATAATGGTTGATGTGACTCAGATAAAAATAAAATAAAAATAAATAAATAATGATTTGATAAATAAATTATTCCTTCCACAAGCTAAGAAGTGAAGGTAAGAGAAAGAGCACTCAAATGGAGGTTGAAACAAGTGTATACACAGAGTGGAATGATTCCTACTTAGATAATTAATCATGGTCAATGGAATATAGGTAGAGAATCAAAGAAATAAAATTTTACTAGTGGTTATAAAACCCAAATTTTAAAAATGACCAAGCCTGCAAAACTTACATATTATAAGATGACTGAGCATGCAGGTAGGGAATGTCTAGTTATATGGATAGAATAGTTGATATTGGTTGGGTAGTTAGAACCATCATAGAAAGAGTGTAGTTCTTTTAAAGAAAGTTTCAAAATCTTGACACATCTAGATCAACCACAATCCTTTTCTTAAGGATTCTAGTGGTAAACCTCTCGATGTTTTTTAAATGTTTCACATATCTGTTTGAATTTGTGTAGGATTAATGGGTAGATATAATCCATGAGGTGTGTGTGTGATGAAAGGGAACAAGTGCATAAGTTGAATGAATATACTTGTTACAAGAAGAATCTAAACTCTTGAAATTAACATATTGTATAATATTCAACAAGTGGTGTTACAAAAAACACTATTTTTTAAATATATATATGGAAGATGTATTATATTAAAAATAAAGACCGTGCAATGAAGATACTAATGTAAAATTGGAGAGTTGTTAAAGTTATAATTGAATGATCCATTGGTTCCAAGTAACGTTTAATATTCAACCATTGGTTCCAGGTCTTAGTTCAAGTGGTGTTTTTTCACCCAGAGAAGAAAAATTGGAAGAGAAGAAAGAACACACATGAATTTCATTTTTATTTATTTTTTTCTAATAATGGGGTATTAGATGATTATCTTCAAGATACTAAGGATCTATTGGAGAAAATCAATAGTGTTTATTATAAGTGGTCTCCCCATTATGAAGAGTAATTCAAAATTTGTATTCAACTAATTAACCAATATCAATGATCTATAATAGTCCAAAGTTAGAGATTTTTAGGGAGATATAGTGATAATCACTCTAGGTGATATATCCTCAATTGAAAATAGATACCTATAAATAATTTAGGAATTTAATACTATTAGGATTCATGGAATAAATTTAGTGACATTGATAGCATTGAAATTTATTGGATTAAACTCTTATTTCCTACAATGATTTATAACTCAGTAGGATTAGAGGATCTATCAACAAATCAATTCCAAGTGCTAATTTCAATTGATGAAATATTTCCTTAGTGTGTATTTTTAAATAAGAATATGACTTTGATCATGAAAAGTGATAAAAAATCAAAGTTTTGATATAAATTTGATAAATGGAGTCAAAAGTGAAATTTAAAATAGTGGTAATAGTTATATGGTCATTGGATGTCAACCTATGGTTGCTTATAAGGTAAGAAAAAATTTGAGACCAAAGGAGGAGGGTAATTTTCCTTTATCTATATTTGAGGAGATAAAATAATAATGTATTTCCCCTTATGATATTGTATATTATTTAAAATATGATGCATAGAAATCATTGACTAATGGGGGTTAAATTAATAAATAATGAACCACCTATTGAATTCAATGAGAAAGGGGGAGATTAAACTGAAGTCTCTAATCAATATCCATTGCGATAATTCAAGTGCTATAAATATGAAAAAAATACAATCCATATTTCATGGAAAATCACATTGAAATTAAATATCACCTTATCAAGAAGAATGAGGAACATGTCCTTGAGAAGTTGAAGTATGTTCCAACTAACCTACAAGTTATAGATATTATAAAAAAAGACTTATCCAAATAATCATTTGAGTGAAACCAACTAGCTCTTGGAGTTCAGTTGACTCCTCATAATTAAATAGTGTGGATGTGGAACTCCTTTCTCCTTGAGGTATGGTGTGTTTTCCTCTATATACTAATATGTGTTCTTTACCATCTTGAATACCACAAAGTAGTGACCTTTGGGTTCTTTGAAAAAACGGGAGAAAATTTCTTAATCAAGTAAGGGGGATAATCTGATAGAGGGAATAATGTATCAGGGGGAGATTTAAATCTGATGATCCTAAAAAAAATCTATCAATGAAGAAGAATCATTAAAAGTTGTGTCCTTTGGGTTCATAGTTCAAGAAAGATACATGTACAGTTTAAGAAGTGATCATTAAGGTGATTTTTGTTCTATATTTTGGTATCAATAAGGTTTCCAATGGTATAATTGAGAAATAAGTGATTCATCATTGAAATTAGAATTATAATCTTATTTATCATTCTAATATTTTGTCATGTGGTCTTCTAGTACATATTAAGTAATTCTTTGATCACTATATAGGGTTGCAAAGGGAAAATATTTTCACCTGTGCATGAATTTTCAAAAAAATATTGAAGATTATAAGTGTTTTCCAAAACCCAAAGGGGGGATTTTTGGAAGAAATCCATCATGGTGGTAATTTTGGGATGATTTTTTTTATAAGTTTTTTAGTTTTTTATGAAGGTTGGATTAAAACTAATATGTAAAGAGTGAGTGTAAATGTATGATGTCATGGAGTGTGAATGTATTACCTCACAGAGCATGAATATTTGATCTCACAAAGCATGAAATATCTAATCTCACATAGTATGAATTTTCTATCTTGTGAAGTGATAATGTCTGAATTGATATCATATAATGTAAATTTATGAACTAATCTCACATAAAATGAATATCATAACTAAAATAATGGAGCTATCCCATGAATCACATTGTGATTATTAGAGGATCTCATCATGATTTCACATGAATTAGAAAATATTTTTAGATGATCTCATGAAGAGATCAAATTACACTCATGAAAGAAAATAGTGAGTAACAATTGAGATATCTCACAATAATTTAAAATCATGATAAGTTCATGATTGTCATTAGATCTTGTGATGGCATCTCATGAATCACTAGAAGACAATTTCACTAACTAGATTATTGTTATTAGATCTCACAATTGGGTCCTATAGATAACTCATTATTGTATTTAAATCTCATGAATAAATGGTTGATAATTAAGCTTACCACCACATGAATTTATCTGGAAATCATGATGGGATCATGAAAAGTGAATGATGGTGATTGTTAATGTGGTAGATTAAATTTCTAACCATGATTTTTGGAGTTAAGGTGGTGTACTTTTTCCAATAAATCCCCATTGATCGTCCTTAATATGTGGTGAAATTTTTCATAAAATATTTATCAGAATAAAATTCTAGAGAAGGGGCTTCACATGAAGTGAAGGAGTATAAAAAATTGACATTGTGTAAGTGTTTTTCATGATCAGAATGAAGTAATGCATTGTAATAACATAATCCACATAATCAGAACAATGTATTTTGATGAGGTCTTGCAATGGTATATTTCTAATAGAAGGATACATAGGGTATTTGTGAGAATAGGTAGACCCATTAATATCACATGATCAATGTAACCTAAATATGGTCTCCTACAATAGTCACATTTTTCACATAAATAAAACAAATTCTTGTGATCTATTTGAATAGAACAAATACTCATAATCAACATAAATAGAAAAAATTCACACAATTTGTGTATTCTAAAAAATGTCTCACAGAGGGGTCTCATGCCAAACATGGTCTCACGAAAGAGTCTAGTAGTGGATTCACATTATCTACTTGATATGAAGGGTTTCTTATGGATGGATCATATGGAGGGGTCTCATGTTAGAGTCTCATAGAGGGGTATCATGCTAGGATCTTGCCAAAGGGTTATAATCTAGGGTCTCACGCAAGGGGGTACGTTCCAAGGTCTTATGCATGGGTAACATGATATGGTATTACACAAGAAGATATTCACAAGAATTACCCTGTGAGAAATATCATTCAAATATCTAAATTCATAAGAATAAGAATATATGGGATCTTTACTATTCAAAAATAATATCATAAGGATTTTATTCACTACTGAATACAAGGTAGTGAAAGGAAGACTACGCATCTCTTGATGTTTTTTACAAAGTGAGGAGGAGTTTAGATGATATGTCAAGGAAATTTGATGCTCTATGTGATGTTCCCTTCAAGGATATGAAGTTGAACATGAAGTTCATAGGCACATATCATACATTCAATGAAACACTCAATAATAGAATATATTTTTCTTTGGCATGGGTTTCATTTTTTTCCTTCTAAAGGAGTGAACATGTGAGGGAAGTGTGAGGGAAGTGATACCAGGGAGATAGTGAATCGACACCCAACATTGTAGGGGTAGTTATCCCAAGTAAAAGTGTCCTAGATTAAACCAATAAGCGTTGATCTTAGTGATTTTCGTGCACCAGCACAATGTTGGATGCATGCTCCTTGGACTAAACCATAGTGGTGGACTAAGTAAAAATCTTTGTGTTCTTATGATTTATTTCTTTATATAATTTTTTGGTATCATCATTAGATAGAATTTGTAAGGATAAGATTAATATAAATGCTAAATAGAAAAATAAGTCACCCTAATAATATAGAGGCCAAAATCCATTGGGGTGGGAAGAATAATATAAATAATATATATACCATGAATAACCCCCCCCCCCCCAGGGTATCTAATCTACTTTTGTGCCTAACAATTTTCATTGGTTATCACTATAACTTCTCCCTTATTTGGGACCGCGTACACCAGGTTTACCAAATAAATATTAGGTACAAGGTAGATAGTTCTTTTACTCATAAAATTAATCACTTCCCCCAAAAACACATCTTTCTTGTTTGGATTTAGCCTTTTTTAAACCTCCACACTCAATTTATGAAAGGATTCTATCAATATTAATAGTATATAAAAAGAAGGAATAGTTATATTAATTTCAATGATAGACCATGAAATTTTGCATTTAAAATTTCTCAAAACCATAAATAATCTCCCTTCTTAATCCTCTTTAATATTAGATAAAATTATGATTATTAATGTATCATCACTTCACAAAAATATTTACTTAATATGGTATGGTAAAGAATTCGACTATATAATGGGTATTTGTTGAGAATAAGGAAGACTCTTAATCTTAAGTCGTTGAATTACTCAATGGTTAGAATAAAATAATGTTACAATTTAAAAAAACTTATTATATACTATCATCATAATTCATCTCATCAACTAAAAATTCTTCATCCATTTCTAAAAAAATGAGACCTTAAAAATTCATAAATATAATTCAGTGTCTCTTCCTTGATAGAAAAATCATCCAAATAATACTCCTGGAAAGTGGGATTATTAGTTATTTTAAAAACATTTAATTTCTTCTTTTAATTTTTAACATTAAAGATCATTTTTTTCTATTAAATGTTAATGAACATTACACCCATAGCTTAAAATGTTCAACTAATTATAATAACTACTACCTTATTACTTTCAATTCCATGAAATATGTGAAAGGTTTATAATGATTGAATAACACTTATTCAATGTAGCATAAGGCATTAAAACCCATAAATATAAATATCATCATACTTTACAAAATATAAATCATGTATAAATAAAATGAAGAATGTACACCTTACACCAAAGATGGTTTTTATTCCTATCTTAAAATAGTGATTTATAAAGATAACTAAGAATATCCAATAGACTCTTCCTTATATAGTGTATCTGTGGATCAACTGAATCATCCAACGCTTAGGTGGTATTCACCTTAGGACCATGATATAATAGTATCTCTTAGAAGAAAATTTAAGAACATGAAGATAGCTTGGGATAATTAGTAGGAGGCTTAATCATACTTAAATAATCACTATATTTATAAAACTAGCCTCTATGTATATCCACTAGAATTCTCATAGAGTGATCATGCATTTAATCATACGTTACTAAAAATATGATTAAATGGAAATGGTGAAAACTCCTTATAACCTTCAATAATCAACTATCCTGTGAATTTCATCCTATGAAATATTTAATCAATGATAGCTTACATGTAAGATAACCCAAATATTAAGACTTAACATTTAACTACCTCTTCAATCACAAATCTATGGTAATCACAATCCATTTTTAACTATATTATGATATGCCTCTTTCATACTCAATTGTTTTTCAAAATAAAGGTAATAAAATATCTCTATACTGTCCTAAATGATATACCCAGAGATAGAAAACGTGCATCTTGTGATATATATTTCATATCCTATGATACACCCATAACATTCTATATGATATAACATAAAAAACATCATATGTACTTATGGATTTAGTGTATATATCCATAAATATCCCACTTACACTGAAGCCACATAGGATTGGTGTCAATAACTTATATATTATATCATATACAATAAATTTTGAAACTATATCCAAAAAAACTTTTGGATGTCTTGGAAAACTTTTGGAAAACTTTCATCAATTTAACCCTATATCGCATAACTTGTGATCATCCATCAAAAAATCATTTTGGATAAACTCTAAAACACATTTAGAGTATCTCTATAAGTTTCATAAATCTCTACCCCCATTTATTTAACCATAAAGTTTATCCCCATTAGATTTTTTTTCATTGAAAATAAATATAAATTCTTCAATTCATAAATGTTAGAAAAGAGCGGCCTCTAGAAAATAATTAGTGTTACTCAAGCTACAAATTGATTTGGTGTGATTATCATTAAACACATGTATCATTAGACATGTCTACACTATTTTTATGATAAAAAATCTTGCATTTTTATATTATCCAGTTGTCCAATACATCAAGTTACCATGATACACAAAGTATGTCAATCCTATATAGCATGATCATTTTTTCATGATTCTCCAAGTATAGACTCTCTAGTTGGATGTATATATCACATTTTATTCACCCTTATTGATGAGTATATTATATAAACCTCATAATATGGATAAAAACATAACATTAAATTCCTAGTTTTGATTGTACACTCCTTTAGTCCATCTTAATAGAGGGTCAAAATGTCATACTTATCATATGAGAGGAAAAATCTAATCTTGGTTAAGCCTTAACCAACAACATGAATAGTAGAGTAACCAACCACACCATGATTAGATAATACTCAAGGATTATGTAATAAAGCTATAAAATTATGAAGGTTATCATGTTATTTACCCTTTCACATCAGGTGTAGGGAAATGTAAATATAAAACATGAACCCCTAGCATACCAAAGTTATAGTGTATGAAACTACATGTGGTATACTTACAGGGTCATCCAGAACACAAAACTCCTTGTATACCTCATGATCATATTTAATATTTCTATACAAAAATCCTACCCATGATAACCTTAAAATTTCATCTAACCTATAGTAATCCGTGATGAACATTAGTTATGGATAACTCAAAGTTGTACTTTGAGAGGTCAATTATCATTTCACTTCATGAGTATTTGTAGCCAACCTGAATGAATTTCATATCATAATCAACCTTCTATTTGAAATGATTCAAATAATATCCTTAATATAATTTAATAAAACTATAAAAACCATGTTTAATAATATCTCATTTGATATACAACTAAAGATGCCTTATGTTCACTACATTTTTAGGGTTTTGTTAAACTCATTGCATCTCTATATAATTCATGTAACATCTCTATGTTACCATCTTATAAAAACCACCCCCAATAAACTCCTTTACTGAGAAAAATATATTAATAAAGTTAGTTTGAATAATAATGAGATTTATGAATCATATTCCTAATATTCAACACTTTGAACACTGTATCCAAACTTCTTAACTTCACAGCATCAAAAGTTAGGATGTTAATAACTTTATTTTTCTACTTATAAATATTTCTAAGTTAATCATTATTATATTTCTTAGAACCTTTTCCATAAAAAATTTTCATTAATATTATTTGATAATTAATTGTAACACTTTAAAATAAATTCTTTACCAACACATCCTGAACTCCTTTAGGATATAAAGTGAATTTCAATTTATTATTTTAACTAAATTAGACTCTTTAAATGTTTCTCTACCAATATACCCTAAAGTATCTTAGGATATTAACTAAAATTAAAATTATTTTTTTACTATAATAATCCTTTACTTGTTAATATTTTAACTTCTATAAGTCCAAACTTACTCTCAATATCCTCTTAGAAACTATATTTTTTCATAATATCATTATAAGGTACACAAACTTGTTTTTTATTAGAAAGTAACAATTATTACATTTAGAAAGGATATTTAATAAATATATTTTCATATCCATATCATATATGGTATTATATGATTTTAGATCATTTTCTAAAAATAAGAATTTATAATTTAAAATATAGCACTTATGGGTGTTTGGATCTCAATTCCCTATATTTTAATGAATATTTTAGATAAAATATTTATCCTAAATAAAACTCCTTTTATACTTTTCAAATTTTTAAACATGTTATAGAATTTGATTAATCATAAACCATGTCTATCAAAAATGAGCATCTCATTTATTAATCAATTTTCATTGTTTACAAGTATCAGTTATCATATAAGAGAAAACAAATGAGATCAAAAATGCACATGATTTATTTAAATTTTACCCAATATTTGAAGTAATCCTTGTATCCACATACTCAATGAAGCTACCCCATGCTTAATTACTTGAAAGCATAATTAAAGATTCCCATATTTACTCTTTCTCAATTTTAAACTCCTCTGTATTTATAAAACATTTAAAACATATATTTTTTTATTATATACCCTTTTTCAAATTTAAGAATCGATTTTTATAACTTCATACATAACATGGAATCTTCATTATTCTTTTCAACCATTTAGGTATTTTGTACAATTCCTTCTCTAGTGACCAGGATTTCCATAATGGAAACATTCACCTTTATTCTTAAAACCAAATTTTTATTTCAAATACTTTGAACAGCTCTCAGAATACCCATTTTTGGATTTCCAATAGATTTTTTCTTCTTCTAGTTTGGACTTTTATCCTCTTTAACTATTAGTAAAATACTAGAGCTTGGAACTCCCATGTCCTTATTATATATCCTCAACATATTTAGTAGATTGTGTGAACTTTTCTTAAGGTCATACATATAATAATTTACAATGGATTTACATAACATTTCCTGTAAAATTGAAGAATAAAATTAGTAGTAAAATAATGACTAGGACGTTACCCCAACTCTCTAAGTTATTAACATAACCAGTCATATTTTTTTGTATTCGGTGCCCTATAACCAAATTTTATGTAATGTATGATTACATGTATTATTTTTTTGAATATTAATAAATTTCTTATCACAACAAGATTATTTATATGCATAAAATAGTATGTGATCATTTTCTAAGAGTACTTATCCCAATGAAAGGTCATAGTAGTTCCATACTATGATGAAAACCCATAAGTGCCACAGAAGTATCCTTAAATATATGTTTTGTAATGAACTAACCCAATTCAACCTAACATATAACCTGAGATGTCTTACTATAAAGCTTGAAGTGTTCCCTAATCACCATGAGATGGTGAAAACCACTAGAGTATCACAAAAAAAACCCTTGCAAATGATTTCACCATAAAAGAAAACACAACATGACTAAATAATATAAATATAAGATAAAAATAGATTAAAATGTGTAACAAATGATGAATATAAAAAAGATACACAAACCAATCCAAAGGATAAATCTTGGAAAAAACATAATCCAAGACTAAAACCAAGTCTCCATGTGGATATCCATCACCACTATCCCAATCCACAATGAAGGTAATAATAAGCATGAGAATTCATCATGTAATATAATTCCATTACCTTTAATTGTATTATAAAAAACTATAACTACAAACACCCAAAAGAAAAATTAAGGTGTGATAACTAAAGCTCAGTAAGATACCACCAAAGAAAATATACAATGTCTACACCATTAAACCATTAATTATAGATTTAAAAAAACAAGTTTATAAATAAATTTCAATTAAAATCACTTTTCATAAAAAAAATACTTTTGTTTTTATTTCAAAAATATCATATTGAAATTCATAAAAAAAAATATAAACACAAGTGATTAATATATGGAAATAATAAAAAACAATCACATCTCAAAAGATAAATACAAGAGCAATCAGACATGAAACAAAACCATCATGTAATAAAGAAAGAATAAGTTGGTATCTAACCTATGGGAATATATACTAGGAAATGAAAAGGAACACTAATCCAGGAATACCATGAATCCTGCTGATATATAGTCCTACTAAATTCTATCGATATCCCAAGAATAACTCCTAGTGGTTCCACACTCTCTAAGGTTTTCATATGTCCAAAACCCAGAGCGTCTGAGGTTCCTAATGTGTTATGTTTTCTAAAATATTCAATTACACAATAATCACAATTTTATAAAACATTTTCATAGAATAGAATAACCACTCCCATTCCTGAAAATCTATTATTATAGTTGAAATCATCTTTGAATCATTTAATCTAACACATAATGTGTATAAACTATTATTCTAGAGAAACTCCTATAAATCAAATTTTTCTTGCTACCCAAGATTAATTTCATAAAACAATCCTTTATTGATATCAAATCAATGAATTTCACAAATAAAACAAAATTAATTTACAAGAACATTAAGTAATTCATCAGATAGAACCATTTTATAGATACACCTACCTCACCAGTGGAGGGAAACAATTTTCCTTCCAAAATGGATAATGGGATCAAGGAGATCTGGTCCTACAAATACTAGATATAACAGAAAACCCTTAAATTCTCAATAAAAATAATATATCAGGTCATCATATCCCATATTGTTTTTCACAACATGGTGAAGATAAGAGATCAGAGGTATATCTAGAAAGATGAGAAGAAAACAAACAAAAAAAATCACATACCTCATATAGAAATATATAGATCAAAGAGGATTCACCATGAGACTGAGGGGATAACCACATAGAGCTTCAAGGATATGCTGGTTCATACTAATGAGGAATTAAGAGGGGATTATATGACAAATAGAGTGATGGAATCAATGTAAATTTCTATTTTTAAGAAACCCACACAGGTCGCATGGTTAGACTTCATATTTAGAAAATCCATGCACTGACCATGTGGCATATTATTCCCCCATGAAATCTATAGTGAAAAAATTACCTAGAAAAAGATACAAGGTTATAAATCCTATTCTCTAGTTGTGTGATATCTAGTTGAAAAAAACCAAACACCTACACAATTTATCTGGTGATAGATACGGTTCAAAAAAACATGCTCAAACCATGATAAATACTAGTATAACCAATAGAGATATTATGAATGGTTACAAAACTATTAATCCAAATCATGTGCAGACCATGAATCTATCATGTTTTCTCCAAAAATCCAAAAACATTTACCCCTGGCACCCTAAATCCTTTAGAATATCAAAATAGATAAACTAAGATAAAAAATGAAACATACATGTGACCCATAAGGAAACACATGTTCTATATATGTATGATATAATTTTATGGGACAGAAATGATATGGGTTATCATGGGTGGAGACTAATAATACTTTCAGACACTTTCTTATGATGTATTCCCTTGGTAATCTTCAGTGCATGAGATTATGAGATGATGAGTCGTTGATAGAAAATACACATTTATATGTATCATTGAATATTAATACTTGAAGACATGTGTAATGATCCTTATACATTAGGATTATTATTAATTCATTCCATGAGTCACATAATTTGATGTAATGAAGAAAACTATAATGATATATGTTCATAGATAAGTAGGATATGTTGGTTGCATCACGGATAACATTGTATTAATAAATAATTCATGAAATGATTTGTCCCATATATTATTTAATGGAATTTTATATCTTATGAACTTTGATGGTAATAGTATTTCCTATGTTATTCCATGAACATGGTATTATTTGAACGTTTTTTCATTGAAATTCAAAGAAAAAGACATCAAGAATATAGGTTGACGACACTAGAATGAAAATTTATTGAATTGATATATCAAGATAAGGGGATTATATTACACAATGACTATTAGTATGAGTTTTTATTTCGTTAAAACATTAACTTATTTCTTTATGGGTTCCTTGTCATGTTTTTAGATGCTAACCTTGGAATTTATATGGTCCTTCCTAATGCCACTAAGAAATAGGTCAAGTGGGTCACACATTAAGTATATCCAGAATCTCAATTAAATTATATATGAATTTAATGAGTTGTAATAAATATTATTACTGCTTTGTGGTTTAATAATTATATAGAGTTACTTGTTAACCAAGATTTAATCATGATTTATTCATAATAATTAATATTTTAGTTAAATAATAATATATATTTATTCAAAATATTTAGTAAAAATAAAATTTATTAAATTTATCAGTAAATAATAAAACAATATTTATTTATTAAATATATTTTCATTATTCAAGGTTTAGTAAACATTGATGAGGATATATGGACTGGGTTTAATGGTCTATGAGAAAATTATATATGAAATATCATTTAAATAAATATTAGTTTATTTATTTAAAAAATGATATTTATTTATCTGTGGGAGTTTCATGTGTCAAGAAAATAATATTATTATTTATATTATTATTATATATGGGGTTCACTAATGAATAGGGAATTGTATAAGGTAATTTGGGAAATTAATGAACCTAACTTATCTCTATAAATACCCACTTATATCACATTCTAAGGTTAGATCCTTGTTTTAAAAATCAAACCTAGAGATAATTATCTCATGGCCAAGATAGAAACCACTCAAGAACAAGATCAAAATCTAGATCACTAATCATAATCCACTCTCTCAAACCTTCAAGATAAATTAAAGGATATTTCATCCATGAATTGATTTTTGTTTTTATTAATGAAAAATTATGAAATTAAACAAAATATATTTTTCTGGAACCCGGTGATTCTAATATGATATTCTAGGATTTTTGATCATGTGTGGATTTCCACTAAAGGGGTTCCACCCTTAGATCCTAAAATGCAATGATGGTATGATGAGAGTGTTATAATGATTTATCAATGAATAAATAATTACAAGATATTTTTAATACTTAATCTATCTATAAATTAATTATAAATTTTAGGTGATGATCTTACCATCTGGGATCCATATTTAATAATTCAATTAATGTTTAGATTTAATTTTGTTGTCCATGAAATTATTATTCATGTACATCTCATATTATTTATTTATTATGAAAAAAAATTGACTTAAATATGCCAAATAAAAACTTATTCTTCACTTGGTACCATGAAGTGGTATCATAACAGTCAAATAATTAATTTATAATTATTTATTAATCATTTATTGATAATATCAATTTATTACCAGTTTTATTTATTTATTATTTTTTATTTAAATAAAAATGTTGAAATCCTATATTTACTTATTTTTTCTTTCTCATATAACTAATAACATGTTAAAAATACATGAAGCACATATAAATACTCTATTTGTAGATGTCGAGGGTTCTAACCTGATAAAATAAGAGTACACATCGAGTAATCTATAGGTATATGGGGTGTTCCCATTTTCAATTCATTAGGATAAATTACATTAAAGCTATGTTTTAATGTATTAACTAAACACATAATGCATTTAATTCACTCCACATATTGACTAGTATAGTTTGGCATGTGGTTTCCCAAACTTCACATCATGTAACTCACTTACACGCTGTGTAGCCCACATGTTTTTACAATGGAAAATACAGGGGTCCAAGCCAATTCATATATTTACTACATGACATGGGGAATGAAAATCCATGAAACTTTTAGGTAACATGGAATGTAACGAATACCTCATAAATTTCAATAACAGATAAACACACCAAGTCCCTAAGCATGTTTCATGGACATGGGAAGAAGAGAATACATGGCATGTATCCCCAATACACATCATGTAACCAGCTATACCTCGTTTAAATAATTTAACATAGAGAGAGAAAATCAATTATGTAATTAAACCTATTTATATGTGTTATGTGTACCATTTATTGATAATACACACCATGTGATGGGATTATTAATTATATATTAAATTAATTTCAATGTTAAATCCTAAATTATAAGTTGTGTGTGGTATTTACTTGTAGTGTGTTCCATATGTGTTTAAAGCATCGCATGTCATGTAACTTATATATGATCATTGTTTATTTATTGATAAATTTATGCCTTGTAATTATGTTTCATGAAATGTAAAATATATGCAATGTGAATACACAATATAAGGGTCGTGTTGAGTAGTTTGGACGGGTACATGGAATTTCCTCTGAGTATATATTTGCACTTTATTAATTTTAAATAAAATTAAGTTATTTAATTTGTCAAATATTATAGATGATGTAAATTTATAGATGTTTTATATGGAATTAAGATAAATTGAATTAATTAATTAATTAATTAGATTATATTAATTTGAGGTGTTTTATCTTAATTAAAGAAAGAATTAAAGTAATTACTATCTAGATTAAAAATTTATATTTGTTTCATGTGTTTGGATAATCATGAGCTAATAACGGACCTTTTTATGTGATTTATTACCTTTAAATTTATTATTTTTATTAAATTAAATCGATGACATGTGTTTCATCTACTCCTCTCATGATGTAATAACCTAAATTCCCATGGTTTATTTTTATGTAAAACCCAAAATCCGATACTTTGGTTCCTCTCACCTATATATGAGAAAATATTATGTAATGGATGGAGATACTATGTGAGTGGATCTGATTCAATTTTAGAGATGAGGTTAAACCAATCTATGAGATACATAGGACGACAGGTGGAATGTTGCAGCACAAACCAGGATATAGTGCAAGGTGGTTTCCCCTTGGGTTGAGGATTAGTTTATCATCCACTAGATAAAGTGACCATTAGAGAAGATCAGGATCACACCACTTTTATTATTTTATTTCTATCAAGTTTCATGGTTTATTTCTTTATGTATTATTTATCATGATCACATAAATTAATGAATTAACAAGCGTGAAATATGGAAATAAAATAAATAAGACTATGTATAAATTTTATCAAGACCTAGATAATCACTTTAGGTGAATCAAGTTAACATTAAAAATCATGTAATAAAGATAAAAATTGGAAACTTTTGAATTAATAAATAATTCCTCATATTAATATATTAAGTTCGTATATCCTTCCACTACATTGGTAGAAATAGAACCATGGTTTAAAGTGCTTGACTAGCTTTTGTTGTTGTGATTTAAATTATTAAGGAACTCATATATTGCGTTTTGTCTTGACTTAAACTAGTTTTCATTAAGGTTTTATCACCTCCATGAGACTTAGTGGGAAAAGTTGGAAAACTATTTAGTAAATACAAGTCTGGGATTTCAGGATTTCTGATTCCACTCAATAGATCAACGAGAGACAAGTTAATATAGTTTGTAATTTATGTCTTCATAAATACATTCAAATATATTATAAGACCTTCTTATGGGTTTTGATAATGGATATATGAATTCATTCCACTAGAATACCCATGCATTGTGATATTTCAAAACTAATGGTGAGGGACGTTTGGTTTTAAGAAAATAGTGGTAGATTAATAAATCTAAAATTCATTATCTAATTTTTTAAATCCATATAATGTAAAAATATCCTAATCTTATTTAATTTCATAAAAGGAAAACCACATTAGTTCAAAAATGTCACTATGATCTATACTAGAGATGGAAAACCTTCTCACCTCCTCAAATTTCTAGTAATGTTATAGGATATTGCATTTTATATTATTCTATGAATAGAAATTATACATACTAGAAACCCTAGTTCATAAGTCACTTACACAATTGGATAGAATTAACTCTCTATCTCTCTCTCTTAAATAAATGGAAAATTTCATAGATGTCCATTATTTAATGTTTTTATAAATTTCAACTTAACTCATGAAGTAACATAATGAAATGGATTCATATAGAATGATGTCTCATCTCCATGATCTTTAATAGGAGAAGGTGAGACAAAAGAGATATGAGACATCTAATTAACAATTAACATGAAATATTGGAGATTCAGCACTAACTAATCCTCATGTAGTCAAAATGATTAGCCACATAGAGCACTTAAATGTCTTGGGTTGTAATATCCATAATGATCAGTGAACAGATCTCCTCTTATCCTCACTAATCAAGAGATTCTCAAAATTCATTATGAATTATAACATTATAAATAGTGAGAATTCTATTTTCTAAATTCTTAATTTAATTCTCCTAGTGAATTAAGACACGGGGAATGAAAATCCTGTAATTCATGTGGTGAATAAGAAAAATAAGAATAAGGTAAAGATCCCCAAGACTCTCTCTAAGCCTAATAGTCATTAGGACCATCCTTTAAATAAAAAAATACAATGGAAACAAAAGGAATAACACATAGTATGTTTTTAATGTGTCAAGAAATAACACTAGAAGAAGAATTGCACCCAGTTGAAGTAGTAAGTGGGTTTCTTCAAGTGCATTTGTTATCAATTGAAATATTTCTATATCATCACATTGGTTATTAAATATAGATTTTTGTGTCCAAATCTATATCCAAGTATAAGAACCAAGTAAATTTTGAAATATTTTAATAGGATAGGTAGATCTTCAAGCATCCAATGGAGTGTGACATGTTACTTTGGCTATAGAAAACAACAACCTTCTATTGAAAACATAAATAATCATAGATTTAAAAGATATTTATTATGTTCAAACTATTACCAAAAACATATTTTATTTATCTTATCTATATATAGATGGTTTTATTTTTTCCATTGGAAATAAGAGTTGTTTCATTTATAAAGAAAACATATGTTATGGTATCACAAATTTAAATAACAATATTTATGTATTAAATTATGAGATCCAAGTATTGTAAATAAATAATGAATTATTTTTGGAATCGTCATCTTAGTCATGTAAACAAGAAGGGTTAGATAAATATCTATCAAGATGGTTATTTATACTACTTTGAGTTAAAACTAATTCACATAAGTAATGATTGTTTACAAGTAAATATAACCAAAACACTATTTGGTTTATATGATGAATGGTCCACATAGCCTCTAGAATTGGTACACACTAAAGTGTGTAGAACTTTTCCATTAGAAGTTAGAGATGGTTGTCCTTACTTTATAAATTTTACTAATTCCTTGAGTAGATATGTTTATGCCTACTTAATTAGGTATAAGCCTAGATCCCTTGATAAATTCAAATAATTCATTAATGAAGTTTAGAATAAACTTGGTAAGAAGACAAAGGAGATTTAATTTAGTTTAAGTGGTGAATATCTTAACTAATATTTTATCAATTTTTTATAGAATTTCAAGATTCTATCTTAACTCACTCCACCTTATACATCATAATGGAATTGTGTTAGTGAAAGGAGGAATATTACCTTTCTTAACATGGTAAGGTAAATTATGATTCATGTAGACCTTTAATCATCCTTTTTGGAATATGTATTACACACTACAGCACACATTATAAATTTAGTACCAACTAATGTGAAATATATAATTCTATGTGAATTAATGTTTGGAAATAAATATTTTTTATCACATACCCATGAATGGGGTTGAGAGGAAATTATTAAGGTCATATCCAGAAAAAAACTAGCACCATGGGATAAAAAGTGTATCTTTATATAAAGTCCTAAGGAAATAAGGGGATACTATCTATAAAACTCTCCATATAAGAAGGTGGTCTTCGAAATACAATAAATTTTTCTTGAAAGGTATCACATCCTCAAGAATAATAATAGGATAAATATTTACATCAATGAATTTGATGCTCAAAATATATAATAGTTGGTATATAAATTGATTTCATTGATCCCCCTGGAAGATGTTATTCATGAAACAAAAGTACTATGTAAGAGAACCAGTGATGTTAGAGAACTAGAATGATATGGTTTTCCATTCATAGAAGAAGGTGACTCATTATTAGTGGACAATAATGATCTTATTTCCTATAAGGAGATAGTAGAGAGCTCAGAAGATGCAAAATGTTAATAATACCTAGATAATGAGATGGTTTATATGTATTAGAACCATGTTTGGGTTCTGATTTATATTCCAATTAATGTAAATCTCATTGGGTAAAATGGGTATTTAAGAGAATAGTTTACATTAAATGTAAATTTAGTACCTATAAAGAAGAACTAGTGTCTAAAGAGTTTAAACAGTATCAAGGTATTGACTAAAAAAACTTTTTCTTTTGTATCCATATTTAAATCCATCAAAATTATACCTTCTATAATAGCTTTCCATGACTATGTGATTTGAAAAATGGATTTAAAAATAGACATCCTTAATGGAAACCTTTATGAATATGTCTATATGACACAACCAAAAGAGTTTATGTCTCCAATTAATTCCCTAAAAAGGTATTCAAGTTCTATATGTCCCTTTACGGATTAAATAAATCATCTAAGTCATGGAAAATTTGGTTGGATAAAGCTCTAGGATAATTTGGTTTATTTAAGAAAGAATGTTATCCATGAGTTTACAATTGGTTTTGTGGGAATTTATTTGTTATAATAGTATTATATATTTTTTACATATTACTTATTAGAAATTATATACCAGTCTTAAAATCAGTTAAGTACTAGATGAACAACTGATTCTCTATGGACTTAGGGGAAGCATCCTAGATCCTTGGTATAAAGATCATTAATGATAGATATAAGATGATACCTGGGATATATAAAATCATATACATTGACCAAATGTTAAATATATTTAGTATGGAACAATCCAAGAGAGGATTGGTTCCAATGACACATGGTATACATCTTTTCAAGAAAATGTGTCCTCATACACAACAAGAGAGATATAGATATAGATAGATAGAATAAGTAAGATCCCATATCCTTCCATGATAAGATCAATCATGTAATTCATGTAATTTATAAGGCTTTATGTTGCATACACATTCAGCATGGTAGGAAGATATCAAGAAAATCTAGGTGAACAACATTAGATTGAGTTAAGCCTATTATTAAGAATCTAAGGTGAACTAAGGATATGATCCAATTATATGAAGGATATAAGGAATTATTCATTATGGTTTATATATATTATATCTTCTAGATAGATCAGAATGATCTGAAGTTATAGTTATGATATTTCTACAGTCTCAATAAAGGAGTTATGAGCTGTTAGAGTTCAAATTAGCTAGTTTTCATTGATTCTATAGTGAAGTATGAGTATAAAATGGATTATTATGTTTAAAAAGATTATATTTTGATATGAAACTTTTTCCAAGATAATTATGTGGTTCTTATAAGTAACTAAACTATCACATTATATTGTGATAATACTATAGTGGTGGCTCTCACAAAGGATCCAAGGTTACCCCAACAGGCAAAGCACATAATCCGAATGTATCACCTCTTTGGGTATTTTTCTAAGAGGGGTGAATCTAATGTGAGAAAATTTTCTATAGATTAAAACATGGTGAAACTCATGAGTAAACCTTTATATTAGAAAAATAATGAATATCATATGAGAGTAAGTAAACTAAAGGTTGTTGGAATTTATCACTTGTGCAAGTGACATTCTATTTAAGTCGATGCTTGAGAACCAAATTATATATAGTTTATTATTACTTGTATTAATTTTTTTTAATATTAATGAAGTTATTATCACAAAATTTTTGTTATTATGCATGAAATAGTATGTGATAATGTCTTAAGAGTACTTTTCACACTAAAAGTTTATAACAGTTCCCTACTATGATGGTAACCTAGAAGTGAAAATAAAATATTTTTAAATATATTTTCTATAGTAGGATGATGTCATTTTATAGGATAAAAATGATATAGGATATCAAGAGTGGAGATACATAGAACTTTCAAACACTTTCTCTAGTTGTACGCACTTGGTAATCTTCTGTGTAGGATATTATGAGAACATAACCCACTAGAATGAAATCCACATTTATATATGACATTAGATGTTTCCATATTCAAATATGTATATGATCCTCATACTTTAATATTATTATTAATGCATATTATGAGTTATGTAATTTTATGTATTGATGAAAAGTATGATGAAATGTTCTCAATGGGAAGTAGGATACATTAGGTGTGTCACGAATAACATTGTATTAATGAATAATGTGATAAAAAATTTATCCCTTCTATTATTTAAGGGATGTTGATATCTCAGTCCCTTTGATGGAAATTTTTTTTTGTAATTAAGTATATGTCTATGGAGTCCTTTTTGGTAAGTTTGATTATAGAAATTAAAAGAAAGAGACATCAAGCTCATAGGTTGATGATACTAGCATAAAACCCACCTGATTAGATATATCAAGATAAATGGATTATATTTCACAGTTAGTGTTTGTATGATGTTTTATTTTGTTAAAAGGATTACTTATTTCTCTATAGATGCATTAGAATGTTTCTAGATGTTAACCATGGACTTTAGGTGCTTTTAACTAATTCCACTAATAAAAAGGCCTAGAGGGTCACACACTTAGTGTATCCAGAATCTTAATTAAATTATATATGAATTAAACAAACTAAAATAAATATAATTCTTGGTTTTTTGTATAATTTATTTTCTATGTCGGTTAATCATCAAGATTTAATCATGAGTTTCAGAAAAATAACTATGTGAGTTAAATAATAAAAAATATTTATTCACGATATTTAGTGAATATAATATTTATTATATTTATTCATAAATAATTTAGTAATATTTAGTTTTTATATAAAAAATAATTATTCAAGGTTAGGTAAATATTGAGGATAAACTGGCCAAGTTTAATGGTATGAGTGAAATTTATATATTCAATACCATTAGAAAAATATTTATTTATTTTTTAAAAAAAGATAGTTATTTTTCCACAGGTGTTGTACTTTTCAAGAAAATAATATTATTATTAGACATGGGGTTTGTTAAGGAATTAGATACTGTCTAAGGGACTTTATGTATTACCAAAACTAACTTATCTCTAAAATTACTAGGTTATATTTCATTCCTAGGCTCTCCACTTGTTGTCCAAAACAGTCCTATAGATAATTATCTTAATCCCAATAGTGAAACCTCTCAATAACACACTCAATATAGAGAGCTCTAATCCTCCTCCACTCTCTCAATCCTTCTAGAGAACCTAAATAATCTTCCATCTATGAAGATATTTTTTTTCAATAAATGAGGGATGATTCAAGTGATCTTAATTGGCCAATATAGCACTTGATGATTCTATAGTGATATTATAGGATTTTAGAGCATTTTTTGATCAGTACTAGAGGGATTTTAACCATGATTCCTACAACACAATGATGGTATAACAAGAGTAGCCTACCAATTCATAAATGATCAAATAATTATAATATCAAGGTAATTATAAATCTATGTATAAATTAATTTTAAATTGTATGGGATTATCATTCCATCTTGGTTCTGGAATTTATAAGTCAATTAATCTGTGATTTAATTCTGATGGTCATTATGTTCTTCATAATGAACATAATAGATTATTCCTTAATTACAAAAAAAAACCTTATTATTTAATCCTAATAGGAAAAAAAATTCTGAACCTTTAATATTAAGTACGTGAGTAGAGAAATAGGTTCCTTCTATCATTTTACACTAAAAGAGTGCTTCCAAAATTTTAATATCTTACTTTCTCCTAATATAACATTTTCAAGTTATTAATCATCCAATAAGTATCTATAGTTCCATTTTTCTTCTAAATTATAGGATTCATAGAGACATACATCAATTTTTATACAAAATAATATTTTATTTTATGTTTATAAAAAATATTTTTCTCCTCTTGACTATAATTTCCATAAATTTTATATTAGGTAATTTTTTTCTCTAACATATAGGAATTTTTTTCCTATCTGATAAATATTCTCAAGTGTTGTTACTAGTATTATAAGTTTCTACTATTAAACTTTACCTTTTAAAATTTGGATATTACCATCATACTTTAGGATGATGATGTTATTATATCTATAAAAAATATTTTATTAAATTGGTATCATGTTTAACATTCATTTAATGATAAATTTTATTTTATGTGATCCTTCTAAAATGAGGACCTATTTTAAATCCATCATACTAATTAGTGGGCCAAGTTCCATATTTCATTATAGCTTGGGTCACTTTATAATTTCTCCCATCACATATATATTTAGGGAGACAACCATGTCAATAATATTTAATATGAATCTTGGATAGTTGATGGGATAACGTGTTTTCCTAAGTCCTAAAATGAATTCACTCAACATTTTTTCTATGGAAACCTAATCCAATTAGGGCCTACTATTTTAAGTGTAACATAAATAAAATGATAAAAATGGGAACCTAATCCTATTAGGTTCACCCATTACATGTTTTCCTTACATAATATAATCCAGGGGCATTGGGATTTAGCATGGCCCACTTAATTGGATGATCAAGATATTGATAAGTGTTCACTTTTGAAGGAATATAACACTAATAATTTTGAAAGTATAAATAGTCTCATAGAATTATCTTATGTTATTCTATTTACAAGTATTCATGATTCTAATGATTTATTTTAGAATCTTATTTCTTTCACCCAATCAAATTTTTCAAACTATATTGATTTGAAACTCTTTAAAAAAATCATAGCTTCTGTTACTAATCAAAATTAGAATCCAACTTTATTCATAAATATCCAAATATATCCCTTGAAAAAGGAATATAAAAGCATTCCATGTGAATTCTTAGAATCATATGAAATCAAAAATATCCATAAGGATCATATTAAATATGATTTACATTTACTTTATAAAATCACTTTATATGGCATTTACTTTAAATATATAAGACTAAAAGAAAAATAAACATTTTACATTAAAATTCTATTATATAAACAACGTACATGATCGAAATATCACATATTTCATATAATTTGAACATTTTTCTTATCAATTATCAAAAACCATTTTGATGTAGTTTGAAAATTTATCAAATAAGAAATTTTAATTTGAATAATTGAAATTAATAATTATGTGAAATTATTAATATTAAATATAAACACTTTTATATTTTTTCAAATTTTTTAATTTATAAATATTTTATAAATTATACTTATGATATCCATAAAAAAAATTCATATCCAAATTTTAATCCATGCTGTAGAAATAAAAAAGTTATTTAATATTAATATATAGTATTACAGAATGTTTATTTATTAAATGTTTCATAAAAATTTAATAACTAATTATAATCACTCTATAATGAATTATGCTGGTACCCTTGTTTTGATGATTATAAAATCTTGTTTCTTATGATATCAAGGTGATTTATGTGTTTTGATATCATTTTTTATAATGTAAAAAATTCGGCTAAGTTTTGGAAATACCCACTATTAGAATCTACACACCGTTGAGGATGAGTAGCCGCTAAGAAAGACTCATCATCATAATGATAATTTGCATAAGAATGGGAAAGAACCACCATCAGATATGACTCATCATTAGAATGAGAATTTTTATAAGTGTTAGAAAGACCTATTTTCAGAAAGGATTCACCTCCGGACATGATTCACCATTGAAGAAGACCCACCATCAAGAAATCTAGAAAAGTGCTAAGATGAGTCACCATTGAGATGATCCACTATCGGACTATACCTACCATGAGGATGACTCACCATTAGTGATGAATCGCCTTTATAGTTTTCTAACCATTCATAAGAATCACCATCCCAATTTCTAGGAGATTTAAATTAATTGATTATAATATCTATATTATCAAATTTGATGCTTAGAATTATTTTAATGTCTATTCTTAAACTATTTTAGGGATGCATTAAAGTTTGTTTCATTCATCCAGTATGAGGAGAAGAGGATCCAGATGATTCTTCTTGCATGATTCTGATATATTGGGAAGTATACTGCCTCGTGCACACATATATACATTGAGATATACAAAATATATAGGTGAGATGGAATCATAGAGAAAGAACTAAAAAGAGTTATGTGAAGAGTGCCACTTGATAAGTGCCTTAAAAAAGAATACTTACCTACAATCAACTATAGAATATTGAATCATAATAAAAATCAAGTTCCTTTCTCACAATTAGAACAAAAAGTTCTTATGACACTCTATTTTTCTACATCTTTCTAAGAAATGGAACAAAATCCAATTCAAGATACATCTGAGGAGACTAAAGATTATGATCACATTATACTGGGAAAATTTCATGAACCATCCCATATACCCAAGTAATTAGATAACTGAACCAGTCCTGACATAGTCCTAAGGGCATTCCTAATCCTTGTGGGTTAGCGACTATCACTTGGAATCATGCAATATGAAAGTGGGAACAAATTTTCTATGAACAAAATGGAAGCAAGAGAAATAATTTAGTATGAATACATGAAAATCTCCATATGTAGAACTATACCAGAAGTCATAGAGGCATAAATATCCCAAGTGCAACCAAAAAGTACCAGAAAAGAGTATAACACCACAAGTCATAGCAAAGCATAACTCTTCAAGACCAAGGATTAAAAACTAGAACCGCCTCCATGTGTTGATTTACCCTTGTTCAAAACTGGAAGGAGATAATCTAAAAACACCCAAAGGCACAGGTAGGGTGTGAGGTAAAATCCCATTAGGGTCAAACCAAGTATTCCATAATGAGATGCCAATAATTAATTAACCAAATAAAGATTTCAATTTCAAATAAACACTTCTGGAATTTCAAAAGTATATTTAAAACAAATCATGATTTATATTTCAAATGATGTAAATGCTTTAACAGAATGGATTAATAAACATTTTATATAAAACAATTTATATAAATTCATAAGGCACGTGTAAAACAGTTTACAAGCAATGGTATATTTAACAAAACATTCACAATGAGAAATATGGTCATCTTCTAAAATGTATGATAGTTCTAAGCTATGGTATCCCCACACACTCGAATGTGAATCATGGAAATATGTGCATACACATGTCCCTCAAACACTAGTCAAAGTGGAATCATCACCATCCCATTCGGGATGTCACCTACTGCGCTAGGTTTTGTTTTATTACTAAAGCATCAAAAGAGTTCTATCCCAATACCCCACTAACTACCAGTCTTGCATGTACTCTAATAAAAATCAGTGATGGAAAATTTATTTTAAAATTGTTTAAAATAAAATTCAACCCATTATTCCTTTCCAAATATTCCAATTTCCATTTAAAACCCAGAACATGGGTTTTAATCAAAACATTACTTTTCCAAGATAAAACTATTGGGTTTATATCAAACCCATTTTAAAACCATTTTCTTTAATACCAATTTGAAATAAAATTCATCAAATCTATTTCACAATTCAAATTCCACAATTTAATTTCAACCATTTTCATCCAATTTCACAATACACCCTAATTCAATAGAATTGGGGGGGTTTTCTGATTTTATACCAAATCTAATTTCAAATCCCCAATTCAATGGAATTGGGTTTCTAATAAACTAATTGAAATAAATTTAATTTAAATCAATAAATTGAATCTAAATCAGTCAATTTAGGGTTAATCAAAATTCGTTATCATAATGGAACCACCAACCTCAGGATCATGGTATCATAAAACACGAAGCCTGAATCAAAAAACTCCAAAGAAGAATATTGTCAATGAATATATGAGAATAAAACCAATATTTAATATCCAAAATAGTAGGGTTTAAATCCTCCTATCCAACAGATATATAAAAAACCCTAGGGAAAATAGGAGATAGTGGTAGTAATATAAAAGGAATAGGAATATTACCAGGAAGATATCAAACATCATTCTCCTGGATTTAATTCACTTCTGAAGGGTGTATAGGTGTCAAAAACACCCTTTGGGATCCTCCAAGGAATAAGAAATCATATTTGGTTTGAATGGTCCCATTAGGCACTTAAAATGGAGGTTTTTTGGTTTAAAAAAATTCAAATTAAATATTACCCATATGCATGGTTAGTTGGGCAGAGACGCATGGTTAGAAAAACTGTGTGCCCTAACCATGTATCCCTTTTTTCAAAGGTTCATGGTTTCTACTTGGTGGGTACACAGTTTGTGAAACTTTATTCCAGCCAAGAAAACCCCCACTATTTTAGATTTCATGGTTTCCACTAAGAGGGTACATGGTTTGGGAAACCTTTGTTCCAACCATGCACATCCTAAAACCTGTCAAAATTTTCCAAAATTTCACATGAAACAATCCCAAATGAAAGACAACCAAAGCATGATCAAAATAGGGGTCTAAGAATACCTAAAAACAGTAACAAGATTTTAAAACCTCCACAACCTTGAACCTTTCTATACAAAAAAATCCTACAAATAAGATTTAATGTAAAAAATATGAGGCCACTGCTCCCTCATTAGTGTCTACCTCTCCCCCATATCATGAGAAAAAAACTATATTTCCATATCACATGAACCAAAGGTAACATCCTCCCATGAAGTACCTTGGTTTTAGAATCAAATTTCTTAACTTGATGTTCAGTCATGAATAAATCAATTTCAAACTCACTATCAACCCATCTCAAAACATGAGATGGATCCAATAGATACTTTCAGAGTTGGGATACATAAAATATATTATATATCAACATCAACTATAATGGAAGTTCTAAATAGTAAGCCACTTTCCCCACCTTCTCAAAAACCTCAAAAGGTCCCATAAAATGGGGATCAAGCTTCCTTTTCCTCCCAAGTTATCGATGACCCAAATGGGGTGAAACTCTCAAGAACACTGGGTCACCAATTGAAAACTCAAATGTTCTACAATGATGATCAGAAAAATATTTATACTAGATTTGTTCCGTCAACATTCTCTGATGAATCAATTGAATATTTTTTGTCTTCTCTTGAACTAAGCTTTGTCCAACCAAGGAAATTTCAACCATCTCTGACCAATACAACCGTGATTTACAAGACCAATCATAAAAGGCATCAAAAGGATCAATTCTCATCATGGAATGGAAACTGTTATTATAATTAAACTCAACCAGGCCTTTATATTCATCCCAAGATCCACCAGATTCAAGAACGTAGGCATAAAGCATGACCTCAAGAATCTATATAGCTCTTTCTATCTATCAATCTGACTACAGATGGTATATCATACTCAAACAAACTTCAAATCATAGTGCCTTGTGAAGACCTATCTAAAAATTATAATTGAACCAGGATCTCTATCTGAGACTGTTGAATATGGAACTCTATTCAAATGAATAATCCCTTTCACATAGAGATTACCCAACTCTTCAACATCGGTTGTAACATGAATGGGTATAAAGTGAGCAGATTTTTTTAGTCAATTGATCACAAACCATATCACGTTATTCATTATCTAGATATGGGGACACCTAACCACAAATTCCATAGATATCTCATCCAACTTCTAAGTAGTCACTATTTGTGGTTTAATAAAACCAGAAGTTTTCTCTTGCTCGGCCTTGACCTATTGGAATGTAAAATAATGAGAGAGAAATTCAAAAATGACTCATCTCATACCTGGACACTAGAATATACACTGTATTTCATAGAACATCTCTGTTATTCCTCGGTGTACCACCCACTATGAATTATTGAAATCCCCCTACATAGATTCCCTTACTTCTAATGGTACAAAAAAATTATTTTGATAACATAGAATCTGATTTGTGGAGAACAACTAATCATACATGGTATTCCCACCATAAAGCGAGTCTATAATGATACGAAACTCGTCATAAATATTTTTTTCCTAAAGAATCATCTTGAGAAGTGAATATTTCAACTGAACACTTTCCAAGTAAACCTTTGAACCTGATTCCTAGATTCCAATATGCAACTGTGTAAAAATATCCATCAAGTTCCACCCTTCTAAAGATTATTTTATAGCTTGGGTCGGAAGTTTCTTGCTCAAATCATTTGTAATGACAATACCTTTCCCTTATGTATATGATATGTCAAATTCAAAAGATTTCAGGAATTCCACCCAATGCCTCAGGAGGAGATTTAAATCTTTTTGAGATAAGATATAACTCAATATCTTGTGGTCAAAATATATGGTAAACCTTTCTCCAAAAGGTTAATGCCACCAAATATTAAGTGCATGCATCATATCTATGAGTTCAAGGTCCCAGGTTGGATAATTATTCTCATGTAGATAAACTTGATGAGATCTATAAGCAATGACATGATCACCTTGTATAAGAACACAACCAAAACCTAAACATGATGTATCATAAAAGACCATATAGCCTTTCCCGACCTCAGGGAGAGTCAACAGCAGCAAAGTAGTCAATATATGCTTCATATCAACAAAATAATTTTGACATTTTTCATCCAAATTAAAACTTACTCCATTCCAATTTATAGTATTCATCGGATAATACAACTTTGATAGGTCTTCAACGAATTAGAAATAACACCCATATAAACCCAATAAGCTCGAAATCTGGAAAAAATTTTATGGTTGTTCCTATGTCATAATAGATTTCACCTTTTTTGGATCAACTAAAATACAATGTTCTCACACAACGCATACCAATAACTTCATATCCTAAATCCATAAAAAATCTTGTCATAAGGTTGGTGATTTCTCAACAATTCCAAAGCTGATCTCAGATGATGTACATGATCCTCCTCAAACATAGAGTACACAAGGATGTCATTCACAAAGACTAACATGAAATTATCAAGGTAATAATGGAAAATAAATTTCATTAAAGAGATAAAAACTGTAAGAGAATTGGTTAAACCAAATGGAATTACAATATACTCATAATGGTCATACCTTCTCCAAAAGGTGGTTTTCTGAATGTTAGATTCTTTTATCCTTAACTGATAGTAAGTAGATCGAAGATCAATCTTTGAAAACCTCTTTTAACCTTTCAATTGATCAAACAAATAATCAATCCATGGAAATGGATATTTATTATTCATCATGACTCTATTGAGTTTTTGGTAATCAACATAAAGGTGAAGTGAACCATAAACCTTATTAGTAAATAGAACAAATGCTGCCCAAGGTGACATACTCGGGGGTATAAAACCTTTATCTAGAAGATCATCCAACTAAGCCCCCAAAATCTTTCATTTTAGCTAGTTCTATGTGGTAATAATTAAGAGACACTAGTTGAGTAGCATGCACTAAATCAATAGAAAACTCTACCTCCCTTACTAGTGACAACCTAGAGATGTTAGACAGAAAAACATTTGGAAACTCACCGACAACTGGAGGGAGATCACCAGTCAAATATTCTCTCCCCAAGTAAAAAGGTACATGAATATTAATTTTCCAAACTCAAGATAAGATGGTATGGATCTACTCAACCTTAGATCTCATTCTCCATGAAATATATGGCACACCCCATTGGGTGTCTAAAAGGACACTCATAAACAATAACAATCAATATGGGCATTATTTTAAATGATCCAATCCATCCCAAATTTTAAATCAAGAGATTTCATGTTGAGAAATAGAAAATAACAAGATATATCAATAGTTGATAAAGAAAAACCACAATAGAGAATACAGTGATCCTATTCTCTCTTCGTTCTGAGGGATGTAGTAATATCCATCACATAAGATAAAATATCCATGTAAAGATTTACCGTATTAAAAATATAGGTTGAAATAAACAAATGATATGAAACAATATAAAATAAATTATTCAATAATGAAAAATATATAGTGATGGTACCTCTCACAGTCATTGGACCTGTATATGCTTCCTATGAAGACTCTTCCACTGTTTAAAGAAGCTTCATTCTGGATGTTTGTGGTCGAAACCCCTTTGTTCATGTATCATATAATTTCACCATAGTTTTAACAGTTTTTGATGATCTCATACCACTACTTGGAGTGAAAAATACTTGAAATAACTTCTATAGGTGACCCGAGCATCTGTAGAAGCCACATATATTGGGTGCCTCAGTGCAAACCCACTTTGAATGCCTATACTCGCAACACTGGTAGAAAATCAAAGGGCATATTCTATTCACTGTAGTAGTTATAGAAAAAACTTGATGTCAAGACCTTCCATGAGAATCGTCATACATCTTATTCCCTTTAGTAGAATTCACACTACCACTGGGAGATAAAGAAACTACCTTAACCCTAATTTTTCAGCCAAGTCTATTTTGACCATCCGCACACTATCTTACACATCAGCATACGAAGGTAGATTTAACAATAAAATCTAAGAATGAATATCAGATCAAAGTCCCAAATCAAACTATCAAGTCTTAATTTTCTCATTTGATACTATCTCAAGTGAAAATTTAACTATCTCAGAAAAATGGTTTTCATACTTGGTCACGATCTTTTTAGCCTACTTGAGTTTGAAAAACTCGATAGCCTTTGGAAACACCATCAACTATAGATAGAACTAATCAGTGAAAATATATTTGAATTTTTTCCACTCTAATACCTCATGTTTCTTCACTATCACCATCATCTCTCACCATTTCGTACTCGGTCCCTCCAACATGAAGGTGGCACACTTTAAATTGATTTTATTGGGTGTCTCCAAGAACTAAAACAAATGCTCAATCTTGCTCAACCATTTATAAGCCTCTTGAGGATTATTTGGGCCTTTTAACACTGGTGTCTTTTGATGAAGGAATTCCAAATAACAATTACAAAAAAAATACATTTAAGGTTCCATAGTTGGATCTTGAAAGGGAACTTGTGGTGGTGCCTATCCTAGATCTTGTATAGTACACACAATCACCTCAACCAGACTTGGGTAATTGAGAGTATTTCCTCACTAAGGTTCATCAACATCTTCCTCATGGATCTAATTCTAACTTCTTCTCAGATCCATGAAGATATGCAACATCAACAGATAATAAATAAGACATTAGATTAACACTTAAACTGAGAAACAAGGGAAATTACTCCCATCGTATAATAACATAAGATTTGGATTTCATACTATCCAAATAAAAATAGAGAAAAATATTAGAATTAATATTCAATAAATCTTTCCCAAACCACCCCTAGTGACATAAGGCTCATTACAGTGATGGATGGCTAATTACTTAATCATAACTACCTCCTAAGTCCTGAAAAGATTACACAGTTTCATATTGACATCAATTAAAGAAGCTTAACCTGGAGATCTAATACCACTTTATCCAGCCAGGATACCATGGTAACCTGATAACCAATATAGTCCTGAAATAGCTTGAAGATAATTCCTAATCCCCATAGATTAGTGACTAGAACCTAGCATCATACAATATGAAAGTGGGAATGAATTTTCCACAAACAAAATAGAAGCAAGAGAAACAATTAAGTGTGCATACAAGAAAATATCTATAGGTAGAACTATACCATAAGAAAAATAGGCACAAACAGCTAAATTGAAACCACAAAGTACTAGAAAATAGGATAACACCCCAATTCCTAGTAGAAAAACTCTCCAAGCCCAAGGATCAATAACTAGAACCACCCTCATGTGGTGCTTTATAATTGATCAAACCTAAAAGAAGATAATCTGAAAACATCTGAAGGCATGGGTAAGGTGTGAGATAAAATCCCAATAGGGTCTCACCAAGGATTTCATAATGGAATGCCCACAATTAATTAACCAAACAAAGATTTCAATTTCAAATAAATAGATATGGAATTTCAAAAGTATATTTAAAAAAATCATGATTTATATTTCAAATGATGGAAATACTTTAAACAAATGTCTTAATAAACATTTAATATAAAATAGTTTATATAAATTCATAAGTCATGTGTAAAATATTTTATAATAAATTTCAAATATATCAAAACATTCACAATGAACAACATATTAATCTTCCAAAAGGTGTGATAGTTCCAAAGTATGAGATCCTCACACACTTGAAGGTGAATCATAGTAACATTTATATACACACATCCCTCATACATAGGTTAAATAGGACTCATCTCCATTACATTGGGGATGTGTCCTGATGCACTACGTTTTGTTTCAGTTGTAAATCATCAAAAAAATTTCTATCCCAATAACTCACTAACTACCCAGGCTTACATGATCTCTCATAATAATCAGTGATGGGTAATTTATTTTAAAACTATTTAAAATACAATTTATCTAATTCATCTATTCCAAATATGCCAATTTCCAGAAAAAAACCAAAACATGTGTTTTTAATCAAAACATGACTTTTCACAGATAAAACCATCGATTTTCTATCAAAATCATTTTTAATATTCTTTATCTAATACCAATTTGAAATCAATTTCATCAAATAAATTTAAAAATTAAAATTCCACCATTTAATTTCAACAATTTCAATCCAATTTCACAAGACACCCCAATTAAATAGAATTGGGAGTTTTCCCAATTTCATTATAAATCCAATTTCATGACAAAACCATTTTCATGCCAAATCCAATTTCAAATACCTAATTCAATGGAATTGGGTTTTTAATAAATTAATTGAATTCAGATTAATTTAAATCAAGAAGTTGAAATTAAATTAATCAATTTAGGGTTAATCAAAATTGGTTATCATAATAAAACCAACTACCATGGGATCACGAGATCAAAAAATTGAAATCCCTAATTAGGAAAATCTAATGAAGAACATCGAAAGTGAGGAACCAAGAATAAAACCTAAAATAAAGATACAAAACAATGGGGATTATATCCTCCCACAATACAGAGATATGTAAAACCCTAGGGAGAAAAGAGAAGAGGGATGGAGAAAGAGAATGGAAATATGAATATTACTCAGAAGAGATTTAATTTCATTATCCTAGATTCCATTAACTTATATATGGGTGTAGAGAGGATAAAAACACCTATTGGAAACCTCTAAGGAAGAATAAATCATATTACAGTTAAATGATCCCATCAGGAACTTAAAAAAACGTTTTAGAATTTTAAAAATAACTTTTGGATTAAAAATTTCTCACACACACGGTTATCTGGGTAGGGTCGTGTGGATAGAAAAATGGTTCACCCTAATCATGCGACCATTTTTTCTTAGGAGTATAGTTTCTACTATGTGGGAACACAGTTATTCAAACCTTGTTCTATCCATGAAAACCCCCACTATTTTGGGTTTTCATGGTTTCCACTGAGAGGGTTTCTGATTTGGGAAAACTATGTGCCAACCATGAATAGTTTAAAAATATTCAAAATATTCCTAAATTTTACCTAAAACAACCCCAAAAGAAACCAAACCAAATAATGATCAAAATAGGTGTTTAGGAATACCTAAAATAGTAATATTATGTTATAGAAACACTACCTTCTCCATATCTTTCCTTTCTCTTTCTTCTTGTTACCTTAACATTTTAAGTAGTGTGTGATTTACCCTATTTATTAAACAAACACTAACTCATGTGATATAACTGGAAGATAATCGATATCTTCTTAACTCTAAATTTACTTTTGTTTACCCATGGTGTTTTGGAAGAGGTCCCTACATGGATTGTGTTTTTTTATTCACATGGGTGTGGTGGAAGAGGTCATGTGTGACCTGGATAGCTGGTTAGTTGTTTTGTATACCTGATCTAGGTTTTAGAAAAATGTTTTTTTTATATAATATTCTTGGAAACAGGTTATTTCCAAGTGGATAGGATTAGGTCTCAAATTGAGGATGAAACTCCTGTATTTATTTCACTATGTGTTTTGTTTTGTTTCATTTCTAAGCGTTAAATAGAATTTTATTTAAACTATAAATTAAACCACTAATTTGATAGTTAATATTAATTAGTGATTATATAAGGTTTTAATTAATTAAATTGATTTTAAAAATTAAATTAATTTCCTTATATTGTTTTAACTCATACTTAATCACTCTTTGAGAAACTTTTTAAAGCATTAAAACTTATATCAATCTGTTGTTTTGATTAACTCAGTTGTTTTAATTATTTCAGGGATTTTATTTAAACCTATTTTATAAGAAATTCGTATTGGGTACTCAATACACCCCCTATTGAGATACTCACTCCGAACAACAAACTTATTGATAAAAATTTTATAAATTAAATATATCTCTCAAAATATTTTATATCATAATTTATAATTAATTTATAAATTATATAATTTAATTCATAATTGAAAATTTAGTGAAATATAATTTTTGGTATATCTTATTTTATGGGATAACCCATCCCATAAAGCATGATTTGGAGAAAAACTGATACCATTGTTTAAGATTATCATTCCATATATTTTGATTTATAATTCAAAGTTATAAATCATATTTTATGATTTCCACGTATCATAATCTATGGATTAGCCTTTATCATGTTTTATAATTGGATTGATAAATAATCTTTAGTCACCAAAAATTTTTATTTTACAATATATGTTATATTATATGATAGACAATAAGATATGTTTTTGGGTAAATAAAGAGTTCATATCATCATTTTTGTACCATATGATAATCCATATCATATGCTATGATGTTATTAATACCAAAGGATTTAAGTTCTATTGACTATTATGATATTTCATATCATATCAAGAAACATTACCATAGCTTATGATGTCAGATATCATAATACAGGGAAGATTTAAACTTAAATATCATTTATTATGATATCCCATATTCCAATAACAACCAAAATAAAAAATCTATATCATTTTTTATGTTATCAAAATTACACATAAAATGATATAAAATTTATTCATTTTCAAACATGATTTTGAGAATCAAGGATAATAGAAAGGCTCTAATATGACTAGATGGTTTATAAGGATCAAATAAAACTTATTCAACACAATGGATGTTATTAGAAACCACAAATCCTAAGATCACCATGGTATGAACAAACTAAAATCATGAATAAATAAAATAAATAACTTGTGAATTACACCAAAGATGGATTATATTTTTATCTTTGAATAGTTATTGATTAAAATCACAAGGAATATCAAACAGACTCTTCACTCGGTGGTTTATTACAAATCAACTAAATCACCAAATTCTTGGGTGGGATCATCCTTTAGATCATGGTATGATAATATATTTCAGAATCTAAGGTAGGAAGAGGAATATAGCTTGATATAATTGATAGGAGGATTAGGAAGGCTCAAAATAATTCAATCTTGATGGCACTATCCTCCTTATATAACTATCAGGGACAATCCATCAGTGATCATGCATTTAATCATACATTACTAAACTTATAAAGAAATGGAAATGGTCCCAACTCCTTGTAACCTTTAGCCATCAACTCTCCAATGTGTGTCATATTATAAAATGTTTAATCAATAATAGTTTATGAGAAGATCACAAAAATGATAACACGTAACATTCGGCTACCTCATCAATCACTAAATCATGGTAATCCTAAGATATGATCAAATTTGTTATTATATTTTTATATCATACACTATTACTAGCCTAAATAGAGGTAATATTATATCTTCATATCATAATGAATGATAAACCCAGTGACATAAAACATGCCTTTCTAAACAAGTATGTCATATCATATGGCAATCCTAAATTATGTGACATGCCCATATCATAATATAATATATAGTATAAAACACATCATTTCTTCTTATGGATTAATGGAATATCTTCATCACTAAGATATTAGTAGGTATAAATGAATTACCAACTCAAAAAAAACAAATCATCCACCCTTACCATATAATAAGTTATTAATAAATAATCTATTTTAAGCACTACCATTATTAGAATGAGTTATATGATTCCAAATTGTTGAAACAATTAAAACAAAATAAAATTAATACTTACTCCAAGGTCATATAAATATTTTCTTATCTTTAAACACACAAAATTTTCAATGAATAAAAAAGCTACCAGGGTCCTGTAATTTTGGAGTAATTTTCTTTTAGAATATATCTATGGACTCCTCAGTGAGGGAAACCATATAAAAATATTAATCTTTTCTAATTTGTGATACATTTAAGTACTTTTTCATAGGATGGTATTTTAGATAAGGATTAAATTAAATGAATTATCTTGTGAATATTCTTAAATATTATAATGATTTTCTATAAGTAATGTTCATTTTTTAATCAGCCTTTGGGGGTAGGTTATGGGTAGGTAAATGTTTTTATTTCATTATAATTAACCTTATGCTACCCCTATGCTATTTTACTCTCCTTTTTATTTTTCCATTTGAGTTACCATTCTTTTCAAGATTTTTTGGGCCAAAAAAATTCATATTCACATTAATAATTTTTTTCCACAGTATTCCAAACATAATTTTTTTTTTTTTACTTTTTTGGTTCATTGTAGATTTTTTTTTTCAACCAGCAATTTTTTATCCTTATCATATTCATGATTATTCATCCGACTCCTAGTTATTAAAAACATGATTCTCTCCTTAGGATTCATCATAGTAATACTATGAAACTTTATTTTTTCTATTTTATTGATTTTATATGGAAAATGACTTAGTTATAACTCTAAATTATGAATTTTGGATTAATTGGTTTGGTTTAATTAATCAATTTTACCATCCATTTTTTACATGATTTTTTAAATCATTTCTTCAAAATTTTCCATGGAATTAAAATAAATTTCCTATTAAATGTATTAAGTTCTTGGTTTATTTGAGAATCTAGGTGGTATATATGGTCAAAAAGTACCTTGATATTTCTATGATAGACTGAGATTATTCATATACCCAAATTTTTAATTTTTGAAAAAGGAATCGAAATTATATTATAAATTTCCACCAAAACTAGCATAATGCATATTTTCAAATGGTTTTAATTTCATGTTAAAATTATTATAGAATGTAAAAATATTCCTAAAATACATAATAAAGGAATTACTCCCTATGAGTCTATATTTGACTTTGAACATGAATTTGATTATTATTTTGTGTCATTAATGCATATAATTGATTAAAAATTGATTCTAGTTATGAATTTGTGTTCTAATAAACTACTACCTCATTCTTAGAACCTCTTATCCTACTGCTAAATTTTTAATTAGAATTTAAATAAAGGGTGTTTAGATTTATTTGATTTAATTCTCAGTTTTATCCATATAATTTCCACCATGAGATTGATCTAATAATTTTTGACAAGATGATGTTAAACCATTATAGAAAGATTCCATAATAAAATGTAAAGGTGACTAGTGATGAGGGAACTCTTCTTGTGTAAATACAATTATTTGGTTCTTGTAACTTTTGAATAATCAATTGGGATAAAATTTCAAGATAAATTAATTATAAATTTAATCCCAAGTATCAAAAAAATTTCATCAAGCTATAAAAATTAATTATTATTATTATTTTTTCCGATGTACAAAAAATAACTAATTCTCTGTTCATCCTTAGAAAACCCTTGTAAGGGTAATTATTTTAAATTATTATAAAATGCTATAATAAATATAAGGTAATATTCACTAATCATAGAATAAAAGAAATATTTGACTATTTTAACTCATATTTTATAGCTCTGTGGGATAACCTAATACATGATTGATTTATAGAAATTAAATTTTGATGAAATTCTTTAATTCTTAGCCTCACATGATAATTTTTTATCATATTTTGAAATCAAGGTGGTTAAATTTTTTAAAAATAATTTTTAAATATATTTCATAAATATTACATGGAATTTTTTTATCAATTTTTTATCAACTCTTATAACACTAGAATGATGCTCAAGATCAAGAATTAAAGGATTAAGTTCAATATTAGGGCTCCTAGTATTCATGTAATTATAGTAAAACATATAAAAATTTAAAACCAAACAAACAAAAATAATATAATTAAAAAATATATCAAAAATAAATCTAAAAAAGTAATCAAGGATCAAGAAAACATACCATGACTTCCCTGATTACAATGCCAAATGTTTACATGATTTAGTCTTCATGACTCATATAAATATATTTTTTACTAATACATTGTGCAATAATTATAGAGTTTAAGGTTCAAACCATAGAGAATGTGACATGTTATTTTTATTTTTTTTATTGAAATTTCAAATAAAACTAAAAAAATGAACTATGTAGATTGCTTGTTTCATGAACCATGACCACAGGAACCCCACTTATGATAGAAATGATAGCAACTGTAAACCCAAATCCTGCCTCAAATAGACCATAAGTTGGTGACTGTCACCAAGGGTATAAAACACACATAAAAGGGTAAAATTTCCCTTAAAAATCTCATAAAAAAATTAAAAAAAATGATAAACTCCATAACATAATGTAAAATAAACCCCAATCCCAAAAGGCATGTAATTTCATATATAAACATAAAAAATGAAAAAAACCATATCTTATGGAAGAAACTCCAACTCCCATAACTCCACATCACAAGTAAGTAATTTTAAGCCCAATCACCAACACTCTCTTGAAAATATATAAAAATATGATATATCATATAGGGGTGATCATATAAATATACTCAATATGATCCTTATCATATAGTATCATAAAATGTGGAAAATGAATTTTCACGCCTCAGTGAATAAATAGTGAAACTAACTCACCTAACTTAGTGAACTACCACCCAACCTCACCAAGTCTCACTCGCCAAATCTGCACACAAGTATAATAATATAATATCAAGAGAATATAATAGTAAAGTTTCATTATACCATCTTTCTCACTGAATAGGCCACCCTAATGTGCTAATAAAAAGAATCCTATAATTTTCATCACATTTATATCTACACCACATCTATAACCACACACCACAACCAAAACCATACATCACAAACACATCCACATTTCACCAAATAACCAAATCATAGCCTCATCATCATATTACCACCACAACGATGTGTATTATAACCTTAGTCCATCACATCATATACAACATCTAAAAAAGATAGTAAAAAAAGGGAGGTGGTAAACTATTTTTATCACCTATATCCTAAATTTTGGGGGTAAACTTATAACTCTTTTCCTTTCATAGGTTTTTATCAAGTTACTTGACTTGGATGGTGGTGCATATGAAATAACATAAACCGTAATGAATATATATTAGCACACAATCCCAACATATGGTCAAACTTTTTAACACAACATGCCTACTTTCTCATCCCATAATTACACTATCTACGCCACAATAATAACATTCTTTTCAAATTATAATCATACTACTAACCAACCACACATGATCATGAAATAACCACACAAAATGTTTCCTATTTCATAACCCATTACCAATTCCACATTATCCATTTACCAACCACTTTATATCCATGATTCCATTTTTATTCACAACCACTTTTTATTTACATAATCATTACCTAATTATATATATATATGTATGTCTATATATATGTATATTTATATATATGTATATTTATATTAATTAAGACATATTATTTAAATACCAATTCATTGAATATTTCCATCACATCATTATTTAACCACAACCCATTCCCATTATTCATTTTGTGTCATAATTTCATCATTAATTTTTATCTCCTAGAATATAGCACCCAAGACAAAAAATAAAAATTACCACCTCTTCCTCTACTACATAATTCCAAAAATAGTAAGTATGTCACCACTAACACAACAACCATTTCAAAAAAAACTTTAACATGAAAAAAATTACTCTATATCTAAAACAAAAATCTTATTTTCTCATCTATTATTTGTTGGTCATAATCAAAAAAATAATTCCATGTTTTTTACTCCTTTATCTTATTAAAATATAACTTTTTTAACTAACTTCAACATGATTCAACACATCAATTACAACATAATTCACTATAGCATTTTCTTCATGAAAACAACTAGAAATATCAATTAATACTAGGAAAATTAAATAAATTATGCTCTATTACACTATTCCCTCTATTTTATTCTCATATGGTTTATTATCTTCATTAGAATAATTTCAACTATTTACCTAAATAAAAAAATTATGATAATTCCAAATTTAACTCAAATGAAAGAAGAAAAAATTAGAATCCCCTAACTCAATTAATGATTCAAACAATGAAGAAGAAAAACTAAGGAAAACTACGATCAAATACCAAAGAACTTACAATAATCCACTTATAAAACCTAAAATAAATCAAGTCTCCTTTATCCATTTAAACACACCCTATTAAAACCAATTGACCCCTACTACTATAACCTTCATTGAAGAAAAGAATAAGAAAGAATAGGAAAAGAGGAGATAAAGAGTACCTCATATCATAAAGTATTGATTAGTCACTTAAAGTGAAGGGATTTAGATTCACCAGGGATATAAAAGACTACTAAAGTTGCATCTCAAGGTCATATAGGTCTTGAGAAATATAAATAAAATTAAAATAATTCAATAAGATACTCAAATTTATAGTTAAAATTTGAGTGAATAAAACCATGATATGATAGCCTTAATTGTGGTGTAATATAGGTCAATCAACTAAATATATAAAAAACACAACACGGTCTCCAATAGTAAATGAACATTCAAAGTTCATGGTAACAAATAAGATCACAATGAAAAACTTTTTATCACATAGAAATGATTGAACCATTGGAAATCATGGTGTGAACCTCGACTTCACTTCAATATTCATAACTGAATCCCATATTCAATCAAATATTCCCAAACAACATCATGGTACAACCAAAATAATCATTAAAGAACACACCAAATAGTGGAAGCCTGAAAAATCATAGACTTAATTTTTATGGTGATTATAAACTAGTCATGTTACAATGTTGAATACCACGATGAAACATCTCACCCACAAACTCTAGAGGAACATGAAAATCATGACCCATGAATCATAATGCAATGAAACCAATCATGAAGAAATATTACATATCAAAAAGTATAAAAAAATTATTATCCAACTCTTTGGGGGAAATCATGGTATAATATAAGGATTTCCTAGTATGATTTAACTATAAGATAATAATTTCTTTAAAACTCCACCTTCCCTTAAAAATTCACCACTAAAATCATCCTTAAAAATCTCCAACACCCAAAAACTAAAAAATATAGGATCAAAAGAATTACATGACTCAAAATTTGATACTTCAAAAATGATTCTCGTCTTTGAGAATAAAAAAACTACTATAGAAAAACAATGATCCACACATTCTATGAGTACCTATTAAATAGTAATCTCACCACCACTGAAGAACAATTATATTATAAAGAGAGAGGGAAAATTAAATCATATGAATTTTATAAAAAACTAATTATCATAATAAAATAATGTTCAAAAAAATTGATAAAATGATCATGAAACTATGACTAATGTTCCCAGATACACTCTTCTAAGACACCATGTCGCAATAATACATGAACTAAAGGAATGGAACTCCCATGAAACACATTTTATTGATAATCTTTAATTTCCACATGTCTCTATGAAGACATTACATCCTCTTGAACATTTAACTCTCCTTAATCAATTACATGGGATTCATTCAGATGATATTTTTGGATCTATAATATATAGAAGATTAATTTGATCTATCTATGGGGGAAAGATATATAAAATGTCACTTTAGAAACATTCTCAAACACTTAAAAAATCTAATGAACTAAGAAGAAAGCTTATATTCTTAATCTATCCTTCACTACCCATGATCTAAATAAACCTTTATAAACATACAGTCACTAACCTTAAACGCAAAAGTTTTCCTCCTCTGATCATCGTACAGAATTCAAATAGTCTTGAATAGATTTTATCCACTCAGAAATCACCTGTAAATTCTTTATTGTTCTCTATAAAATATTTAGTATAAGAATCACTTACTCTTTAACTTCAGTCCATAACATTAGATATCTGAATGTTTTTCTATTATATTTCTTGAATGGATCCATACCAATAGATGAGTGATATTTTTTTTACCCCAAAATCTCTAAAATCAAGAACACATGCATGTAACTTATTCTCTATCATTTGGATCATACACTTCATCTGACTGCCTTATTATAGATTAAATTTGTGTTAACTATTAACTAAGATCTAATAACATGTTCTAGACTCTTTCACACCCAATAAGTAAAATGAAAATCAGGATTAGACATGATCATCCTCATCGAACCATGAAGTCTAACTACCTTATCCATATACATCCGGGAAAAACCATCCATTACACTCAATTCACTTATCATCATGAAATGAGTTAACTTTATAGAAAAACATAGAATAACCAAGATATCATCATGAATTCCCTAAGTTTATGGAAAACTGGTCATGAAACTCGTTGAAATTTCCTCCCATTTCTACTAAGTGGCATCTAGTAGTTGGAGAAAATAAATAGGAACATGATGATCATTTATCATCCTTTGAAAAATGATACATTGAGACACAAATTTATCCATAAACATTTTAATATAAAACCACAAAAAATAACTTTTCAAATAATGATACATCATGGATATATGAGGATACACTAATAGAGGTGATCTATGAAGATTTTAAAGAACTGTCATTAACATCACCAACAAAATGAAGATCGTACCCTGGAACAACCCTCAATGGCCTCTATCCTCTGAACACCCTTAGGAGAATCTCCATATAGAAGATGATCTATCCACATGTACACCTTAGAGTCTTCCAACTAAGACCCATCTACATACTATATAAATAAATAATGTACTTTTATCTAGTATAATAAAACTCCACTATTTACTTCCACCATATTCAAATGAAAAGTGAAAGTTATCAAATTGTCCACCACTTATCTTAATTATCTTGAAAAAAATTACCATGTGGATTTATAATCTATGAATTAGTAATAAAATTCTATTTTACCTGAGTATAGGATATCTTAGAGTCATTATATTATAATAAATTCATACACCTTCATTAAAAAATATTCAGATCACACTAAAAAAAGATATATCTGAAGTTTTTACATTCAGTAAAGACCATAGATTGATTAACCATGTGATGATGATTTCATAGATTCAAAAAAAACACCTCCACTAAAAGTATGATATCATGGGTAGAATATTTATGTACATGGGGTCGTAACTATCATGACCCATAGATCACAACCCTCTATTGAATCAAAACACAACCCAGACAAAGATGAGAATCATCATAAAATATCTGAAACATTACTCCCTCATCTAGTATAATAATAATAAGAGAACTAATCAGCTTCTCCTTAATGAACTCAAATGTTTCCTAAAACTAATATATCCATATGACTTCCTGATCCTTCTTTGTCAAAGTTTTCAAAGGAGATGAAATTAAATAGAAATCTAACATGAACCTCATTTAATATCCTAGAAAACTTATGAAATCGTGACCCTATGTAACATTCTTAGGAGTCACCTAAGAAACAATTGTCTCAATCACTAAAGTATTAACTACCACACCATGATAAAATATATATTAATATGGAAATGTATCTCTCACTTCAATAATTTTCACTTACATAGCTTCCCATATAGAGGATTTCATCAAACTACTACCATAACAAACCTCAAATTATCAACATGGTCCTCCTCTAATCTCTAATATATGATAATGTTATCAATTAACACTACCATAAAATGATATAAGAAATCATTAAACATTTATTACATCAATACAATGAAAAAATTTGGGGAATTTATTACATTTAATGGAATAACCAAAAAATAAAAGTTTCCATAACAACACCTAAAGGTAGTGTTTAGGATATCTTCCTCCATCACCCTCATCTGATGATACCTTAACAACAAATCCATATTTGAAAACTAGAAATCACCCTTCAACATATTGAATAAATCAAAAAAACTTATTATGGGATAGCAGTTCTTCACCATCACTTAATTAAAATGATGATAATCAATACATAGCCTCAAAATGATATCTTCCTTCTTTGAGAAAAACATAAAGTCACCCTAAGGCAACACACTAGTCAGGATAAAACTCTTTTTAATGGATCATAAATCTAAGTCTACAACTCCTATAACTTTGAATTCTTTATCATATAAAGAGACAAGATAAAATAAGAGACATTAAATTGAAAATTTATACCAAAGTTGATTTCATGTATAGGGTGTGGTATCACAGCCTAACCACTCCCTTCAATATTTTAGGTAAAATAGAGAAGAAATTACAAGTGAAATTTGGTGAGTCTCAACCGATTATCCATAAAAAATTGATTGAGCATAATGGAATGAAAAGGTGAAACTATTTCCAAAAAAATAAATTAAAATATGGAAGAAATGATAGAATAATCAGGAAAAAAATGTGTTGAGGTTTCAATTTAATGGGAGTATTTTTTAAAAACTATTATTTATTATTCAAGTAATTTATGAAATATTTTTACCATGTGGATTCAATTAAAACATTATTTCCTAGTCCAATAATATGTATTTGTGTATTTAAACACTAATCCCTTGGTCTGCTGATTGAATTTCCAAATCCACATCAGGATCATCACTCCTTAAACAGTGGAAAAGGGATCACCCAATGGTCATGGTTTCACTCATTGTAACTCCTTTAGTTTCCCCAGTTATTTCATTCTTGGTCCGATATTACACAACTTGTGTAATGGAATAATTTTTCGTTAAAATAATTATAAATTAAAAAATTATAATAATAGAAAAACACTTCAAAATTTCAATTACAAAACATCCATAATCTTATTACAACTATAATATAATAAATTAACCTTTTATGACCATGTTCATGGCGTGGGGGTTGAGTAGAAACTCAACCCCTACCATGGATATGAGAGAAAAGAAGGTATAAAGGGAAATTACACTAAAATATAAATAAAAACAGAAAGAAAACTCAAATTTTAGATTTAGGGGAGATTGAATGATAGATAAAAAACACCTCCCAATTGGATATCCAACCTGAAACTAGGAGTCTTTCCTATTTATTTATAGAAAACTAAATTACATGGTGTGTACCCAAAAGTACATGTTATTTACCTGGTTCAACCCCATGTTGCTTCGGTTTCTTCATAGATAGGTGGATTATTGTGTTTCCCTTTGATTTAAACACTTTGGCGGTCAGTTGGTGGTATATATGGCATGTTTCCCCACCACACATTGTGTGTATAGTCTAAATCAGCCAGGTTTTTCTTCTAGAAGGGCATACATAATGTACGAATAGTGATTACACGACGTGTTGTCTCTGGTTAGATACATAGGCATGTACTCAAGCTAAATGAACCATGTCTAGGAAATGGTAAATAGTGTGTTTTTATAAATTACACACTTTGTATATATAATTTTTTATTCCAGTTAATCCCGATTTGTGACTTTGTATGGAATCTTATAAAAAATCACCCATAACTCTAAAATAAATAATTTTATTTGCAAAACAATGTGTATTTAGTGAAAACATGTTTTTTAAAACTTAATAAAATGTATGGAAAGGTATGAAAAAACTAGATTCATAAAACTCCCCCACACTTAGTCATTTTCTTTCCCTCAATCAAAAATTTCAACATCTAATCAACATAATCCACACTCTAAAAAAATAAGTATTCAATTAATTATACTTATAAATATTATATCCATATCAAAGGATTTTAAAAGGCACAAAACAAATTTCAATTTCAATGATATTTTAATCATGCCTCATATATAATTCAATTAAATATTTTCATCTTATTTTATTCACATTTTTTAACTTTTCATAAATACACATTACACTTAATGATTTTCCTTACTAGAAAATGACATATTCATCACTCAATATCATTTAATAAGAATTATGATCAATCTCGAGTATATGTACTCTATCCATTGGCATGAAAATATTCACATTCTTCACTTAGAAATCAAATCAAAAGAATCATAAATTCTTTTAATAAGTTTAAAATTTTTTGGAGGCTAAGGGTAGGTAGGTAAAGATGTTAAAACAATCTTAGAGGCTTCAAAAATGTGGATGAATTTGTAAACAACAAAGCATGATATTTAATAGAAAATCTCAATAAAAACTAATCCCCATAAAGATCTATCATAGGTCACCATCACCATGATATTCCCTTGACAACATTGGTTCAAAAACCATCAATAATTATAATGAATAAATTTGGTCTTATTTGTCATAATTTTTTTAATGGAGGGGCCACGAGGAATATAATGAATAGTTATTTTGGAACCCTTCTGTCCAAATGAAAAAAAAGGTCACTCTCTCCCACACTTAATTTCATGGTCACTCGCCAAAATATACCCTCAATAGACAAACTCTATTATTAAATCTAAAATGAATAATCATAAAATATTATCAAAGAATTTGGGTAGAAAGGATAAATATACTTGTAATCTTACTTCCTATCAAGGTAGTTCATGGTTTCTATGGCTTTCATAGAAGTCAGACATAGGGTAGGTCTCAAGATCAAAGGGGATGAAAATATCAATCAAATCCCTCAATAATTTTAATGTTATTCAAAATTTTCATGTTTTGAAAATAAAAACTCACAAGTTCTAGTAGTCATGCATATCCCAAGAATCTCTCAAGAAATAGTGTATAAGAAATATTATGAAAAAGACTTCAAAATACCTCTTGGTAATGAGGATAAAAATGTGTTAATAAGATCATGTCATCAATAAAAATAATAAGTCTAACTAATGAAAATGTCCAAGAAATTTAATCAAAAATCAAACTATGTCATCAATCATTTTAAAACACTCTAAAATTAAAATAAGCTTGTAAATTTAAAAATTACCATCTATGTATTTATTATTTATAACTATAATTCATCAAAAAATCCACATTTTAAAATATTTCATCTATTAATTATGTATCCAAGATTAGTTTAAGGTAAAAGACCAGTATAGTCAAGAGACTCTCCCCCACACTTAATATCACACATGGTCCTCCATGTGCAAAACTAATAAAGAGAAGAGTGGGTGGGAGAAGATAATGAGGCCAGGGGAGGGATAGAAATGAAAAAAGTAATTTAATGAAAAGGAATGGAAATAAACACTAAAATAATAATCCCCTTGTGGTGATCTTGAAAATGTAGAAATAATTTGAAACGAGAATCCCATGTCAGGCCAGAGTACCTGTGACTATCGATAAAATGGAAAAGTAATTTTTCATGCATAAAAATAATCACATCATAAGAATATCACAAAAGATATATATATAATAAAATAATTTTTAATAAACTATCATTATGTTGCCTCAAAAGAGGCATTGTTTGAAATAGAGTAGGGGTAGTGGCAGTAGAAGTTGTAGGCACTGGGACCTCACTCTATGTGGTGGGATTGATGGGTATACCTCTATCCATAGTAGAAGAAGTAGTGTTTCGACTAGAAATAGATAATATCATAGAATATGTGGATAGAGATGTAAATAGAGGCAATGATGTTGAAGGCTGAATATTTGATCGAGGAGTAGGTTCTTGTGGGAGAGAAATGCTCAAGTGTTGGATAATAAGTCACAACATTCCATCTATCCAGTCAAGTCACTGGTCTATGAAGTATAGGCGGTTATCTATGATGTCCTAGAAGTGGTCCAAGGTGTCCAAGTGGAGGGAGATGGGTAGATCAGCTAAGGGTGCAGGTGGATATGGGGTTGTGGATGGTCTAGAAGAAGAATAAATGGTAGAAGAGGAATGAATAGGGTAAGAAGTGGGGAGGGGTGGGAAAGAAAATCCATTGGTGGATGGAGTGGTACCAGATTAGTGGCACCATTAAAGGAGGGGTCTTCTCTCATTGCAGGTATGGTTGGGGTTTCCTGTACAAACACAAAGGTGTCTCCCCACCTCTCGACCATCCTTGTGTGAATAAGAATTAATAAATACATCTACTGAGGGTAACCTAAGTGATCATTAGGGATATGTGGCTCAAAGTCCCCATATAGTGTGCCAATTAGGTGTTATATAATCCTCTATTTAGTTTTCCCTGACTGAAAATGATCATGGAATGGAAGTAATAGGTTGTGAAATATGGGAAGTTAGGGTAATAATGCCAAAAAATGTATGTAAGGAGCTCTATGTCATGTCCGTACATGACACCCATCTCCTCATAGTGGGTGGAAATTAAGGTGTGTAAGCAACAGTGGATGAAAAGGAGGGTATGGGAAATGATGAGGGTGATTTTTTGTGAAGTTGGGGAATACTTGTGGTTAGGATCAGCAAGCTTTCACCACACAAAAATGAGGTCAAAGAACTTAGGGTGGGTGAGGGAAAAAATTGGGGTGGGGTGGCAGATGGGGGTAGAAACATCACCCTCATCCGAAATCCACCATGGTGAGGTAAAAATGGTGTCCTCCCATCCAAAATCTGACTGGAGTCACTATATTGCTTGGATTCGCTTGGTAGGTGGGCTCGTAGAACTCTAAACTAGAAATTAACTACAAAAATAAATCTTTGAATGTAGGAATATTTACCTATAATTTTTTGATCAGATGTTTGTTCCTTAGGATCTCTCCCAGCTCCTCCCAAGTGCCCAGATGCTAAGTAATAGTAATATACATGAATCATCCACTCATCTAGATCATCTGGTGTGAAACTAATTACAGTAAATTTACTATAGGATGGCACTCATTGAAGATCAAAAGGGGGTGAAGCTGGGGTCGGGCTACTACTAGCACCGATTGTGGAGGATCATCGACCGCTGATGTAGAAGGTATAACTATCGAGGATGCGGGTGGATCAGTTGTTTTCGTAGATGGATATGAGGTGTTGGTAGTTGTGGGTGGTGGTGTGGTAGTAGTGGGATACACTATATTGGACCCCTCAGTAGTTGTAGTGGAAAGAGAAGACGAAGGCAGTGGTGAGAGCATTACCAAGGCCAACAATTGAGACACCAGGGGATTTATCGTTGAAGGAACTATTGTTGTTTTAATCTAGATCTGATGGGGTGAAGAGAACTCCCCATCATTAGTGAGCATAGGCTACTTCCCACTAGATCTGTTTCCATCTTCTGCAATCTAAAAAGGAAATAAAAGTAGAAAAAAATGAAAATAAAATAAAAAAGAAAGAAAAATAGTGAGAAATAATGAAAATAAAAGTACACGATGTGTGGATATAAGGTACACATCATATAGTATGATTGGGTTTCCAACCCATGTAGTTTGAATACACACACTGAATGGTCATGTGTATGAGAAAAATGAGTACATGGTGTGTGTAAAACATATACACCATGTGTGAATACAAGACTACCAACTAGTGTATAAGCATAGACATAGCCACTTCCATGAAGAGGTAGAAAACAAATTAAATGGAATGTATAAGGCACACATGTTGTGTGTGAAAACATGGAATCCAACCTATGTATTTTCCTAGACATGGACAACCCTTCAGTGAGATAGTAAATGGAGTGTGTTGAACACACACTCCTTTTGTGGATATATGGGTTAGTGACAGTGTGGTTGTGTAGAAATAGGTTCATTCTTAAGTGGGGATTAGTCTTATGTACATGTAATGTGTCGAATTCACACACCATGTGTTATTGGATTAAGAAGGTTGTGTGTGGTTGTGTAAAAATTGTACATGGTGTGTGTTCTTTAGGCATGTCCATGTACTGTGGGTTTGGCCAAATGCCTACCCAATTCACAGATCACCCTAAATGCTTGTAAAATAATGAAATAGGGGGAAAGGATCAACATAACAGGACCAAGGATAAAAATGAATATGAAATCCAAGCGTGAATCAAAGAAAATCAACGTATTTAGAGGTGGGAAGGGGAGCGGTGTATAGGTGAAGAAACAGGGAGGGGGTCATGCGATGCAGGGTGTGCCCGGTTAGGGTTCCCCAGATTTTATAACTAACTCACACAGTATGTGTAGTGTAATACATTACATGTAAGTTTTTTATTTGTTATTATAAAAATATATATATTAATTATTATTTAAAACTAAAAAAACTAAATATTTACATGAAAAATAAACTTATACATGTAATGCATCATAGAAATACACACTGTGTTTTCTAAAATTCCAAAAAGAGAACTACAACCTTCTGTCTAGTTCTTGAGGCATGATTTGAAATGGTGACTGAGCGGATCCAAATGCAATCCCTCAACCACTAGAGTAAAAATTTTAGTACTGAAATTTTTATTATTTTTTAATATTTAAAGTATATCTATAGTACTACATGGTGAAAAGATAGACATGTGGTTTTTGTTTTTAATTATTGAATATTGGGATGATGTACGGAGATTATCTGAGTTCGAAAAGTGGTCTTTTAAACTACGGGTTATGACTCTTCCAATCAACCCACATCACCATCATCTGATTTCATATTTTTTTTAAAAAATTAAATTATAATAAATACATTACACACATGAAGTTTATCAGAATACACATTGTGTGGTATTATTTTAGAGAAAAGGTATGGAACTGAACTGGATAGTGAACTCGGATCTTTTGGATCTGTGGGCTATGACCCTTTTATCCAATTCAGCCCCAACATCGATTTTATTTTATTTTTAAATGGTTTTTTTAATTTCAGAACAATTCACATGACGTTTAATTAAAATAAGAGATCAAAAAGAATGAATTCTGTACCAAATTCAGATGCGGAGCAATTCGAATTAGAAATGGATCGGATATACTCTTTAGACCTTTCCATCAGTATAAGCTTCATTTCTATTTATTAACTAAATTAATATTTATTTATACAAAATATTCTATTATAATATACACTATTAATAAAAGTACACACCATGTAAGTAAGTACACATGGTTTGTAACATCATTTTATTCTAAATTCTACTTTGGATGAGAGAAATCATGGTACATGGCATGTGGAAGAGAATTTCATGTCATGTATTTATTTAAAACAGAAAATAAAGGGATAGGAGAGAGAATATTAGCTGGGTTACCTCATAATAAGAGCCTTTTTTAGGTCCTTGGCTTGACCTGAGTTAAACTTCTTACCCATAATCTAAAGGAATATGTGGTTTTCACTGCATGAATTTCCACATATGTATGGAACCCTCATCATTTAAACATTTTTCTTAACCTTCAGGTGGTTTGGTGGAGGCTTTTAGTATCACTGCTCTGTGGCTAGTAGATTTTAAAGGTGGTCTTATGAATTGTTCTGATCTCATACATCCTCCACCATTTGAGGTTCCTAAATTTTTATGCTGAAAACCTGAAAATAATCATAGGCATCCATCAAGAGTAGTTAAATTATAAATTCAGGATTTGAAAAATGAAGGCTTGATCAAATTTAGTATTAAAATGATATGACATGTCCCCATATTCAATATTTGTGTTTTGAAAATCATTTTCAAAAATTATTAGTGAATTGCAAGTGGATACCACATCATAGAATGCCTCCTAAGTTGAAATAGGATTAGAACACCTAGTATCAAACTCAATCTAAGTATCCATATTGTAGATTATCTTTGAAAGTTATTCTACCATGGTACCAAGTCATATTAACCTTTAATTTTTGTCCAACTGACTTATGGTAAAGGATTCCATCATTGATATTAGTGTTTTAGTTTTATTCATATATAGTTCTGGAAAAGAATAATATATGGGTGGGTTAAAGTATGTACATGGGTATTCCTTGTATTGAAACACACCATCCATGTATGGATAATAATCTTCTAGATAATCATACAATAGTGTTGGATCATTCAGTTAAAAATCCTCTTCAGGTGGGTCATACCAAACACTAGTAAAATAATAATCCACAAGGATGTGGGGTTAAGGGTCCCAAGAAAAGAATCAAGAAAATAAAAAGAAAAAATAAAAATTCTAAGTAAACCAACCTTAAATGAGACTCGCACTACTTCGTTCCATTGTCCCAAGAAATAGATCCAAAATTTGACCGCTCAAGCCATATGGTGTAGAAAATTGAAAGTATCTTTACCTTATATACTAACTAACTAGGTAGCTAGAGTCAGTCGGGGTTGATCCCATAGGTAAAATGGAGAAGTAATTATAAGTTAAATTTGGTGGGTCTTAGTCGATTATCCAGACAAAAACCATTGAAGGGAATGGAATGAAAAGGTGAAACTATTTTTGAAAATTAAATTAAAACATGAAAGAATGGACATAACAATCAGGAAACAAATGTTTCAGGGTTTAAATTTAATTATAGTATTTTTCAAAAATAATTATTTAGTATTGAAGTTATTTATAAAATAATTTTACCATGGTGATTCAATTATAACATTGTTTCTTGGATTGATAATAGGTATTTGAGTATTTGAACACCAATTCCATATGTCGGTGATTGAATTTTCAAGTCCGCATTAGGATCATCACCTCTTAAATAGTGGCTATGGGCTCGCCCAATGGTCATGGGTTCACTCATTGTAACTCCTTTATTTTCCCAATTTGTGTCATTCTTGGTCTGATATGACACAACTGGGGTAACCTAAGAATTTTTTATGAAAATAATTATAAATTAAACAATCATGATAATAGAAAATACTTCATAATTTCAATTACACAACACCCATAATATTATAATAACCTTGACATAATATAATTAACCTCTTATGACCATGGTCACAGTGTGCTAGTTGGGAAGAAACTGAACCCCAAGCATGGATATGAGAGTAAAGAAGGAATAAAAGGAAATAACACTAAAAAAATTAAAGGAGAAAGAAAATCAAATTTTGGATTCGGGGGAGATCAAAAAATAGAGCAGAAACACCTCCCCCTTAGATGTCCAACCAGGAACTCAGAGCCCTGCCTCTCTATTTATAGAGAATTAAACTGCACATCATGTACCCAAAATTACAAGTTGTGTACTTGGTTCAACACACCTTTACTTTGGTTTCTCCACTGGTAGGTGGACTACCATGCCTTCATTTTATTTTAATGAGTCAACGGTCAGTTGGTGGGGTACACGGAACATTTCACTACCTCAAAGGTCATGTAAATTCTGAATTAGCTATGATTTTCTTCTGGAACGGCATACACAACATGTGCATAGTGAGTACATGTCTTGTTGTCTCTGTTCAGCTACATAGATGTGTACTTGGGCTGACCAAACCATGTCTGGGAAAAGGTACACATTGTTTTTTTATAAAGTACACACCATATATATCTAACTTTTTATTCTTATCACTCCTAATTTGTGACATGGGCTATAATCTCTTGAAAATTGACCTATAACACTGAAATAAAATATTTTATCCACAAATAAACATATATCTGGTGAAACCATATTTTTTAAAACACAATAAAATGTATGGAAACATACGCACAAATCTGGAACACCAGAACCTCTTCAAAAAAAACTTTATAAAACTCATCAATTAACTTCTATTATTTTACTTATATGGATTCCACTGAACCCTATAAAAATATATTTTTTATAAATACCCAAAAAAGTAAGTTTTAGTGGTAAATTCTATTGATATTAGCATTAACCTTGATAGGTGTGAAGAAAAAAGAGGCTCTTAATGTTGATGATCCATACAATGGTTCTACTCACTAAAATCCCCAACATGATAACCTTATACATTAAATAAAGTAACTCTCCTTGTAACATCTTGGCCTGAACAACCACCCAAATAGTGATAAACGGGTCGGGTGCCATTGACCTTAGGCACACCTCCCTGAACTCCAAAGGCTTGCAACTAGTAGCGAGGGTGTAAAGAGGTATGGAGGGGAGGTTATACCCTGTCAGAGGAAGATAAGGAACTAGTACAAGCATAATAATATAACATATAGAAAAAAATTACTCAGTAGACTCGAACCAAACCCGTAGAGTGGAAGCATATTCAATATCAATAAATAGTAGAAGCAATATAGAAACAATTACAGTAGAAAGAAAATAGAACACCATGTTAATCACCACTTGTAACTACCACTGAAATAAAAAAAGGAATGTATTTATAGTAGTTCATATATGTAAATACATAAAGGGAGCTCGTGGATAACCATTGTAGCTACATAATAATAATAATAATAATACAAGAATGAGAGCTAAAAATATTAAAACTCCATCTAGGAATGACTTCAAGGTCCGTACCAATCTCTATACCAAACAATACTATGATCCATATCATGAGGTTGATCTTTTACATGTACATAAATCCATAAAGTCTACACACATACCAAAGGGCCCATGTAGGTTGTGAGATATATCTCAATAGAATAACACCCAATGGTGTATATCTAGTATATGTGTTTAATAAAACATGCATCTCTAAGTAAAGTAAACAGTACGATGTAATAATAAACACAATCTCCACTGGTGCTCAGCAGCCACCAGGGAGTGTCACCTACTTCGTCCAATGTCAGAATCTCAATAGTAAAGAGAGTCCTTGACCTCTAGCCCAAGGTACCCCTTTAGTCACAAATTCCTAGGGAACCCTTAGGTTCCACCTCATTCATATAACCTAGAACCATGTGCCTCTTGACACCACGTGTCTCAAAGTACCGACATCCCATAGGCATGTACAAATAATAGTAACCTGGTCCCATGGACCCCTTCTTGAAAGCTCATGCCCTTGGCAAGACAACCAAAGGAATAGTGATGCCTATCCTCAAATAATAACCATAGTGATATTTATGTCTATCCTCAAATAAATATCTAAGTTCACAGCCTCAATAACGGTGAGATCAACCCCCAACCCGATAGCCTCACCACTATCCCCTGAAGGCTCCTCACCTTACATGTAGCTTCCTATGGAAAGCACCCCCAAACCGATAATACCTAAACTGGAACTATCAGGGGCCTCTACCCACATGATCGGTCAAAACCACCTCATCACAGAGTCTACCTATGTCCACATGACTCAAATCGGCACTTTGGCCATCACGGGTGATTAGAAATCACCAAAAAGAACCCAATCCACACCATCTTTGACACCTTGTGTCCCTACAACCATGTCTCTTAAATATGATGGTCATTCCATACAAGTATCTTGGTCCATGCCCAACCGGATACTCACACTACCTCAAATTGACATCCACGATGCACAATCTTATGGTCAAACCACCCAATTAAATTCATTCCATTCCCAACCTTTGATCAACATCACTCAAGAAAATTCGGGCCTTGTGCAACACAACCCCAAGGGTTCCAACACATGCAATTCAGCAATTACATATATACATTGAATTTAAACAACACATTATAATCAAGAAATTCAATTTAGAAGATTCAATTTCACACTTTAATAATCATCATAATATGACATGGAGGTCTTGAATGCCTCTAAATTGTTTAATCAAGCTTAAAAAATTTAGAAATATCCATATAAATCAAGAAAATTCATATAAAACCATTTTAACACCCCTGTCCAAGATAACCTGATGAGAAATGGCCTCTCAACTGTCCTTGCTCAAGCATAATAGGTAATGGAATACCCAATGGAATCACACAAGGTTTAACAATCAAATTAAAATTCAATAATAGGGTTCCACTCAAAAACCCACCATTGTGCTAAAAGCTGTAACCCTCAAATGTCCATGAAAACACTAAACATGGTATGCACCACCTATCCCATACTCATACGATGTTCCTCGTCCAGTATCAGCCTCTAATTCAGTCTAGAATGGGGTAGATCTTCAAAATTATCAAAAAACTCTCAACCCTCGATAACTTGGTCAATAGGATAAATCTGGAATAATGGATCAAGGGGAATTAAGGGCTTATCAATTGGGTTTCAATGGATGTGACGGTGTTCGAATTGGAGTTCAGACGGACAATCGGAAGATAAAATGAGTCCTGGCACTTCTTGTTTATGAAACCGGATGAACCCCTCCGCCCTCTACCTCAAAACGAGGCTACTTTCTGATTTAATGAAAAAAAATGGTGTGTACTTAAGACTACACACCATGTAGATTCTTTTAATGTTCATTTGGCGGCTGAATATCCCAAGGTCTTTCCGACTGGAATACATGGCGTGTACATGGTAAAACCTATCACCCTTTCCAACAAGCCCACACCATGTATGGTTGTTACACGACCAAGACATACATGAACTGTACTCAGAGTACATGGTGTGTAACCCAAAAATTCCAATACTTGCCCAGTTTTCTCCTGTTTTCTCATAAAAAACCTAAAAACAAAAAAAAGAGACTCATACCTCAAAGTAAGAATCTGGTTATTACAAACTTCCCCCTTAAATCAATTCGTCCCCGAATTTCTCTTCCAAGGGTGGTGAAGAAAACACTCCAAAATAACTCTTTCCCAAATCTCAAATCAAATAAAGGTCTAAAGACATATTTTTGGACCCATGGTTCTCCCATGATGCTTCATCACCCCTGCACCTCATCAGGTCCTCTCATGTCGCTTCTGACACCCAATCACATCCCGCACTATATTGGTGCCCTCCATGAGCCCATGTCACTAATGGAACACGAGGTCTCACATCCTTTGGATTCTCAAAAAAACTTGGTGCCCTACACCTCAATCACAACTGCATCCTCAATGCCTTGATACCCAAGGAACCTCAAGTAACCCACATCCCATGGATACCCCGATGCCCAAGACACCTCAAAGCACACATCCTACGATGCTCCTGATACTAATCATATTATACATAAATATATATAATCATGCACCCAAAATGGTTCCCACCCACTAACAGACATCAAGTCAGTCCAAAAACATTATTTTCACCTCATGCACTTAAAATAGACAATACTCAACAGACCGTGCCAAAAAAAGTAAAAAAAATATGGCCACGCCTGTGGCATACCTATAACCATTGTTGGATCACCAATTTTCTCAGCCCTAGAAACACCACAGTGTGCACTTGGCCTAACACACAACTAACTTAAGCCTATCCTCCTGACGGTGTTGCACCAGTCACCGACCAATGAACCCTCATCTGGGTCCTACTGTCTCTTCCACATCATCTGCGTGCAGCTAAGCCTTGGCTACTCTCACTTGGTACCGATCCTGAATCGTCCTATAAAGCATGTGCCTACCTCATTCCTTGTCTGTCATATGTCTAAGAAGGATACCTGTAGAACCTCTCTAGATGCTCGACCTATCCACATGACCAACACTCCTTTGAAGGCCTATCACACAAATTTCAAACATGCCCTGGATGTCCACACTGAAATAAAACCACTACTGACCTGCCATGAGTTGGTCTAGCTGAGTCTTTGGCCTAACCTCCCTACTATAAATCATCCCAACCTCATTTTCTACCATATGAACCATCACCTAAAGTCACTGCCCTGCCCAATTAAGACTTATCTGTCAGGTTACCTCATCTATGAGATCCTGATTAACTACCTCTGAGAACGAGGCCAGCCTAAATATGTTTACCTACACCCATATGGTGTGTCGTAATCCATCTTAATAGAAACTCACCCTTGAGGTGTCATCGCTTACCATAACTAGTGAAAAGTGAGACAACTTAGTGAAAGTAGTTGTATAGTCTATGACGGACATGTCACCCTGCTAAAGGCTAAAGAACTCCCAATCTCTCTCTACCCTCAACATCTTTAGGAAAAAGTGCTCAAATAATATTTCCTCAAAGTCTTTCCAAGACAGTCCCTCATGTCTACGATCCTAAACATGAACATCCCACCAGTGCTTCACCGGTCCTCTCAACATGTATTCCACCAGATTGACCCTCTTCCTTAGAGGTGTCTCAAGATTCTTGAAGATCATATGTATGCTCTCTGTCCAGTTCTCAGCCACATGTGGACCACCCTCACCATGAAAAATCAGTGGATGTTGCGATTGGAACTCCTGGGTAAGGTAATCCATAGAAGGATATATTCCATACATGCATCTATTGATCCCCTACAAAACACATACCATAATAGATTGGAGCTTCTCGTTGAGCCATGGACCAAATGATGCCAAACCTGGATGCTTCTCTACCTACACTATATGCTTAACTTGATCCTATCCCTAAGCCTACACCTGAAAATCATTATTTTCCTACCCCTCTGGGATCTGAACCTAATCATGCTCTTGTGGCACTATACCATCACCATCCAAATGTTCCATCAAGCCATCTAGAAGAAACCTGTTGAGTACCATAAATGGTCAGACAACCCACATATATAATAATATATATATAACACAGATAGGGAAAGTAGTAAAGAGGCAACACATAACAACTATCCTTACTCTCCCCCATCGCAACCATGACCCGCAGCATCCTGGTCTCATGTCCTCCTTACCCACCCTTAAAAGAGCTAAGTATCAAAAGTACTTTGGGCCATGACCATCCTGAAAACCATCATTTCCTCAAACCAATGACCTAGTCTCCCAATCCTAGTGATCAAAATCACCTCAGTCATAGTACCAGCTTGCTCCTTTAAGATCCAGGCTTAAATCCCATGGTACATGCAATTCTAAAAATATATAAATAATGAAATATCACATTGTATAAAATAATAAATTCTATCACATCATGTCATTTTATATTATTCACGTGGTATTATCACTTTATAAGGCATACATGCATATATGAAATTGAAATACCCTAAAAATGTTCCTATCAAAAGTCAAATAACCACACCTTTCCTTACCGTTCCAAGGTCCAATTCTCCCTTACCATACTAGGTCAATGGTCACATATCACAAACAATGATCATCACAAACCAAGTGATACACCAAGGTGGAAATCATATAAACTATAATCTAAGCAAAATAAAAACAAAATTCACACCAAAGGTAACTTAATCCATCCCTCGTACATGGGGATGCAGGCACCCAAGAACGAGTTTGAAATCTAGTTCTGAAAAAAAAACCCTATCTACAGTATACCATAATCCAAAATAGTAATACCAAGTAAAGAGGAAAAGAAATTGGATTTGATGCCACTTTGTAACATCCTGACATGAACAACCACCCGAATAGTGCTAAATGGGTCGGGTGTCACTGACCTTAGGCACACCTCCCCAAACGCCAAAGGCTGGTGACTAGTATTTAGGGTGTAAATAGGTATAGTGGGGAGGATATACCCTCTCAGAGGAAGATAAGGCACTAGTCTGAGCATAGTAATATAACATGCAATGGAAAATAAATGAATCGGCAGACTTAAACCAAACCCGTAGAGTGGAAGCATAATCAATATCAATAAATAGTGAAATCAATATAGAAAAACAACAATAGAAAGTTAACAGAAAAACATGCTAATCACCACTTGTAACTACCACTAAAACAAACAAGACATGCATCCACAGAAGGTCATACATTTTAATGCAAAAAAGGGAGCCCATGGATAACCACTTTAGCTACATAATAATAATAATCATGCTAAAACAAGAATTAGATCTAAAAAAAGTAAAACTTTAGGTAGGCATGACCTCAAGGTCTATACCAATCTCCATTCCAAACAGTACTATGATCCATCTCCTAAGGTTGATCCTTTACCTGTTCGTAAAGACATAAATTCTACACGCATCCTAAAGGGCCTATGTAGGTTATAATAAAAATCTCAATAGGATACCAACCAATGGTTTGAACCTAGTATATGTGTTTAAGTAGACATGCATATCTAAGTAAATTAAATAGTAGAATGCAATAATAAACACAATATTCACCTGTTCTCAGCAGCCACTAGGGAGTGTAACCTGCTACGGAAAATCCCGGAATCTTAGTAGCAAATAGATTCCTTGGCCCCTGGCCCAAGGTATCCCTATAGTCACAAAGTAATAGTGAACCCTCAGGTTCCAACTCAATTATATAACTCAAAACCATGTGTCTCCTAACACAGCGTGTCTCAAAGTACCAATTTCCCAAAGTCATGCCCAAATAATAGTAACCTAGTCCCATGGGCCCCTACTTGAAAGCTCATACCCTTAGAATTACAACTAGAAGAATAGAGATGTATGTCCTCAAATAATAATTGGATGAATAGCGATGTATGTCCTAAAATAAATATTCAGCCCCACAGCCTCAATCAAAGAGAGCCTTATCCCCCAACCCGATAGCCTCGATACTATCCACCTAAGGCTCATCACCTTCCATGTGGATTCCTATGGTAAGCACCCCCAAACTGATAATACCTAAAATGCAACTATTGGGGGCCTATACTCACATGAGCAGTCAAAACCACCTCATCATAGAGTCTACCTGTGTGCACATGAATCAAATCGGTGCTTTGGCCATCACGGGTGAGTGTAAATCACCAAAAATAACCCAAGACACACTATCTATGACACCTTGTGTCCCCTACAATCATGTCGCTCAAATCCGATGGCCATTCCATCCATGTATCCCTGTCCATTCCCAACCAGACAGTCACACTACCTCAAACTAACGTCCATGACTCCCAATCCCATGTTCAAACCACCCAATATAATCCAGTTCATGCCAAACCTATGATCAACATCACTCAATAAACTTTATTCCATGCCCAATATAACCCAAGGGTTCTAGTACATAAAATTTAGCAATTACATATATACATACAATTTAAACAACTCATTATAATCAAGAAATTCAATCTAGAAGATTGAATTGCACACTTTAAAAATCATCATAATATGAAATGGAGATATTGAATGCCTCTAAATAGATTAATCAAGCTTAAAAAATTTATAAATATCGATATAAATCATGTTAATTCATTTAAAACCATTTTACCACCCCCATCCAATATAACATGATGAGAAATGGCCTCTCACCCAGCCAAACTCAATCATAATAGGTGAGGGAATAACCAAAGGAATCCCATAAGGTTTAACAATAAAATTAAAATTAAATAATAGGGTTCCACTCAAAAACCCATCATTGGGATAAAATTCCCAACCCCTAAATGTCCATGAAAACACAAAACAAGGTATGTACCACCTATCTCGTACTGATATGATGTTCATTATCTGGTATCGGCCTCTAATTCGGTCTAGAATGGGGTAGATCTATAAAACAATCCAAAACTTTCAAACCTTGATAACTTATTCAAGAGGTGAAATCAGGAATAATGTCTCAAGAGGAAACAAGTACTTACCAATTAGGTTCCAATGGATCTGACGGCATTTGAATCGGAGTTCGGATGGACAATTGGGAGAAAAAATAAGTCTCGGTGCTACTTATTTGTGAACTCGGATGAACCCCTCTGCCCTCTACCTCAAAATGAGGCTACTACCTAAATTAAAGAAAAAAATAAATACACAGCATGTACTTGGGATTACACGCCATTTAGGTACTTTTATTGTTCATTTGGTAGACAAATTTTCCTAGGTCATGCCAACTTCACTACACGTCATGTATTATGCAGTGTATAGTGTGTACATGTTAAAACCTCTCACCCTTTCTAACAACCCCACATGCTATGTATTTCTGTTACACGACCAAGAAATGCACATCGTGTACTCAAAGTATAGGGATTGTAATGCAAAAAAAATCCAGTACTTGACCAGTTTTATCCTATTTTCTCAAAAACAACCTGAAAATGAAAAAAAATAGTCCCATACCTTAAAGGAAGAATCGGGTTCTTACACTCCTCTAGAAGTAATTGATAATAGTTTTCACTGAATATAGAAAATATTTTTTAAGGATTAAATTGTATAGTTATAACCTTAGTAATAAAATTTCTCTCAATAATTTATGTTTATCATCATAAACTCAATACCCCATTACACCTCAAATAAACTAAATTTTCACCCAACTACTGTAGTCAACTCCAAAGTAACTATAATTCTCTCCTTGATTCCAAAAGATCAGGCCAATATAGGTGAAAAAATAAGTGAGAATCTTCTAAATTAAACAAAGAATAAGAAAAGGTATTTAATAAACAAATGTTACTTCAAAAAAATTCATTATACCTGATTCTGGAAACTCTATCATATGCATTAGACCATAACACACTCCTCTACCTCACTATTGCCTAAAATCCTTGGTTCCTAGTAATGTGAGACAAAATATCCATTTTTTGTCTAACTTTCATTATATTTTAACCCCATAATTAATCTAAAACATAGTTAAATAATTCAAATTTTTTTCTTTGGTGAAATATGGAAATAAATGACAAATGGATTTAAACCTGATTTTTAAGTGTTCTTATTAATAATTGGATTTAATGGAAAATATATATATTGATTCGGAGAATTATAATTTAATTTTTTAATGGATGTTAATTCTATTATTAATTTCTTTAATTCATTTTGATATAAATCTGAAATATTCTGGTATTTAAATTTTTCTTCACCATGTACTGGTCAAAGATATAAAAAATGGTAAAGTCCTCAAGTGACCATACCCATCAACTTACCATGGAAGATGAATGGTTATTGCGAACATGTGGATACAAAAATAAATTGACCTATCATGCTGAAAATTTTGTAAGGGACTAGATCAAATTCATGTTGATTCATAAAATTAACCACATATTCACATTAAATTGACCCTAAGAGAAAACATAGATCGACTGCATGTTCAATTCAATGTAAGTGGGGATTGATTGAAAACAATTCAAGCTACTAAAAGGTTGAAGTTGTTACAAGTTAACACTTGACTAACCACACTAAAATTTTTAAAATGTGTCCAATACTCCATAATAAGAAAACCAATATGCCACAAATTACTAAAGTGTCCACAAATGAATATCAACCAACAGTGACTATCAAGTGACCACATAGATGATATTACCCCTGGATCGATTGAATATTCAATCCAAGAAATTGTGATTGTCCTTGATGTGGTTAATCTATGACTTATCCAAAATTCTAATAGTGGGGTTAAATTTAGAAATTTCAAAAATAAAAAAATTTGACCTAAAATAAAATTAAACCCCATTCTCATTAGTCTTCTCAAATTTGGAATAATCTTTCAAGAACCTATGTGGTAATCATATGATTTGGTGATCATGGGAGGGTTTCAATCACAACATGGAAGATTTGAGATACCCAATTGCTTAAATCATGACCCTCAAACTGTACACATGTTAGAAATCAGAGAATAAGTGGTTGGGAACACAATTTGAGTAAATTTCCAAAGTTTCAAGAATCACTGAAAGATGAAGATGAAATCATATTGCTCATAATGGATAGGTATCTATCAAATCGTTCAATGGAATCCTGGCCATATCTATAAGAAAAATATTATTAATTTAAATAAGAAGATTTTCATTGATTGAGTTAAGGTTTTATACTTATTTAATTTCTACTTTTCTTTAATTCTATATTAATGGTACACTAATCCATTAGTGTCTGTGGTGAGGAGATTTTTCTTTCCCATATTGATTAATTATTATCATTAATACTTTATCTCTTCTATATTATTCTCACTAAAAGTGTTTGATTTCTTTAATAGTAGGAGATTTCCCATAATCATTCCATTTTAATTATTCTTCCCTCATTCTTAGTTTTTTGCACACAGAGAGCTAAGACTGCTTCACTACTTATGATAGTTAGCATTGGGGTTGATCGAAAATTTATTATATTTTTCTAATCAATAGGATCTAAGGTGACCCAAGCTAAACATATAATTATATTATATCGTTTCTAGAATAAATAAATTAAAACTCACAAATCATCTCATTATATTAATAATGTAATGATTAGTGTCTTTGAGTACTAACAACATAGGAAACTTATTCTACAACACTTGTGAATATTCTTACATAATTGAGACATACTAGAATTCATTTTATACTTCTCATAAGTTATAATAATCTTCATAATCTGAGGAATGGAAAAATAATAAATGGGTGATATCAAATGATTATTAAGTGAAAAATTATCATCATGTCATCAAGGATTAGATTATAAGCATAAGATAAAACATGAGTAGGGGAGGAATAAATTATTAAAAGAGCATAGAACCATAAACTTTTTCCATGATTCATGATATAATAACATGTAATAAGAGACATATACCTTTGAAAAAGAGTGTGGAATCATGAGATTGAAAAAATAAGAAATAGAAAATAATAATAGTCATATGGAATGGAAATGTAAAATTACCTTGAGACATATCATAATAAAGAACTTTGGAATAAACATAGGCATAGGGTGCCCTAATATTGTGAGAATACCTGAGAAGTCTCACACTTTATTTTTTTTCCATATCCAATAAGGACAAGCCTTTATATTTTTTGCCTATCGATGATGGATTTCCCTATAATTTGGGATAATATACAAGAAGGCTCACACTAAATTATCTCATGAGATAGAATATCTTGACCAATGCATTGAATGGTGATATAGGACCCCACCCATAATTAAGAATACATATGTGTTCATTAAGATATAAATCATTTCAACGTATCATGAAAACACATGGGAATAAATTGGGTTTCATTAATCACATCATTAACAAGCCATAGAAAGAAAAATGGGTTTCACAACATTTCCAAATGGTATCACCAAAATTGACCTCAATAATATAAATAATTGATACCTAAAGCTCAGTCACTCCAAAAGGGTATTTCATTAAGGAAATTTAGAGGGTGATTCATGAAAAATAATGTCTATGTAAACAAATAATTTTAAGATAAAGAGAGAAACTGACAGTTAAACCATAAAAGTGTTTTTAGAAACATTTTTAATATTACTATTAAATAAGTAGTTACGAATCACATTCAAAAATAATTTTCAAAAAGGTGAAGTGAAAAATTTAACAAAATTTTTCTTTATAGAATATTTAATAATATATACTTAAATGAAATAATTATTATAAAAAAGGAAAGTGGATTGGAAGATAAAACATTTTATTATTGAAGGATGGAAATCCTTTTTAATATGTTGAAATACCTTTATCGAAAACCAACAACATAAAAATAGTAATAAAACATATTTTTAAAATATTAGAAATAAAATATGAATTTTTCCTAATATAAAACATAATTTTGTTTCAATATAAAAAGTATAACATTTTTGGGAAAGGGAAATATAGACAATGAGGGTAAACCATTGTTAATGTGGATGGGAATTATTATCAATAATGATATACATTTGAGAAATAAATTCATCAACATAAATATTTTAATTGAAAATTTAACCTTACCAAGAGAGATGAGGCATTATATTATCATCATATAATAGATGAAATCCATAATATAAAAACATGGTAAAAAGAAATCGTTATGGCTCGAGAAAAGAAGTTGAGTCAAGAAAACTCTTACGATATCAGAAACTTCCAAATAAAACCCCATTGAAGGGTATAATTTAAAATTAAATATATAATACCTTTAATAATGATATTATAATTATAAAAAAAATATATTAAATGGGTACTAGATATATTATATAAAGGAAAACATGTCGTATAATAAGAAATACGTCTCAATGGGTGAAAATTGATACAGAAGCCCTTAACTTAGGTCCTGATTCATTATATCTATGCACCTAACATCCAGGAAATCAAATTAAGTACAATAAAAACTTTATTCATAATTTTTTTAATCTATATTTCATTTACTAACGTAAATTTATTTATCGTTTTTTATTTATTTTTTAAATAGTTTTCTATAAAGGTTCTTACTTGAGGTGGTTTGATTAATTTCTCTAAAAATATATATGTATATTGATAATGGTCAAAAGTGTTGTAGAATATATTCAGAATATTCATAATTTTATAGTATTGTATATTTTATTATTCCATTAGAACAAAATTTATACAGTTTCATATGTTTTCCTAAAATAGACTCAAATTTAGTTCCTTGATATGTTTATTTTAGGCGGTTAAGTTTACTATAGTTGTTTATTGTTAATATCACTTATAGAATGTCCAATATTATATCTATATAATTTTAATATTTTCCTAAATATAATATATATTCAATATAGTCATTCTTATAATCATACATGAATGGTGGTGATGACAAATGAAATTCATTGTTTGTGGTGGCGGTAGTCCACACGTACACACGATTAGCGTTTCCATTTCTCAACGAATGGGATGAAATGAAGGTATATGATAAATTATCATTAATTAATGATAATAATGTTTTAAATAATATATTTATAAATTAAATATATATTTTATATGATCTATGTAAATAGTTCATGAAAAATAGAACTCGTCCTTCAGGGAGGTGAAAGTCTGCTCAAATGCATGATAACGTCTTCATTTTTCAAATTGTTTTGAAGGATGGTATAAAATTTATATTCCATTAGTATAATAAAATTTCAGTATATTAGAAAAAAAATATTTTATCATACTTAAATTAATAGGTAATATTTAATGGGGTATAATTGTAAGAAAACAAAGAGAGTTCAATTGAGAACATTACCTCTCCTTTTGGATGTTCTCCCATGGGAAACACCTTAAGGATCCTTAGCCTAGTATTTTGGAAAGACTAAGTATTATAGGAAATGGGGATAGGTTTTAGGAGATACTAGGTTATAGTTTTTTTAGATATAAGAATTTTTAATTGGTGGATAAATATATTGGAAGTGGTCCCTTTTATAAGTGAAGAAAATGGCACTTTTGTAAATAACCATTACATCCCAATGATTCCATGACACTATTCAAGGGTCAATGACTCCAAAAGTAGTCCATAATTGAGTGTATATGGGTTTTGGTATATAAATTCTACACCATTCATTTTAACACGTGTTTTAAACATTTTTTGAGTCTTTTACCATTATATTTTTACACTTTACTATTTGGGTTTTTACCTTAGTAAATAGTTTTTTTTTCAAAGTAATTTATGTTTTACTAAAAATATAAGATAACCCCTCTTAAAAAAATTATTCTGAACCTAAATTTATCCTTTATTTAATCCAATTAAATTTTTATAAATTTTAATATTAACTTTTAAATTAAAACATATAATATATAGAGAAATAGTTTTTTTAGAAAATTGATGTTTTAAACATTAAGTGTTCTAAATATTATATTAAAATAATTTCTAATTATATGAGTGATAATATATTTATATACATATGTAAAAATCATATCATATTATTTATATAAAATATATCATTTTAATTTATTACAAAAAAATTACACAATATTAATAAAATAATTCTTTTAAAATAACTCTTTCACTATTATCAAGGTTAGTAGATTTAATCTTAGAAATCATGATTTTATGCATAAAAATTAAATTGAACTTACTAAATAATATGAAAAATTTTATCTAAAATATGAAATACATTCTTTCAGGTTTAATTTCTTCTAGTGATGGAAACTAGTTTTTAACGTAGGAAAATAAAATAGTTTTTAGAGTAAAATGATTATTAAATTTTCAAAATGATAAAAATGGGTTTTATAAATATAAATTTGAATTTTAAAAAGATTTTTTTTAATTTATAAATATATATAATTTATATAAAAATGTTTAAAAAAAACTAAGTCATTTTTTGTATTATAATATTGTCATAAAAGTGACAGTTTTAGTAAAATAGGTATTTTTATCTATTTACTTAAAAATAAATTATGTTAGAAAAGTAAATAAATATAAGATAATATTTTTATTATAAATCCAAAAATTAAATTAATTTAGTAAAATATAATTTCTAAACTTTAAGTTTTAAATAAAATCATAAAAATATAATGAAAACTATTTTCATTAAAAAATATCTTTTTAAAATAATAACTATTCTTATCCTTAGTTCATATCCATTACTATTTAGATTGGTGTAATATTACTCATATCAATAGTTTATATAATATATTAATTTTATTTAAATAAAGTGCATAAAATCCAATTTTAGAAAAAGATGCATTTTTTAAGAATAAAATGATCTCATTATTTTTATCAATGCACTAGTAAATAAACTTTATTTTTATTTAAAAATAAAAATAAAAAATTAGTAAAATTAATATGATAAATAAATGATTACATTAACTATCACATGTTTATATCATCCTAGTTTATATTTTTATATCCCCTCAATATCTATTCATAAGATCTAAGCATAAGGGAAAATTTGGGGGTAGTCGCTGGTGGCGATTCAGCAAGCATAGATCTTGAAGAAATATCCACAAGTTATAACATCTCTAACATATAATTTCTCTCATACCATAATTGATATATTTAAGATTTGGATTGGTTTAGGTTGAACCCTAGTGATGCTACTTCATTTCTAAGCTTATACAAATTAGCTTCATAAAAAATACTTCTACTAGAATATGTAATTTCATTCCTTCATAAATATCATAATATGGTTACTAACTTTTATACCTATTAATTTAAAAGATAAATTATCACGATCAAATTTAACAATTTTATTTTTATGTATCACAATTATTTTTTAGTTTGTTTTGGTGTGTGAATAAATCTACCAACATGCTATTTGTTTAAATTAAAATTATATAGTAAAATATCAGAGCATTACATCCCCCCTCCAAATAAATTATATACTTTAAATTTTTATTAATTCTCCATAATGAAATATTTAAGGATTTATTTAATATTTAAATGACTCAATATTTAATTTATAAATCATTATAAACCTTATTAAATTTGGTAATCCTTGGAAACTCAACTAGTCTGGCATAATAAACATCACAATATGGGGTTTGTTATTAACAATTTAAGATAAATACTTATCATGATTGGGGTTAAGCCCTATATAATGGAATATATTTTCATAGAGATCTCATCATAATCCTTTTAGGGATAAGTGATCACATGTTTACTTGAGATATGAAATAATATATCTCTATTTCATTACTATAGAGTATTTGTGGAGATAGCCAGTCTATTTTCAAAATCAAATCAAATTCATATAAAGAAATGATAATAATATTTTCATAATTTTATTTGATATTATTCGAAAAAATTATTGGTACAAAGGAGTGGGTTGAAAATATCTAAATATAACACTTCTATTTATTGAGTGAATGATCGGTGTTCCTTACTCTATTTTTTTTAGAACTCACTTCAGCTATTATGGTTGTATTGGCTTTCAATTTTTCCCTTTCCATTTGAATTTTTTCATGCTTATCGTTCCTTTTATCCCTTATATTAGGGAATTTATTTGGGTAATTATCAAGCTCCTCACATTTAATACATTGAACTATTAGTGTTACCATGAAGAAAAATATTTTTCCTTTCACTGTGTCTACTGAAATATTCCTCTTACTTAGCAATTAGTTTCTCTATACCCTCCTTTACCACTAATAAAACATTATCAAAATACTTTGAGAAATTCCCATGGGTGAGACTTCCCATATTTTTGTCATAAATGAAATTTAATCTTCTTTCCTTCATCATCTTCATCACATGAACTTCCATGAGACTCCATCCTTCTATTATTTGGTGTGTTTGGAAACTCAAAGAAGTCCATGTTATTAATAATTATTATTCATAGTTGGTTTGGAATAAGCACAATATTTCTCACTCTAACTCTTATCCCATTAGATTTCTCATGGGGACAATCTTCTCATTGTTTATGGAATCTATTTTTGACATATTTACATCAAGCTTCAACCATTACTAAAAACAAAAGGATTGAACATGAGTGATGAATATTTAACATCATAAGAGAATTATTATAAATAATCCTTTGAAAAACTAAACTTTGAAATGTATTAATCTTTAAAACCATCACATTAGATTCTGGTTTTACCTAAATCACTCTTGATTAAATTTAAGTTTCTTTGGTTTGGTTTCTCTCATACTTCTTAACCTAATTCCTTAAAATAATAAATCCTTGGTAATGGTTGTAAATAGAATGTGTTTAACCAATTAATATTCCATTTGATGTTGTTATCTAGGTTTGCAGTCTTAGGCTCACTCATCATGCACTAGAGTAAAGATTGAGTTGATAATCAAGGTTCCTTTTCTAGGTAACTATCCCTAGGTGGATTTTTGCCACAACCACATCAACTTTCTAGTATCCAAATAGTGATTTAATTTCCTAAAAACCATATAATACCTACTTTACCAAAACTTTAAGATATTATCCTACACGTAAACTCATCCTTAGGGTTTTAAATGAATTTATCTGATATTAATCCCCAGATAGAACTAATATAATACAAAAAAATAACTAAACACTTCTCTATCACAAACTAAGGCAACCCGATCTAAACAAATCATTATTTTACATCACTTACATATGATAAACATTAAAAATCACAAATCATATCACAATCCTAAGAATATAAGGTTTATTTTCTTTGAGGACCAGCTATATAAGAAACCTATTCTACAACACTTGTGAATGTTCCTCCATAATTGAGCTACACTAGGCTCCCTTATAGAGTTCTCATGAGTTATAATCATCTTTATAACCTGGATAATGAAAATATAAGAAAGTTGTGAGCTCAAACGCTCAGTAAGAGAAAAATTATAATCATGTAATCAAGGTTTATATCACAAGAATAAGATAAAACATGAAAACGTAGAAATGTCTTATTAAAATAACATGAAACCATAAGATTTATCCATGAGTCATAATAAAAGAACATGTAATAAAAAACATATACCTTTGAAAAATAGTGTGGAATAATTAGATAATAAACATGATTAATAAAGCATAATCATAGACATATGGCATAAAAATGCAACATTTTATTGATAAATATCATAATAAAGAACTTTGGCTCAAAAATAATCATAGGGTGTCACTATATTATGAGAATATATAAGAATTTATATGATTTATTTTGTGAGAATATACAAGAAGTCCCTCCCTTTAGTTTTTGATAATAGCTAAGAACACTCACTCATTAATTTTTGAGCATATCCAATAAGGATCATTCTATATTATCTCATGAAATATAAAACCTTGACCAATGTTGTAAAGTCACATGTTTTTTAACTGGGTTAAAATACGAAGGTTTTTTTAAAAAAATTGGTTTATAGAGGGGTTGGTTTTTAAACTGAGCTCCAGAACTTTATTATGAGTATTAGAACACCTAAAGGTGTTGTTTTTGGACTTTCTTAATTACCTGATAATTTTAGCAGGTGTCCCAATGAGTCTCAGGAGCACCGAATTCGAAAAATTACACTATAATGGATCTGCACGGGCTACACACTATTGCGGTCCAACCTGTGCAGCTTACCCAGATTAATATTTTATTTATTTTAATTAAATAATATTAAATAGGTTTTTTCATGTTTAAATATTGTAATGTGCTAATAATAATAATGTTATTTTTATTATTATGGTGTCATAAATTATTTTTATGCTTTGAGATTTTACTTGCATGTTACAGGAGTGTAACATTTATGAGAATTTAATGTGGATTTTGAGCTTCTTAAAGAAACATTTAATTAAATGAGGGGTTTCAGATTTAATGAAGCTTTATTATTAAATAGAGGTGTTGTATTTTTCAAAGGTTTGAAAAATAATAATAATGATATTATTATTATTTTATTTTTATGAAGGTAATAATTATTATTATTATGGAAATTAAATTTTGTGTTATGGGTTGGAGTTTTCATCATATTAATGATATTGTAATAAATTGGGGGTTTGGGTTTTAAATAAATGAAAGTTGGAATAATAATAATAATGATGTTATTATTATTATTACGGTTATTTAGTTAAATAAATTTTAAAAAATAATTAAATGATCAATAGGGAGTTTCATAATTAATTATGAAACGTTTATTAAGAGAATAGTAAATGAAGAAGTGTTTTTAATTAAATGGGGATTTTTCACTTATTAGATAAGTGATTAATGTGTATAATAATAATAATAAAATGGGTATTATTATTTTAATTATTACATCAAATTAATTCTATTAATTTTAAGTGAAAAAGAAAATAAAGAAAATAAAAAGGGGAGGTGCGACCTGTAGGTAAGGCACATGACCCCCCCCCTGTTTTCTTCCTCCTTAGGCGACGCACCAGGTGTGAAACACCCTCACACTCCAGCTGCATCGGCTCCTTCCCTATGGCATAAACTTTAGCAGTGCATGGCCCCTTCTCCCTAGCATGCATCCATCAGCTGGATCCCCTCGCAGTAGCACACAACACTCCTGGGAAAAATCTGTAGCGTGCCACCCTCTCTCCCAAACTCCACTTTGCGTGTGACAATTCCTGTAGGACTCTTCACAAATCATGTCTGCCTCGTCAAGGTGAGTCTATTTGCGTATAACTCATGATTCTCATCATTCATTTTACTCCTCTCTCTCACCTTTTGTGCTCAGCCGAAACCCTAAGGTTCGGGTTTAATCTAATCATTGTGTTCTTCTTTTTTTAGGATATGCGAAAGTTGACTTGGGACCCATTGGTCCATAATCTGGCATCCACCACCAAAGGTTGGGTAGATGGACTCACTTTTCTTTGTCTCCATTACTTCGATTAAGGATATTATTTTCCTCTGTTTGTTTTTTCACCATTTAATTTAGAGTCTGAAAAATTATATGAGTCCCTATTACTTTATTTGAGGTGTGTTGAGTCTTGTCGTTGCATTTTTTGTGATTCTAAGTTATGTTATAGTGGGTTTTGATCAATTTTGAGGGTGTGCACATGTGTACATATATATGAGTATATATTTTTATACATAAAGGTGTGTGTGTGCGGTTACAAACCAGATGTGGATTGGTTGTCGTCGTATGTCAAGTCATTGTATATTTTTTTGTTTCCACCACGAGTTAGAGTCCCAAATCTCTATCACTTTATTTAAGAATTATTTTCTTCTTAAAATAATATGAGAGTATGAGTTTCCTTGGTTTTCTAACTACTAAATTTTCTTTAAATGACGACTAAATATAAACCATCGGTTGGTGGTAATGTCATATCATGATTACTTAAGGTTGGGGTTTTGTATGTATCCATTATAAATGAGTAAATTACCATGTCTTTTTGTTAAGAATTTATTTTTTCTGTTGAAAATATGTTGATCTCATGGTCTTAATATTAAATGTTTAAATAGGATGCACCCATGGGTTTTCCTTGTAAATGATACTTAAATGGTGTTGGACTTAGACACCCTTTAGTGTGTGTTTTTTAATCCATGTCACAGAATGTTAATTACCCAAATAATGATTTATTAGTTGGAAAATAAAATGATTAAATGGGGAAGGATGGGTAATAGGGGTATTAATTGAAGAATTAATTATCTAGTCATGAGTTGGAAAAATTATGGCATTTACTAAATATTGAGAATATTGAATATTTTGAAAGGTTCGGAATATAAATTGGAAACTAGTAATAATTAATGGATGGATTAATTATTACATGATAAATGGAAAATGGATAATTAGTTGATGAACTGGTTAAAGAGATATGATTTAATTAATTAATTTTTGAATTAATTAATTTGCAGGAATTAAGTTAATATTGGGAATTGATTTATTGTTATGACTGTTGGCCATTAATATTTTTGGATGCATGTTTATATTTCATGCCTTAAGTTTTTTATGATGGAGTTTTTTAAAAATATGATATGCTATGTGAGATGGTTTCTAAATATATAGGACTTGTTCAGCATGTTTTACTTGTAATGTTTATGACGTGCGTGTTAATTGTTAAAGTCCTGGATGAAACCATGCTTTAGTGGATGGGTTCAAACTTGTTAATTATTTGGGATATTTAATTAAGAATAACTAATTGATAATTATTTATTAACCATTGAGATATTGAATGGTTAATTTTTTGTAGAATTATTTCATGGGAGGTTTATGATGTTAATTAGTTGTTAATATAATTAACGGATTGGATTAATTAATTAATGAATTAATTAATGGATGGTTGTGGGGTGTTATACATGGCATTATACACCAATGATAAATATATCTGTATGATTGATAAATTGGTTATGAGCCAGGGACTGATGATTCAAATAGTCATGGGGTGCTAGACATAGCATTCTACACCCAGCTTGCATGAAAATATTCTTTTATGGGACAGGGACTGATGCTTCAAATAATCATGGGTTGTGAGACAAGAACTGATGCTCCAAATACCCACGAGGGTGCTAGACATGATGTTCGACACCCATTAATTGACATTGGATTGTGGGTCCAATTGGTCGTACATGAAATGAATTAATTGGTTAATGAAAAATGTTATGACATAATGATTTGTGAATTGAATATGATAAAGGGTTCATACTTATCAATGAATTGCATGAATCACTATTAGTGGACGTACCTAGGACCGAATCACTATTTTTAGTGGATGGGCTCTATTTCAAGAAACAAGCCAGGTCGCCATCCAACCCAACACCAAACTCGGTCTGCGGAAAGGCCCGACGGGCATTCCCAATCCCCACATGATGGAACAAGTTCCCAAGTATCAAAAATAAAATTTGGTAATGATTTTCCTAAATAAATAAACCTAAAAACAAACAACAAGATAAATAAAATCAAAAATAAAATCAAACAACCAAACATGCCATTAAACTAGGGTCAAAATTATTGTTTACAACTTGAACCAAAAACCTAAAGGGAACAAAAATAAAATAAAAACCAAAAACACTAAATCAAACCTCCAAGAAACATGAGGTGAAACAACCTCACGCCACGTTCACCAAACCAACACGAGGATGCCACTAACAACCCGAATCACCTATGATATGCTCGATGCCTCAACCTGGAATACAAAAGAAATAGGATCTACATACACCCAAAGGTGTATGTAGGGTGTAAGATAAAATCCTAGTAGGATGCCACCAAGAAAAGGTTCCATGCATAATTATTAAATGACAAATAATGTTACAAGTTTAACAAAATAAAATAAATAAATGCTTGAATAGTTTTAGTGAAAACGATTTTCAATAAAAATAGTTTTAATAAAAACAAATTTAAATGAAACAACTTAAATTAAAATGAACACACACACACTTTCTTTCATGGTAACCCCAATGTCATATTGTGTGCCAATAGTGAGCAAAAAGTAAAGGAGGATCAAAAAGTATGGGAGAGTTTCTAAAGATACTAGTGAGAAGTGGGACCCTAGAACATCGTGTCTTGGTGAACAATGGTATAGGAACACAAAAAATATATGTTCTCATGAACGATACACTAGTAGGGTAACACATCCATAACCTAGTGGTCTCCCAACATAATCCAAAAGTTAAGTTAATTTTGTAGTCTTCAATCTAGAAAAGTGAAATCGACCTCATGCCACTTCCATTTCACTAGCGCACTAGTCCTAGTCCACCCACCTAGTACTCAGGCTTCCCATTTGTGCTCAAGTGGTCCAAATTTCATGTCACATGTTGAACATAAATAAAAAAAACAAATGAGGTGATACCTCTACCCAACATCACACTTTAACACACAAAAACCATTTAAAATAATAATAATAATAATAATAATAATACGCACACTAAAAATCTCTCAAACTAAATCTTCATCACTTACTCAATTAAAGAAACCATATGCACAGTTTAAAGAGACTAATAATTAAACAAACCACAACTTACACACACAATTACCATTTTGATATAATATGCACACTAAAACATTCTCCAAGCACATTTTACATCGTTGATATAAATTAATAAACTCTTTAAAAATTTTATAAAATAATGACCAAAGGGTAACACAAGACCTTACGCAAAAAACCCACCAAAAAATATATTTTATGATCAAATGCACACCAACACATTTCTAAAACACAATTATCCACCCTTTTTCTATTTAATAAACCAAATAAGTGATTTAATAACATACTATGTGATGACACAATGTTGATTTTTATCAAAAACGCATCATATCTCATATGAACATGCCACTTCAAAAACCAAACGCATAATAAACACTCTTAAAACTATTTTCGCACCACATATACAATCTAATAAATAAATTACACACTTAATAGAAAATTTCCAATGTGTGCAAAAATGTTTTACCACAAAACTACACTCAAGTGATTCTCTTTGAAATCCAACACACACTAGAATATTCTCCACACACCATTTTCATTATTTAAACAATTTGAAAAATCACCTATGAAGTTCAATAAATAATTTTCACTATTTAATAAATTAATTACTCAATTTCTAAAAAAAAATAAAATTAAATGATTTAACATGATTTTTCACAAAGAGTGGACTCCATGACATATAAAAATTCCATAAAATTAAATAAGCGAAGAAATTCCTCCTTCACTAAAAACTAACTTTGTACCAAAAAAATAATTTAAATAAAAAGATAATTTAATTAAACTTTTAAATTAATTCATTAATTAATAATAAAACGTGGAACCACCCACCTTTATGTAGTAGACTTCATAACTTGATGCGCAAGGATTGTTTCACTCCAATCACACCACAAAGGGTCTAATAAAACCCTAAAACAAAGTACTACAACAAATGTGTAACGTCCCGATTCTCAGAGCTACCCAGAGGCACCCCGTACCTGGTTGGTCACATGGCATCAAGCACATTTCCCCAAACACCAGAGGCTGCCAACTAGTAGTGAGGGCTTTGGGTGTGATAGTGGTGAAACTATTCCCTCATTGGTAGAGTAACACAGTGGAAGTAAAACAGATGACAATAGCGGAAGTAGTAAATATATCATACAACAGTAAATAGTGGAAGACTATAGATATAAATAAATAGAGCACATATATAAATTATGAATGATACATATGTCTAGGAAAGTATCCAAACAAGTCACAATGCTGGAAAATAGTACAGAACCCAAGTACAAAAGAAAACAAATAAACTCCAACAGTATCACAAGCCTCAACTTGGTCCCATGCTCTCCAGCTCCAAGTAGTCAAGTACTGGAAGTAGAATGGTTCTTACACTTATCTATACCTGCAACAATATAATCTGTTTGGGACCAAAAGAATGACCCAAACAGGGTTTGAGACTAAATCCTAGTAGGAAACCACCCAAATATTTGTGCCTAACAGTCAGTGAATATATATGGTAGGTTATAATCAAAATGAAGCAGTAACAAGGAAGTACTCAAAAGTAAATAATCCTACAGTTTCAATGCATTCAATTTCATATATCAAGAAAGAATCAAAACAAAAGCAAGTAACCCTCTAGGAAGTACTCATAGCCTAAACCCTCTGGTTTGACCAAACAAATATAAGCAAACCTCTAGGAAGTTCTCACAGTCTAACCCCTCTGGTTCAGTTTTAGCATAGACTCTCTGAGGAAGCACTCGCTATCAATTCCCCCTATAGTCTCATATTGGTAACTAAAAGGTGCTCTGGTGAAGCACTCAATGTCTCATTCCCCTTGTGGCCCATGTTAAGGAACTACAGACACTCTAAGGAAGCACTTACGTCAATTACCCCTATGGTATCACGTTGTAACAGTAAAAACAGACACTCTAGAGAAGCCCTCAATGTACATTCTCCCTATGGTCTACTACACCAGGCTCTCATGGACCTGTGTAAGTCAATCGTGCACAAATGATACATGTAATCCAAAGTAAACCTCAATAACTACTTGTATAAACAGTCTGCAACATAACATCATTTCAGATAAATAATACCACTCCATCCTATAAGCACTAGGAAAGGAAAGAAAGCAGCCTAACAGGCTAAGAAAGACCAAACGGTCATAAACAAAACAAGCATGGGCAACATATCCATAGCATAGAAATTAACCCTACTCACATTAAATTGACCTATACTCAAGAATATAAATCATAGTAGTCAATAACAGGGTTAAAACCAAAAACATGCAATACCCTGAACTAGGGTATTGGGCACTTTTTCACATATAACTCAAAGACTATCTACGAAAAGGCCCAAACCACTTACCTCAGCATTGTACGATCGATATACCCTGGCGTCATCCCTTGGATCGACCTAGAATGCAGTAGATCTAAAAAACATCTAAAATTTTTAACTGAAGATAACTCATTATACAAGAGAAAATAGGAAACTAGGTTCTAGAAGAAGAAAGAACTCACCAATTTAATTCTAATGCAACTGACGGAGTTAGATTTGGAGAACGGATTCCTGGTCAAGGGCTCAGGGAAGGATCAGCATTGTGCGGATTCTCTTGGTCGAAGAAGGTGAAGAAGAAGATTAATCTTCCAATTAGACATGACCCTGGTCCATTTAATGAAAAAAAAAAAGAAATCCTTATCATTTTGAGGTGTGGTAGTGATTCATTTGAGTACCACGACATGAAGGCTCAGTCCATGATAATTCGTTTCTTCCCGAGGGGCGTGTAATTTATAAGTACATGGCGTGTACTTGCCTTAACTGGCCCCCGCATTAGGCGGTCTCTAGATCATCACACACGGCCGTGTGCATGGCTGCTACATGTCTAGAACCTGGCAACCCGCAGTAACCGAGTACACGGTGTGTACTCGTAAAGTAAAAGGCGTGTACTTAAGAAATTTCCAGAAACTCCTATTTTCCTCAAAAACACCATAAAAAAGAAAACATACCTGAAAAGAAGATCTGGGTTATTAAAAACTTCTCCCCTTAAATAAATTCATCCCCGAATTTCCCTATCAAGGCGTCATAAAAGAAGAATCCTCAAAAAGCTTCGGCCACTGAAATCGTAGATCAGTATCCCTCTCGTCCTGTACTCGCTCGTGCTGCCATAGCACTCATACCAGAGGAATAGACCTGCCATGGAGAACCTTCTCACTTCGATCAACAATCCGGATATGATGCTCCTTGAATGAGGTGTCCACCTCTTACTCGACATATTCGAGTTGAAAAGAATGAGATGGGTCTGAGAAGTAACTTCTAAGCTAAGAAACGTGGAATACATCATGCATAGTCTAGTACCTATTAGGCAACTATAGAAGATAGGAAACTGGTCTAAATCTCTCCAAAATCTCAAACGGTCCGATGTACCTTGGTGAAATCTTACCCTACCACCTAATCTTCCTTTGTCCCAACCACAGTGTGACACGTAAGAAAACCTAATATCTGACCTCGAACACTAGAGGTCATCTCCGTCGATCAGCATAAGACTTCTGTTGAGACTGTGTAGTAGTCATCCTCTTCTGAATCAACTCTATCTGCTTTGTGGTCTCCTGGACAAGATGAGGTCCCAGCATAGCTGCCTCACCTGCCTCCAGCTAGAATAAGGGTAAATGGCATGGCCAACCATAAAAATCCCCATAAGGTTCCATCTGAATAGTTTATTGAAAACTATTATTGTAGGAAAACTCAACAAGAGTTATGTGCTTCTCCCATGAACCTCCAACATCCAGGGTGCATGCTCGAAGCATGTCCTCAAGCACCTGACTCGTACGCTCGGACTGGCCATCTGTCTGGGGATTGTAAGTTGTACTCAGAAGTACCTATGTACCCAAATCCCTATGAATTCCCTTCCAGACCTAAGAAGTAAAATGGGCATCCCTATCTGAAACAATGGAGTGTAGAACCCCATGTAGATGTATAATATCTTGGATGTACAACTTTCCCAACTCATCAACACTAAATGTCTCCTTAATCAATAAGAAGTGAGAAATCTTCGTGAGTCTGTCAACAAACAACCCAAACTGTATCATTCTATCAAGGCGACCTCGACAAACTTTTCACAAATTCCATCGTGACATCATTCCATTTCCACTCGAGAATGGGTAACTGCTGCAAAAATCCTACTGGTCACTGATTCTCCGCCTTCACCTGCTGATAGGTGGAACACCTCATGACGAAATCAGCAACATCTCTCTTCATACCTAGCCATGAATATTGACGGTGTATATCATGATACATATTTGTGACACCAGGATGAACTACCCAAACTGAGGAATTAAAGTCCTTCATTAGCTCCGAGCATATGTCTGCTGACACCCACATGCACCCCTGAAAATGAAAGATCTCATCCTCACCTATGGTCCATCCATAAATGGGGTTCTCTCCCATCAAAATTTCCCATAGGAATAGGCCCTCAGAATATGATAGCTGCCACATTCACACTCGATCAAGTAGAGTAGAGGTAACAGCTACAGAAGATAGAAATGCATGCTTCTGTTTGTCATGAACCTCCAAATGTATCTCATAGAATAGATCCATAAGCTACCACTCACTATTGGCCTCCTAAACTGCCTATATCTGAGTCCTCCTGCTCAACGTATTATCCACTGCATTACCTTTTTCAGGTGTGTGGGTAAGCTCAAAGTCAAAATACTAAAGGTACTCAACCCACATTTTCTTTCTCAAATTTATTTCACGCTGAGTGAAGATATACTTGAGACTTTCTTGGTCGGTGAAAACAACAAAATGCTATCCAAACATTTATTATCTCCAACAACATAAATCATGAACAATTGTAGCCATCTTGAGATCATGTGTTGGGTAATTCCTCTCATGTGGCCTCAACTATTGAGACTCATACCCAACAAATACTTCCCCCTGTATAATCACTGCTCTAAGCCTGATACCTAATGCATCACAGTACATAGTATAGCTCTTTCCTGGCTCTAGAAATACTAGTATCGGTGCTGAATCCAACCTCCCTTTTATCTCCTGAAAGGCTGACTCACAAAAATCTAACCACAAGTACTTCGCACCCTTCTTAGTCAGGCCCGTCAATGGCGTTGCTAAGTGTGAAAAGTCCTATATGAAATGTCTATAGTAACCATCCAGCCCTAGAAAACTTCATAACACAAATACGTTCTTTGGATTCTCCTAGGAAACTAATGTTGTCACCTTATTATGGTCTACTGATACTCCTGTATCTAAGATAACATGACCTAAGAAGTGAATATAGTCTATCCAAAAGTGGCATTTTCATATGTTAGCATATAACTGATGCTCTCTTAGTGTTCTCAAAATGATCTAAAGATGTGTGACTTGGTCATGTCGAGTGTGAGAGTACACCAAGATATCATCCATGAATACTACCATGAAAGAATCCAAGTATGGATCGAACACTCGGTTCATCAGATCCATGAAGACTGTAAGCGTGTTCATGAGACAGAATGGTATAACCACATACTCGTATAGACCATACCTACTCCGGAAGGCTGTAAGAGGTATATCAGATGGTCTAACGTGCAACTGATGGTATCCGGATCTCAAGTAAATCTTTGAGAACACCTGGGCTCCTCAAAGATGATCAAAGAGATCATCAATCCTTGGTAAGAGATATCGGTTCTTGACCATCAACTGGTTCAACTTCTGATAATCCACGCAAATTCTAAGGGTATTGTCTGCCTTTTTTGCAAATAGGACAAGCGAACCCCAAGGAGAAGTACTGGGTCAGATGAACCCCTAAGCTTGCAACTCCTCCAACTACTTCTTGAGCTCATCTAACTCTGGTGTAGCCATCCTATAAGGACGAATGGACACCGTTGTTGTTCCTGGAACAAGATCAATAGAAAAGTCCACCTCTCTCTTTAGAGGAAAACCTAAAAAGTCTTTTGGAAACACAACCCTGAAATGATCTACCATTGGAGGAAAGTCAATATGTGAAGTCCCCTAGTCATCCATATAAAGACTAGAAATATGGGATGTAACTCCTCCCAACCCATGATGCTCGGGTCCTACTCTGCTCACCTGGACATCCCATTCTCCCTTATGAAGAAATGATCCACCCTCTGGTGATTTGACACTCACCCTACTTTGATATAAATCAAAAACTACCAGGAAGGGAACTTACCAGTCCATTCTAAGAATCACATCATATCCTATCATCTCTAGGACATAAAGGTCCCATAAGAAGTGACACCCAACAACCTCAAGAGGGAACTCCTTGAACTGACGTACACTAGTCGTTCTTGTCCCCAACGGTGTGTCCAACGTCAAGACATCAGAAGAAGTAAAGATACAGATCCCAAGGATCTCCACAACAGCAATAGATATAAAGCAATGGGAAGCCCATATATCAAAAAGAAAAGAATCTAGAACAGAGGAAACTAGAATCGTACCTTGAACTATAGAGGGTCTGGGATCCTTCTCGTGTTGGGTCTGCTCCACCGCAAAAGTCTGACCTACACTAAGGCCCTGTGACACAGCCTAACCACTCTAAGATGATTCACCCTATTATCACTGAACTCCCAATGACTAATTACCATGTCCATGACCTCCACCTCGGCCTAAACTGCCAGAAAAACTCGAGTTCTCAGACTGGTGAGAAACTGGCGGTGCTGCTCTTGAACGAGGAGTCATTCAAGAACCCTTGTCACTAGCTGCTAGTGAGAAGAACTGATAGAAGCATTGAAGATGGCCCATATTTCTGCATGATCGGCACTTCATTGGGTCTTTTGGGAAATGTGGCCTCGTATACCCGCTCTTTCCACAATGGAAACACACCACCTGGCTACCATAAAAGGTGTCACACCTCGGATTCCCGCACGTAGACTCCTTATGGTGCTTCCTGCTGTCAGTAGAAGGGATACCAACTCCGAATATCAAGTAGCCCTAGCTCACCACTCTATAATATCTCAGATTGCTCTCTGTTATTTGAACTTGGTTGACTATAGAAGTGATGGAAGTCAACTTGAATATTTTCACCTGTGATCGGATGTCATTCCTGAGACCATCCTAAAAATTTCTTGCCAAAAATAACTCATCACCTTCTGGAATAGGTGTGAAGCATTGCAGCTCTATGAAATGAGAAGATTACTTCGTGACTGAGAGTGTACCCTGCTCCAGACTCATGAACTCTCGGGCTTTATCGGCCCTCAAAGTCTCCAGATAGAAGTAGTCATTAAAAGCACACTGGAATTCATCCCAAGCCATAACCTGTCAGTGTCCTGCCTATGAGATCACATCCCACCATCTCTTGGTGGAATCCCAAAGCATATACATCATGAGCTTCAGCCTCCTATCCAAAAGTGTCTCCAGATGCTCGAAGATTGAAAGCATGGCTTCTAACCATGACTCTACAGACTGAGGTCCCCCTTCCCCTATGAAGGTTGGAGGATTCTTCTGCTGGAAAACCAGTGTCAACTCTTCCATAGAAGGGGCAGGATGTGGTACTCCTCAAAAGGTCTGTATAAACATCATAAATCCCTCTCAGAACTGTGCGTCAGCACCTAATCATCCATATACAGTGTTTGATCACTGCCCTATAACCAGTGGACAACTGAAGGACATCTCAGTGGAATGACTCTGCAAGGTCAAGTGCACGCCTTAGATCAAGATTAATAGGGACTGAAACTTAGAAGTGTAAGAAGGGAACAGGATAAATAAAGCATTCAAGTTTTTCAAAACATGGATACACTGTCTGTATAATTCCTAGACAGTGTGTTCCCTTAAGCCTTCACATGGGCGTGTACTTCTGCCAACTCAGGTCGTGTAACACCCCATACACACGGCGTGTTGTCCTAACACACGGCGTGTACTTGAATTCTCTTCCCCTGCCTGAGTTCTTCCACCCAGCTAAGTCGCATGGTTCTCCTAGAACTAGACTACATGGTGTGTTAGTGCCAGACATGGCATGTACTAGATGAACTTCACCGACCCGTGTTGTTAGCTACACGGCCAGTTACATGGCTGACCCCACACTGATTGTTTCTTCCAGACACGGCATGTACTAGAAGGATTTCACTAACCTGTGTTGTTTGCTACATGGCTGAATACTCAAGTTACACTACACATCATGTTCAAACTTGACACGGCGTGTATAATCTAAGATTTATCCCTCCGTGTCGTTAGTTACATGGGTGGACACATAGTCTACACCACACGGTGTGTACATCTGTCACACGGAATGTTCTACCATGATTTCTCAACCCTGTGTCTCTACCCACACATCTAGTGACATGGTTAGAGGCTACATGGAATGTACATTCAGTACATGATGTGTACTTAAGAAAAACAGTTCCTTCCTGAATAGAATAACACACGGCATAGAATTCGGAAAGGCACAAACCACCTACATCAGGAACTTTTTCACATATAACTCAAATACTATCTACAAAAAGGCACAAACCACCTACCTCAGCAACGTACGATCGATATACCCCAGCTTCAGCCCTTCGATCGACCTAGAATGAAATAAATCTAAAAAAATGTCTAAAATGTTTAACCAAAGATAACTTGTGATAGAAGAGAAAACAGGAAACGTGGTTCAAGAAGAAGAAAGTACTCACCGATACAATTCCAATGCAACAGATGGAGTTTGATTTAGAGAAAGGATACTCGATCGGAGGCTTAGGGAAGGATCGGTGTCGTACTGATGCACTCAGTTGAAGAAGGCGAAGAATAAGATGCTTCTTCCAATTAGTCGCGACCCCGATCCATTTAATGAAAAAAATAAAGTACATGTCATGTACTTTATAAGTACACGACATGTACCTTATAAGTACATGTCATGTACTTGCATTAACCATCCCTCGCATTAGGCGGTCTCTAGGTCACCACACATGGTTGTGTCCATGGCCACTACATGGCCAGCACTCGGCTACCTGCGGTAACTGAGTACACGGAGTTTACTCGTAAAGTACACAGCATGTACTTAAGAAATTTCTAGAAACTCCTATTTTCCTCAAAAACACCAGAAAAAGGAAAACATACCTGAAAAAGAAGATTTGGGTTCTTAAAAAATGCATTCAAGTTGAACCAATCGCAACTAAACCATAAAAGAAACATCAAAAAATGAAATAACAACCGGTCAGAGGGAAACGCGCCTATGGTGAGGGGTCTGAGAGGCTAGTCGGAGCTTGAAGAAGGCTACCGGAGGTGTGTTACGCCAGGAAAAAGGTGTCACCAGAACTTCGTCCAAACAAACAAGGGAAGTGCGGCTAAAAGAGGGGTTATCGGGTCTTCAGTCGAGCCAAGGAGGGGGTGTGTCGGACCTGTTGGACGAGGGTAGTGCAGACTGGCGGTGTGGAATCCAGCCAAGGAGGAATCAGGAAGCCGGTCGGTGTAGCTAAAAGGGGGTAACAGCTAAAGGATATGTGGTGCGACGGTTGCATATCGGAGGGGAGTCCAAGCAAGGGAGCCTATGCGAGCGGGTGAGGAGGCCGGAGAGGCAGCGCCGGATGGGAGTAGGAGGGAGGTTACGGGTCGGTGTCATACGGGAGCAACAACAAGCTAGAAGTATTCTAGGGTTGTAAAGGAAAGGGTCCGCATGGGGGAGAGGGGAGATCAAGAGAGTGGGAGAGAAAAAAACAGAGAAAAAAGAAAAGAGAGAGAGAAGTGGGGGGAAATAAAAGAGAGAAAATAAAATATAAAGGAAATAAAAGAATATAAAATAAGATAAAAATAAATAAAGAATACAAATAAAATAAAAATAAAAGAATAAAACAAGATTTTAATTGATAACAACAAAATTTTAATACTAATAATAAAACTAAAAATAATAAAATCATAATAATAGAATCAACCAAACTAATAATATTATTATTATTGAGGTCGGACAATGTGTACGATCGTGCGTAAGATTGCAGACCCAAATAATAACATATTTAATAATAAAATATTCTCTAATTAAGGATGGTAACTACACACGATCTCACATACAGTCATGCACCCGTGTATGAAACCAAATTTCCATTAAATTAAAACTGGCTCAACCCGCGGCTCAAAAATGAGACCTATAATAATTAAATTAAAATTAAACATTGGTCGGGGTGTGGAAATTCTCCCCACCATGACACTTTCTACCCCCCAAAAAGTCCCAAAAGACTTGACCAACCCAAGATTCCAAACAAGACCACGAAGATACCTAAAACAAAAACTCAATCACCTGAAGACCATGTATTCAAAATACCCATGACCTGAAACTTAAAAAATCTAAAAACTATAATCACCAAGAAAAATATCCAATAGCAAGGAATTCACCTCCAAATAGAACTAAAACATGGAATACCTGACCCATAACTTAGGGATCACCGGAGTTGCTCGAGATCTCCAAGAACACTCATCAAGCGACCAACTACCCAAGCTAACCAATTACCATGGTCAAGGTCGAATAGAGAATAAGTAAGGGATTTCCCAGCAAAGAACACTTTGAGGGTAGATTTTTACATAAGTTTTTCCTATGGTGGTCTCCCCACCATATTAGGATTCTTGTTAAATGTTGGTTCTCCAAACCAAAACGACTCAAAAACCAGAAAACCTCTAACACTGGCTTGACCCTCGAAGCTCTCTATGTTAAACCAAACCAAAACAAAAGGAGATGTCGGTGAGACCCTCAGTGGGTATCCTCACCATTTTAAAATTTTTCTAACATCGCAGAACTTGCACGGACATTCCTAGTTTACTTTGAGCAATACGAACTGAACTCTTCATCATGAACCCACCAATACGGGCTGACCTGCACGGATGATTTCTATACTAGACAATAATCTGCCACATGAGATGGTTTTTATAATGGTTAACCTAGTGGAAAACTAGATAGGTGCATGTTAATCCGAAAAGACAAAAGAATCTCTGAAACAAGTGTAATTTCAATCCATATCTGACCATAAGAAGGTTCATAGTGCACACCCGCTGGCTTTAGAAGAATACAAATTCTCCAAACCTTTTTAAGGCCAAAGAGAAACTCATAAATTAAGAAGACAGTAAGGAGATAAGGGATTCATGCTCCTCACAACAAAAAATGAATCCTTAAAATACAATACCGCAATGGGGAAATTTAAGTTGTCCTCATCGTGACACTTTAGACTTAAGTCAGACCAAGCCCATCCCACATCCCGCGAGCTTTGAATGCGCACAAGCTTCACCCTGAGATCTATGGATGAGGCCCTGATGTATGAATAATCTACCTCCTCATAGTCATAAGTTGACCACCTTGGATTGAAACTTACTCTAATATAAAAGCAACCAAAATACTTCTCCTTGTGTCCCAAGTGGTCACTCCATCAACATACCAACAGATAGTGCAGTGAACGACTTAGAGTGCCTGACTGACCTCACTAGATATAAGAGATTCAGCGGTCTGTCAAACGTGCAATGCAACTGAAATAAGGATCACTCTAAAAATGAGTCCCTTTGGTTCACACACATAAACGGATGAAGAACTCACACTTACCACAATATGAACCAGACCAACAACTTTTATGAGCTTTAAACTGATTGTTCCACACAACCTCTGGGGAACTGAAACTAGCTCATCAGAAAGGTCAACACACCTCCTTTTTTTCCTGTTTATTGGTCGAGCACCTATGAAATACACCACTTTCCCTCTCCTTCACTTTCTTAGTTACAACCGCGTAATGAGGCTAGTCTTAAGTATTTCTCACGACATCCTCATTCACAACAAAAATAGAAGGATCACCATTTGTTGTAGTATTCTCGATCCTCCAAACATACTCGAGACAACTTAATCCTACACAACATTTGGAGTTCCTCAAAAAATGAAGACACTCCTAACTTTCTCAAATCATTCAACGATATCCAACTGATCTCAACATCTACAAACAGTTGAAACAACTAAGAAGATCCCCACTCCACCACTCCACTGGGATTTTGGGACGAGCCAAGAACTGAGATACCTACTGAAAACCCATGGGACATTTATAGGGGAATATCCCACACAAGAAACAAAAAAATTAATTCCACAAATCCAAACACATCACAAAACAAACACCCACATACCTGACACAAATCCAACAATTCCAATTTAAAACATCAACACATCCTTAAAGAAAACACCCGCTTCAAAAACCAAGTACTGCACACAAAAAACCTAAAAGCTCTTTTGAAAAGTTTTTCTTCACTCTAAACTAAAATTAATTTTCCAATTACAAAACCATTTAAACACAAAACCCATTTTAGAGAAAAAACCACTTTTCAGGAAACAAGAAGAAGCCTTAGAAATCAATCAATTACCATTAACATTCCATGATGCCTCACAAATATGCATTTTCATGCCACTCAGGCACCCATCCACATGATCCACCAATGGTCCATTAATCATGTCCACATGCACAAGCAAGAACCAATAGGAGTACCACTGGAAAAAAACAAGGCTCTTCCATTTTCAAAAATAAAACATTCCCAATATCTGAAAATACCTTTTTCCAAAACCATTTCAAAAATTCAAGGAAAATTTTCAAAGTTCTTCCCATTTCCAAAATAACCCACTTCGATTTAAAATAACCCAAGATGTTCTTTTAGAAATTCTACTTTGAAAAATCAAATTCCAAATTCCAAAAACAAGGTCTAAGAGAAACACACCCCAAAAATCATTCCAAACACACACCAAAATAAAATAAGAGTGACCCCAAAGTCCACTTTACCTTAAAAAACACTTTAAAAAAAACCAAAAACTGAAGCAAGACATCATGAACACTAAAAAACCTGGAAGGAGAACTAGTTTTCATACCTAACCTGGCTACATGGTTTATCGGACCATGCCCTAGGAAAGCACTAACCACTAGGAGTGTAAAACTGTACTCTCAGGCATCACATGGGTCGTTACTCCATGTGAGACAGTGCGCAGTACTGGTTTACTCCTACTACCATCCCCCATCCACACATACCAAAGCCAAAAACTTGAATCTCGAACAACCCCTGGTTACTCGAGGATCAGAACGAGTAAGAGTTCATGATGCTCTTCACGCATCTACCCCTCGAGTACCAACAGCCTTATACTTGATCTACTTGACATCCCAAATAACAAGAACAACCTCCTATGATACCGTTTTTTCATGAACCAAGCCGGGACTCTATCCAACCCAGTGCCTGACCCGATCCGCGGCAAGGCCCAAGGGGTGTTCCCAATCCCACGGGCTGGTACAAGTGCTTGGGTATCAAAAATAAAACTTGGGAACAATTTACCCAAATAAATAAACATAAAAATAAACAATAAGATAAATAAATTCAAAACTAAAATCAAACAATCAAACATTCCCTTAAACTCGGGTCAAAATTAATGTTTACAACTTAAACCAAAATCCCAAAAGGAACAAAAATAAAGGAAAAACTTAAAACACTAACTCAAACCTCCAAGAAACATGAGGTACAGTAACCTCATTCCATGTTCACCAAACCAACATGAGGATTCCATTGACAACCCGAATCACCCATGTTGTGTCCGATTCCTCAACTTAGAATACAAAAGAAATGGGATTTACATACACCCAAAGTTGTATATAGGGTGTGAGCTAAAATCCCAGTAGGATGCCACTGAAAAAAGGTTCCACACATAATTATTAAATGACAAATACAGTTACAAGTTTAACAAAACAAAAGAAATAAATTCTTGAAAATCTTTAGTGAAAATGGTTTTCAATAAAAACAATTTAAATAGAAACAACATTAAAGGAAACAACTTAAATTAAAACGAAAACACACACACTTGATTTCATGGTAACCCCAATGTAACACTGTGTGCCGACAGTGAGAAAAAAGTAAAGGAGGAGCACAAATCATAGGAGAGTCCCTAAAGATACAAGCGAGAAGTGCGACCCTAGAATATTGTGTCTTGGTGAACAATGGTATAAGAACACAACAATATATGTTCTCATGCATGAGACACTAGTAGAGTAACACATCCATAACCTAGTGGTCTCCCAACATCATCCAAAATTTTAGTTAGTGTTTTAGTCATCAATCCAGCTATTTGAAATTGGGTTGATGCCACTTCTGTGTCACTAGCGCACTAGTCCTAGTCTGCCCACCTAGTACCCAGGCTTCTTATTTGTGCTCAAGTGGCCCAAAGTTCATGTCACAAGTAGAAAATAAATAAAAAAACAAATAAGGTGCTACCTCTACCCAAAATCACACTTGAACACACAAAAACCATTTAAAAATAATAATAATAATAATACACACACTAAAAATATCTCAAACTAAATCTGCATCACTTACCCAATTAAAGAAACCAAATGCACAGTTTAAAGAGACTAATAAATAAAAAACCACAACTTACACACACAATTACCATTTCAAAATAATACGCACACTAAAACATTCTCCAAGCACATTTTACATCGTTGATATAAATTAATAAACTCTTTAAAAAATTTAGAAAATAATGACCAAAGGGTAACATAAGACCTTGCGCACAAAACCCACCCAAAAATATATTTTATGATCAAATGCACACCAACACATTTATAAAATGCAATTCTCAACCCTTTTACTCTTTAATAAACCAACTACATGATTTAATAACATATTATGTGATGACACAATGTGGATTTTTATCAAAAACGCATCATATCTCATATGAACATACCACTTCAAAAACCAAACGCATAATAAACACTCTTAAAACTATTTTCGCACCACATAGAAAATCTAATAAATTAATTACACACTTAATAGAACATTTACAATGTGTACAACAATATTTTATCACAAAACTACAATAAAATTATGCTCTTTGAAATCCAACACACACTAGAATATTCTCCAGACACCATTTACATTATTTAAAAAATTTGACAAATCGCCTATGAAGTTCAATAAATAATTTTCACTATTTAATAAATTAATTAATAAAATTATAAAAAAAATAAATGATTTAACATGAGTTTTCACAAAAAGTGGACTCCATAACATATAAACATGCCATAAAATTAAATAAGTGAACAAATTTCTCATTCTCTAAAAACTAACTTTGCACCAAAAAAATAATTAAAATAATTATCTAATTTAATTAAACTTTCAAATTAATTCATAAATTAATAATAAAATGTGGAACCACCTACTTTTATGTAGTAGACTTCTCAACTTAGTGTGCAAGGATTATTGCACTCCAATCGCACTGTAAATGGTCTAATAAAACCCTAAAACAAAGCACTACAACAAATGCATCCAAGTTGAACCAAACGCAACTAAACCATAAAAGAAAATTAAAAATAATGGAAGAACAACTGGTCAGAGTGAAATGCACCAATGGAGAGGGGTCCGAGAGGCTGGCCGGAGATCTAAGAAGGCTAACAGAGGTGTGTGACACCGGGAAAAAGGTGTCATCGGAACTTTAGCCAGATAAAAAAGGGGTGTGCAGCTAAAAGACGTGTTGTTGGGTCTTCAGTTGAGCCAAGGAGGGGTGTTCCAGACCTGTTGGGCGATGGTAGTGCATACCACTGGTGTGGAATCTAATCTAGGAGGAACCGGGAAGCCGGTCGGTGTAGTTGGAAGGGGGGAGTGGCCAAGGGTGATGCGGCCTGGTGGTTGTAGACTAGAGGGGAGGCCATGCGAGGGAGGGTGTGCGGGTGGGTGAGGAGGCTGGAGAGGCAACGCCAGATGAGAGAAGGAGGCAGGCGGTGGGTTTGCACCGGATAGGAGAAGTAATAAACTAGCGGTGTGCTAGGGTTGCAGGGGAAAGGGGTCTATGCGGGTGAGAGGGAAGAGCAAGAGAGGGGGGGAGAAAAAAAATAGAGAGATAAAATAAGAGGGAGAGATATAAATGGAGGGGGAAAATAAAAGAGATAAAATAAAATAGGAAGGAAATAAAAGAAAATAAAAGAAGATAAAAAAGCAATAAAGAATAAAAATAATAAAAATAAAAATAATTAAACAAAATTATAATTGATATCAAAAAAAATTAATACTAATAATAAAACTAAAAATAATAAATCTAGAATAATAGAAGAAACCAAACTACTAATATTATTATTATTGAGGCCGAAAAACATGCATGGTTGTGCGCAAGGTCGTGCACCCAAATAATAACATGTTTAATAATAAAACAATCTCTAATTAATGATGGGTACTACACACGATCACATGTACAACCGTACACCTGTGTATGACACCAAATTTCCATTAAATTAAAATCAGCTCAACCCGCTGCTCAAAAGTGAGACCTACAATAATTAAATTAAAATTAAATATCGGTCAGGGTGTGACACTCAGACACAGTATATGAAATATTAAATTGAATATCTTATGACATGTTATCCAATCCAAATCACAAGCTTGGATTTGGTCTTTACCTTGATTACTTAGATGGTCTTAGAGACATCTATGGTGAGTGACTTATAAGGGGGATGTCGGGCTGAGGCCAAATCTCGAGACTTTCATAATTTAATGAGGTTAAAATAATTGATAAATGGAAATTATTGTGTAATTATTGTTGAGTATGCAACAAAAATTTATAATGTAGGTTCAGAAACCAACGGAGGGCTAAATCAGGTACTTGGGTATATAGTTACATTGTACTTCTTACTTCATTTATGCATGCTTTCACATGGTATAAATTAATTATGAAATGTATTGATTTCGGGTAGACACCAGTGGTACCAGCCTACAAAGATTTATATATCACACCCTACTTAGGCCTCTATTGCACTGGGGTACTTGAGTAGATTCTATTTGATTGAAATATTGTGTTGTTTTCATTTACTTGGGAAATTGGAGCAGAGGACCAAGCAGAATCTCAGGATGCTCAAGGAGACCACCTTCAGGGCTTTGAGTCATTGTTTATTTATTTCTGTATTGGAATGTAAAGCATTCTATTTTGTTTATTGTTTTCCATTTTTTAACATTAGTATGTCATGCATTCATCTATTGTATAATTGGCGTTGGCCACTTTTATAAAATGAGTACTATTTTTCTTCCGTTGTTTTGTCAATTATGTATTACTACTTCCTCTATTGATTGTATTTTTACTATGATATACCAATGTGTAACTCTTATAAGAGGGTATAGTCTCCCTCCTAACTATCCTTAGACCCTCCCTACTAGTCGGCAGCCTCTGGCATTATGGGGAGATGCACTTTTGGTCATGTGGAGACCGGTCTAGCCACCAGTTCAGAGGTGAGTCGGGTCGGGACATTACAAATGCATTAGAGGTTGATAGAGGACCCCACCCATTATCATACATACATATCTATTACATAATATATCAATCATTTTAATATATCATGAAAACCCATGGCAATAAAATGGTTTTCATTCATCACATCATAAAGAACCCATGGAATGAAAAAAGGGTTTCACAACATTTCCAAATAGTGTCTCCAAAATGGACCTCAAGAATGTAAATGGTGGACACCCAAAACTCAATAATCACAAAACGGTATTTCATAAGGGAATTTAGAGGGTTATTCCTGAAAAATAATTTCATAAAAAATAAATCTTTTTAAGATAAAGTAGAAAATGGCAGTGAAACCAAAAAGGAGTTTTTAGAAAATTATTTTAACATTATCGTAAATTAAGTAGTTATAGATCACATTAAAAATACATTTTCAAAAAGGTGAAGTGAAAACATTGGAAAATATTTACTCTATATAATATTAAATAATATATACTTATAATAACATAATGATTATCAAAAGTGAATGTGGAGTGGAATATAAATCATTTTATTATGAAATAATGGGAACCCTTTTAAATATTTTGAATTACCTTTATTAAAAATCCACATTGTAAAAAGAGTAAAAAATAAATAAGAGAAGGAAAATATAAAGTACAACTATGATAACACATAATTTGACGTCCACATAAAAAAGTATAATATTTGTGGGAAATGTAAATATGGACAAGGAGGGGAAACCGTCGTTATAGCGGATGGGAATTATTCTTAACAATGATATACGTCTGAGAAATAAATTCATCAAGGTAAATATTTGAATTAAAAATTTTACTTTCCAAAAATATAAAAGTAATTATAGTATCATCATAATATATAATAAATATATATTTTAAAACCATTCTAAAAATGAATCATTATTACTTAAGAAAATAAGTTGAGTCAAGAAAACACTAACAACATTAGAAATATTCAAATCAAAACCCATTGAAGGGTATAATTTATAATGAAACATATAATACCCCAAATAATGATATTAAAATGATAAAAAAATATAAAATCGGTAGTATATACACCATACAAAAGAAATTATTGTGTATGATAATAAATATGTCTCGATGGATAAAAATTGAGATAAGAAACTCTTACCTTAGGTCTTGATTAGTTCTGTGAATGTGCTTAACATATTGGATAATCAATTTAATTTTATTAAAAAATTCATAAATTTTTTTTCATATATATTTTTTTTTATATGGTATATTTATTATCATTTTTTATTTATTTATTAAATTGTTTTCCCTTATGGTGGTTACATGAGGTGGTTTGACCAATTTCTCTGAAACATTCTAGGTATACTGACCATGGTTAAACTTATTACAGAATATCTTCATGATCTTAATAATTTTAGAGGTTTATTTATTTTATTATTATATTATAAAAATATTTATATAATTTCATAGTTTTTCCCAAAATAGACTCAAATTAAGAAATCTTCCTTGATATGTTTATTTTTGGCAGTTTAGTTTACAATAATTATTTATTATTAATATCACTTATAGAATATCCATTATTATATTTATATAATATTATTAGTTTCATAAATATCATATATCTTCAATAAATTCATTCTTTGAACCATCCATGAAGGGTGGTGATGACAAATTAGATTCATCATTTGTGGTGATAGTAGTCTGGACGTACACATGATTAATGATTCCATTTCTCAATGAATGGGAAGGAATGAATGTGTATGATGAATTATAATTTTATAATTGTAATCATGTTAAAAATATTTATTCATTAAATAAATCTTTTGTTTTATCAATGTAAATATTTTATAAAAAATATAACTTTTCATTCATGGAGAAGAAAGTCCATACAAACACATGACTATGTTTTCATTTTTTGAATGGTTATGAAGAATGGTAGAAAATTTTTATTAAATTTTTATTATAAAATTTTTTAATATTAAAAATACTAATATTATCATACTTTAATGTATATAGAATATTTTAGGGGTATAATAATAATAAAATTAATATATTTTGGTTAAAAAAATTACCACTCCTTTTGGATGTACTCCCTTGGGTAATACCTTAAGTCTCCTTAGATTGGACTTTTGGAAAGAATAAGGATTATTGGATGTGGGTAGAGGGTTGAGGAGTGAAAAAGGTAGAGTTTTTACAGATATAATTTTTTTAATGGATGGATAAATATATTGGAAGTGATCCCCTTTTATAAGTGAAGAAAATAGCACTTTTGTAAATACTCATTACATATCAATGATGTCAGGACACTACTCAAGGGTCAATAACTCCAAAATTGATCCATAATTTAGTAGAGGGGGGTTTGGGTTGAGGAATCCTAAACCATGAATTTTCATGCCTATTTAAACATGTTTTTAATGTTTTACCAACATATTTATACACTTTACCGTTTTGGTTTTTACCTTGGAAACTTTTTTTCAAAGTAATTTATATTTTACTTAGAATATAAGATAACCCATATTACCAAATTTGGGTATTTTTAACTTCAATTTATTATTTATTTAATCAAAATACATTTATAAAAATTTCAAAATTAACTTTTAAATTAAAAAATATAATATATAAAAAACTATTTTTTTGTAGAAAAGTGATGTTTTAACCATTGAAATGATTTGGGGTCATGTCCCTTTATTAAGAAAAAAAGAGAACCCCTTTTTTACTGGGTTATAATGAAACCCATAACATGTCAAAAGACTGAGAATAAATAGTCCAAAGGCCCATAAAAAGATAAAATATGAAAATGGGCAATAGGCTCATTGGCACAAAGTTAAAAATAGCCCAAAGTCCTAATGAAGTGATGGATAAAAGGAATAAAAGCAACTAGAAACTGAGGTAGAAAAAAATTTCAGAAACTCTAGGCAGATCTTGTGCCATCCAACACCAAGTCGCTACTTAAAGTGAGCCTTCATGAAAACCCCAACCATATAGACTGTCACTGAGGCAATAGTCATCGATCCTGACTGTCATCACTACCATCTATAATCACCTCCACTATTGATTTTTATCCCCAATATTGCATTGTATGTCCCCATGCCAATATTACCCACTAAACACACCTAGGCTATCCTCCTTGTCATATGTGCTAACCATATAAATCATAATTCCCGACCTTCTACATCCTAATTCAACTACATGATCGATTGGACCACTCTCATTTCTAGAACAAGGGTGCATGGGACTCTCTTGCCTTGGTCACCCCTCCATAGCCACATCAACACATTCTTGAAGATGAGGGGACCCTGAATAGTAACAACTGGTGGGAAACCATAGAGGAGTGATGGATCAAGATAAAAGGATCCAAAATAGTAGACATAGAATATATGGGAAAGGATTTGAATGATGAGGAAACCTCAAGAATGGATACTGAGATCAGATCTGCAAAGAAATGATATCTCATGGTGTCTAATTTATGAATCTTTGCAACTGATCGTCTCTGCAATTACCACCTACTACAAGAAATGAAGTCTTGACTAGAATCTAGATCCCTCGACTAGGCATGAATAACCTGGTAGAATAATCTTCTAAATCACATAGATCGGTATAGGTCCAATCCACCATTCAATTATTTTAATTTATTACATAAAAAGTACACAGCAATAATAAAATAATTTTTTTTAAAATAATCAATTCACCAATATCATTTTCATTAACTTTAATCTTAATAATCATACTTTTAAGTGTAAAAAATAAAATTTAACTTTTTAAATAATATGAAAGTTTAAATCTAAAATATGAAATTCATTTTTTTGGTTTAATTTTTATAATTGATACAAACATATTTTTAACCTAGGTGAATAAAATAGTATTTAGAGTAAAATATTACTTGAGTTTCTAAAATGATAAACATTAGTTTTATAAATATAACTTGGTTTTTTTAAATGATTTATTTGAATTTATAAATATATATATCTTTTATAAAAAAATTTAAAAACATGTAATTCATTCTTGTATTATGATAACGCTATAAAAGTGATGGTTTTAGTAAAATTGGAAATTTTTTACTATTCACCTAAAAATCAATTATTTTAGAAAAATCCTAAAAACTCCAAGGATATAATTTTTATTATATATCAAAAAATGAATTTAATTTGGTCAAATTAAAATTCAAAAAATTGACTTTTAAATAAAAACATGAAAATATAATGAAAATTGTTTTCATTTGAAAATATCTTTTTAAAATATTAATTGTTCTTATCCCTAGTTCCTATCAATTACTGTTTAGATTGGTGTTATATTTTTTATATCAATAGTATATATAATATATTTATTTTATCTAAATAAAGTTCATAAAATAAAATTTTAGAAAAAAATATGTTTTTCAGAATAAAATGATCTTGATAATTTTATCAATGCATTAGTAAATAAGCATTCTTTTTCTTTGAAATTCAAAATGAAATTTTTGGAAAAATACATGTGATAAATAACTTATTACATTAATTATTAATTGTTTATATCATCGTAATTTCAATTTGCATATCCCCTTAAGATCTCTACATAATATCTAAGCATAACTTAATCTCTTGAAAGTCATGGGAAGCGATTCTACTAGAAAAGATATTGTGGAAATATCCATGAGTTTGAACTTCTATCACATATGATTTTTCTCATACTTTAATTCTTGAATTTTATCTTGGGCTTGGTTTAGGGAAAACCCTAGTGAAGTTACTTCCTTTATAAGCTCAAACAAATGAGCTTCAAATAGAATACTTCCGCTACCCGATTCCATTTCTTTCCATCGTAGATTTCATAATATGGTTACTTCCCTTTGTACCCGCTAATTTAGAAACTATAATATAATGTTTATATTTAATAATTTTATTTTTAAGAATAATAAAAATAATTAGTTCATTTTTTTGTGTAAATAAATTTATCAACATAGTGTTTATTTAAAGGAAAATTATATAGTGAAATTTAGGGGCATTACAGGCTGGGTAAAAGTTGTGGATTCCATAATCATTACATCTCACCACCCAATATTAAATAACCAGGGGAGGATAATCAGTTTAGTTTTTAGTTTATTATATATAGATAGAGTATGGGAGTTAATTAGAATCATGATTTTATGGGTGCGAAAGGGTATATCCAAAATTAGTACACTGTCTTTAAATCGGTTCTAAAACCAACCTAATTGAAAATTAAACCCAATTAAATAACTATTTTCGCACACTACAACCCCTAAAAAGGATAATAAAACACCCATAACACTCTCCTCTCCAAATACAACCCTGGTCCCACTATTACCACATTAAAATTGGGCTCATAAATTCATTTTTTGAAATCCCCACAACACGCCTCTCATCAACCCGTGCCATTGTCAGGGATTCCATTCTTGTGTTCTTATTTTTTTTATTTAAAATTATTTTTATTGATGACTAGATCTAGTTAAAATCACCTAATTGGATTCTAGATGTTTAAAAACTTTTGATGGAAAGAATTATGACTCTAAATATCACTAAATAAGAGGAAAGGGAGTTTTCCACACTCCCATTGACAGATTATCCATCCTCATCTACTTCTTCTGCTAGAGTTTCTATAGGTAGAGAAAATATGGAATATAATTTAGTTAAATTAAATAGTACTTTGAGAGAGTTATATTCACCAAATTTCAATAATAATAATAGTCTTCAATAACTAAATAATCAAAAAAAATGTGAGCCTGGAATTGGAATGATTGGATTACTACCTAAATTTCATGGTTTATTATGGGAAGATTCTAACTTAAACTTGAGAGAATTTGGAGAAGTATATGATAGCTTTAGATCTTGAGGAGTCATTGATACTGATATTAACTAGAAGTTATTTCCCTTCTCTCTTGAAGGATTAGCCAAAGAATGCATCTACAACCTAAAACTTGGAGATGTCGCCAACTAGGATGAACTGTATAAGGATATTATGAAGAAATTATTCCCCATCACATGGATTTCCCAAATAAGTAAGGTGATATAAAGAATCAAAAAATGAAGTGTAGAAACCATTTATAATTTTCAGGAAAGATTCAACCAGCTGACAACATCCTTCCCTCACTAGCCCTATGAAGATAACCTTTTCCTAGTATTCTTTTACCAAATTTTGATGTAAAATGTATGGAAACGTCTAAATTATTCTTATGAAGGAGACTTGATATACAAGTCCCTTACTAAAGTCAAAGATCTAATAGAGAGGATTTCTAAAAACTCCCAAAAATTCATCACAAGAACCAAAAAAAGGGGAGTTCATGAGGTAAAGTGTCTTAACTATCCTTTATTTTTTTTAAAAAATAATAATCAACCTCTCTTGTGTGATAATTTTCTTTGAATAAGGTTTAAGAGACCACACCTTAAACACCTCCTCAGGTATTCAAAATTTTTCACTCCTTTAACCACTACACTGATGGGTTCCCTCAAGTTCAAGGAACTAAAATCTATGATTCTATGTTTCAGAGGCAATATCAATAGTATTTATCCTACAATCAAAGATTTAAGGAGTATTCCAATACCAGGTTTGAATCTGGAAACCAATTTCCCTCAAGAAAACACTTCTAGTATGGTTTTTAGAAAACTTTCCAGGTACCACCATTTGAGAGATAGAGTTATCAACCTTATATAAGTTATTTACAAATGAAAGATTATGAAACCTCAAAAAGGGCCTAGTGAAATAGCTTATAAACTCCAACACCACTCATGATTAAAAATTGAAGGAGATGAAAGGTTATTTTGTCCTAGTAATATCTACCCTCGGTGAAATTAAAAACAAAGTTTTAGGTATACTTCCTTATTAGTAAATTCATGCCACCAAGGGAACGATAGTTCTATTACACTAAGGATTGGGAAGGAACTAAGAAACCATAAAAAATCACCATCTTAAGCTAGATATGGAAATGTATATCCCAATAAACCCAAATAATTTTTCCTAGAAAATAAATTTTAAGAATAATTCCATGTGGAGACACCCCTAGTGAATAAAGGCAAGGTAAATTCTAAGATAGAATACCTATATCAACCCAAACCTTGATTCCCCACATGAATTAAACCCCTAAGAGAACTGATAAATAAGTATTACAACAAGATATATTAAAGATATTCAAAATAGTGTATATCAATATCCATTTACTGGATTTCATGCATCAAATTCCAAGGTATGAAAATTTTATTAAAGAAATTTGAAAAATAGAGAAGACTGGGAATACATGTATATGTAATAATTGTAATAAATATATTTTCCCTTATTTTCTCATAAATACCCAGGAAATTCCATGAACTAGGAACTTCCAATATCCATTGCACCATAGGAGAACTCAACTTTTAAAATTAATTGTGTGATTTGGGAGCATCGATTTATGTAAGGCCTTAATATAGTTATTATTCCCTATAGATGGGAGATCTCAAACCCACAAAATTTGTTTCACAACTTGATAATTGAACCACTGCCTACTTAATTGAAGTTTTAGAGGATGTTCTAGTAAGCATGGAAGGATTTTTTTCTATTTTGATATTTACATTCTATACATGAAAGATGAAATTTATAAATCTCATTCCACCATTATATTAGGTAGTCCAATTCTCATAAATATTAAGACCATAATAAATGTTAATGAAGAAACACTTTCAATGAAATTTGTAGAACATATGGTGAACTTTTATATTCTTGATTCAATGAAATACCCTCATGATGAGAAATATGTTTTTACATCAATTAATTTTGAATTTAATTGTAATTATAAGGAATATATTGAAATGTTTTATGACATAATCTAATAAGGAGAATATTTAGAAACACTCTATTTTTCTGATTAATCTATTTTTGAAAATGATTTAAATATGGAAATATTTTTTTGTGCTTGTGAAAGTTATTTTTGATGATTTACTCAAAAATTCCATGGATACTTATACCTTACATATGAAGGTTTCAATTATGGATAATACTGATTCAATACCATCACTAGAAAAACCCCTATAAACTGGAATTGAAGTTACTCCCTTCTAATTTGAAATATTCTTTTCTAAAAGAAAATGATAAATTTTCTATCATAATTTCAAACCAATTATAACCCAAATAATAGAATAAACTTATATAAATTCCTAAAAAACATTCTAGAGCTATAGTATGTTCTTTAGGATACATCCTAGTGATTAACCACACCACCTATATGCACCATATTTTGTTAGAATATAAATCTAAACCAGTAATACAACCATAAAAGAGACTCAACCCAACCCTCATGGTAGTTGTTAAAAGATAATTTGAAATTATTTTATGTGATAGAATCATATACCCTATATCAAACTCCTAGTGGGTGAGATCCATTCATATAGTCCCCAAAAATACTATATTCATCATTATGTAAAATGAGAATAATGATTTATTGTCTAAAAGGATTTAGAATACTTGAATATTTTTTAATGACTACTCCAAATTAAATCATTTGACCAAAAAATACCATTTAACCATCCCTTTTGTAGAAAAAAATTTATAGAGGCTTGCTTGTAAAATTCACTACTATTTCCTTGATAGATTTTTGGTGTATTTTAAGGTTTCAATAGCTCTTAAGGACCTGAAAAATTACATATTCACATGAATCTTGGGTATATTTTCTTACCAAAGGTTTCCCTTTAGATCATTTAATATCTTAGGTACTTTTCAATACTTCATGGTAATTATATTTCTAGATATAATTGAGAGATTCTTGAATGTATTTCTCGACGATTTTACTATTTATGGAATATCTTTTCAAAGTTTTCTTGAAAGTATGGAAAAAGTTTTAATGAAATGAATTGATAAAAAATTGTTTTTGAACTTTGAAAAATTCTATTTCATGGTGGATAAAGGATATGTTTTGGTCATATAATTTTTAAATATGGTGTTGGAGTGGAAAAAGAAAAGGTTTACATTATTTCTACACTACTCGACCCCACCACTATGAGATATATTAGATCATTTTTAATCCATTCTGGATTTTATATAAGATTTATTAAGGGATCTAGAAATATTTTTTCCCCTGACTAATCTAATAAAGAAGGAGAATGTTTTTTTTATGTTTCTTATAGGGTATATTTTAAAAAGGAAAAATAAAGATTTACCACAACCCCTATAATCTGACCACCTAATTAGAACCACCCCTTTGAGATATTTTATGATTACATAAACAAGGTCATGGGAGCTATGTTGTCCCAAAATGTTGATGGGAACCGACAAGTGATATCGTATACTTCTAAAACCGTGTAAACTACCCAAAAAAATTACAAAACAACACAAAAGGAGTTTTTTTCAATTTTTATTAATTTATAAAAAAAATCCATATATGTTAAGAATAAAAAAAAATTGACCATGATGCACTTAATTATTTGATCAAGAAAGTTGAAGTAAAGTCAAGGCTAGTATGATAGCTATTGTCACTATAATAATTTTACTTGAAAATCAAGGAAAATATGGGTTGTGAAAATATGGTTTCAAGCCATGTGAGTAGTTTTCCTTATATTTTTAAGGTAAACCATCAACAAAAACAAACATGCCTGACTCCTTCCCTAGTGGGAAGATGTATAGAGTTACCCAAGTACCCTAGTATGATGAATTGGTGAATTTTTCTATTATAGAAAAGGCACCCATTTATTTTCTAATCATCAAGGACTTTTCAAATTTTTATGTCTGATAGTATCCTTGTTTATGGAATATTTTTAGAATTTGCTTCCTTAAATAAGAAATTAAATTTTTTCTTTATTTTTTCCACACACATGCATATAGAGGCCACTTTGGGTCTCAAAGAATAGCCAAAAACGTTTTATAAGTTTGTTTTAGTTTTTCCCTCACTTTTTAAGGACTCACATAAATTCTATAAAATGTTTCAAAATTATGAACTTACTGGTGGAGTTTCTAAAGGATAAGAAATTCCCTAATATCCATTAATGTTCTTTGAAATATTTAATGTATGGGGATTATACTTGATGGGATAATTTCATATATAATTTGGATTTTACAAAATTATATTATTAATATATATTTATATAGGTGTATTAAATAAAAATAAACCTGAACTGATAATTCTAATGTTGTTGTTAAGATTCTAAAATCAAAATTTTTTATAGGCTTGGAGCGTCTTAGTCCATAACCAATGACCAAGACACAAAATCCTAAAATAAGAACATGGAAACCCTTATAAAGAGGTGTGGAGTGAACCATAATACCTCAAATACCAATAAACCATAGAAAAATACAAACATAAAGGTATAAAATAGAGAGATTAATATGATTCTATATAAGACTGCAGAACCCTCCCAAAAGGACTAGAGGAAGAATATTGAAGATGTACTACGGGTATACAGGATTGGTTTTAAAACATCATTAGGTATGTCACGTTATAGAATAGTTTATATAAATAATTATCACTTACTGATTTAGCTATAAAATAAAAACTAATTTTTTATCAAGAGATTAAACCTAGAGTTTGGAAAGTCTTGAGAGTAGGGGAAGCTACTGATGATTTAACTTTGTGAGATTATGAGGAAGGTATGCGAGAGAAACTTTATATATGAATAGAAGGATATATATATCAATGAATAACTCATCCAAATAAGATACTTTCAAGTTAGAGATAAAGTGTTTTTATTCTCCTCAAGGGTGAATCTCATTCCTGGAAAAATTTGTTTCAAGTGGGTTAGACCATACATAGTAACTAATACCTTTCCATTTTGTGTAGTTGAGATCAAAGGAACTATATCAAAGAATCCATTTAAGGTTAATGGACAATATTTTAATATATTTCATGAATATTTTTAGAATTAACCAATGGAAGAGTACAATATTTTTCTTACTATTATGGAAAAAAGGAACTCTGGGTTGTCTCTTTCCTTCACACTAGTCTATATTTTTTTGTTTTTTTAAAAAAAATCCTAAAAAATGCATATTGAAATTGATTATAATTTTGTATAAGATAAGTTTGTATGATATGGATAAGTATTCTAGGATGTAAATACTCTTTTATTCTTTTTTATGCTTTTGTATAAGTATTATTGTCTTTAAATAAAGAAAAAGATGTTTTTTAAAAATCAATTTACAAATTCTATACATAATTTATGCATGTTTTTATATTATTTTTTTAAAACTTTGGAGTGTTCTAGATAAAGGAAACTAGATCCCCAATGTTGTATTTCCTACAAAAAATACTATTCTATTATGAGGAGATTCCATTTATTTTAAAAAAAAATAAATTAAATTATTTCTGAGTGAATTTGGTAACTATTTTCATATATATTTTTTTTTATAAATAGTAAAAGGAGTGTAAGTAAAATATATATTTATGGAATTGAAATTATAAAATTAGGACACTATAATTTTTAAATTAATTCAAGGTAAATTAGCCTTTGTAAAAAAATAACACCACAGGGAGATAGCTCAAAATAGATTAATATAAGTCCTTTAAAATAAGGGTAAATGGTCAATTTTGATATGATAATTAATCTTTGAGATATTAGGAACTAGGTTTGTGTGTTAATAAAATCCCTTTATAAATTTAATAATTTTTTTACAAAAATATGGATGGAAAAAAATTCAATAAGTTTCTAATTATCAAAAATTAATTCATTTGGGTGAGGGAAATATTCAAACCAAATAAAGGAGGCAATTGACTTATAAAAATTTCATTTGACTTATATTGAGGTAGTGGAAGAAAGAAATTTGGTATAATAAACTTATAATAGAGGTATAAATGAAAGTCTCACCTATTAAAATTTTAATTCCAGTTAAATTTATTTGTTTCACTTCTAAACATAGATCTATTGATTGAATTAAAGTGAGGTAGTGAGATTAATTCATAGAGGAGACATGATAATTCAAAAACATGAATGAATTTGTTATTTTATTCTTTTCTAGTATAAATCTTTGAATATAGGAAATACTATCTTTTTAAATAAATAATTCATTATATTTATTAGAAGTTCAATAGTATAAGAGTGGGAGTAATGAAAGCCAAAAATTTATTTATTTATTGTCTTATTTTCATTGTATCTTAACCCCATAGTTAATCTAAAACTAAATTAAATCATTTATATTTTTTAATTAAGTGATGAATGGATTTAAACATGGTTTTTATGGTTTTTATTTATATTGTATTAAGAAAAATCCATATATTGATTTAGAGAATTATAATTTAATTTTTTAAAGGCTATTAATTTTGTTCTTAATTTCTTTAATTCATTTTGATCTAAATATGGAAGAAGCCTATATATAAATTATTTTTTCACTCTTTGTAGGAAGATGCTATAAAAATGGAAAAGCCTTCAAGTGATTGTGACCCTAAACTGACCATGGTAGGTGACTAACCATTTAATACAAGAGACTACACAAAGAGATCAACCTACCATATTAAAAATCTATAAAGGACTAGATCAACCATATATTGATTCATAAAATTGACTATAAATCCATGCTAAATAGACTTCAATAGGAACCTAGGATTGACCACAAGTTTAATCGGACATAAGTGATGATCTACTAAAAAGAATCCAAGTTTTCATAAAGGTTGAAGCCATTACAAGTGATGAATCTGCCAACCACACACCATAAGAAGATATATAATCTAATGCAGAAGATTAAAGTGGATGAAATTGAAAATCAATGAATAGTTTTAGTCAAGAAATAGTATAACTGATTGTGTCCCTATATTAACTGTGCATTCAATCCTAGTGATCATGATTGTCCTTTATATGGTTGATCCTGGACTTAGCTAAAATTATGGTTGTAAGGATAAAAATCTAAAATTCCAAAAAAATAGAAAAAAATACCTAAAATAAAATTAAAACACATTATCATCAGTTTTATAAAATTGAGAATAATCTATAATGCACCCATATTAAGATAATTTGAGCAAGAGATTGTGGGAGAGTTTCAAGCATGATATAGAATATTTGAGATGCCCACCTTCCTCAATCATAACCCTCAAGCTATATGTGTGGCAATAATTGGAGAAGAAGGAGTTGGGAACTGAATTTGAGGAAATTATATAAGGTTTAGTAAACATTGAAAGATGAAGATAATACAATGATGATCAAGTGTGATAGGGATCTATTGAAGTGTATAAGGGAACCCATGGAATCTATATAAGAAGAATGTTCTTCATTTAAAGAAGGGGGTGTCACTGATCGAGTTGAGATGTTCTACCTATTTTATTCCTACTTTTATATAATTATTCAATGGTGGTAAAATAAGATATTAGTAGCTAAACCGAAGAGATTCACCTTCCCTTATTGATGGATTTTGATCATCAATGCTTTATATATTCTTCTTTATTCTCTCTAGAAGTATTTGATTACCTTGATAGTAGGAAATTTCCTTTGATCGTTTCATTTTAATTATTCTTCTCTCATTCTTGTTTTTACACACACGAGTCACTTGAGACTTCTTCACTATTCATAATAGTTAAAAGTGGGGTTTATCTAGGATTTATTATAATTTATCAATCAATAGTCTAGGTAAGAGTGGTGGATATATTAATCATTTTATATCACTACTCAAGTGAAAGTAACTAGGGTAGGGTAATCATTTATGATTTAAACTGATAGAGAGAGAGTGGGAGAGTTAATTGGAATCATGATTTGACAAGTAATAAAGGGGATATACAAGGTTATGTCACTATATTTAATTTGGTTTTAAAACTAATCCAATTAAAAATTAAACCAAATTCAATCACTATTTTTAGACACCAAACTACGGCAGAATAGAATAACACGCCCATAACACTCTCTTCTCCTAAGACAACTCGGGTCCCACTACTACTGAATTAAACTTGGGTTTTTAAATTTGTATTTTGATGTCCCCATAAATCACAAATCATATCCTTGTTACTAATGATAAGTTATTGAAGGAAACTACTATTGAGGTAACACTTGGAACTAGCCAAATACACCATGTTGATCATTGAGTATGGTCAAACACTAAAACTGTCAATGGTCTTGAACTCTATAATAAAATTGAAACATGTTATATATCATGATAAAGGCTTGATAACTACCAATTATAGAGAAAAAATAAGAGTAAAGATGAGTCATAATCCTCAATGGATGAAACATAGAATCCCCAGAAAAAACAAAGAACCACCATCCACTACTCTAATCCTCGATGATTCATGATTAATTCCTACTTAAGATGAACTAGTCCACACTAAAATATTATCTATTAATTTATGATTCACTATAACCTAAATATTTGTATGTAATTTAAATTGGTATATTAGATACTATATTTACAAATGTAACATCATCTCTAAATGATACAACCTAGCCTTGTCATGAAACAACTCGGGATACCCATGTCGTGAGTACTTGATCCAATCTATGACAAGGCGCAAAGGGCACTCCCAATCCCCATAGTCTACAAACTACTTTATGGTCATTGATAATACTATTTGGGAATGGTTTTTCCCAAAATATAATCAATAGGTCTTATCCTAATAACCTGGAATAATCCAACCATGTATTGGAGAGTCATGAATTTACATGAGTAACAAGAATAATCTCAATAAAAATAAAATATAACATCTATATAAATTTCACATTAAAAAACATCATAAAAAATTTACTGAAATAAAATACACAACTGAAGTTTCTAAAATAAAAAAAGGATATGATGGGAGTTCGATAAGGAGATACATTGTAGTGCCCCCTGACCCGCTCTCCCAAATCTAATTAAAAAAATACATAACTTATAACACTACATTTGAAACACATATATGATTATAATAAATTTATCACATTTAAAATCCAATGATTTTTTATTTTATAGTATTATATAATTAGCACTGATATATAACTAATAAATCTAAATTATTCTCATCAAATGGAAACTTTTTCCCACTATATAGGAAGCTAATAAATCCATAATGAATCTTCAATGTCACCCGTAAATTATCCACACAAGATAATATTATAGTCTTAGCATTGTTAATACTTTCTTTCATAGCATAAGGAAAGGGAAACATGATAAGGGGTGAGCTCAAATGTTCAATAAGAAAAAACATAATAATAAATCATAACAAGAGAGACATGAGGCATAACATGATATGATAATGATCATCAAATCAAGACTTAGGAAATTATAACATAAGAAAATGGGATAAGAACAATCATATTATAAGAGCATTGAATCATAGAAATGTGGAAACAACATAAACATGATGTCATAAGCATGAGTCAAGGCTCCCTACCACATTACATAACATAGTTATATAGGATAACTTCCCACTCCCATAGTTGGTTAGGCACACCACCCATGCACCATGATATCTCATTATATGTAAACATTACAGAATTCATTTTAGTGTTATCTAGGCACACCCATCATAATGAAAAACTATACATATTTGAACTATATTTTTTCAATCAACATATCATAAAAACCCAAGGAAAATGAGTTTTATGTCCTTTTCAAGTGGTTCCATAATGAGGCATTCATAATTCCATCAATAGACATATCATGATAAACCCATGGAAAATAAATGTGTATCCAATGACTTTAAACATCATTATAGGTAAATACCACATGAAAAATATGATTATTCATATGGTATTTACACTATATAATTAATGGATATATAGTTTATACAATAATTTTATCAATCATTCAATGTATTGGTAATCTAGGTGAATAACCCTCAATCATGTAAATGAACATAAAAAATTCATAGAGGAAAGGCATTAAAAGTAAATCATGACTATAAAATATATGACTAGGAAAGAAAAAAATAGTTATAGATCATACCATAGATATAAAAGAGAACTTTATAAGTCATACAAATAAATAAGGTGGATGGTATCATTTGAAGAATACCCTTAATCAATCTTACAACATATATGAAGAACATTCTCAGAATCATTAGTAAAATTAATTTCAAAATATGAAATTTTATTTTCCTTTGAAAACATTTAAAAAGTAAGATTTTATTAAACCACGAGAATAAGAATTCCTTTTTTTAAAACTTTAAATCATAGAGTGGAAGTCTCTTATAAAATTTAAAAGTTTATGGAAATATAAATTCATATAGAAACATGTAAAATAGATACCTTCCATCAAAAATGAACCACATGGAAAAAATTAAAAATATTTTCTTTTAAAATATTTTTAAGGAAAGTCAATGTTGTTGAAAATAATTTTAAAAAAATATTTCTAGTATAATTTTTAAAGCATTTATAACAATACTTGAATGGAAACCCTTTTTGGAAAAACTTTATATAGAAAATGTTAAAAATTATTTAAAATTTTTTTAAGAAACTATCATAAAAAAAGATCATATAACTTTCATTTGAAAAGTTTTAATGGTAAAATTTAATTTCACTTTATATTAAACATATTTGGTTTATATATCACACTTTTTATAGGTAAAAAATGGACAATAAAGGAAATGTTAATTGGAAAGTATATGAGTTCTTCTTATCAACATCATGCTTTTATTTGGGGTAGTGTTTCATAAAATCAAAGTATATTAATTAAGAGAATTAATATCCCAATATAAAAAGGAAATATACCATTTCAAATTTAATGGAATTAAAATATACTTGGAAGATAAAAATCAAGAAGATATTTATAATGTTACACTTTTATACCATGAGAGTTTTAATTGTGACTCTTGAAGATGATGTCAAAGACAAACTTGTTTCGTTAATTTTTAATGAATGAAGATGATATATTGTTAAAAATTGTGGATATTAATATTATAAATCCAAACCATTAAAACAACATAAATACATTATTATTAAATTTAATTGATATTATATAAAATTCCTTAATCATTTACTATATAATAATTACAACATCGCTCAAGTATGCGGTAAACTGACTGAAACAAAAGTGTGTTTTAATAATTGAATGAGTAAGAAAGTGTTATTAAATAATGTTAATATAAAATTTATATAATATTAGACATATAATATATATTATAAATCTCCATAAAACCCATAATTATAACAATTAATTATGCATGGTGTTAACAAATGAAATTCATCATTCGTGGATGTGGTAGTCCCCGCGTATGCATGATTCATGAACCCATTTATCAATGAATAGAAAGAGTGACAGTATATGAAAATTTATCATTTAATAATTATAATAATTTTATAAATTTAATATTATTTCATTAATTACACTTTTATATCTATACTTGTTAAGTGGTCAGGATAAATAATACATGTTATTCATGGAGGCTGTAGTCTTCACATACGCATGATTAACGATCTCGTTCCTTAATGAATGGATAGAATGAAGGTAAATAAAAAATGGGATTGTTTAATAATTTTATAAGTTACATAAAAACATAATAATTCATCAAAATTATTCTTTATATCCACTTAAATAGGTGGTGATGAAAAATTAATTGCATCATAACGTGGAGGTGGTAGTCCACACATAGGCATGATCGATGCGTTTGTTTTTATTAGAGGATGATAAAAATGAATGAATAATTGATATTACATTAATATAATGAAGTTTAAGTATATATATTATACTTAATTAATTATATTAACAAATATTTGGAATATTAGAAAGAGTAAAATTAAAAATAAATAGTATTAGGTGAGTAATACTCACGTTGGGAACTTTGATTTTCCTTTGAATTATCCTTGGAAATGAAGGGATTAGGCTATAAATAAGGAACAAGGATTAGTTTTGTGATATATGTTTCTAGTATGAAAAAATGGGTAGAGTTTAAATAAGGAATTTAAATTCATGGGAATGTAAAGAAGGTGTGTAAGTGATCCCTTTTATAAGTGTACTGAAGGGATTTTTCTAGGGAAAGAATTTTAAGTGAGGGGAAAGAATAGAATGGCATGAAAGTTAGGGGAGTTTTTAAAAGGATAATTAATAAAAAAATGTATTTAATACTTTACAACCTAAAAAAATATTTATATAAGTCATATAGACCAAATTGATTTTTGAAAATTCAAGCCACCTTAGATTAGACATTTAAACAATTATTACTCTTAATTAAATATTAATCAGGTCACTTATTCTAATAAAAATATAAGTAGACACTTATTACCAAATTTAAACATGTTAATTAAAAAATTGGGTTCCATTTAACCTAATAATTTTAAAAATGGGATAAAATATGATTTTAAATTAAACACGAATCACATATAAAAATTGTTTTTAAATAAATGAGTGTTTTTAAACTTTAAACTTATGTATTACATAATTTTTTATGGTTATTGATTTTCATGATAGTCTTTTATTTTTTATAAAATATATAAATTTTATTTTCATTTAAAATCAATCCAAAACTGAATTTAGTCATGAAAATTTTTAATTAAAATAAACATGAGGAAAAAGTTTTTAAATTCTAATAAAATTTTGTTTAATTCCAAAAATATTAAAAATAGAATTTAAAAGTTCAAAATAATATTTTATATTTCATAATTATACCCTTAAAATATTTATTTGATCAATTAAAAGATTTTATAAAGTTTTAGGCATTTTAAATATACTGATTATGTGATAGAAGTCAGTGTTTTGGAAAAATCTATATTTTTCAGTATTCACCTAAAAAAGGATTATTTTATAAAAATCTCAAAAATGCATCCTCATATAAATTTTTCGTGAGGAATTAAAAAATTAAATTAAATTTATCAAGTTTAAATTCTAATATTTTTAAATATATATTTTTAAAATAAAATATATAATATAAATAAAATGTCCATCATTTAAAGTAACTTTTTCAATATTAACTCATATTAATTATTTAACATATAAAGGTAACAAATATTAATGGTTTACCATATTATTTTTTATTATTTATTTATTAAAAATTTCTTCTTAATATGTTGTGGTTTTTTATGTTCATTATAGTGTGTGACACAAGTTATATAAGATATTATGTATTTTAAAGGATCCAAAATCTCATGTTTTTACATTATACCACCCTTAAATAAATTGTTCCCTCATAATTTTTATAAATAAATTAATTAAGGATGTCAAAAAAAAGATATACATGAATTAAGATAAAATTTCAAATGAAATTTATATATTAATATCTTAAGAAAATCTAGAAGATAAATCTTATTCCTCTATCGAGTTAACTAAATTCTCCATTTTCCCTCGACGACTAGGTTCTTTATGTCCTCATTTTCCATACATAAAACATTTTCTAGTTATTTTGAGACATTCTTAGTGTGTTTCTTCCCACACTTTTGGCATGAAGTAAATTTTATGTTTTTTCCTTCATCATCTTCATCACCCAAATTTTCATATGAATATATATTTCCCTTCTTTGGTGTGATAGGGAATTCAACTATGTTGACTTTTTTAATCATAAGTCATGATAGTTTTTTTAGAATAATAATAATATTTTTAAACCCAGTTCTTATCCCAATATATTATAGGTCAGGAAAATCACCACATTGTCCATTACATCCATTGTTAGCTCGATTCCTTCTTTATCTAGCCATTAATTTGAAATAAAGTTTAGGGATGAGAAAACTTGAATTAGTGCATTTAAAAAGGGAAAAATATTATCTTAGAATAAATAATTCATAAAAGATGCACATTACTTAACTTATGAGTGTTTAAATTCAATATAAGTTATCCATGGACATTTTACTATTAGGTTCTCTAATCCAGTTAACTTCTATAAAAACAAATGTTCAAATACTTTATAATGGTTTGTAAATATAATTTGAATTAACCCAAGAATATCCCTTATGAGTGTATATCCAGGTGTGCAGTTAGGGCCCATTTACTGTGCACCAAAATGATGATTGAGATATATCTGACCAACTATTTTCAGAGTTGTTTCCCTTAGATTCATCTCTGCCAAAACCGCATCCACTTTCCAGCATCCAAACATAGATTTAATTACTAGGAAACCCACAAAATCTCTACTTTACCAAAAAAAATGAGGTTCATATATAATTAGAATTATACCTTGGTATTCCACTAATGTTCTCTTATCCTAATCCCCAAACAACATAAAATATTAAATATTATAAACTTAAAGGTCTATCTATATCTTTAAAACAAATATTATCCATAAAATATTAACTCTTGATTTCATTTATGGATCCTAAATTATTATCAACTAATAAAATCCTAACCTATAAATTTATTTAGAAACTATTCAGATACCAACTATAGCACCCCCTCAGACCAGCACTCTTGGGACTGGTGCTGAAAATACATACTTTACAACACTATATTTGATATACATCTATGATTAAAATAACTTTCTCACAATTATAATCCAATGAAATTTCAGTTTATAGTTTTATAGAATTATGAAAAATCTATAACTAATCAATATCATGTCTTCTCATCAAATAGACACTTCTTCAATTGTATAAGAATGAAATAAATCCATAATTAGTCTTCAACATCGCCTATAAATTATCTACAACCAATACTCTTTTAGGATTAGTATACTTAATACTTTCTTTCATGGCCTGGGGAAGGGGGAAAATATTAAGGGGTGATCTCAAATTCTCAGTAACGATAAAAATAGTAATAAATTATAACATGAGAGATGTAAGGAATAACAAGATATCATAATAAGTATGGAACCAAGACATAGAAAATGATAACAAAAGAGAATGAAATAAACATGATTATATTATAATATCATGACATAATAGGAATGTGGAATCAATAAAAACATGATATCATAAGAATAAGTCAAGTATCCCTACCTTATTAACATAACATGGTTGTCTTGGCTAATTACCCACTCTTATAGTTTTCTAGGCTCACTACCCATGAACTATTATATCTCATGAGAAGGAAACATTACCCAATGCATTATAACAATATCTAGGTGAAACTATCATAAATAAAAATCATACATATGTGTGACCCATTATTTCAATCAATATATAATAAAAACCCAAGGAAATAAAATAGGTTTTATATCCTTTTAAATTAGTTTCTTGGAGAGAATTCCTAAGTACATCAATAGAAATATCATGATAAATACATGGAAAATAAATGGGTATCCAATGAATTTAAGAATCATTCTAGATAAATACCACTCAAAAAATATGATTAAACATACGGTATTTACAATATATAGGAAATGGATATACAATTAAGATAATAATTTATTCAATTAATTGATGTATTGGGAGTCTGCGTGAACATTATTCAATCAAGTAATATAATATAAGGAATTCACAAAGGAAAATCATTGGAAGAAAATCATGCATATACAAATAGATTCTTAGGAAAGAAAAAAGTAGTGATAGATCATACAATAGATGTAAAATAGAACTTTATAAATCATCCAGATAAAGAAGGTGGATGGTATCATTTGAAGAATTCCCTTGATCAATTATATAACGTAGATGAAGAACACTCTTAGAAGTATTAATAAAATTACTTTTAAAATAATAATTTTTTTTCCTTTGAAAAAATTTAAAAATGAAGATTTTATTAAACCATGAGAATTATAATTTCCTTTTCGAAAACTTAAACCCATAGAGAATAAGTCTCTTAGAAAATGATAAGGACTGTGGAAATATATGTTCATGTGGAAATATGAAAAATATATTCCTTCCATGAAAAATGAACCATGTGGAAAATGTTAAAAATATTTTATTTTAAAAAAAATTAAATAAATCTAATGTAGTTTAAAAAAAATTAAAACAATATTTATGGTAGGATTTTTAAAACATTTATAACATTTCTTCAAAGGAAAATATTTTTTGAAAACAATCCATGTGGAAAATTTAAAAGAAATTAAAAAAATTAAAACCCAAATCATAAAAAAGGATAATAAAATTTAATTTGAAAATAGGTAAATATAAAATTTATGTTCATTTGAGATAAAACATATTTTTTCTATAGATTAAACTTTTTATAGGTAAAACATATACATAGAATAAAAATATCCATTGGAAATTATAGGAGTTATTCTTATCAACATCATACTTTAATTTGAGGAAGTTTTCATAAAAGGGGGAGATATTAATGGAGATAATTAATATCCCTAAATAAAATGAAATCTACCATTTAAAAAGATAATGTGTAACGCCCCAACCCCAGTTACCCAGAGTCGGTGCATTATTACATAACATTGGCATGATACAAGGAATCATGTCCCAAAAGACCAATCAGTTTAGCATCCTTGGAAGTACTAGATACATTCATAAGCTTTACATTACATCATGAAATAAAAACATCAAAAAAAATTTCCCCATTGACCACACTTATATCCTTAGCCTATCCCTAAAGGTCAACCATAAAATATTTCTTCACATCTTGGGAGAAATAAAACATAGAAAGGGGTGAGCTCGGATTCTCAATAAGGATAACAATATAGCGGAAACATTCATAAATAAGCATACACATTTAAGTAAATGTATAAGACTAAAACAAAAGCCTTTTAAACTTAAACTTCAGTATAATATAGAAAATATAAAATCAAATAATTCCATTTACTTATTTAAATGGATAAATAACTAGTTGAATAATCACATGAAATATCAATATCTACTTTCATAATGATGGAATTCATAATGCCAGACTTTATAACCACATAGTCAAGGCCTTGTACCATGACTAAAAATAAGATTTTTGTCAAGGCCTTGTTCCAATATACTAGTTTGTCTCATGAGACCCACCGATGCATTGATGAGCTATAGCGGGATCCACCCGTCACTTACTAAGTCCAATGCATTCCTCATATGAAAAGGTTTAAACATAACATAAACATTTGTATTAAAACTAGCATGTGAGATGTCAATACTTTATCCATAAACTATGAATGGTGTAAAAATAACACATCCATAGTAAAACATATCATAAAAACTTCAATACAATATAGAATATTTGTATCATAATAAATCAACTTCAAACAATCTTAAAATCCATCAAAGGATGTTGACATAGATGAAAATCAAAACTTTTTGTAGAGAAATGTCTCTTTCTATTTTGAAATCATTTAAAAGTCATATAATTATAAAATAAAACATTTATTTTGAAAATATTCTTATAATATTGTATGGGAATCTTTGACGATGTTATAACGGCATAAAATAGCCGCACCCTCCGTATAAGTTAAAAAAGACATTCTTACCTTAATTTTGTCGAGAAGGTCATAAAGTACCTTGTTTGGAAAATGAAGGATATATTCCTTTAAAAACATATGTGGTAAAATAAGGGTATAAATGACTTTAACCCATAGTCTGGTAAATAGTAAAAAAATTTTGAATTACATTTTTAGAAAATGTGGATGTGGATGATAAAGAGGTCTCAGTAGATACTTATGTAAAAACAATCTCGGATAATAAAGAGATTGTGAAATTAACTCTTACCTTATAATTTTCCTTAGTAGAGGGTAATTTAATCTCCTTTATAATAGTTAAATTATTGTTATTAAATTATACAATAATCATATACATAAATATCATATCATATATGATCTTCTAATATTTTTTTGTTAATAATATTTTAGTAGTATCATCGTTTCCGATGTTAACTGATTTTCTTTCCTTTATATGCTTAGTTACATAAGCCATATTTTTTATAGATATGATTTATTTTATTCATATAAATAATGATATTATTTTCATAAACATTATTTTTAATCATAAAATGAAAATTATTCTTGAATGATTACGATGGAAAATGAATCTCATCGCGTTCGTGGTGACGGTAATCCGTACGTACGCACGAGCGATAATATCATTATATTGATGGAGAAATCATATGTAATTGGATATTATATCATATATACAGAATCATTAACATATTATATTTATTATTTACATTATTTATAATTATTATTAAACCCATCCAAATAATGAAGTGTTTGAATAACAAACTACACCATAACGTGGAGACGGTAAGCCGTACGTACGTACTTATGGTGACTTTGTCATTTATAGGATGGATAGAATAACGAATATGGTTGTACCATATTTATAATAACATCACAGTATGTATAAGGTACTATAGTTATTATTTTTTTATGGAAACAAAAAAGAAAGAGGTAGTAGAAGAAGAAAAGAACTTGGAAGAGTGTGGTGAAATTATTACCTCTTCTTCGGGTGTTTCCTTTTGAGTTGATCAAAAGGGCTCCTTCGGTTGGATTTATGATCAAAATAATGCCTCTATGTTTAAGGGAAGATAGTTGAGAGGATATTTGGGAAAGGGTTGGCGGAACCAAATGGCTTTGGAGGTGTGAAATTAAGAGAAGGGGAAGTACCCTTTTATAAGAGAGGTGAGGGTCACTTTAGGAAAAGCATGAAATATTATTTTATAACAAAAAAAATCGGTTTATAATGGATAAAAAATAATTTATTTAAAGGATAAGGTGGGTATGGGTCGAAAACCTCTCATAAAATATGTTTTAGACAGGTTTAGGTCACCTTATTAACCTTATCTTTTAGATTTAACTCTTAGTTAAATAGTTTGACATTTATCATGTCTCTTTGTATTTTTATATTATATGGTTAATAAACTTACAAAAACAAGCCAAGGAAACCCCATGTGGTTCATTATTAATATACCTATCATTATATAAGTTCTTTTGTATAACCTTATATTTTTAGGACTATTATATAATTTAATAATATAATATTTATTTTAAAAACTCATTTATGTCAATTTTGACACTATTTAGTATTTAGTATTTGTGGAAGTCATCATAACTTTATTACTTATAACCAAATATATTCACCTATAAAATTCTTGTATGTCATAAAAACTTTGAAATTATATTTATTTTAATATTTATAATACCATTTATTTGATTCTTTCATTAATAAACTAATTACAGCATCATAATTGTTTCATAAATAAATTTAATTATTTAATGTCTAAAAATTATAAATAAAATATAATTATGTAGGAAATATTTTTATATTTCTAATGAGTATTTATAGTATAAAATATAACTTATTTAACCTCATGTAAAAATTATTTTACTAAAAGATATTTTTTTATGTCATTTTTGTCTTTACTTTAAATTAATTAATATAAAGTGTCATTATCACTCTCAAGTGGCTCCATGGGATCCCAAAATCGACCCAAAGATTCCCATGGTCATAAATGTATCAACTAATAGGAATAGGATGCATGTTAGGGAAATTATTATTATTATAATATTATTTTTTACCCTTATTTACCGGATTTACCCTTTAACCATGGAAAATAAAATATTTACCGAAGTAATTATTCATAATTTATAAAAATAAAAGTTACCTATTTACACAATTTGGACCTCTAGATTCCAAATATGGAATCCATTTTTCCAAATTCAAAACACAGAAGTGGCAAAAATTAATTTAAAATTAATTCTCGTTTCAAAAACAAAAAGCGTGTTTTTAAGAAATAATAACTATCAAAATATTGACACTTGTTTATGTCAAGTTTAAATGTAAAATTACATACAATGACCTAAATTATATTCAATTATAAAAATATAATCTAATTATACTTTAAAAAAACTCAAATTTATAATTTTACACTATAAATTATTTCGAATAAAAAAGTTATTTTTAATTAAAATTCTGTATTTTTCACTATTCATCAAAAATTGAAATTTTTTAGAAATGTACCAAAAAATCACCCTAAGATAATTTTGATATTACAAATTCAAAAATGAAGTCCATTTTAAAAAATAAAATTTATAAAATTTCAAAAATTGGGTATTACTATTCATGACGGCTAGTTTGATTGGTCGCAGTGTGTTAGAATCTCGAAGTTGCGTACAATGAAAGTTGTTGCATTATTCAAAGGGAAATGTACCATGGAAGCTTGGGTTGTTACATTCTTCCCTCCTTCAAATAATTTCTTCCTCGAAATTTCTAGAATACTACCGCACAAAAAGATTTGGGTGGTTCTTTATCATAAGTTCCTCAGGTTCCCACGTTGCCTCTTCCATCTTATGGTTTCTCTATAGAAATTTTACCAGATGAGTCATCTGGTTTCTCAACACTTATTCTCTGGTATCAATAATTTTGACAGGTTCTTCACAATAAGATAGATCAGGTTCCAGTTCAATTTCCTCATAGGTGAGTACATTTTTTGGGTCAGGCATATTTTCTCAACAGTGATACGTGGAAAACATCATGAACTTTCGAGAGACTTGGAGGCAATGTCAAATGATAAGCCACAACTCCAATTCGTTCTAGAATTTCAAAAGGTTTGATGTACCTGGGATTCAATTTACCCTTCTTAACGAATCATATAACACCCTTCCATGGAGATACCTTCAAGAAAACTTGATCTCCTACTTGAAATTCCAAACCCTTCATCCAATTATCGGCATAGCTCTTTTTCCTACTTTGAGATGCTTTGATATGGGTTTGGATAACCTTCACCTTTTCCATTATTTCCTCAACAAGTTATGGTCCTACAAGTTTTCTTTCCCCAACATCATCCCAACAAGTTGGTGTGCGACATCTCTTTCCATATAACACTTTATATGGTGCCATCTAAATTCTTGAATGGAAGCTATTGTTATAGGAGAATTATACCAGAGGTAAATATTGATCCCACATACCTTGAAAGTCAAGTGAGAAATATCTTAACATGTCTTCTAAGGTTTTAATAGTCTGTTCTGATTGTCCATCGGTTTGAGGGTGGTAGGCATTGCTCAAACGAAGTCCAGTATCCAAGGCCTTCTAAAGAATTTTCCAAAATCTTGATTTAAAATGGAGATTGTGATCAGAAACAATCAATATGGGTACACCATGGAGTCTTACAACTTCATTAATATATAGTCTTTCTAGACGTTTAAGTGGTAAATCTTCTCTTATAGTAAGAAAATGTGCTGACTTGGTAAGATGATCAACAATGACCCATATTGCATCATTCCTTCTAGGAGTATTTGGTAACCCCATGAAAAAGTCCATCATAATATTATCCCATTTCCACTCATGTGTGGGAATAGGTTTCATGACTCCTCCAGGCTATTTCCTTCCAGCTTTCACTTGTTGAAAAACCATACACCTTGACACAAAATCAGCAATCTCCCTCTTCATGTTATCCCACCAAAAATGTTCCTTCAAATCTCTATACATGTTGGTGCTCCTAGGGTGTATAGAGAAATTGGAGCTATGTTCATCATCCAAAAATTCCATTTTTAGATCAAGTGTGTTAGGAACAAAAAGTCTCTTCCCAAATTTAAAAATTCCATCTTCATATATGAATTCACTCAATCTCCCATCATTCATAGATTTAATCTTATTTTGAAACTCCTCATCATCAGTATGAGAGCTCTTCATCCTTTCTAGTAAATATGGTTTGGAAACCATTTGAAAAAGTATTGATGTTTCTCCTTCCATGGTTATTCCCATATCCGTCTTAACTAGATCTATGAAAATAGAATCCCTTTCAACTCTCATCTTGTTCAAAACTCTATGATCCTTTTCTACTCAAAGCATCCACCGCCTTATTTTCCTTCCCTGGGTGGTAGTGTATAGTGCAATCATAATCCTTGAGTAGTTCAAGCCATCTCCTTTGCCTCATGTTGAGTTCTTTTTGTGAGAAAATATACTTCAAACTCTTGTGATCAGTATAAATCTCAAATTTTTTACCATAAAGATAGTGTCTCCATATCTTTAGAGAAAATATTACAACTGCTAACTCAAGATCATAAATGGGATAGTTTTTCTCATGAATTTTTAGCTGTCATGATTCATAGGCAATAACTCTATCATTCTGCATAAGGACACAACCAAGTCCTTTAATTGAAGCATAACTATAAATAACAAACTCATTGTTCCCTGATGGTAGAGTCAAGATAGGATCATTGAATAATATTCTATTCATTTCTTCAAAATATTCTTCACACTCTTTTGTGAAAACAAATTTAACCCCTTTACGTGTGATCTTGGTTAATGGGTTAGCTAACTGGAAAAAATTATGGACAAAATATCGATAATAACCTGTTAAACCAATAAAAATGTGTACCTCAGTTATACTTGTCAGTGTTGGAAATTCTTGTATTGCATTGGTCTTTGAAGGATCAATAGAGATTCCATCCTTAGAGACAATATGGAAAAGAAAGAAATCTCTTGAAGCCAGAATTCATACTTTCTAAAATTCCCATATAATTCATTTCTTCTGAGGGTTTTCAGAATAGTACGCAAGTGATTTTCATGATCTTTGTAGATTTTTGAGTATAAAAAGATATCATCAACAAATACCACTACAAAGTCATCAAGATATTCCTTGAAAACTCTATTCATTATATCTAGGAATACAGAGGGTGCATTAGTCAATACAAAAGGCATTACTATAAACTTGTAATGCCCATACCTGGTTTGAAATGTTGTTTTCAGAATTTCTTCCTTCTTTACACACAACTGATGATATCCAAATCGAAGTTCGATCTTTGAAAAATATTTATCTCCATGAAGTTGGTCAAATAAATCATCAATGCGAGGTAGGGGATACTTGTTCTTTATTGTTATAGCATTGATCTACCTATAGTCAATACACAACCTCATAGATCTGTCTTTCTTCTTAACAAAAATGATAGGGTCTCCCCATGGAGAAACACTAGGGATAATAACTCCCTTATTACTCAATTACTCTAGTTTTTTCTTTAGTCCCACTAATTACAAAGTGGTCATTCTTTAAGGGGTCTTTGATATGGGCCTTGAACCAAGAATTAAATCAATGGAAAACTCAATTTCTCATTCTAGAGTTTGTCTAGGTAAATCCTCTGAAACCACATCAACATATTCTTTAACAATAGGTACATCCTCTATTCAAATATTCTTTTCCTCACACATAATTATTTCATTTTCTTCCTCCCCAGTAATTAAATTCAGTAGATCTACTGGGGGTGGATCTGTATAAGAATTAGGTGGTGACGTTTCTGCTCTAAAGATAAGGTACTCCTTATCATCATCAAAAATTGTAACCTCATTCTTCTTACAATAAATTTTTGCATCATGGTCCGAAATCCAATCCATTCCAAGGATTATATAAAATTAAATCATGGGTATGATGATGAGATAAGTATATAAAGAACATTTATATGCCCTAATGGGAACTGATTCACAAAACTTTGTTGCGATGATACTTCCCTTAGGAGTTTTGACTGACAACTCCCTTGTTAAGTCAAATTGAAAAAATCTAATTTTCTTAGCAAAATGGGAAGATAGAAAATAATTCAATGATATAGAATCAAATAAAGCATTGGATAAACTTGAGGAAACCATTAAATTACCTGCCACCACATCTTTCAGAGCTTCAACCTCAGAAGTAGTGATCACATAAGTATGGCCTTGCTCCCTTGGCCTTTTCTGAGGTATGTTCCCTTGACGCTTAGGAAATTCATTTTCATAATGTCACTTTTCTCTAAAATTGTAGCATTCAACCTTGAAAACCTCTTTCTTTCCCTTGCAATCATGATCTTGGTGGCCTTTTTCACCACACTTGTAACAGACTCTCATTCCCTTCAGGAAAGTACCAAGGTGTTTCTTCCCACATTTACTGAAGGATGGATATTCAAATTTCACCTTTTTTCCCTTATTTCCATTTCTAGAGTGATCAGAAGATCTCTTCTTATCTTTCTTTTCTTTGAATTCATAAGACTTAGAGAATTCATATTATGTCTTGATAGCGCATGAGACAATATCTTCATTCGATGAGAAGGATTGTGAGAATAATGCTCGAAGGATAAATTATTTTAACCCATAAAATAATTGATCAATATTACTCCTTGGGTTATGTATATAATTTGTTGCATGCCTTGCTAACATTTTAATGTTAGCCTCATACTTTGCGACATTCTCATCCTCCTTTTTCCTCAGACTCAAAAATTGTCTTTCTATATTTTATAGATGGTCATAAGGAAAGTATTTTTCTAGGAAAAGATCTTTAAACTCCCTCCATTCCATGTTCGATACTTCTGTATGTTCCTTTTTGTTTTGGATTAATGACCACTATTGATCTTCATCTCCCATGAGGTGATAAACTACTATGGAAACTTTTTCCCTTTCGTTACTCCCCAAAGCATGAAATATCTTCTCTAAAGAATTTATCCATTGCTCATCTAAAAATGGATTGGTACTCCCATTGAATGTTGGTGGTTGTTACCTCATGAAGCGGTCTAACATTGATCCTCTACGTTTTGGATCAGGGTGCTCCATACGGGTAAGGTTATTATTTATAACCTGAGTGAGTTTTCCCAGTATAGTGATAAGCTGATTAGCACCAGTTGCATCACCAGCTCCACTATAATTATCTTGAGTAAAATGTAAATCCCTATATGGATTACATGAATTGATACAGTTTTCATTCCTTCTATTAGGAACCATTTCTAAACAATGGAATACAGTATATTAGTTTATGAATTGCAATACATAATTCCAAACTTGTAAAATGCTTAACATAAATTGAACAGTTTATGGATATAATCCATAATCATAAAAATGTTTTCTTTTAGGAGGTATATACTCATAAATACTTCATAATGGTTCATAAATAAAATTTGAATTATCCTAAGCATATCCTCTGGGAGTGTCATAACCAAGAGTGCAGTAAGGCTCATTGTCGTGTACCAGGATACATCGGGTCAAGCCCAAAACTCCTTGTTAGAGTTTTCACTCTTAGGTACATATGTTCCAGAGCTGCCTCTACCTACTCGTATCCAGACAGGGATGTATTGCTTATAAAATACACAAAATATCTACATTACCAAAATTCTAGGAAGTTCTTCTATACCAATAATCAAAGTCTATCTTAGGGTAATGTGCTCTAATCAGAGATTATCTAAATCTAGTTTCCAAGGTTTGTACTAAAATTTATCTGATACAAATTGTAACGCCCCGACCCCAGTTACCCAGAGTTAGTGCATTATTACATAACATTGTCCTGATACAAGGAATCATGTCCCAAAAGACCGATCAGTTTAGCAGCCTTAGAAGTACTAGATACATTCATAAGTTTTACATTACATCATGAAATAAAAACATCAACAAACTTTTGTCCCCATTTACCACACTTATATCCCTATCCTATCCCTACAGTTCAACCATAAAATATTTCTTCACATCCTGAGAAAAATAAAACATTGAAAGGGGTGAGCTCAGATGCTCAGTAAGGATAGTAATATAGCAGAAACTTTCATAAATAAGAATAAACATTTAAGGAAATGTATAAGACTAAAACAAAATACTTTTAAACTTAAACTTCATAATAATATGGAAAAAATAAAATCAAATAATTCCATTTACTTATTCACATGGATATTCTACTAGTCGAATAATCGCATGCACTATCAATATCCACTTTCATAATGATGGAATGCATAATTCCAGACTTCGTAACCACATACTCAAGGCCTTGTGCCAAGACTACAAATAAGATTTTGTCAAGGCCTTGTGCTAAGACACTATTTTGTCTCATGAGACCTACCAATTCATCTAGGAGCTATAGCAGGCTCCACCCATCACTTACTAAGTCCAATTCATTCCTCATATGAAAAGGGTTAAACATAACATAAACATTTGTATTAAAACTAGCATACGAAATGTCAATACTTTATCTATAAACCATGAATGGTGTAAAAATAACACATATGTAGTCAAACATATAAAAAACCTTCAATACAATATGGAATATTTGTATCATAATAAATCAACTTCAAACAAGCTTAAAATCCATCAAAGGATGTTTACATAGATGAAATCAAAACTTTTTGTAGAGAAATATCTCTTTCTATTTTGAAATAATTTAAAAGTCATATAATTATAAAATAAAACATTTATTTTGAAAATATTCTTATAATATTATATGGGAAGCATCGAAGATTTTATAACAGCAGAAAATAGCCACACCCACCGTATAAGTTAAAAAAGACATTCTTACCTTAATTTTGTCAAGAAGGTCATAAAGTACCTTCTTTGGAAAACAACAGAAAGATTCCTTTCAAAACATATGTGGTAAAATAAGGGTATAAATGACTTTAACCCATATTCTAGTAAATAGTAAAAATGTTTTGAATTTCATTTTTAATAAACATGGATGTGGATGATAAAGAGGTCCCAGTAGATACTTATGTAAAAACAACCTCAGATAATAAAGAGATTGTGAAATTAACCATTACCTTGTACTTTTCCTTAGTCGAGGGTACTTTAACCTCCTATATAATAGTTAAATAATTTTTATAAAATTATAAAACAATCATATACATAAGTATTATATCTTATATAATCTTCTAATATTTCTTTGTTAATAATATTTTAGTAGTATCATCATTTCGGATGTTAACTGATTCGTTTTCCTTTATATGATTGGTTATGTAAACCATGTTTGTTATGGATATGATGTATTTGATTCATATACAGAATGATATTATGTTCATAAACATTATTTTTAATCATAAAATAAAAATTATTCTTGAATTATTACAATGGGGAATGAATCTCATCACGTTCGTGGAGACGGTAATCCTTACGTACACACGAGCGATAATATCATTATATTGATAGTGAAATAGTATGTAATTGGATGGTATATCATATATAAATAATCATTAACATTTTATATTTATTATTTACATTAGTTATACTCATTATTATACTCATCCAAATAATGAAGTGTTTGGATAATAAACAACATCATGGCGTGGAGATGGTAAGTCGTACGTACACATGTATGGTGACTTTGTCATTTATAGGATAGATAGAATAATGAATATGGTTGTACCATATTTATAATAACATCACAGTATTTAGAAGTTAATGGAGTTATTATTTTGGTATGGAAACAATAAATAAAGAGGAAGTGGAAGAATAAAATAACTTGAAAGAGGGTGGTGAAATTATTACCTCTTCTTCGAGTGTTTCCTTTTGAGTTGATCAAAAGGGCTCCTTAGGATGGCTTTATGATCAAAGTAAGGACTCTAGGTCGAAGGGAGGATAGTTTAGAGGATATTTGGTCAGGGTTTGGTCGAACCAAATGGCTTTGGAGGTGTGAAATTAAGATAAGGGTAAGTACATTTTTATAAGAGAGGTGAGGGTCACTTTAGGAAAATATTGAAATATTATTTTATAAAAAATGATTTTCGATTTCTAATGGATCAAAAATGATTTATTTTGAAGATAAGTTGGGTATGGGCTGAAAACCTCTCAACCAATAGGTTTTATACAGGTTTAGGTCACCATATTAACCTTATCTTTTAGATTTAACTCTTAGTTAAATAGTTTGACATTTACCATGTCTCTTTGTATTTTTATATTATATGGTTAATAAACTTACAATAACAAGACAAGAGAACCCCATGGGGTTAATTATTAATATACCTATCGTTATATAAGTTCTTTTGAAGAAAATTATATTTTTAATACTATTATATAATTTAATAATATGATATTTGTTTTAAAAACTCATTTATGTCAATTTTAACACTATTTAGTATTTGTTTTTTTTTAAAGTCATCACAACTTGATTACTTCAAACCAAATATGTCATATTCACCTAGAAAATTTTTGGATGTCATAAAAACTTTGAAATTATATTTATTTTAATATTTATAATACCATTTATTTGATTCTTTCATTAATAAGGTAATTACTGCATCATCATTATATCATAAATAAAATTAATTATTTAATGTCTAAAAATTATAAATAAAATATTAATATTTAGGAAATATTTTTATCTTTCTAATGATTATTTATAATCGAAAAAATAACTTATATAACCCCATGTAAAAAAATTTACTAAAAGATATATGTTTATGTCATTTTTGTCTTCACTTTAAATTAATTAATATAAAGTGTCATTATCACTCTCAAGTGGCTCCATGGGGTCCCAAAATAGACCCAAAGATGTCCATGTTCTGAAATTTATCAAACAATAGGAATAGGACACATGTTATGGTAATTTAATATTATTATAATATTATTGTTTTACCCTTATTTACAGGATTTACCCTTTAACCATGGTAAATAAAATATTTACCAAATTAATTATTCATAATGTCTAAAAATAAAAGTTTCATATTTACACAATATGGACCTACTGATTCCAAATATGGAATCCATTTTTTAAAATTCAAAACACAGAAGTGGCAGAAATTAATTTAAAATTAATTCCCATTGTCAAAACAAAAAGTGTATTTTTAAGAAATAATAACTATCAAAAGATTGACACTTGTTTATGTCAATTTTAAATGTGAAATTACATACAATAACCTAAATTATATTCAATTATAAAAATATAATATAATGATTCTTTAAGACCACTTAAATTTATAATTTAACACTATAAATTATTTTGAATAAAAAAGTTGTTTTTAATTAAAATTTAGTATTTTTTCACTATTCATCAAAAATTGAAAGTTTTCAGAAAAGTACCAAAAATTCACCCTAAGCTAATTTCGATATTCCAAATTCAAAAATGAAGTCCATTTTGAAAAATAAAATTTATTAAATTTCAAAAGGTGGTTATTACTATTCATAACGGCTAGTTTGATTGGTCGTGGTGTGTTAGAATCTCGAAGTTGCATACAATGAAAGCTATTGCATTATTCAAAGGGAAACATATAGTGGAAGCTTGGGCTATTAAATAATGGAATTAAAAGAGACTTGGAAGATCAAAATCAATAATATATTTCACGACTCATTGGGAAAAGGACTAGAGTCGTGAAAACAATTACAACTTGATAAATATTTTAATCAAATCCCTTAAAGTATAAAGAGATTGAAAATGAACCTAAAATACCATGAATAAAATATAATTCATGATAAAATAACAATTGGTTAGTATATACACTATATAAAAGTAAATTGGTGTATAAAGTAAAACATGTCTCAATGAAAGGAGGTTATGAAAAAAGTCCCTTTCCTTATTTCTATGCTTAGTTGATCACACTCTAACTTCCTTTAAAACAACCATAAATATCATAATATTATATTTAATAACCTTATTCATATATATAACCCTTTTATATAATTTATCTATAATTATTTACTATGAATATATTTGTTTATTATAACTTAATTTTAACATCAGGTGTTAACACTTTTCATTATCTTTCACATGCTTTGTAATTTTAATGTTGATCCTTGACCTTTGATTTCAATTTCATCATTAATAGATTATATATGGTTCTGTAATATATATACCATGATTATTTATCATGTTATACTTTCATCCCATGATATTTTTAATTGTGACTCTTGAAGATGATGTTGAAGACAAACTTGTTTCGACGGTTTTTAATGAACGGGGATGATATATTGTTAACGTGTTTAGATATTAATATTATAACTATAGAAACTTTAATAAATATTTAATACCTTATTATTACATTTATTTAACATTATATATCATTCTTTAATCATTCACTATATAAACATTACAACATTTTTCAATTATGTGGTAAACTGACCAACACAAAAGTGTGTCTTAATGATCGAATGAGTAAGAAAGATCTATTACATAATGTTAATATAACATTTAAAGAATATTATAAATATAATATATATCATATATCTCCATAAAAACCATTCTTATAACCATTAATTATGGGTGGTGTTTATTAGTGAAATTTATCATTCATGGAGGTGGTAGTCCGCACGTATTCATGATTAATGAACCCATTTCTCTATGAATGGATGAAGTGATGGTATATGAAAATTTATCATTTAATAATTATAATAATGTTAAAAATTAATATTATTTCATTAATTTCACTTTTATATCCATTCATGTTATTTAATTTATATAAATAATACACATCGTTCATGGAGATGGAAATCTACACATACGCATGATTAATGATCTCATTCCTTAATGAATGGATGGAATAAAAATAAATTTAAATTATGATCATTTCATAATTTTATAAGTGAAATAAAAAATATTTATTCACAAACCCCATCCTTAATACCAAACCTAAGAGTAATTTATGAAAAAATAATTTCATCGTGTTGTGGAGGCGGTAGTCCATACATATGCACAATCTATGCATTTGTTTTTATTAGGGATACTAGGATATGAATGAATAATTTATGTTAAATTAATATAATGAAATTTATGTATATATATGATACTGAATTCATTGTATTAACAAAGTTATGTAATATTATGAATAGTAAAATTAAAAATAAGGATTAATAGGAGAGTAATACTCACATCGAGAACTTTAATTTTCCTTGGAATTATCCTTGGAAATAAAGTGTTTGTGCTTAATAAATAAGGTAAAAGGCTTAGGTTTGTAGGAGTGAGTTTTAGGATAAAAATGGTTATAGTTTCACCCAAGACTTAAAATTCATGGGTGTGTAAATAAGTGGTGTTATTGGTTACTTTTATAAGTGAATGGAGAGACATTTCCTTGGATAATATTGTTAACTAAGGGGTAAGAATAGAATGTCATGAAAGTTAGGTGAGTGAGGTAAAGGAAGGTTGGTAATACATATAGGTAATACTTTAAAACATAAAAAATTTATTTATGGGAGGTATATATGTAAAAACCTAAGTAATCATAGAATAAATAATTTTAATATTAATTAGTATTCCTAAATTATGTAGTTATATTCATTATAAATATATCAAGTAATTCTTAAAATCAAAAAAGAAATGGTATGATTAAACTCATTTCTTATAAGATTTTATTTAAAAGTATAATTTTAAAATTATAGAATTTTAATTTTAAAAAAAATTCATTTTGAAATTAATCATGTTAAAATTATCTTAAGATGAATTTTTTATAATTTTTTTAAAATAGTGATTTTTCAAGGAATAGTGAAAATACTAATTTTTATTGAAACTGTATTTTATTTTAAAGTATTTACAAGATAAAATTATGGTTTTATTAGTTTTAAATTTTCATTATTTAATTTTTATTTTAAATAATCCAGTTATTTTTTTTAAAATTGACTTTACACTTGAATTTAGTACAAAAACATGTTATATTTAAAAGGGGCATTTTTTCAAAAAACTATTTTTCATTGTGTTTTTTCAGTTTAATTTAAATTAAATTATGAAAATTTTCTATTCTTAATTTTGAAAAATTGATTCAATATTTGTAATTAGTGGGTCCAAATTTAGTAAATAGTTCCATTTTTTTAGAAAATGTGAATATTAACCATAATAGTTTTTTATTACCACAGTAAAGGGTAAATCGTGTAATTTAGATTAAAAATAAAATAATAAGAATGATTAAATGACCAAACACTTAAATAAATATTATTTTATGAGTATAGATAAAACATAATCATCTAAGGGTCCAATATATTACCTTTTGGGTCCACTTGGATGAGATTGTGACATTTGTTGTATTTTATTTAAAGAAATGTCAAACATGTCACACTCTAGTATTTAATAAGTGTAATAGTTTTAATATGAAGTTATCCAGAGGATATTTTAAACTATAAATATTTTTTTAATATAAAATATTTATCTTCATTGTTTTAATTTATTTTTAATGTTTAATAATGAAATAAATACATTAAATGCTTTCACAATGCCGGTGTAGTAATTTTTTAATTAATGAAAAAAACAAATAAATGTTATTAAAAATATTATAATAAATGTAATTTTAGATAAATAATATTAGAAATTAATTTTATATATTAAAATGAAATTTTAGGTATATAATTAAATATTTATTTAAAATTTTATATTCTTTCTTGATATTATTAAATTCAAAGTAATGAATAACTCTATAAATTGACATTATGGACAGTTTATAGTAAAAAATATTTTATTAAATGATATAAAATTCCTAAAAATATTAAATTCTTTAAATTGATTTTTATAAGGTTTAAAATATCAACCATGTTCCATTTATGGGTTTATTTCCAATTTATAGGAATAATATTGACCCTAAAAGAGTAAAAAATCATGTTGTCACAGTAAGAGTTAAGGAGATTAAATTGGGGTTAAACTCAAAGGATAAGGGTATAAATATAGTTAAAACATGTATAATAATTATTTTATGAGGGTATTTCAACAAATAATAATATTATATTCCAAATAAATCACTTTTTATCCATTTTTAATTTAAAATTAAGTTGTATTAACTTAATATTTTAAGAAATTCTAAGAGTTCCCCTCACCTCTCTTATAAAAGGGAACTTCTTCTCTTTATTTATTCACACTTAAAAACCCATTTTGTTCAGAAAAAAACCTTAAAAACCCCATCATATAATCCCTCCCATTATTGTAGAGGTCTTTTTTTAGGAAAATTATCAATCTTAGAGGTCTTAAGTCGTTTAGTAAATAAGGTTTGCTAAAGAATATGTATAGTTTTTATCTGCTTGTTTTAGTTTTTTGTCTTCTTAAACATCCCTCAAACCTTATTCAACCATGATAAAATAATTAATACAGTATACTAAATATAATTAGATATTATAATTTTAGTGTAATGACTTATATCCATATCCTATTCCATAAAATGGGAAACAAAATCATCATTCATGTGCACGGAGGACTACCACCTCAAGAACCGATGTAGTTCGTTTTTCATCACCATCTCTCAATAATGGTTATAATTATGGAATTAATATTTATATACTATATTCATAACATATTTATCATTCTGAAAATATAATATATCATTTACCTTCTTACCTTTCCATGCATAGAAAATTGATAACAGCGTCCATGCGTATGTGTAAACTACCACCTCCACGAAGCTATGTGACTCATTTTTCAACACCACATAACATTAATGATATATATAAGTATGTTGAAAAAATTTATATGATGTTTAAGATATAATTATAATTATGGAAAGATAAAATTAAACTTACCTTCATTCCATAATGATCGTTGAAAATGGAAATGTTATTCGTGCATACGTGCGGCATATAGTCTCCATGATTGTTACATAGTTCATTTTTCGTAAACATATTTAATTTATGGATGTAAAAGTATAATTAATGTAGAAATATGATAATTATTTCATGATTATTTTTCTATATATGATGGAATAATGACCACTTTTATCACAGTCAACCAACTAAATTCATTTTAGACTTATGAACCAAAACATCCAATATAAAATTAGATGATTAAGTAATTGTATATAACATGGTAATAAGTGTTATAAAAAGATTAAAAACTTGAAAAAGGTTATTTAGAAATTATAAATTAACCTATGTTTTTTATTAATTAAGATAAAAAATGTATATGATGTGTCGGTATCAAGGTAAGGGACTTTTTTTAAAAAATTGACTTTTTAAAGTTTTCCTTAAAACTCTCTTTTTCTTCCATATCCATATTTTCTAAGAAAATAATGAATTTTTTTCCTATTATCCTATGATATTTTAAATTAATTTTTTCCATGTTTAATTTTTATAGAATGGTTTTAAAGGAATATTTTTTCATTTTCTAAACAAGGTATGTTGTGACTTTTCAGACAAATTATAAAAGGAATGTTTTCTAATGTATATGAAATAAGCAGTTTATCCCATCATCATGACTAATTTTTTATTTGAATTTTAATTTAAAATTTTACATGGTTATTTATAATAAAAAAATTCTTTTTTATGTGCAAAGTTTTTCTAAAAATAGGTGATTTCAAAATTAAAAACGTATTTACCTTAAGAATGTTTTTATGATGCTTGATTTCATGATTTATGATTATTTTATTGTTCTTTGGTATTATTATTATGAATTTTGGTTCTATTATAAACCAAGGACTGGTGGTTACATTATTAACCAATGACAGGTGGTTCTGTGATAAACCATGAATAGGTGGTTATGTTGTAGCCTATAATGCATTGGGTATGGAAGATGACTATATATTTATTCCATATATGAGTTTAAGTTAAATTATTAGGTTTCTCCTAAAAATATAATGGGAATATACTGTGATAGTTATTCCAATATTAACTATAATGGTTAATCATGAGTAGTTTTGATGGTTACTCTAAGGTAATTTCTATAAGTTAATCATGAAGGTATTCTGTGAGTAGTTGTAGTGGTTACTCCAATGATGTCCCAAGTTTCCAACATGTTTTATTTATGTTTTCTATGGGTTTTAAAAAAATTATTTGAGAAAAAAGTGTTTCTTTTCATATAGATGTTTTTTATTCCATAATCTCAAAGAATAATGTGATAAAGGTATGTATACTATGGATTTTCATGTTTTTCGCAGGAATAATGGTGTATTTTATTTTTATGTCCCTTACTTATATTTTTGGGTTCATCCCACATTTTAAAATATTTTTCATAGGTATTTATGATGACTAAGGACAAGGATGAGATCAATATAAAATTTTTGATGATATGTCATGAAAACAAAACATGTTTTTAAAAAAATGGGGGGAAATTTATACTGAGTATATGTGTTTAATTGTAATGTATAGGTTTACTATGTAAGATTTTGTTCTAATTATATAAAAATCTAAACTGATAAGATCTTTGATAATGTAATAAATTGAATTCTAGTTAAATTTACTAGAATATGTAATGTTTTAGGCCGATCCTTACAGTTGGTATAAAGGTAGGGTTTAGGTAACTTTAGAGATTAGGATGTTTTCATGTGAGGTTAACTTAAGTGTTATATATAGTATCATGGTTTTATAAGTTTATGTTTGATTACAAGTAAAATGTTTTAGACACATGTTTTTTGGTTTTAAGTGATATATTTTGAGGTGATTAGTGATATTTTTTGAGATTGTATTTATAAGGTTAATTGACTTGGGTATGAAGGATTTCAAGGTTAAATTATTAAATAATTTATATGGGTATTTTTTTTACAAGGACCATTTTTATTTTAACATGACTTCCTTGTTTTAATAATGTTTTTATGTATAAATTAAAGATCATTTATCAATATGGAAGGAAAATGATCTCAAACAAACTTCTTATCCCTTTCGGATGATTTAATCATCACTATCATAGAAAAATCGCATTCATATGATCTTGAAATATTTTTGAGCATCCAAATCACAACATTAAACTATTGGATCTATCCAACACTTTTTCATTTATCTAAAAATTATATGCATTATGGTATCTCTCTTATTTGATTTCAAATACTCAACTGGTCCACCTCATTCAAAAATAGGAATACACTAAGGAATTGACTATGTATTTTTTAGAGATATGTACTACATATTGTAAGATAAAGGGGACATCAACAATATAAAGGATAACCTTGATGTTTGGATTTAAGGTATGAATTGTTTTCTTATGATTTAATTATGAATCATGATTGAGTGATATTGAAAAACCATAAGGATGTATTATATATCATTATTTATAGGAATAAAATATTATGGAATAAGATAAAGGTTTTGTTTATGTATAGAAATATGATATTGTGGTATTTTATAAATATTATTAGAATCATGAAACACCTAAGGAATATTCTATAGTAGGTTTTGATTTCAAAATTAGAAAGCATATGTTAGATGGAATAAATACCTTTAAAAATTGGTGTGGTGAAAAGGTGATATTTTTTAGGAGACATTCATTGGGTTTTGATAAATATTTTAGGTACATGTAACCCATAAGTTTATGATATAAAAAAGGTTAATTGAGGAAGAATGACTTTACTTTTGGTAGAATTTAAAGTTTATATGATCTCTAGTTTTGAGTTAATTATGGGTTATTGCAATTTAGGAACATATGTTTTTTTGGAAATTGATATGGCGGTTAAGTATTATTATTACTTTTAAATAAGATCACTATAATTTTTTAGAAACATTATAGGATTAAGGTAAATAGAATATTATGGTATTTTATTTGAGGATTTAAAGTCGAATTATATTTTAGAATCATATATGATCACAATGTGTATTTATGGTGATTTAGGTGATTTATGGAAATGATTAGTATATCTTTAAGATTATTTTATTAGGGAAATTACATTTTGGTATGAGACTTTAAGAGTGATTGATATTATTTGGAGATAAATATTAAATTTATCTTGGAATTCTATGTGATCAAATCCTTCTGATTTTTGGGATTTCAATCTTAGTCTATAATATTTTTGAATACTTTTAAGGATATTTATTTATTGAATGATATAATTTAAATTTTTGGTATTACTATTGAATTTTAGAGATTTAAAGTAGTATTTATTTATTTAAAGGTTTTTTCATTTTGGGAATTAACTTATCTTGTACTGATCATTTTGGTTGTGGTTAATGACAAATGATATGAGGAATAGATGTTTTTCCTTTTGTGATTTTTTTATTCATATAAGTTGACTCAAATTATTAAGTCATGAAAAAATTATCTTGAATACTCATAATTTGGAGAAAAATATGAGTTTATGGCGGAAATTTATTAAATGATGAAACTCTACTTTTCAAGTAAGTACATTTTCTTATTTTCTTAGTCAAGGTAGTAAAATAATTATTCAAATTTAAGAAAACAATTTTGAAAAAAAAATATTATCTATTTTCTTTTCTTATCAAGAAATCAATTGACTTTTAACCCATAAAATATTTACAATTTTTGGATGATTAACTTTATCATTACCATGTTCTTTATCACTCTCAATCAGCCCTTGGGAGTTAGTTTTATTTTCCATATCCATGTTTTCACTTCCCACTAAATTTATCCTACATGGAAACCTGGTATGTGTTATTCAAGATTACTTGTGTACTTACATTTCACTCTTTTCAAGAGGAAGTTTTATTAACCATTTTTACAATGTGGGTTTTCAATAATGGTATTTTCAAATGTTAAACCTTGGTTACTAAGCCCGAGTTCAAAATTGTGAGGGAGCAATTTTCAAAACGGGTAGGATATAACAACCTAGTTAATTATAGAATAACTCATCTTAATATTTATTATTATTCCCTAATTATGTAGTTATATTCATTATATATATATTAAGTATTTATTAAAATCAAAAAGAAAATGGTTTTATTAAACTCATTTTTTAAAAGTTTAATTTTCAAATTATAGAATATTAATTTGAAAAAATGAATTTCATTTTTAAATTAATCATGTTAAAATTATCTTAAGATTAATTTTTGAGAATTTTCTAAAAATATTGATTTTCCAAGGAATAGTGAAAAATACTAATTTTTATTTAAAACTATTTTTTAATTTAAATTATTTATAATGTAAAATTTTATTTTGTATTATTTTTAAATTCTCATTGGTTACTTTTTATTTAAAATAATCCCATAATTTTTTAAAATGGATTTTATACTTTAATTTATTGTAAAAACATTTTATATTTAAAAAGGGCATTTTTTCGAAAAACAACTGTTTTTCGTTGTGTTTTTCCAATTTAATTTTAAATTAAATTCTGAAAATTTTTTGTTTTGAATTTTGAAAAATTTATTCCATAATTAGAATAAATGGGAAAAAATTTAATAAATATTTCCCTTTTATTTTTGGATAATATGAATATTAACTTTAGTAGTTATTTATTACCATAATAAAGGGTAAATCGAGTAATTTAGGTTAAAAATAAAATGATAAGAAGTATTAAATGACCCAAAAACTTGTGTAAATATTATTAGATAAGTATATATCAACCATAATCATCCAAGGGTTTAATTGTTTACCTTTTGGGGCCACTTAGATGAGATTATAACCTTTATAGTATTTTATTTAAAGAAATGTCAAACATGTCACACTCTTGTTTTTAATAAGTATAATATTTTTAATATGGTGTTATCCAGAGGATATGTTTGAATATAAATTTTATTTTTAAATATAAAATATTTAAATTTATCATGGTAATTTATTTTTAATTTTTAGTAAAGAAATAATTTTCTTCAATGCTTTCACAATGATGATGCAGTAGTTATTTAATTAATAAAAAAATCAAATAAATGATATTAAAAATAGTATAATAAATATATTTTGAGATAAATAATGTGATAAAATAATATTATATATTAACATTACATGGTAGTTATATAATAATTTTTTTTAATTTTAGATGTTTTCTTGATATTATTAAAGTCAAAGTAATGAATAGTTCAAAAAATTGACATTATGGATATTTTATAGTAAATAATAATTTATTAAATGATATAAAATTCCTAAAAAACTTAAGTTTGTCCAAGTAAATAGTATAATGTTTAAAATATAAATTATGATCCATTTATGTGTCTTTTTCAATTTATATTAATATTATTGACCCTCAAAGAGTAAATATTCATGTTGTCATTGTATGAATTAAAAGGGTTAAATAGGGGTTAAAACCAAAGGATAAGGGTATAAATATAGTCAAAACATATCTAATTTTTATTTTATAAGTTTATTTAGAACAATAATCATATTATTTTCAAAATAAATAACTTTTTATACATTTTTAATTGAAAAATAAGTTATATAAATTTAATATTTTAAGAAATTCCAAGAGCGTTCTTCCCTCTCTTATAAAAGGGAACCTATAATTCTCATTTATTCACACTTAAAAACTCATTTTTTCATCCAATAAATTACCAAATACCTTCATATAATCCATACCCTCATTATATAGGTATTCTTTTTGGTATAATACAAATCTTAGAGGTATTAAGGTGTTAAGTAAAGGAGATCTTCTAAATAATAGGTATAGTTTTTATCTACATGTTTTATTTTTATTTCTTCTTAAAAATCCCTAAAACCTTATTAAACCATGATAAAATAATAAAACCAATATAATCCATATTATGATATGTTATTATGTTATTTTCATGACCTATATCCTTCTCATCTTCCATCAAATGGGAAACCAAATCATCATTCGTGTGTACGGCGGACTACCGCCTCGCGAACCGATGTAATTTGTTTTGCGTCACCATATTTCAATAATAGTTATAATAATTAAATTAAGGTTTATATTTGATATTAATGACATATTTATCATTATTAAAATATAATATATCATTTATTTTCTTACCTTTCTATTCATAGAATAATGATAACATCATTCGTGCGTATGTGTGGACTACCACCTCCACGAAGTGATGTGAATTCATTTTTCATCACCACATCACATGAATGATATATATAAGTATATTTAAAAAATAAATATTATATATAATATATTATTATCATTATGTAAAGATAAAATGATACTTACCTTCTTTCCATAATTATTGTTAAAAAATGGAAACATTACTCATGCATACATACGACCTACCATCTCCATGATTGCAACATAGCTCATTTTTCATAACCAAATTTAATATATATAATTAAAATTATAATTAATTTATAAATATGATAATTATTTCATGATTATTTTTGTGGATATGATGTAATAATGACATCTTTGACCATAGTCAACTGACTAAAGTCATTTTAGACTTATGAACCAAAACATCCGATATAAACTTAAATGATTAAGTAATTGTATATAACATGATAATAAGTGACATAAAATGAATAATAAAATTGAAAAATGTTCTTAAGAAAGTATAAATTAACCTAATATAATTATTCAAGAAGATAAAGAATGTATGTAATGTGTTAGACTCAAGGTAAGGGACTTTCTTTTAAAAATTATCTTTTTTAAATTTTCCCTTAAAACTCTTCTTTTTCATATCCATATTTTATAAAAAAATAAAGAATTTTTTTAATATTATCCTATTATTGATTAAATTAATTTTTTCCCATGATGACTTTTTAAAAAATGGTTTGAAAAGAATCTTTTTGTTGTTTTCCAAATGAGGTAGTTTGTGACTTTTTTGATAAAAGTATAAAAGAAATATTTTTTAAATTATATGGAATGTGAAGATTCTCTCATCATCATGAATAATTTTTTCTTTGAATATTACTTTACAAGTTTACATGGTTATTTTTTAATAAAAATTATTCTTTAGTATGTGCACATTTTTTCTAAAAATAAGTGATTTCAAAATGAAAATTTTATTTCCCTTAAGAATTTTTATATGATGTATGATTTCATGATTTATAATTTTGTTATGGTTATTGGGAATTGTTATAGTAATGGGTGGTCTCATTATAAACCAAGTATAAATGGTTAAATTATTAACAAATTATAGGTGGTTCCATGATAAACCAAGTATGGGTGGTCACATTGTAACCACTATTGCATTTGGTATGAAAGTTGAACATATGTTTATTCCATATATGAAATAGATTTAATTGATTATGTTTCTCCTAAGAGATAATTAGGATATTCCTTAATGGTATTATAAGACTGGTTATGATATTTAATCATGAGTATTCATGATGGTTACTCTAAGGTAATGTTCAGAAGTTAACTATGAAGGTCTTCCATGAGTAGTTGTGGTGGTTACTCCAATAATTCACCAAGTTTCAAACATATTTTATTTATGTTTTCTATGGGTTTTAAAAAAAACTTTGAGAAAAAAAGTGTTTTTTATTATATAAGTGATTTATTCCATAATATTAAATAATAATGTGATAATGGTGTGTATACTATGGATTTTCATTTTTTCATTAGACTAATGGTTTTATTTATTTTTATTTCCCTTGTTGATATTTTTGTACCCATACCACATTTTGAAATATTTTTCACAGAGATTTAATGTTGAGTAAGAAAAAGGATGACTTCAAGATCATATTTTTGAAGATATTTCATGAAAATAAAATATGTTTTTAAAAAAATATTTGGTGACAAAAATGGATCTTGAGTATAAGTTTTCCCTTGTAATGTATGGGTTTACAATGTAAGAGTTTTTTCGAATTTTATAAGACAATAAAATGAAAATATATTTGGTAATATAATAAAGTTAATTGTAATTTAATTTACAATAATATTTAATGTTTAAGTATGAGTCCTTACACTATAGGTCAAGTTGATTTAGTAAAATTTGAGCCACCTTAGATTACTAATTTAAACACTTATTACTCTTAATTAAATTTTAATCATATCAATTATTTTATTACTAAAAATATAAGAATATCCTTATTACAAATTTTTTACATTATTATTACAATTTTGGGCTCTATTTAACCAAATTAATTTAGTAAATAGGAGAAAATATTGTTTTAAATTAAACAAACATAACACATAAAAATTGTTTTTAAATAAAAGAGTGTTTTTAAAATTTAAACTTATGTATAAGATGATTTTTTTATGGTTAGTAATTTTAATAATAGTAATTGATTTATTATAAAAAATTGGGGCTTTAAATAAATCCAAAATTTAATTTTACCAAGAAAATTTTTAATTAAAAGAAACAAAATAAAACGGTTTTAAAATTCTAATAAAATGTTTATTAAGTCCTAAAATATTAAAAATATAATTTATAATTTCAAAATAATATTTTATATTTCATAATTATACCCTTAAATATATATTTTATTAATTAAAATATTTTATAAAATTTTATTCCTTGCGCATATACTAATAATGTGATAAGAATCATTGTTTTGAAAAAAATGAATTTTTTATTATTCACCTAAAATCAATTATTTTTAGAAAAATCTCAAAAATACATATTAAGCTAATTTTTGTGAGGGAATAAAAAATGAATTTTATTTTACCAAATTTAAATTCTAAAATTTTTAAACTTATATTTTTAAAAAATATATATATAATATAAAGAAAACATCATTTATTGAAAATTAGTTTTTTAATAGTAACTCCTATTAATTATTTACCTTCTAAAGGTAGAAATTATTAATGGTTAACCATATTAGTGTTTATTATAGATTTATTGATAATTTATTTTTTGGTACCACTTTGTGTATGAAGATTGTATTGTTGTCAACAGTTGTCAATACTGGTCAAAATAAAGAAGGAGATGAAGGACTAAAAAGTTAATGAAGATTGGCTAAAGTGAGTTTTCCTGAAGAATTGTTATGGAATCATAGTATTGGATTTCATACTTGATCAATTATCTAAGAATATAAATTCATACAATTTTTGAACTAATCCTAAGTCCAAAGAACTTGTGTCAAAGGTGACACATTGTTTACAACAATGAAGAATGATGAAGTGTCATCCATCTAAGGATGATTGAAGAAGAATGAGGATTTTAAGAAGAACATGAAATGATTTATGATTTCATGAGAACCATGCAAGATCTTACTTGAAGAAAAGAATCATATTATTTGAATGAAGTGTATAATGATGGTTGAATAAGAAGAGAGAGTGTGGAAGGTCTTATCATTCTAAGATGGTCATGCATTACACATTTCCTTGAAATCAGACTATTGTTGCAGGGTTATTAAAGTTCAAAATACATATATCAAAGGTGATACATTGTCTACAACATTAAAGGTGTTTAAAGAAACCTTGAGCCTCCACTTTTGGATGAATAGAGATGATTAGAGTTCTTTGGAATTAATGCTTCAAAAAGGAATTGAGGATTTTAAGTGAGGATAATGAAGTACTTTTGAATTCATATTGCAAAGCGTATAATAAGAAAGAAAAATTATTGTTGAAGATGAATATAATACATGAAGTATTGCATTGGCTTGGAACTATGAGAATGGCCTAACTATGACGATGCTTTGCTGATTTTTATTTCTAAAATATCATAAGTTTAGAGAACTTGTGAAGCAAGCCTTATGAAAGATAGGGAAAGTTGAGAAGTGTTTTTGTCAAAGGAAAGAAAGTGGTCCACAATTATATGTGGTGTTCAAGTGCATGTTGCGCGCAAGTCATATTTTAAGATTAACACATAAAAATATGAAAAAATAAAGAAAGTGGCACACAAGTTAAAGATTGGCACGCAAGTCAAAAAGTGGCATGAAAGTATAAGTGAAGTGCAAGTGTATGTTTCATGCAAGTCATATTTTAACATCATCACATCAAAATATAACAAAGGAAAGAAAGTGGCACACAAGTGATGAAGAAGTGCATAAGTGATGGAGCGGCACGCAATTAGGAATGGAACGGAAGTATATGTGGCGTGCAAGTCACCAAAATTCCTATAAATAGATGACTAGAATCCTCATTTTTCTATTCTCAACACTTAATAGAAAATATGAGCTCTGATCGTGTAAGTAATAGAAAGTGGCACACGAGCTAAAGTGTCACGCAAGTCGGGATTTATTCATAAGGTGCGCAAGAAGAGTGGTGTGCAAGTAGGGAGGCGCGCAAGCAGAGTGGCATGCAAGAAGAGTGGCGCGCAAGCAGAAGTGGTGTGCAAGTTATAAGAGGCATGCAAGAAGGGATTTATATGCAACAAGTGTGTTTTATCTAAACCTGAAGTGGTGTGAAAGTTGTGAGTTGTGCACAATTTTGGCGCACGAGTAATTGGTGTCGTGAAAGCAGGGAGGCGTGCAAGCAATTTGGCACGCAAGTAGGGATTGGCGCACAACCTGTGAGTTGTGCTAGAAGTTCTTATCAGCTTCTGGTCAACTATGATGATTCTATATTGATATGGACTTCATTTATTTAACAATCACAAATAGAACTTGTGATTCTAGCAAGAAGAAGAATAATATTTTAGTGTAGTTGGTTTTTCATTGAATAAGAAAAAGAAGAAGAAGAGTGTGCAGCTTACAGGTGTGCTGCAAAGAAAGAATAGGTTGGTTACTTTAATGCTTCTAAGTAACAAGGATAAGAAGAAGGTTTTGAAAGAACAAAGTATAACTATAGCATTCAAAAGGTCTCAATAGCTGGAAGATTATTTTGGAGTTGCAAAATCTTTTAACAGAGAAAATATTATCTTCAAAGGAAGTATAAGGAACTAGCTAGAGACTACAAGATACTATCTACACTGGAAGTATAAAGAACCAGCGAGTGTAAGGGTATATCCTACTTATTTCATGTTGGAATAATATTTTTTCCCTTCCCCCCTCCAAGTATAGGGATCCACACTGGCTAAAATATTGTTTTCTTAGCTAACCCACTGTAACAGTTACTATATTATAGTGGAGAATCCATGCATTGTTCATTACCATACATGGCAAGGATGTAACTGCTCTTATTGAGTGGTGAACCTTGTCAAAATATCATGTGCATATTTTTACTACTTTCATAGTATTTCATGCAACAGGTAAAAGATAATAAGAGAATAAAGATCCTAACAGGTCAAGAGGTGCAGGGATAGAAAGTAGAAATTGGTTTAAAAAGTCCCCAACGTTGATTCACACCCCCTCACAGTGTTAGGTATATCCCAAACTGGTCTTCTCAATTGGTATAATAGGGACATGTTCACCTCTATTGGATTCTATAAATTGAAGATATTATCTTTTGAAGACTTTAGATTCTTTCCTGAGTCAACAATGAATTGTATTTTTGATGAAGAGTCAGTTATCTCTGAGTAGAATTCTATATATACCAAAACCATGATGAACAGGAAAAAGAAGAGGAGGAGAAAGCTAAAGAAGAAGTCCCTCTTATCTAAAGAAGAGGAATTATGTGTATCTACATGCCTTTATTACAATGAGGACATATCAAACATAGAAATTAATGAGATAGTGTCTAATGTCTTCACCAAGAATATGGACAGCCTTCCTACCTCTATTAATCAGGAGATATGTGTTAATACATTTGAAAAATATTCTCATGATGAAAATTCTAGCCCAAGCGGTGATGATAAATCTATAACCTCTTAAGAATTATCAGTTGATAGATTAAGATCTATTCTACATGATATCCCTGAATAAATTTCATCCCTTTTTTGTGGAGTATTTCAATGTATGCAGAAAAATGTCACCCATCTAGAAGAAGAAAATGATGTTTTGGATAAGGGCTTGCAAGAAAAAATTGTTGAATTTCTAAATCTCTCCAGACAGGTTGGAGAGTTTGAAGCAACAAAGAAGAAATTTTAAATAAGTTCCTCAAAATGGATCAAATAATTTGAGGAGAAAGAGGGAGTCAATAAGAATCTGGAAGAGAAAATCAATGCACTTAAAGATGAGCAGAAAAGGGGCACTGAAGTCAAAAGGTTATATCTGAAAGAAAATTTCAAGAAGATCAAGGAAATTACTCTTTGTTAGAAAACAAAGTAAATGTGCATTAAGAAGAAGTTGAAATATTGAAGAAGTCTTGTGAAGATAAGATGACTATGATTGAAGACCAAAAAGTCATCTTTAATATGAGATGTCTCAAGTTGGAATCTTAGTTGACCAGTCTTGGGAAGACACATATTGAGTCTCCACAAAATAAGGAAATAGTTTCTACTAATACTCAACACTCATTGGAGGATTATACTATCAAAATACCTCCAACATGTGATAATAAGATCATGGATTCACTCATTGATCTATCACAATAATCTAAGAAAGTGAAGTTACCATCCATGCTAACTTGTACTAATGTTTCTAAAATTGTTTCTATAAAAAGTACAGGTTGGAATAAAAACTCTAAATAAGTATGGATGAGGAAAGATAATGATATTCATACCACCATGGATAGGGTGGATAGGAATAATAATATGGAATATGGTTCCCAAGATAGATCACAACACATCAAGAAGAAGGCTCAACAATATAATACAGAAGATATCAAGAAGTCAAGATTTGTGGGTCAATGATGGTGCTGCAACAGATTTGGGCATTGTGCACTATATTATTGGTACAATACCTTAAATATAAAATCATAGATAAAGACCATATCAAGGGGGATAAAGATATAAAAGAATAAGAAAAATCCACATATCCAGAAGCATTTGTATACTGTAAACATATTTGGAATGCTGGAAAACATCTATAAGGTATTCAATGGGAGTGGTCTCAAGAATGGTACATGCTTATCTCAGAATTTATTCAAAGTTAATAAGGATAGAAGACCACAAAAAATGGAAAATAATGAAGAATTTATCTTGGGAAGTAATCAGAATTATGTTGCAAAAGAAAATACTCCCAAGAAGATTACAAGGAGGAAAACTAAGAAGTCCTTGGATTGTAAATCCAATAATTTGACGGGTGGTGCATCCAAAATAACAATCAATAAGGATGACGCTCTGAAGAATCCATGTGGAAATTACAAACATGCTACCACGTTTCCTAAAGATATGTTGGTTATATAGACTAAATATTTGGAAAGAATGATAAAGTATGAAGATGCACAAGATAAGGCTAGTACAAAAAGTAATAAGACTCCACATGATGAATAAAATGTGAATAAGAGGTTGTAAACAAAAGGAAAATCTCATGTTCAGGAAGTTCTGTGTGTGAGGTTCAACAAGGCTAGTCACACTGTTAAAAATTTCATTGAACTTATTCCATCCCAAGAATAATTTTTCAAAAGGATGAAAATTTCACCAGGAGATTCTAATTCTTGGAAAGATCTTGAATAAATAAGATTCACACACAAACAAATGGAAGAAGTATTGAGATCCATACAACCACAGTTAGAATTGAAGATTATATGTGCAAGTGTGAGGAGTGGAGAAAATGGAGCATCTTGGTTGAGTAAATCATCCCAGCCTTCCTGCTCACATTAAAGAATCAAGGAGGATCTACCTTATTCCCTTAAATATTTGTGCATTATATTTGTTCTGATAATACATGGAATTGAAGTTAAAACAAGCTCTCGGGGGGAGAACCCAATAAGTAGTGATTGCTATCAACTCTTGATAGCAAAGATGAAGAATTTTTCATCTGTTGAAGATTCGTGAAGTGATATTCAAATATTAATATGATGAGGGATCACCATTGATGAAGATTATGAGGATTGTTCCCTTGAGGGGGAGACATATGAAGAAGCTACAAGAGTTATTATTTCAATCAGTATTAACTTCAGTAAGTATCAAATTCAATTACTCTATAAATTGCTTGAATAGCATGTCATTGGAGAAGGTATGTTGTTTCTTAATCTATCATCCTTGGTTACTCAAAATAAAAATATTTTTATAAAGGGGATTAACTAAGTCAATCAGGGACATAAGAATAATGAAAGTGTCCCAAGGCCACTTATCCTGCCAATTGCACTTGAATGTTTTTGATCCATTTGTTGAAGTGAGTTCAAGAATTTCAGGTTGATTATTTCTGATCCCATTCAATATATTCAGGCTGGAATGATAGTGGAAAATCCTTGAAGACAGGTGTATGATATCTCATCTCATGAGGTATCATGATCTGTGGATAATGGAATATTAGTTTTCTAAATCAAATCCTCTTGTTTTCTATATCGATCTTTGCTCAAGTATACTTAGAGTGAAATGATTGATGGCACACTGCTTAAGTAAGGATTGATACCCTCTCTACCATGAACATTGTATTTCTTGTCAATAAGGGGGAGAGAAAGTGAAATTAAAGTTTGAAATGTAAGTGGGAGAGAAATAATTAAAGGGGAGATATAAGATTCTAATTTTTACATTGACACATTCATTTGAGGATACTTTAAGGTATTGAAAAAAAATACAAAGGGGGAGATTTTTGGGGCCAGTTTGTGAATGAAGATTGTATTTTTTGTCAAAAGTTGTCAATACTAGTCAAAATGAAGGACTAAAAAATTAATGGAGATTGGATAAAGTGAGGTTTCCTACAGAATTGTTATGGAATCATATCATTGGATGTCATACTTGAGAAATTCTCTAAGAATATAAATTTAGATGATTGTTGAACTGATCCTAAGTTCAAAGAACTTGTGTCAAAGGTGACACATTGTTTAAAAAAATGAAGAATGATGAAGTATCATCCATATAAGGATAATTTTAGAAGAATGAGCATTTGAAGAAGAACACACAATGCTTCATGATTTCATGAGAACCATGCAAGAGATTACTTGAAGAAAAGAATCATATTATTTTTCTGAAGTAGTGAATGATGGTTGAAGAAGAAAAGAGAGTGTGGAAGGGATTTTCATTCTAAGATGGACATGCAATACACATTTCCTTGAAATCATATGATTTTTTCATTGTTCTTAAAGTTAAAAATACATGTATCAAATGAGATACATTGTCTACAACATTGAATGTATTTAAAGAAGCCTCAAGTATCTACTCTTAGATGAAGAGAGATTATTAGAGTTCTTTGTAATTAACACTCCAAAAAGGAATTGAGGATTTGAAGTGAGGATGAAGAAGTACTTTGGAATTCATATTTCAAAGCGTATAAGAAGAAAGAATGATGATTGTTGAAGATGAGGAGAAGACATAAAGTAGTGCATTGGCTTGGAACTATGAGAATGGCCTAACTATGACGATGCTTTATTGATTTGTATTTATAAAATATCATAAGTTTGGAGAACTTGTGATGAAATCCTTATAAAAGATAGGGGGAGTTGAAAAGTGTTTTTTGTATAAGGAAAGAAAGTGGCACGCAAGTATATGTGGCACGCAAGTGTGGCGCGCAAGTATATGTGGCGTGCAAGTGCATGTTGCATGCAAGTCATATTTCAAGATCAACACATCAAAATATAACAAAGTAAAGAAAGTGGTGTGAAACTTAAATATTGGCGCACAAGTCGAAAAGTAGCATGCAAGTATAAGTAGTGCTCAAGTATATGTTTTGTGCAATTCATATTTTAATATCATCACATCAAAATATGAAAAATGAAAGAAAGTGGTGCACAAGTGATAGAGAAGCATGCAAGTGATGGAGCGTCACGCAAGTAGGAACGACGCACAAGTATATGTGGCATGAAATTCACCAAAATTCCTATAAATAGACGACTATACTTCTCATTTTTCTATGCTCAACACTTAATAGAAAATTTTATCTCTGATCGTGAAAGTATTAGAAAGTGGTGCGCAAGCTGAAGTGTCATGAAAGTCGGGATTTATTCATAAGGAACGCAAGTAGAGTGGAACGTGAGTAGGGAGGCGTGCAAGCAGAGTGTCGTGCAAGTAGAGTGGTGAGAAAGAAAAGTGGCGTACAAGTAGTAAGAGGTGTACAAGCAGGGAGTTGTGTGAAACAAGTGTGTTGTGTATAAACCTGAAGTGGTGCTCAAGTTGTGAGTTTTTCACAATTATGGTGTTCAAGTAGTTGGTGGTGTGCAATTAGGTAGGCGTGCAAGCATGGTGGTGTGCAAGTAGGGATTGGCACGCAAGTTGTGAGTTGTTCTAGAAGTTCTTACTAGTTTATGGTCAACTGTGGTGATGCTAAGTTGAGCTGGACTTCATTTGTTTAACAATAACAAATAGAACTTGTGATTCTAGAAAGAATAAGAATAAGAGATCAGTGAAATTGGTTTTTCATTGAAGAACCAGAAGAAGAAGAATAGTGTGGAGCTTATAGGTGTGCTGTAGAGAAAGAAGAGGTTGGTTACTTTCATGCTGCTAAGTAAGTAACAAGGATAATAATAAGGTTATGGAATAACAAAGTAGAACTATAGAATTAAATAGGTCTCAATAGGTGGAATATTATTTTGGTGTTGCAAAATCTTTTAATAGAGATAATATTGTCTTCAAAGGAAGTATAAAGAACCATCTTAAGGTGACAAGAGACTGTCTTCACTGGCAGTATAAAGAACCAGTAAGTGTAAGGGTATATCCTACTCATTGCAAGTTGGAAGAGGATTGTTTCCCTTCCACCATCCAAGTGTAGGGAGACACACTGGATAAAGGATTGTTTTCTTATCCAACCCAATATAACAGTTACTACATTATAGTGGATAATTTGTGCACTGTTCATTACCATGCACAGAAAGGACGCAGCTGCTCTTATTGAGTAGTGAACCTTGTAAAAATATCGTGTGCATATTTTTACTACTTTAAAGTATTTCATGAAACAGGTAAAATAGAATAAGATAATAAATATCATAATAGGTCAATAGGTATAGGGATAAAAATTATAAATTGGTTTAAAAATTCCCAAACACCAATTCACCCCCCCCCCCTCTCATTGTTAGGTATATCCCAAACTGGTCCTCTTAATTGGTATCAGAGGGATAGGTTCACCTCTGTAGGATTCTCTACATTGAATATATTCTCTTTTGAAGATTTGGTATTCTTTCATGAGTCAACAATGAAGTGTAGTTTTGATGAAGAGTCAATTATCTCTGAGCTTAATTCTATATCTACCAAAACCATGATGAACAGGAAAAAGAAGGAGAAGAGAAAGTTGAAGAAGAAGTCCCTATTGTCTAAAAAAAGGAAGTATCTTTTTCTCCATGCCTTGTTGACAATGAGGAAATATCAGACATGGAAGGTAATGATATGGTGGATCATGTTTTCACCAATAATATGGGAAACCTTCCTACCTCTAGTGATCAAGAGATATGTATTAGTCCATTTAAAAACTATTCTCATGATGAAAATGCCAGAACAAGCTGTGATTATCAATATATAACCTCTTAAGAATTATCAATTGATAGATTAATATCTATTCTCCATGATATCCCTAAATAAATTGCATCACTTGTTTGTGTATTATTTCAATGTATGCAGGAAAATGTCACCCAGCTGGAAGAAGAAAATGATGTTTTGGAGAAAGGCTTGCAAGAAAAAATTGTTGAATGTATAAATATCTCTAGATAGGTTGGATCATTTGAAGAAACAAATAGATAATTTTAAATAAGTTCCATAAAATGGATAAAAGAAGTTAAGGAGAAAGAGGGAGTCAATAAAACTCTGTAATAGAAGATCCATGCACTTGAAGATGAGCTGAAAAGGAGCACTGAAGTCAAAAAGTTATATCTGGAATAAAATTTCAAGAAGATCAAGGAACTTGACTATTTGTTAGAAAACAAAGTAAATATTAATGAAGATGAATTTGAAAGATTTAAGAATCCTTTTGAAGATAAGATTACTATGATTTAAGACCAAAAGGTCATCTTTAATATGAGATGTCTAGAGTTGGAAGCTTAGTTGACCAATCTTGGGAAGACACATATTGAGTCTCTACAAAAGAAAGAAATAGTTTCTGCTAATACTCAATGCTCATTGGAGTATTATACTACCAAAGTACCTCCAACATGTGATAATAATATCATGGCTTCACTCATTGATCTATCACAAGAAGTTGAGAAAATTAAGGTACCATTCAGGTCAACTTGTACTAATGTTTCTAAAACTGTTTCTATAAAAAGTACAGGATGGAAGAAAAACTCTAAACAAGTATGGGTGAGGAAAGGTGATGAGATTACTACCACCATGGATAGGGTGTATAGAAAGAATAATATGTAATATGGTTCCCTAGATATATCACAACACATCAAGAAGAAGGCTCAACAATATAATACATAAGATATCAAGAAGTCAAGATTTGTGGGTCAATGTTGGTGCTGCAATAGATTTGGGCATTGTTCACTGGATTGTTAGTACAGTACCTTAAATGTAAAAGCAAAGATAAAGACCATATTAAGGGGAGAAATATAGAAAATAAGAATCAACATCCACATATCCAAAAGCATCTATATACTACAAATATATTTCTAATGTTGGACAACATCTATGATGTATGCAATGAGAGTGGTCACAATAATGGTGCATGCTTATTTTAGAATGTATTCAAAGTTAATAAGAATAGAAGACCATATAAGTTGGAGAATAATGAAGAATCTATCTTAGGAATTAATCAGAAGTATGTTGCAAAATAAAATTCTCCCAATAAGATTATAAGGAGGAAAACTAAGAAGTGCTTGGATTCTAACTCCAAGAAGTTTACGGGTGGTGCATCCAAAAGAACAATCAAGAAGGATAACACTTTGAATAAGCCATGTGGAAATTACAAACATGCTTCCACAGTTCCTAAATAAATATTGGTTATCTGGCCTAAAGATTTGGAAAGAATGAGAAAGGAGGAATATGCACAGGCTAAGGCTAGTAAAAAAAGTAATAAGAAGACTCCACATGATGAAGAAAAGGTGAATATGAGGTTGAAAACAAAAGGAAAATCTCGTGTTCAGGAATTTCTATGTGTGAGGTTAAACAAGGATGGTCACACTTTTAAAAATTGCATTGACCTTATTCCATCCCAACAAGAATTTTTCCAAAAGATGAAAATTGCACCAAGAGATTCTAAGGCTTATAAAGATCTTGAAGAAAGAAGATTCACACATAAACAAATGGAAGAAGAATTGATATCAACACAACCACAGTCATAATTGAAGATTATATGTGAAAGTGTGAGGAGTGGAGCAAATGGAGCATCTTGTTTGAGAAAATCATCCAAGACTTCCTTCTCACATTGAAGAAGCAAGGAGGATCCAACTTATTCTCTTAAATCTTTGTATATTTTACATATTATGAGAATACAAGGAATTGAACGTGAAACAAGCTCTCAAGGGGAGAAACTGAGAAGAGGTGATTTCTATCGACTCTTGATAGCAAAGATGAAGAAGTTTTTATCTGTGGAAGATTCGTGAATTAATATTCAAATATTAATATGATAAGGTATCACCATTTATGAAGATGAGGAGGAGTGTTCCCTTGAGGGGGAGACATATGAAGAAGCTTCCAGAGTTATTATTTCAATCAGTATGAACTTCAGTAGGTATCAAATTCAATTACTCTATAAATTTCTTGAATATCATTTCATTGGTGAAGGTATGTCTTTTCTTAATCTCTAATCCTTGGTTACTCAAAATAAATATTTTTTTAAAAAGGGGAGTAGATAAGTCAATCAGTGACATAAGAAGAATAAAAGTGTCCCAAGGCCACTTTTCCTACCAATTGCACTTGAATGTTTTTGATCCATTTGTTTAAGTGAGTTCAGGAATTTTAGGTTGATTGTTTCCAATTAGATTCAATATCTTCAATCTATAATTAAAGTGGAAAACCCTTTAAGACAAGTGTATGAGATCTCATATCATGAGGTATCATGATCAGTGGATAATGACAGCTTTGTTGTCTAAATCAAATCCTCTTTTTTCTACATCGAGGTTTTCTCAAGTATACTTAGAGTGAAATGATTGATGGCACACTGATTAAGTAAGGACTGATACCCTCTCTACCATGAACTTTGTAATTCTTTTCAATAAGGGGGAGATAAAGTGAAATAAAAGTTTGAAATGTAAGGGGGAGATAAAGAAGTAAAGGGGAGATAGAAGATTATCATTTTGACATTGATACATTCATTTGATGAGACTTTAAGGTATTGAAAAAAAATACAAAGGTGGAGATTATTGGGACCACTTTGTGTATGAATATTGTATTTGTGGTCAACAGTTGTCAATACTAGTCAAAATAAAGAATAATGTGAATAAGGACTAAAAAGTTAATGGAGATTGGATGAAGTGAGGTTTCCTGGAGAATTTTTATGTAATCATAGCATTGGATGTCATACTTGAGAAATTCTCTAAGAAGATAAATTCAAACGATTTTTTAACTAATCCTAATCTCAAAGAACTTGTGGAAAAGGTGAAACATTGTTTAAAACAATGAATAATGATGAATTATCATCCATATAAGGATGATTTAAGAATAATGAGGATTTGAAGAAGACCATGCAATGCTTCATGATTTCATGATAACCATGCAAGATCTTACTTGAAGAAAAAAATCATATGATTTTCATGAAGTATAAAATAATGGTTGAAGAAGAAGAGAGAGTGTGGAAGGTATTTTCATTCTAATATGGTCATGCATTACACATTTCCTTGAAATTAGATGATTTTTTCACTTTTCTTAAAGTTCCAAATACATGTATCAAAGGTGATACATTGTCTACAACATTGAAGGTGTTTGAAGAAGCCTCAAGCCTCTACTTTTGGATAAAGAGAGATGATTAGATTTATTTGGAATTAACACTTCAAAAAGGAATTGTGGATTTGAAGTGAGGATTAAGAATTACTTTGGAATTTATATTGAAAAGCATATAAGAAGAAATAAGGAATATTGTTGAAGATGGAGAGAAGACATGAAGTAGTGAATTGGCTTAGAGCTATGAGAATGGAATAACTATGATTATGATTTTTTGATTTGTATTTCTAAAATATCATCAGTTTGGATAACTTTTGGTGCAAGCCTTATGAAAGATATGGGGATTTGAGAAGTGTTTTTAGCAAAGGAAAGAAAGTGGAGTATAAGTATATGTGGCATGCAAGTTTGGTGTGCAAGTATATGTGGAGTGAAATTACATGTTGCACGCAAGTCATATTTCAAGATCAACACATCAAAATATGACAAAGGAAAAAAAGTGGCATGAAAGTTAGAGATTGGAGTGCAAGTCAAAATGTGTCATGCAAGTATAAGTGGCGCACAAGTGTATGTTGTGTGCAAGTGTATGTTGCGTGCAAGTCATATTTTGACATCATCATATCAAAATATGACAAAGGAAAGAAATTAAGTTATGGATCAGCACACAAGTGATGGAGCGGCGCATAAGTGATGGCACGGTGCACAAGTAGAAACGGCGCGCAAGTATATGTGGTGTGCAAGTCATCAAAATGTCTATAAATAGACAATTAGACTCCCCATTTTTCTATGCACAACACTTAATATAAAATTTGAGCTATGATCGCACAAGTAGTAGAAAGTGGTGCACAATATGAAGTGTCTGGAAAGTCGGGATTTATTCATAAGGCACGCAAGTAGAGTGGTGCACAACTAGGGAGGCGTGCAAGTATATTGGCATGCAAGAAAAGTGGCATGGTAGAGTGGTGCGCAAGCAGAAGTGGCGTGCAAGTTGTAAGAGGCATGCAAGCAGGGAGTTGTGTGCAACAAGGGTGTTTTGTCTAAAACTAAAGTGGCTTGCAAGTTGTTAGTTGTTCACAATTATGGAGCACAAGTATTTGGTGGCATGCAAGCAGGGAGGCATGCAAGCAGGGTGGCCTGCAAGTAGATATTGGTGCACAAGCTATGAGTTGTGCTAGAATTTATTACTATCTTCTGGTCAACTGTGATGATGCTAAGTTGAGCTATACTTCATTAATTTAACAATCACAAAGAGAACTTGTGATTATAGAAAGAATAATAATAAGAGTTCAGTGAAGTTGGTTTTTCATTGAAGAAGAAGAGTGTGCAGCTTACAAGTGTGATGCATAGAAAGAAGAGGTTGGTTACTTGCATGCTGCTAAGTAAGTTACAAGGATAAGAAGAAGGTTGTGAAAGAAAAAAGTAGCACTATAGCATTAAACAGGTCTCAATAGGTGAAATATTGTTTTGGTGTTGCAAATTCTTTTAACAGATAGAATATTGTCTTCAAAGGCCGTATAAAGAACCAGCTAGAGGCTGCAAGAGACTGCCTACCCTAGAAGTATAATGAACCAGTGAGTGTAAGGGTATATCCTACTTGTTTCAAGTTGGAAGAGGATTTTTTCCCTTCTCCCCTACAAGTGTAGAGAGACACACTGGAAAAAGGATTGTTTTCTTAGACAACCCACTGTAACAGTTACTACATTATAGTGGAGAATCTGTGCATTGGTCACTACCATACATGAAAAGGATGTAGTAGATCTTATTGAGTGGTGAACCTTGTAAAAATATTGTGTGCATATTTTTACTTCCATAAAATTATTACATGAGACAAGTAAAAGAGAATAATAGAATCAAGATCCTAACAGGTCAAGAGGTACATGGATAAAAAGTAGAAATTAGTTTAAAAAGTCCCCAAAACTGATTCACCCACCTCTCAGTGTTAGGTATATCCCAAATTGGTCCTCTCAATATTCATAATATGTTGTGGTTTTTTATGTTTAGTGTAGTTTTTGACATTAATTATATAACATATTATGTATTTTAAAGGATTCAAAATTTTATTTTATTACATACATCATAAGAATATATACATGCAATAAGTTGGAAAAAATAAACAAAAGAATAGTTACTCATCATCATGTGACATGAGGGCTCATCCCACCATGTCACCTCCATCATCTCAAAAATAATTTATCATAGACATCCACCACCTCCAAGTGGTGATTTTCCCTTAACTTCATCAATATAAACAAAGTATGCATACAAAAAATTGGTGCAAGAAGAGTGTGAGCATGAAATACCTAATTATATCCCAAAGAGTGATCCATATAAATATTTTATTATAAAAAATAAACATTATAGTTTGAACATAATTAATGAATATAGATTTTAAACATTTTATCGAAAAAAACATAATGTATATTACTAATTATAGAATAAAGAACATGTAAAGAGTCTTTTAAAGTTAATTTTCTAAGTAACATCATGGTATAACACCCTATGGTCACTAAGGATAGGTATCTTAGAGATAATATGTCATGAATTAGTTCAATTACCATAATTAATGGAAAGTGTAATGAGATGAATCACTGTAAAGTGGGGGAAATACATAAACCACTTCACTAGAATAGCTAGTGGTGGAGGATCTCATCCTATTTAAGTTAACCTACCCAAGTACTCAAGGTTTACTGTGAGGTTTACTTGTTACCACTTGAATCACTAAACATGTAATTTCCATTAACAATTTTATAATTAGTTCAAATTCCTACATAAAATATGTAAATTATATTTCCAAATCATAAAGGAAATGTTTAATCATATAGGTCTATATAAATCATTTCACAAACTATCATATAATATCTTTGTTATAAAAATAATCCCTCAAGGTAACATTGAAGTGTTTTTGGGTTGATTGTGTTTGTTGAAAAAGCAGGTTGTTGAGGTCATTTTTGGAGTTCTAGAGATATTTTTTCACAGTATGTTGAAAAAATCCAATATAAAGGAATGGAAGCTATGGAGGTGGTATATAAAGTTTTGTATACAAGGTGGTGTGTTTTCCCAGTGTTCGCAAAATTTTTGGAGTCCAAAATTTAAAAGATGGATCAATCATTATGAAAGTTGGATTTACATGAATACCTCATATAAATATGGAAAATGAATGATTTTTTTGAAGATTTGAGTTTCATAAAGATTGAAGTTTCATGAATATGTTGATCTTCATGAAGGTAGTCAGTGTCACGAAGGATTGAAGGTTCATGAATAGTGATGAAAAATGGTAAATATTCATTAAAACAAGAAACTTTGTGAATGGGAAATTTCCCTAGTGCTTCAAAAAAATAGGGATATTCATAAATGAGTTTGGAGATCTTCATGAAAAGATGGTGGAAATCTTGGAATATTTTGGGATGGGAGTCAATGCATATAATTAGGTCTCTACCACCCTTATTTAGAGAGACATAGACTTAAAAAAATCGAAGAATCAAAATTTGTGAGGGTGATTCATGAATTTTGTTCTTGAGATAAATTTCATGAATAAAGGAAGTTTATGAAGTCCATGAAAGCTAACCAAAAGTTGTAAGCATCTTGAAATTATTGATGTTCATGAAGGATATAAAAAGCCGATTGAAATTTGTGAGCTTTGAAAAGGCTAAGTGAGATTCATGAAAGTGTTGAGCTTCAAAAAGACTGTGTTAGTTTCTTTAAAGGAGTATTCTTTAAAAAATTAGTGAGCATCATGAAATTTGTGTGGTTCATGAGGTTAGTATATACTTTTGAATAATTGGGTAGTTTTGTGAAGGTGATGTGAGATTTGTGAAAACAGTGATCATCGCGAAAGTATTCAAAAGGAATTTCCTATTAAATATGTGGTAAAGTGGTATTCATAAATTGGATGAATGTTGAACTTAATGATGCACCAAAGGAGGTGAAAAACATATTGATTCAAGTAATCAATAGAATAATCATCTGAATGATCAATGAACGCACTACAGTTGAGTGAGTAGTGAGATTTCAATTGTGAATGGTTGTAAACCATGAGGAACAGTGAGTCCACTCCAAACTTTGTAAAGGCAGTGATCCTATACATAGAAGTGATCTAACCTAAACCTTATTTTGGTAGTGATCCTTAGTGTATTTTGTACATCAATGCATTGTTATTGTATTATCCTTGGATGTATCACATTGAGGGCGAAACAAGTAAACATTTGTGTGTCCTTATGATTTCTCTCTTACTTTACTTTTAATGCATCATCATCAGATAAAGAAGGAAAGAATAATATCAGCATAAATACTTAAGAGAAAAAAAAGTTACTCTTATAATAAATAGGTCAAGATTCATTGGTTTGAGAAAAAATTTGAAAAGAGTATTCATACCTTGATTCACCCCCCCCCCCCACCCCCCCTTAGGGTATATAAACCCCTTTGGAGGGTAAAAATTGGTATCAGAGAATTGGTTTATTTTATTAGATCTATTTTTTCTAAATTGTTTCATTAAATTTTTGAAATTAAAGTTTTATCCTGGTCTTATATCATTGTGTAATGGAAAATGGAAGAACTTCAAAGAATAAATAGAAGTATGATAGAATTTTTTAGTGTGGAGTATCTATAGATATAGTGTGATTTAGTTGAAGGATACCAAAAACTTATATATTGTGATAATATTTATTCATTCAATGATAACATAGGAATTAATGAAGAACCAGACATGCCAAGTGATGTTGGAGCTACTGATTATGAAGAAATTCAAAGAAGGATAGTAGTATATGTTGTCAACATGAAAAAGGAATTGGATTAGAAATTAAAAAGGAAAATAAGTCTTAAGATATTTGGATCCAATTATAGGAAATTGATTTCAATGAGCTAAAAGTTTTAAATAAAGGGATTATTTATGTGGCTATTGATCTATGGGATAATAATGATTTCCAAGATAAATAACCACAAAATATGTCCATAATGATAGAAAAACTCAAAGTTGATAATAAGGGAAAGAATATAAACTCATAACAAATTTAGAATCTATAAGTTAGAAATGATGATCTTGTTACACAGTTATTTGAACTAGTTCAGGAGAACCAAAGGCTATAGTAGGATAATTCATGATATAATGATTTTTTTGCTCAAAAAAATTAAAAAAAATAAAGGACCAAGATAACATGATAGATATAAAGACCCTAACTTGACGTACAGGGACATTACTTTTTTGGAATACTTAATACATAACAAAAACAAACACCCAAGGACTGTAATAGTTTAGTGTCTTTGGAAACTTGGAACACAATCTCCTAATCATGGTGAAAGATCTTCAACATCTCCCATAAAGATATTCCTTTTTTTATTTTATTACCTAAAACCTTTCTTTATATCCTGGGGAAAGGAAAACATAAAACATAGAAAGGGTGAGATCAAATGCTCAGTAAGGTTAAACATAGAGAACAAAAAAGAACAATCCATAAACATTTGAACTTAAAAACATGAACATAAATTTAAACATCAAAATCTTGAGCAATGACATAAAACATGGAAGTACATAAGGCATGGATTATAAAGGAACATTTATCATGATAAAGTAGAATGGGAATAAAACATGTAATTGTGGAAAACCATTAAGCACATGTTATGATTTCCATAGTAGCCTAGGAATTTCTGCCAAGACCATCATAGTGGACAAATTCTATTACTGAACTGTGTTTACTTATCATTCCATCCATGTATTACTGAACCGGATTCACTTGCCATTCCAGCCATGTCTATCTCATGAGATAAAAATATTTACCCAATGCATTTTAGGGAGATATAGGTCTCACCCATCTCATAATGAAATCATTCTTTCCTATGCCACAAAATAAACATAAATCATTCACCATAACCCAAAGAATAAAATGGGTTTCATAAACATCATCCCATCATAACATAATCCATATAAAACAAATGTATATCATTTAATCATAAGAAAAATAAAACCATGTAAATAATATATACATTAGACTTGAAACATAAACATACTAAATAATGTTATCTTAGATGGAAAATAGTTTTGATAAAACACTTGAAATGAATTCTTGAGGAAAATATCCTTTCTTCTTCAAAATCATTTTTTTCACAAAATGCTATGAAATTTTTAAAGAAAATGATTTTTGCTGAAAATAATCATGAAATACTGTAGAGTAAGCATCATGAAAATAAGGTGTTATGAAACCGTAAAAATATTTTCATGCTGTATAAGTTAAAAAAACATTATTCTCGTACTTTTGCTGGAAAAGTCTAAAAGTGCCTCATATGGTAAACAAAAGAAAGATTCCTTCCATACCATGTGGTAGAAGTCAAAAAGGGTAAAAATGACTTTAAACGTACATTTAAGAATAGTAAAAATTTTATGAAAACATTTTTAGAAAACATAGACTTGGATGATAAACATAACCCCAGTAAGTACTTACGAATAAACAATCCCGGATTAGAACGAGATTGGAATAATTATCCCTTACCTTTTATGATTGGTGGAATCATACATGTCATAAAATAATGAAAATTACATGCATATTTAAATATAATATCCTCCATAATAAAAATCATAAAACATTCATGGGAATCATAAACACCATACCAAAGAAATAGATGGTGATTAAGGCATATGTCTCACAGAAATAAAAGTGAGACGAAATAATCCCTTACCTTATGTCCAATTTCTTATGTATGTGTCTGAGACTCTTGTATAGTGGGTTTAAAAATATTATTAACTTGAAACATAACCATAATAATATTTATGATATCATATATGATTCCCTTATGACTTTATATTACCCGTTTATTTTTCAATTCCATGTTAAAGTAGTGTTTTGGGTAAAATTGTTTAATTTGTCATACGTGTTTTGACTTGTAATTATTCATATGATTACTTAGATCATGATTACTTACTTAAAAAATGTAAAACATAATTTATATATAATATATTCAGAATATAATATATATATATATATAACAGATCGATAAATGGAATTAAATACACCGTTCATGGAGACGGTAGGCCGTACGTATGCATGAATGTTGTTTTCGTTTACTTGTTAAATTTAATAGAAGTAAGTAAATAAAATATAAATAAATAAAGTATCATTATTATGTCATATATTTCATTATTATTCATTATATATACTTTATAATCATTCTTAAATAGTTAACATGGAGAATGAATCTCATCACGTCGTGGAGACGGTAATCCGTACGTACGCACGAGCGATGATATTGTTCCCATAATTATTGAATGGAATTAGAGTGGATGATATAATATATCAGAATCAGTATGTTGTTATAATAACCATATATAGTTTTTCTTTACACCATTATACCCATCCAAGTAAGGTGGTGGTGGAAAAACATATTACACCACGGCGTGGAGACGGTATTCCGTACGTACGCACATGCGGTGATTTCATTTTTCGTAGGATGGGTGGAAGGTGAAATGGAGTTATTTCATATTTATAATAACATATCAGTATATTATTAATAATGATGTTATTACTTTATAATTAAAAAAATAAATAATAGGAATTAGAAAAAGAAATAAATTTGAAAGAATCGGTAAAGGATATTACTTCTTCTTTGGCGCGCCTCTTCTAATCCTCCTCTTAGGGAACTAATGTTGGTCTTTGAAGAAGACCAGGACCTCTAGTATGTTTATAGGAAAGTGTATAAGATAAATGGATAGGTTTTGGATGATCTTTAAAGCTCAAAATGTTGTGAATAGGAGAGGGAGGAGGTGCCCTTTTATAAGAGAGGAGAGGGGCACTTTTGAAAACCTCCAAAATATTAATTTATAATAAACTCAAACCCCATTAAAAACTTCAAAAGTGACTAAAATTATGATATGAGGTAATATAGGGTTGTAATATCATCAAACAATCAAATTTAGATATGTTTTTATTTTATTTTAAACCTTATCATTTTGATTTATCCTTATTTAATCTATTTAATTTTATTTGTGGTAATAATATTATAATTTTTAAATTGTTATAAATACTTACTTATGTGTTGTTAATTTTCCATAATTAGATACATTATTTCATTTTAGACCATATAATTTTAAATTTGTAAATTTTAAATATTTTTGTGATTTTTAAACAATTTAATAATTTGTTATTTTTATAAAATATCAATAGTGTCAATTTTGACACTATTCAATTATTTGAATTTAAATAAAATCCCCCCCAAGTTATATTTGATACAAAATATTTAAAAGATTTCTAAAATGTCATATTCATCTAAAAAATTAATTTATCACATTAATTTGTTAATATAATATTTATTTTAATATTTTTAAAACCATTTATTTGATATTTCTCTTAATAAAATAATTACTACAACATTTTTGTATAATTATTTAATATAATTATTTTTTGCATAAAAATTAAAAATAAAATACTATGATGAAGATAAATCTAATAGATTTCATAATAATACTTTTAGTAGAATTTATCATCTTAAAATCACAACATTTAAATTGTTATATTCATTAAATTATGAAGGTGACAACTTTGACATCATTTAAAATAAAATATTATAAGTGTCATAATCTATTTTATAAGGCTCCAAATGGTCCAAAAGTAGACCCTTAGATGATTAGGGTATATATATACTCGACCAATATGTTTTGGTCAGGTTTTTGGGCCATTTTATGGGTAGTATTATTTTAATAAAAACTATATTCTTGATTTTTCACTAAATAAATAATTTTTGCATCATTAATGTGTAAGCTATTAAGGTAATTAAATATTTCTTGAAATTTGAAAATAAATTACCAAAGAAAAACATTTTAGCTTTCAAATTAGTATTTATAATAGAATTTATATTCTGTATAACCTTATTTTAAAAATACTTTAATTTTTAAAGTTTGAGTGAGACATATTTCTCTTTCTTTAAATAAAATAAATTAAGGGTCTTAATCACATCCAAGTGGGTTCCAATAGATTCCATTTCGACCCAAGTATGATTTATGGAAAAATATAATAATCCAATTATATTAATAGAAGTGTTAGGGTAATTTTATAATATTATATTTACCCTTAATTACCTGATTTACCTTTAACTAAGGTAAATAAAATTTACCGTTGTTACTATTCATAATGCCTAAAAATAAAAAGTAGCTTATTAACATAATTTGGAACTACTGATTCCAAATATGGAATCAATTTTTCCAAATTCAATACATAGAAGTTGCAGTATTTAATTTAAAATTAATCCAGCTATTGAGAAAACAGGTTTTAAAAGTTAAAACTTTGCAAAAGATTGAAATGTTTTTACCTATGAATTCAATGTAAAATTAATGATAATGACTTAAATTATATTAAATGGTAAAAATATATTATATTTATACTTTAAAACCATTCAATATTATAATTTAACAATATAAATTATCTTAATGAAAAAAGTTTTTTTTAATTAAAATTTAGCGTATTTTTACTATTCATCAAAATGTGAAGGTTATTAGAATAATGTCAAAATTTTATCCAACATAAATTTTTATATCATGATTAAAAATAAGAAGTTTAATTTATAAAATTTAACTTATAAACTTGTCAAAAAATTGATTTAAAATGGGTGCGCCATCAAAAGGTGAAAAAACTGCATTTTTTTGAAAAATACTTCTTTTATTCGAAAAAATAATTTTGTTCTCATACCATGTTCTATAAAATGTGTAAGATGAATTATAATGTTATAAAATTAAAAATTCGTTTAATAATATTCATAACGGCTAGTTCATAATAATATTATAATATATCATTGTTTAGTGAAACTCGGTATTGGGTACCACACAAGCTATCGAGGAAGGTCGTTCTTGTGTGTAACACAAGCCAAGAATATTATTTGTGTATACTAAAAGCTAATACGGTGTTTTGTATAGTGCAATCTAATCTTGGTGTAGCATATAACACAAGACATCAAAGAAATTTAAAATATTATTTCTCATAAAATCTCGGGGTGTTACATTCTACCCCCCTTAAAATGAATTTCACCCTCGAAATTCGTCGGGGTTATAAATAATTTACTACTTGAAAGTTTCTTTCATAGAAACCCACATCGTAAAAAGGAATACTAAAACTTAATTTTAAAAAGGAAATTTAGAAACATAACGGTCACCCAAAGTAACTCAACACTAGGTTTCCACATAAGAGAATATAGGTGAAAATATGGATATAGAAGGGAAATCTAACCATCATGTTCTGATGAAGAGTGGTAGAGAACATGGCTATGAAAGATACAACAATCACAAAGCCATAAATTTGTGATGATCTAAGGTACCATCGGATTCATCGGATATGAGGTTACTAGGACAATATTTTTGGTTTTCAAGATCATTTCCCTAAAGTTGATGATTTTTTTCATAAGGATAAATACTTACTTGATTTTAGTGTAATATAATAATTGGTCATTCCATGAACAATTTCCACTTCATCTCTTATTTAAATAAATTAAGTTGAATTTTTCATTCTTGAAGTGATATCAGATCATTCGATAGAATGATAGGTAATTCCATCTATCTTTAAAAAGGTTAGCACAAATTATTAAATATACATAAGTCAATCTATGGTGAGATTAATTATATATGATTCCAATAATGGACTTATACTTCATCTATCATACCTCTTAATAAAATAAAACTAATTTCTACTAACCAGGGACTTCCTGTAGGCCAGTGGTAGGCGAAAAAACTTGTCGTACTTCGGTTGTGGGTTCGATTCCCACATCCTTGTCCAACGCGACGAGTTGTCACCCGTCCTACAGATTGTCCTTTTTTCTAAAACTATACTATTATAACATTCTAGGAAAAAATTAGCCTTAAACAATACTATCTGATGTCCAAATTAATCTATTTCAACCTTTAGGCTTATCTAAAATACTTCTGTCCAATCTCATAGTATAAAGAAAACGATTACTAGAAAGGTCATCTACCGAGCATGTGAATACCATCATTTATCTCCCGTATATCAAAAGATATATATTATTGGTCACGTTCCAAACATGTGAATACCTTGATCATGTATTATCTTGAAACATGAGTTACCATAGAACCTTAGTGAAAACACGAATGCTGTCAAAATTGATCTCTTTCCACATACCAAAATCCCAAAAATTCTATATACTCAAATCATGATATCACTTTGTCCTTATATCATTCATGAGCTCATTAATAATATCCAACAAATTATTTTCTCCTTATCCCTTCATTATGCACATATCATCTACTTTCCAAAAATATTTCAATCACTTTTCATGGTTACCAGTACCATATTCTTATAGAAAACCACAATGGACCAATACATAGATATTTCAATATACCATAAAAGTACCTCAACAACATTATTCTTGAATTCCAATACATAAGAACTTTAATACATCTTCTTTATTGATTGGCATGGAATATTTCCTTCCTCAATTTAGAAGTAACCTCTTAGGTAAGGTCATTGATTTGGGTAATTCCCATGTTCTCCACAGATAAGACATTGAACTCCATAACAGTCTATCACTCTATGCCCCTTTTCCCCACACAGATAACATCTTCCCTTCCACTTGATGTATTCCTCAAGGTTCTTCTTCCCTTATTCTTGATATTTAGAAAGATTAATCTTCCTTCCTCTATTTTCCTCACCATTCGAACAGGCATAAAAGTTCATCTTCCTCTTATTTGATGACTTAGGAATACAACTAAAGTTCACCTTTTTAATCATATATCGCGATGATTGATTCGGGATAATCACAATATATTTCTCTCTAATAATTACACAATTTCTTTTATCATAGTCACCAATTTTTCCATTTGAATCAATGTTAACTGAATTCCTTCTCGTTCCCTCCATTAACTAAAACCAAAAACCATAGTGTAAGAAATAGTTAAAATAACGAGGAACCACATAATCCAAAAAAGTCACTTATGGTATGTCTAACTTATCACACATTATTTAATCCATGACACCTTAGGTTCACCCTAGGTTATTCATGATCATCAACATAATTCTAGGACTGAAGCCTATAGATATACTAAACATTAGGTACATCTCTAGACATACCTTATAAATATCTCTAGGGATCTCACTAAAGTTTTTGCATCCTAGTTTCCAAAAGTTAACTAAACCTTTCCTCTGATACCAATTATAGAGACCCTAACTTGACAAACAGGGACATTACTTTTGTGTAATACTTAATACATAACAAAAACAAACACCCAAGGACCATAATAGTTTGGTGTCTTTGGAAACTTGGAACACAATCTCCTAATCATGGTGAAAGATCGTCAACATCTCCTATAAAGATCGTCCCTTTTTTGTTTTCTTACCTAAAACCTTTCTTTATATATTGGGGAAAGAAAAACATAAAACATAGAAAGGGTGAGCTCTAATTCTTAGTAAGGGTAAACATGGAGAACAAAAAAACAATCCATAAACATTTGAACTTAAAAACGTGAACATAAATTTAAACATCAAAATCTTGAGCAATGACATAAAACATGGCAATATGTAAGGAATGGATCATAAAGGGATATTTATCATGATAAATTAGCATGGGGATAAAACATGTAATTGTGGAAAACCATTAATCACATGTTATGATTTCTATAGTAGCCAAGGCATTGCTGCCAAGACCATCATAGTAGACAAAGTCCATTACTGAACTGGGTTTACTTGTCGTTCCAGCCCTGTATTACTAAACTGGATTCACTTTCCGTTTCATCCATGTCTATATCATGAGATATAAATCTTTACCCAATTCATTGGGGGGAGATATAGGTCTCACCCATCTCATAATGAAATCATTCTTTCATGTGCCGAAAAATAAACATAAATCATTCATCATAACCCAAATAATAAAATGGGTTTCATAAACATCATCCCATCATAACATAATCCATATAAAACAAATGGATATCATATAATCATAAGAAAAATAAAACCATGTAAATAATAGATACATTAGACTTGAAACATAAACATACTAAATAATGGTATCTTAGATGGAAAATAGTTTTGATAAAACACTTGAAATGAATTCTTGAGGAAAATATCCTTTCTTCTTCAAAATCATTTTCTTTTCACAAAATGCCATGAAATTTTAAAAGAAAATGATTTTTGATGAAAATAATCATGAAATCTTGTAGAGGAATCTTCATGAAAATAAGGCATTATGAAACCATAAAAATCTGTTCATGTCGTATAAGTTAAAAAAAATTCTTCTAGTACTTTTGCCGGAAAAGTCAAAAAGTACCTCGTATGGTAAACAAAAGAAAGATTCCTTCAATAACATGTGGTAGAAGTAAAAAAGGGAAAAATGACTTTAAACACACATGGAAAAATATTAAACATTTTATGAAAACATTTTTTGAAAACATGGACCTGGATGATAAATATAACCCCAGTAAGTACTTACGAATAAACAATCCCAGATTAGAACGAGATTGGAATAATTATCCCTTACCTTTTATGATCGATGGAATCATACATGTCATAAAATAATGAAAATTACATGAATATGTAAATATAATATCCTCCATAATAAAAATCATAAAACATTCATGGGAATAATAAACACCATACCAAATAAATAGATAGATATTAAGGCATATGTCTCACAGAAATAAAAGTGAGACGAAATAATCCCTTACATTATGTCCAATTTCTTCCGTATGTGTCAGAGACTCCTGTATAGTGGGTTTAAAAATATTATTAACTTGTAATAGAACCATAATAATATTTATGATATCATATATGATTCCCTTACGACTTTATATTACCTTTTCATTTGTCAATTCCATGTTAAAGCAGTGTTTTGGGTAAAATTGTTTCATTTGTCGTACGTGTTTTGACTTGTAATTATTCATATGATTACTTAGATCATGATTACTTAATTTCATAATGTAAAAAATGATTTATATATAATATATTCAGAATATATATATATATATATATATATATATAATAGATCAATAAATGTAATTAAATACACCGTTCATGGTGAGGTTAGGTCGTACGTACGCATGAACGTTGTTTTCGTTTCCTTATTAAATTGAATGGAAGTAAGTAAATAACATATAAATAAATACAGTATAATTTTTATGTCATATATTTCATTATTATTCATTATATATACTTTATAATCATTCTTGAATGGTTAATATGGAGAATGAATCTCATCGCGTCGTGGAGACGGTAATCTGTATGTACACATGAGTGATGATATTGTTCCCATAATTATTGAATGGAATTGGAGTGGATGATATAATATCTCAGAGTCATTATGATGTTATAATAACCATATATAGTGATTATTTACACTATTATACTCATCCAAGTAAGGTGGTGGTGGAAAAATATATTACACCCTGGAGTGGAGACGGTATTCCGTACGTACGCACGCGTGGTGATTTCGTTTTCCGTAGGATGGATAGAAGGTGAAATGGGGTTGTTTAATTTTTATAATAACATATCAGTATATGATTTATACTAATGTTATTACTTTATAATGAAAAAAATAAAGAATAGGAATTAGAAGAAGAAATAAATTTGAAAGAATCGGTAAAGGATATTACCTCTTCTTTGACGTGCCTCTTCTAATCCTCCTCTTAGGGCACTAATGTTGGTCTTTGAAGAAGACCAAGACCTCTAGTATGTTTCTAGGGAAGTGTAGAAGATAAATTTACAGGGTTTGGCCAAGCTTGAAGGCTCAAAATGTTGTGAATAGGAGGGGGAGGAGGTGCCCTTTTATAAGAGAGGAGAGGAGAACTTTTGAAAACCTCCAAAATATTAATTTATAATAAACTCAAACCCCACTTAAAAACTTCCAAAGTGACTAAAATTAGGATATGAGGTAATATAGGGTTATAATATCATCAACCAATCAAATTTAGATATATTTTGATTTTATTTTAAACCTTATCATTTTGATTTTTCCTTATTTAATCTATTTAATTTTATTTGCGGTAATAATATTCTAATTTTTAAATTGTTATAAATACTTACTTATGTGTTGTGAATTTTCCATAATTAGATAAATTATTACATTTTAGACCATATAATTTTAAATTTGTAATTTTTAAATATTTTTGTGATTTTTAAACAATTTAATAATATGTTATTTTTATAAAATATCAATAGTGTCAATTTTGACACTATTTAATTATTTGAATTTAAATGAAATTCACACAAAATATATATTCTATAAAAAATATTTAAAATATTCCTAACATGTAATATTCATCTAAAAAACTAATGGAGCACATTAATTTGTTCATATAATATTTATTTTAATATTTTTAAAACCATTTATTTGATATTTCTCTTAATAAAATAATTACTAAAACATTTTTGTATAATTATTTAATATTCTTATTTGTTGCATAAAAATTAAAAATAAAACACTATGATGAAGATAAATCTAATAGATTTTATAATAATACTTTTATTAGAATTTATCATCTTAAAATAACAAAATTTAAATTTTTATATTCATTAAATTATGAAGGTGACAACTTTGACATCATTTAAAATAAACTATTATAAATGTCATAATCTGTTTTATAAGACTTAAAATGGTCCACAAGTAGACCCTTGGATTCTTAGGGTATATATATACTCGACCAATATGTTTTTTCAGGTTTTTGGGCCATTTGATGGGTAGTATTATTTTAATAAAAACTATATTCTTGATTTTTCACTAAATAAATAATTTCTGCATCATTAATGTATAAGATATTAAAGTAATTAAATATTTCTTAAAAAATAAAAATAAATTACCAAATAAAAATATTTTAGATTTAAAATGATTATTTATAATCTAATTTATATTTTGTAAAACCTTATTTTAAAAATAATTTAATTATTAAAGTTTGAGTGAGACATATTTCTCTTTCTTTAAATAAAATAAATTAAGGGTCTTAATCACATCCAAGTGGGTTAAAATAGATTACATTTCAACCCAAGTATGATTTAGGGCAAAATATAATCATCCAATTATATTAAGACAAGTGTTAGGGTAATTTTATAATATTATATTTACCCTTAATTACCCGATTTACCTTTAACTATGGTAAATAAAATTTACCATAGTTACAATTCATAATGCCTAAAAATAAAAAGTAGCTTATTAAAATAATTTGGACCTAATGATTCTAAATATGGAATCCATGTTTTTAAATTCAATACACAAAAGTTGCAATATTTAATTTAAAATTAATCCCACTATTGAGAAAATGGAATTTAAAAGTTAAAACATTACAAAAGATTGAAATGTTTTTACCTATGAATTCAATGTAAAATTAATGATAATTACTTACATTATATTAAATGATAAAAATATATTCTATTTATACTTTAAAACCATTAAATTTTATAATTTAACCATATAAATTATCTTGATGAAAAAAGTTGTTTTTAATTAAAATTTAGCGTATTTTTACTATTCATCAAAATGTGAAGATTATCAGAATAATGTCAAAATTTTATCCAACATAAATTTTTCTATCCTGATTCAAAATAATAAGTTTAATTTGTCAAGTGCCATCAAAAGGCGACAAAACTGCATTTTTTTGAAAAATACTTCTTTTATCTAAAAAATTAATTTTGTTCTCATACCATGTTCTCGAAAATGTGTAAGATAAATTATAATGTTATAAAATTCAAAATTCGGTTAATACTATTCATAATGGCTAGTTTATAATAATATTATAATATATCATTGTTTAGTGAAACTCGGTATTGCGTACCACGCAAGCTATCGAGGAAGGTCTCTCTTGCGTGTAACACAAGACAAGTATATTGTTTGCGTATACTACAAGATAATATGGTGTTGCGTATAGTGCAAGATAATCTTGGTGTAGCGTACAACACAAGACATCAAAGAAATTTAAAATATTATTTCTCATAAAATCTCAGGGTGTTACAATTGATAAGATATCCCAAGAATTGGAAGGTGATATAACTATTGGGAATACTCCCATAAGATAATATAATGATCAAATTGAATCTAGGGACAAGAATATTCAATAATTGGGAGACGATCTAAAATCAGTCAAGAAATAAGTGAGGAAATCTAATGGCAAGACCATATTGAAGGATTCTTTGCATTTACGATTTGACTACCCTTTGGGAGGTAATAATGAAATTAAAATAAAATATTGTATTTCAAAGGAGAATCATGAAATGATTTTCTCATCCCAAAGGTCATGAAGTTTGGGAAAATCTAGTATTAGATATGATAAACTCTATCCCATGCATGAGAGGAAAATATCCATGAACAGTTCCAAAAATAGGAAAAATCTTATAGGTGATGGGAACATACCTAAAAATAATTATACAAAGATTGATCCCAACATGTGTGATTTATGTGGAATGGATGGTCATATTTCAAGTTTTTGTTTTTAATCTTTGGAATATATTTCATATTATGAAGACAAAAATATTTAAAAATATGAGAATAAGCATAAGCTTATTGAGAAATATAAAAGGAGCATCTCTCAAAATAAATTATCCATAAAATGTTATTATTGTGGAAGATAGGGACACGCTATAAGTGTGTGTCAAAAATTTTGAGGGCTCAATTTCAGAAGAAGAAGAACTCAGGATGCATCAACATCTCAGTCGAGAAATGATAACACGAGGTATGTTTTTAATGGTATATGTTTTGTAGGTTATAATCATGGGAATTTGGAAAGATATTACAGTTGTAATAAAGTAGGTAAGGAAAAGGAACTTGAAATAATATCCCCAACTCTAGTGGGGTATAATGAAAAATGGCATATAAGTGGAGCGAAAAAGAATGAAATATGTAATAGTGGGCTAAAAGCCCAAATTTTGAAAATTTACAAGACTACAGAACCTATATATAGAAAGAATACTAATAATGTGGGTAAGAAATTTATAGTTATACGACCAAAATAGATGAATTTGGATGGGAAGTTAGTACAAGAACAGATATAGTATAATTATTTGTAAGAAAATATCAAAGGGTTGGTTCATTAGGATCAACAACATTCCTCCTCTTGAGGATTCAACAAGTACCCCCTCTCCATGTGTGTTAAATGGTTCTAATATCTACTAGAAGTTGTGTTGGACTAAGGGGGATATACAGTCCATGGGGATTGTGTGCTAAAAGGAAATAGGTGCTTAAAATTTAATGGAGATACATTAAATAAGAATAATCCAAACTATTTAAATTCACATATGGTATCGGATTCAAGAAGTGTCGTTACACAATAACTCTATTTTTTGAATGTGTATCTAAAATTTGGGGTTTGTGGAAAAGGGATATTATATGATAAAGAGTCCGATATGAAACTAAAGATCTGTTAAAGATATACTTGAATTATCTAGTGGTTTCAAGTCACATTTAATATTTAACCATTGGTATTGTGCCTCAGTTCAAGTGTTAATTTCCCACTAAGATAAGAATAATTGAGAAAGAAGTAGAAAAATTATTGTATTTCAAGATTATCTATTTGTTTATAACAATAAGTTATCATATTAATATTTTTAGGATACCAAGAAACTATGAGAAAATATCAACATAGTTTCTAAAAAGTTGTCTCCCCATTCTGAAGAGTAATTCAATATATGAATTCATCTTAATAATTGGTATTAATTATTTATATCAATCCAAAGATGTAGGTTTTTAGAGATACATAGTGATAAGAACTCTATTTAATATATCCTCATCTAATGAGATAGTTCTATGAATAATTGAGGAAAGTCGAGCTACTATAATTCATGTAAGTAAGTTAGTGACATAGAGAACATTGGAATTTATTGGCTTAAACTCTCATTTCCTATTAAGAGTTCTGACTCGGTGGTCTTAGAGGATCTATTAATGACTCAATTCCAAGTGGTGATTTCACTTTCTGAAAATATTTCAGTAGTTTGAAATTATAAATAAGAATATGACTCTGATCTTGAGAAGTAATAAAAGGAAGTCAAATTTTTATTTTCATGGAATTCATAGAGTCAAGCTGAAACTGATAGGAAAAATATCATTGGTGGTTAGGAAGTTCTAGTATGGATAAGAAGGATGAATAATCTATAGAAATAATCTTTCATATCACATGTAGAGTCAAAGTATTTTGAAGAATCATCAAGATATGAGATTTGGATTTAAGCAATGAATGAAGAACTTGACCAAATAGAAAATAAGAAAATATGGGAGATTATTTCAAGACCAAGAAATAATAATGTCATTGGGACTAAATGGGTATTTTGCAACAAGATGAATGAATATTGAACAGTGATTTGAAATAATTAATGATTAGTGTGAAAAGGGTACTCCTAGATAGAGGGTATTAATGTTGAAACATTTTCACCTATTGTGAGGCTAGTGACAATCAGATTATTTTTTCCCTTAATAGTGAAAATAAGGTTCAAATTTTTTCATATGGATGTCAAGTCATCATTTATGAATGGTGTTCTATAATAATATGTGTATATTGAAAAACCATGTGGTTTTCTTATTCATGAATATCATAACATTTTTTTCTATCTGAGAAAGGAATTATATGGATTGAAGTAAGCACTGAAATCATGGTATTCAAGACTGAATCATTTTGTGAAGAAGTTTGCTTTTCAGTGTGGTGGATTTGACTATAATATCTATGTCACCAATGATAGTAATCAAAGGATTATGGTGCTAGTTTGACATAAGGAAAGAATGGAACATTTATTTCACAATCCAAATATGCCAAGGAGGTTCTGAGAAGATTTAGAATAAATAATTACAAGGAGATGATGACTCTGATAGTTACCCATATTAAGCTATCATGAGATGGTAAAGGTAATGCGGTTAATGTCACATAATACAGGTAGATCATTGGAAGTCTATTGTACTTAATAGTGGAAATACCTGATATATTTTTCCGTATGCCAAGCATCATGGTATCAAAGTAATCCTAAGGAAATCCACTTGATTGTAGTGAAAATAATACTTTGGTATATCAAGGGCATGGTGGATTTTGTTTTACTGTATAATGAAAAATATCATCAAGAGTTATCGGGCTATACATATTCAAATTGGGCCAAAATAGAAGATAATAGAAAATCAACGTCAGGTGGTGTATTCTATCATGGTATATTGTGTATTTCTTGGATAAGTAATAAATAGCATTGCATTTAATTGAGCACTATAGAAGTTAAATATATTGTGTCTACTAAATAATGCACATATTTATTATGGATGAAGTATCATATTGATTATATGGGAGTTGAAGTGAAGTCTCCGATCAGAATCCATTGTGATAATTCAAGTACTATAAATCCTAGAAAAAATCGAGTCCATCACTCAAGGATGAAGAACATGGAAATAAAGTATCATTTTATCAAGGATAATGTAGAGAAAGGGCATGTGAAGTTGGATTATGTGCCTACAGAACTATAGGTTGTGAACATCCTAATGAAGGCCTTACCTAAAGAATCATTTGACTGATATCGACTAGATCTAGGAGTTCAGTTGACTCCCCACACTTAAAAAAGTATGAATGTGGTACCCCACTCTCCCCAATGTATGATGTGTTTTTTCTCTAATGTTCTCATCTTTGTTCTTTACTCTATGGAAGACCAAAAAGGAGTGACCTTAAAGTTCATTGAAAATTGGGGAGAAGTTGTGTTTATAAAAGTGGAATAAATTTTCTTAATAAAGACAGGGGAGAAGCTGATAGGAGGAGCAACAAAGGGGAGTTTTAAATCTGGTGATGTTGAGGTCATACATTCAATGAAGATAAATCATGAGAGAAGTTTTTGATGCTCTATTTTTATGAAATATGGATGAATAATGGTGTATTCTTGAGATACACATGTATTTTTATAATTGGTATCGAGAAAAAAGTTACTCATTGATGAAATTTTGATGCTACTCTTGTTTCTCATGTTGAGCATGGATCATCTGGGCTTAGAGTGTGTGTTGAGTAAATCTCATATTTCTACCCTAAATCACAAAAAGAAATTTTTTGTAGAAGATAAAAGAAGCTTTAATGAGGTATCAAAATGTGAATTGTAATTCCCCAACCCCAAAAGCCTAGAGTAGGTGCATTATTTTAATACATTGGCATGATTACAAGGAATCAAATCCTGAAGGACCGGTCAGTTTAGTAGTCTTGGAAAATAGATTACATATATGAACTTTATATTAAAATTAAAAACATAAAATAAAACATTGATAATACTTTGATAACACCATTATTCTACTATATTAACCCTATCTATAAATCATAATACACTTCTTGGTATCTTGGGAAAATAAAACAAAAAAAAGTGGTGAGCTCAGATGCTCAGTAAGGTTAAACAATATAGTAGAATATTTCACAAATAAGTGTAAACTTTTAAGGTAAGGCATAAAATTATAACAAAATCATTTTAAACATTACCTTAAGTATAATATGGAAATAATAAATCACATAATTCTATTTAAACATTCACATGGATATTCTACTAGTCGAATAATCACATATAAAATCAATAACTAATCTCATAATGAGGAAATTCATAATGTCAGACATCATAATCATGTCGACAAGGCCTCGTGCCAAGACCATTACCATACCATCAAGGCCTTGTGCCAAGACACTAGTTTGTCTCATGAGACATATCGATGCGTCGAGGGGTTATAGCGGTCCTCACCCATCACTTACTAAGTCCAATTCATTACTCTTATGAAAAGGGTGAAACATAGATAAACATTCGTATTAAAACTAGCATACGAAATGTTAATACTTTAACCATAAACCAAGAATGGTATAAACATAGAACATACACATTAAAATATATAATAAACCCTTAAATACAATATGGAAGATTATATCATAATAATTCAACCTAAAATAATCATAAAATCTAACAAAAGATGTTAACATAGATGAAAATAATTTAATAAATTCATTAAAACTCTTTGAGGGAAATATCCCTTTTTACTTTGAAATCATTTAGAAGCCGCAAAATTTTAATAGAAAATATTTATTTTGAAAATAACCTTATAATATTATAAATAAGTCTTCAAAATGTTAAGGCATCATAACAGCGTAAAATAGCAACTTGTGCTGTATAAGTTAAAAAACATTGTTTCCTTAATTTTTCGAAAACGTAAAAAAGTACCTCGTTTGGAAAATGACAGAACGATTCCTTTCAAAAAGTTTTATAAAAAGTAAAATTTTGGTAAAATAAATTTAAAAAATTTTCAATAATATTTTAAAATATATTTTAAGAAACATAGACATGGATGATAAAGTTGACCCAGTAGATACTTACGTATAAACAATCTTAGATAATAAAGAGATTGTAAAATTAACACAAACATAAATCCTTTAAAAGATTACATTTTTGAAAAATTTTGAATGAACATAAAAATAGGCATGAAATTTTATTTATAATCCATTTATATCCATATAAATAGTTATGTAAAATAATATTCATAATATTGAAATGGAGAAAGGATTAATTCTTTAAACATTCAAAGTGTCTCATACCACTTTGAACATTTAAATAATAAACCCAATATCTTCAAATGAATATATATAAATACCATGAAGATAAATTTATTCATGATATAGAATATAATAGGGTTAGTACATACACCACACACAAGAAATAAGTGGTGAACTTGGCTTATATCTCACAAAAATTAAAAGTGAGACGGAATTCCCTTATATTTGGTCTGATACTCTCTGTACGTTTCTAAAACTCCTGTATAATGGTTTTAAACATATTATTAACTTCTACCAAAATCATAATAATATTTATGATATCATATATGATTTATTTTTAACTTTATATTATCCATTTATTAATAATTTATAAGTTAAAGCAACATTTTGGATAATAATTGTTTACTTTATCGTACGTGTTTTGACCTATTATTCTTAATCGTATAACTTAGATCATGATTTACTTACTTTCAGAATGCATAACATGATTTATATATGATATATATTCAGGATATAAATATATAATATATATATATATATATATATGAAATGGAATACACCATTCATGGAGATGGTGGGTCGTACATACACATGAGCGCTATTTTCGTTTTCTTATCGTATTGAATGGAAGTAAGTGAATGACATATATGTACAAATATATATATATATATATATATATATATATATATATATATATATATTATTCCAGTAGTATTATTATGTCATGTATTTTATACTAATTCATAATATATATATATATAATCATTCTTGAATGGTGAACGTGGAAGATGAATCTCATCATGTCGTGGTGACGGTAAGCCGTATGTACGCACGAGCAATGGTATCATTTACTCAATGGTTAAATGGTATGTAATTAGATGGAATATGAATTCTAAAGAAACAATATCATGTTATATTTATTATTTACATCATTTATATTCATCGTTATACCCATATAAATAAAATTTACATGAAAACAGTTTACACCATGGCGTGGAGATGGTAAGTCATACATACGCACGCATGGTGATATTGTTTTTCATAGGATGGGTAAAAGGAGAAATATGGTTGTACCATAATTATAATAATATATCGTCATTTAAAAGTTATAGGATTTATTATTTTAGTATGGAAAAAGCAGAGAAAAAGGAAGTAAAAGAAGAAAAGAACTTTGAAAGAGGTGAAAAAACAGTTACCTCTTTTTGGATGTCTCCTTTTTATTTGCACAAAAGAACATTTTAGGATGGATTTATTCCAAAAGTTTAGCCTCTAGGATTATTTGAGGGATGTTGGTAGAGGAAATTTGTAGGGTTTGGCCGAGCCAAAGAGGTTTGGATGTGTGAATTAAAGAGAAAGAGAAGTGCCATTTTATAAGAGGGGTGAGGGCACTTTTGATAGATCTTAAAATATTAATTTATTATAAATATATTTTTGGTTTCAAATAGCTCCAAAGTAATTTATTTTAATATTATTAATATCATTTATTTGATTCTTCCTTTTAGAAATCAATTACTTCATCATCATTGTGTCACAAATAAATTTAATTATTTAATGTCTAAAAATTATAAATAAATTATCATGATGTAGATAAATTTATTATATTTACAATGAATATTTATAGTCAAATTTATCTTATGTATAACCCTATATTAAAAATGATTTATTTATTAAAATATGAATATGACACTTTTAACTCTTCTTTAAATAAAATATAATAAATGTATTAATCTAACACAAGTGGTTTAAAAAGGATCTTATTTTTAACATAAGGTTTATTTTGTTATAAATATACTTATCCAATGAAATTAAGACAAGTGTTAGGGTAATTTTATATTATTATAATATTATTTTTACCTTTAATTTCCCTATTTATCTTTAACCATGGTAAATAAAATTCAGAAGTTACTATTCACCAAAAATTATTTTGATCCTATTAGACCAAATTTTTCATCCTGATTATAACCATGTATGTTGGATTTTCTAAATTTAATTCATAGAAGCGGTAAAATTACATTTAATTCTAATCTTCTAATGTGGCTAGAAGGCAGGTAAAAAGACATGAAAAAAATATTCAATGAATTTTTATATCTAATTATATTATAAAAATGATTCCAATGGCCTACATTGGGTTAATATATGTATTATTTATCTATTATGACTTTAAAATCAATTTAAAGTAAAATAATTATTTAAATGAAAAAGTCACTTTTTAACAATAATGTAGTGTTTTTCACTATTCATCAAAAATTGAATGTTTTTAGAAAAATACCAAAAAATCTCTTTATGCCAATTTTGATATTCCAAATTCAAAAATGAAGTCTATTTTACCGAATTCAATTTTTAAGAATGTCTAAAATTAATTTAATCATTGTTCATAAAAGGACATAAAAAATAGCTCCTTTAAGAAAGTAGTATTTCTAAACATTTAACTATTTTACCGAAACTTATACATTTCATTATAAATATGTTTTATTTATGTGAAAAAATTATAAATAACATTTAAAATTTATTTATTACTATTCACATTACTATATTTAATGAATGTGTTATAAATATATCATTTAAATAATTACAACACTAAAGTGTCGTTTCGCAAAAACTCAATCTTGCGTGTTACGCAAGACAAGTCAGTGTTGCATGAAATGCCAGATATTGAAGATAATGTACCATGAAATATTGGGGTGTTAAATTCTCCCCACCTTCAATAAATAGAATCCTCTCAATTTAAACTTGGAAATAAAATCTATGGGATGGACTTTTCGAAATATCTTTATTGAAATCCCACATTGGAAAATGGATTAATGATACCACCATTTTAAAATAAAGAAAGGGAAGTATGATGGTCACAAAAGATAACACATACTATGTTTCCATGTAGGGAAACATAGACATGAAAGAAATTGTAACCATCGTGTTCTGATGGAGAGTGATAGAGAACATTATTAGGAGAAAGTTAACCATCTGAAATCTATTAATCTACGATTATCCAAGGGACCATTTGATTCATTTAAAAAGAAAGTACAAGGAAAAAAAATTGGTTTTAATATCCTTTCCCTAGATTTTAATAATTAATTTACTTCCTAGAATAATAACAAAAGGAAGTATACTTACTTGACAAGTAGAGTTCTATCCTTTAACTAATTTCTACCGCAAACTCATTTTTCTCTCCAAAAGATAATAAAATTCAAAACATATTCTATTTATCTTAATTGTATAGGGTTACATAAATTAATTTATACTTCATATGTCATAACATTTAAATAAAAATATGACATTTTACAAACCAGGACATTGCATAGGCCAATGGTAAGTGATAAAGCTTTGTCGCACTTCGGTTGTTGGTTTAATTCCTACAACCTTGTCCGACATGACGGGTTGTCACCCAACCTGCAGGTTTTCCTTTTCTTAAAAATATATTACAAAAAGAACCTTAAATAGTACTATAAAATGACCAACTTAATCCATTTTAACCATTATAATTATCCAAAATACTTCTGTCTAAACTCATTGTTCAAAAATTTATAAGGAAGGTCACATAACATAATGCATATCTTTTTATCACAAGCATGTGAATACCTTCATCATGTATTCTAAAAAAACATGTTAATACCCTAAATTACCATAAATACCTATTTAAATACATCCATGCTTCCTTATTCCTTTTCTAAAACATAGAATATTGGATATACACCTTAAACCCAAAAATGTTGAAGACTCCCAATAAGGATGGTATAAACTACTTTTTAAACAAACCATTAATCAATTCCAAAGATGTCAATAATATCCAATATACTTTATCCAAATCAATTATCTCTTATTCCGAAATCATTATATCGATATCAAAAACATATTAAGGGTTATCATTCCCTCAACCATATATTTTCCAAAAAGTTTAACTTGCAACTGTGTCACTTTACTTGGTACCATACAATCTCAAATCCTTAATGAAATAGTATTTCAATAAAATCCTTATTTATTTTCATAATTCAAATAACCAGTACATAATTGATACAATACTCAAATGACATAATTCTTTAATAACATAAGAACATTAATCATTCCTCTTCATCTATGGAAATGTCATAACTTGATTATTATCAAATAGCATCATCTGGGGTATATTCTGATGATTGGGACATTGATTCATATAGTGTCACATCTCCTTAAATATGATTCATTGTACATTGGAAACCTTTTTCTTACCCTTGAAATCACAAACTTGGTGTACTTTTTCTCCATGCTTATAAACAACTCTCATTCCCTTCAAGCATTTACCAGGGTGATTCTTTCCACAGTTATCACATGTGGGAAAATTCTTCATTCCCTTCTTCCCTTTATCCATCTTTTTCTCTTCCATCCTCTTCTTCTCTTGATTCCCTTGAAAGCCATAGGAATCAGAGAATTATTTACCTATATTCTTAACACATGATATTATTTCTTTATATGATGAGAATAAGTGGGAGAATATTTCCCTTTGAAATGTTTTCTTAAGACCATAAAAGATATGATCCTTCTTACTCTTTGGATCATGCATATTAGTGGATTTATCATTCCTTCTATTGGGAGCTATTTCTAAATGATGACATATACTATGTTAGATCATATCATAATCTATAATCAAAAAACTTGAAAAATGATAGGCATTAATGGAATATTTACACATATCTAGTCTCATAATCATAAAAATTATTTCTTTGGGGACATATTTACTCATAAATCCTTCATAACGGTTTGTAAAGAAAATGTGAACTATCCTAAGAATATCCCCCAGGATTGTCAAACCAGGTGCGTAGTAAGGCCCTTTTTCATTTACTAGGTTACCCCGAGTCAAGCTCAAAACACCTTGTCAGAGTTATTACTCCTAGGTATATATTTTCCAGAATCATGTCCACTTATAATAGATGAATACACAAAGAGATATACATACCACGAGGTGTGCAAAAAGAAAAACCGATTGTTAATGCAAGAGGCAAGAGACGACATAACTTACACGAAGAACTCATTACTGTATACCAGTAAAGAGCTGAGAACAAGAACATAACACAAGAACTTCATCGACTACTATCTCCTCTGTCTCTACATCTGGAAGTCAAGGAAACAGACGATACTTTGTTTTCCAGACAAAAACTAGAAGAGGACTCAGAACTAATTCTGATCAATCCAAAGAATTCCAGAGCTACACTGTAATCACTAGAGCCATTTCTAAACTCTAAATCTTTGCCTCTGTGATTTATCTTTTTACATATTGAGTAGTGTGTGTTATCTACTGTATTTTACACACACACTGTCTCATGTGATTTAACTGGAGGATTTGTAAATCCTCACTCAACACTCTTACATCTTTTATTTCCCACTGGGATAGTGGTAGAGGTCGTGCGTGACCTGGACAGCTGGTTTTTTTTTGTTTCTGTTCCCACGGATAACAGTGGTAGAGGTCTTGGACCTGGACAGTTTTATACTGTTGTAATCCCCGATCCAGGGTTTGGATCACTTTTATATAAAGTTTTGAGAGGACTAAGTCTCAGCTTGAGACTGAACCTCTTGGTTAAACCTGCTGTGCTTATTTAATTTCTAAGTTATTTTTATTCCACTGCAAACTACTTTAAAACCAAAAACCAAAACTGTTTTAAAGTCACTTTGATAATTAAACTCGCAAGTGTTTATATTAGTTGTAAATCAGTAAGTTAGTTTCAAAAGTTAATCAATTCTTATGATTTGATTAACTAGGAAATAATCAATCCTTTGAGAACCTAACAGAACCTTTATTTTGATATAAATTCACTACAGTTTAATTCTGTGTTTTATTTGGGGGATTTTTAGACAAAGTTTTTAAAACAGAAATTTTAATTGGAACTCAATTCATCCCCCTCTTGAGTGTCCACTCCGACCAACATTTGGTATCAGAGGGTTGTTTAAAATATTTTGTACTCTGTTTTTCAACTGTGATTTTAGTTGTATTTTAAAGTTCTTAAAATTTCTGTTATTTCTAAATTTTTATCTCTTTAAAATATTTGCTTTAAGTAAGCTATCATGGATAATAGACTTGAAGGTGTTGCTACCAATAGACCACCATTTTTCAATGGCACTAACTATGCTCAGTGGAAAATCAAGATGAAAATTCATTTAGAAAGAATGGGTTTTGATATTTGGACTGCTATAGAATCAGAATATAAAATTCCTACTACTGTTAGATCTACTTGGAATGAAGCTACTAAGACAGCCTGCAATAATAATTATAAATCTATGAATGCCTTGTACTATGCTTTAGGAGATGAGGAATTTAATAGAATATCTTCCTGTAAAACTGCTTATGAAATTTGGGATACCTTAGCTGTTTCTTATGAAGGAACAACTAATGCTAAGGAAGTGAGATTGAACACTTATACTATTAAGTATGATAATTTTAAGATAAAGCCTGATGAACCCATTTCTGACATGTATCTCAGGTTCAATGAAATTTTCAACACAATGATCTCTCTAGGAAAGGATGTTCCATCAAAGGAACAAATTATGAGAATTCTGAGATGCCTACCTGAAAGATGGAGAGGAAATTCTGTCTCAATTAGAGAGTCATGTGATATTGGTGAACTGCCAGTCAAGGAATTAATTGGAAAGCTGATGATGTTTGAATAATAACTTAAGGTGAACAAAGAAGAAGATGATAAACCAAGAAGGAAGTATGTTGCTTTCAAATCTTCAACTTCAAAGAACAAAGATAAGGAGAAGCTTCAAGATATAAATGAGAGTTCAAGCTGTGAAGACAGTGAAAGTGTTTTTGATAGTGATGCTGAGATGGCTCACATTACCAGAAGGTTTAAGAAGTTCTATAGGAAGAATAAGTTTTTCAGAAAATCAAATTACAAAAATAAGTATGACAGCAAGGGTCATTGGAAAAAGGATTGGAAGAAATCTGACAAAACAGATGAGGTTGTCTGCTATGAGTGAAAAATAAAAGGACATATAAAAGCAGATTTTCCAAAGTTAAAGTACAAGAAGAAATATGAATACAAGGACAATAAGTACAAGAAATCCATGAAGGATACTTGGAGTGCTTCTGAGGATAGCTCCAGTGAATCTGAAATTTCTAAAACTGAATCTAGAAATAAGGCAAATATGTGTTTTATGAAAAACACATCTGAGGGAACCTGCTTAAAGAGCTCCTGTAGAAAGACTTGGTATTTGGACAGTGGATGTTCAAGAAATATGTCAGGAGACTTATCATGCTTTAAAAGCTTAGTCAGAGTTGATGGAGGTTTTGTCACCTTTGGTGATAACTCAAAAGGAAAAATAATCGGATTAGGCCAGATTGGTAACACTGACTCAATATTGATTTCCAAAGTTTTATTTGTTGATGGACTGAAATATAATTTGTTTAAGTATTTCTCAGTTACGTGATGATGGTTTTTATGTTAGATTTGAAAATGATTCTTGCAATGTTTTTAATTCTAAAAATGTTTCAGTATTTTCTGCTTTAAGAAATGAAAATGTTTATGTTGTTGATTTAAATTCATTATCTAAGAAAAATATTACTTGTTTAAATGTTTTTCATAAAGAGTCTTGGCTTTGGCACATAAGATTAGGACACTGCAATGTACACTCACTTAGAAAACTTTCTAGGAAGAACTTAGTTAGAGACCTACCCAAACTTGAATTTCCAGCAGACAAAGTCTGTAATCCCTGTCAAAAGGGAAAGCAACATAAAGTTTCTTTTAAATCAAAGAAATAAGTTTCAACTTCTCAACCTCTCGAGTTGGTTCACATGGATTTATTTGGACCTTCTATAGTTTCTACTTTAAATGGGAAGCACTATGTCTATGTTCTTGTAGATGACTTTTCTAGATATACTTGGGTATATTTTCTAGCTCACAAAAGTGAAGCTTGTTCTTGCTTTATAAAATATTCCAAGTCTGTAGAGAACATTAGTGGACTTAAGATCAAAACTTTGAGAAGTGATCATGGTCGTGAGTTTGAAAATCATGAGTTTGAATCCTACTGCTCACACAGTGGCTATAGTCACAATTTTTCTGCCCCTAGGACACCTCAGCAGAATGGTGTAGTAGAAAGGAGGAATAGAACCCTGCAAGAAATTTCCAGAACCATGCTAAATGAGTATGACCTACCTATTTACTTTTGGGCTGAAGTTTTCAATACAGCTTGTTATGTTATTAATAGAGTCTTGATCAGACTTGTTCTTAAAAGGACCCCTTATGAGTTGTGGAACTGTAGGAAACCCAAGGTTAACTACTTCAGATTTTTTGGTTGCAAAGTCTTTATTCTTAATACTAAAGATAATCTTGACAAGTTTGCACCAAAGAGTGATGAAGGAATTTTCCTAGGATACTCTATAACTAGTAAAGCCTATAGAGTTTTCAATAAGAGAACTAAATGTGTGGAAGAATCTGTTCACATCAAATTTGATGAAACTGATCCACATGAGCCTAAGACTTCTCTTGAAAATCTTGAAGATGATCTCTCTGGTTTGAACCTTAATGATAAAGACAGTGGACCTGTAATTAAAACATCCAGTTCTGGAAATTTTCCAGAATCTGCTTCTGTTGAACCTCAACCTGTAGATGAACCTGAAATTTCTAGTCCTACCTTTACTAGATCAACTAGAATTCTAAAGAATCATCCTTTAGATGTTATTGTAGGAAATCTTGATAGAGGGACACAGACTAGAGCTTCTCTAAGAAATCAGGTTGAACATCAAGCTTTTCTTTCGCAGTTAGAACCTAAAAATATCAATGATGCTATCAATGATGAGTTTTGGGTAATGGCTATACAAGAAGAACTAAATCAATTTGAAAGAAACAAAGTCTGGAAATTAGTAGAAAGACCTAAGGACACTATAACCATAGGCACAAAATGGGTGTTTAGAAACAAAGTTGATGAATCTAGAAACATCATTAGAAACAAAACTAGGCTATTTGCACAAGGTTACAATCAAGAAGAAGGAATTGACTATGAGGAAACCTTTGCTCCTGTAGCTAGATTAGAGGCTATTAGGATCTTACTTGATTTTGCATCACATCTGAATTTCAAGTTATATCAAATGGATGTGAAAAGTTCTTTTTTAAATGGTTTTATTGTTGAAGATGTTTTTGTAGAACAACCACCTGGTTTTTCAAATCCTCATTTTCAAAATCATGTTTTTAAACTTTCTAAAGATTTATATGGTTTAAAACAAGCTCCAAGAGCTTGGTATGAAAGACTTACAAATTTTCTTATTTCAAAAGGATTATCAAAATGAATTGCTGATCCCACTCTTTTTATAAAAAGGATTTCAAAAGATGTTTTAATAGTACAGATCTATGTTGATGATATTATTTTTGGATCTTCTAAAAATTCCTTATGTACTGATTTTTCAAAGGTTATGCAAAATGAGTTTGAAATGAGATTAATGGGAGAGCTTAAGTACTTTCTTGGATTTAAAATCTTTCAAACTAAAGATGGTATTATTTTAAATCAGAGTAAATATACTAAGGATTTATTAAAACATTTTGGCTTGGATAGTATTAAGGGAAGTGATACACCTATGAGTACCACCTGTAAATTGAATATTGATGAAACTGGTAAACCAGTTGATCAAACTAATTACAGAGGTATGATTGGGAGTTTACTTTATCTTACTGCTAGTCGACCTGATATTATGTTTAGTGTATGTATGTGTGCTATATTTCAAGCTAACCCTAAAGAGTCACGCTTACTTTCTGTTAAAAAGATTTTCAAATATCTTAAAAATACTGTTAATTTGGGATTGTTTTATCCAAAAGGAAAATAATTTGATTTAATAAGTTATTCGGATGCTGACTTTGCTGGATGCAAGTTAGATAGAAAAATCACTTCTGGAACATGTCATTTACTTGGAAAGTCCCTAGTATCATGGTGTAGTAAGAAACAGAACTCAGTTGCATTGTCTACTGCTGAAGCAGAGTATATAGCTGTTGGTAGTTGCTGTTCACAGATTCTGTAGATGAAACACACTTTATTGGACTATGGATTTAATTTTAAACATGTTTCAATCAACTGTGACAATACTAGTGCGATCAACATCTCTAAGAATCCTGTGTCTCACTCTAGAACAAAACACATTGATATTAGACACCACTTTTTAAGAGATCATTATCAAATAGGTGATATAACTCTTGAATTTATAGGCACTTAACTTCAATTAGATGACATTTTCACTAAGACTTTAAGTTCAGAAAGATTAAGTTTCATTAGACACGAATTAGGAATGATAACTTACCCTTAAACCGTTAGAGAACCCTCACCGTTAGAGAAACCTCACCGTTAGAGAAACCTCACCGTTAGAGATTCCTCACCGTTAGAGAAACCTCACCGTTAGAGAAACCTCACTGTTAGAGAAACCTCACCATTAGAGAAACCTCACCGTTAGAAGACCTCACCGTTAGGAGACTTTATTGGTACATCTTGCGTTGTTTTAAACTTATTTATAGCCGAGTCATCGAGTTTTTTTTATATGATTTATTTTATTTGTGGATCCTAAATGATATTAAAAACCGAGTCTAGACTTCACTCAATCTCACCACGAACTCATCTGTTCGAATCCCTCCAACCTAACCCTCTCAAGCCACAAAACCCTAAACCTTGAATCTGCAATGGCCCGTGTCAAGAGACCCCAGGTTACAGATGGGAGTGATGAGCCACAAGTGAAAAGACAGAAAGTAACGAATGCTAGTACCAGTGGAAGTGGAAGTGTAAGTATAGCTCGAAGGAATCCAATAAACCCGCATCTCTCAAAGCGAGAGATTGTCGTAGAGAAAGAGGTGTGTGCAGAATGGCTCATGGAGAGCAAGTCCTTGGTTCTTAAAGTTTTAGAAGAACAAGGTTGGACTGAGTGCTTCGCAAACAACAATGGACCTTACTATCCTGAGCTGGTGAAGCAGTTATATGATTTTGTCCACTTTGAAAAGACTGAGGAGGAAAGCAGAATGATATCTTTGGTAAATGGTCAGGAAGTATCTTTTACTTCAGTGGAATGAGCTAGGAACTTAAGAGTTCCCCATTAAGGAGATTATGTGTTCTACTCAAAGTCTGTACCTTCGACCAGTGATGTGTTTCAATATAAAGATGCTTTGCTGGAGCTTACAGGGAATGGGACCCCTAGAAAGGTGATTGCTGCAGAGATGGTAGGAGAAGATAAGCTGTTGTTTAAATTTATTCAGCATGTTGTTAGTCCGAGAAGAGGAGACTTTGCCACTTTGAGATTCCAAGACATATATCTATTATATTTTCTGAAGCACAGTGTGAGAATCAATCTATGTAGATTGATTATGGTTCAAGTGGAAGAGATGACTAGACAAAAGTCCAAATCAAATGCACTGTTTTTCTCAAAGCTAATTTCTGTGATGCTAAAAGTGAAAGAGGTTGCTAGACCTTAGGATGAGCTGGTAGTGGTTAAGGACAAATTCTTTATTACAAGAACTATCTGTAAGTACATGAAGGTCAGTTGGAATCCTTGGAAGAAATCATGGGTGAATGATGATGAAAAAATCTATGACAAGTTTACTCTTGTGGATCATCCTTCTAGACCAAAGGATGTGAGGGATCCTGGTCTTGGACCAGATGAGCTAGAACCGGTCTACAGTGATGATGAAGCTGGGGAGGAAGAGACATCAGTAGAGGAAGGAGGAGACCCAGACTTACCCCCTAGTCCTGTGCATCAAGTTATTTCTTATGGAGCAGCTAGCCCTCCAAAAGAACTACCAAAAAGAGAAACTGTCTTGAAGGACAGTGATACAGAGACTACAGAAGAAGAAGAAGAAGAATCATGCCAGTATGTTTTCAAGGACACCTCTGAGGAGGATGAGGAAACCGAATCTGATCATAATGTTAATGGAGAAAAGGAGTTGATGGTGAAGTATATGATAAGGAAAATGTTGAAAAAGAGCTCAGTTTGAGTCCTCTAATAGTCAGTACAGTCAGGACAGTTCCTGATCAGGAAGAAGTAGCAGCAGCACCTGTTGATGAGAGAGTCATTAATGACTCAGAACAAATGGCTATTGAATCTGCTGTGATTGTGAAGGAAATTGCAGAATTACCTCAGGAAGAACAGTTGGAAGAGATACCTCAGGAGAATGTTCCAAGTGAGGGGGATAATCTTGGCTCAGTATTAGTGTTATATGACATTGAAGGTTGGGCATCAGATCCCGGATATATGATTATTGGAATTTCTTATGGAGATTCGGATGAGGAAGACCAACCCCAAAAGGAATCAGTTACCTTACCCACTGTGGCTGAAAATGTGGCAACCAAGGAGGACCTTGAGTCCTTAAAAGCTGAATTGAAAGAAGCCATAAAGAAATCAGTGGCAGATATGAAGAAAAGTATGGTTGAAGAGATGAAAAGCGTGGAGAAATCCCTTGAGTTATCCATTGGATGTGGTGTGTCCAGTCCTGTGAAAGAAATGATAGATGAACTTAAAGTGTGCCACACTCAGATTGAGAGTTGGACAGGAGCTGTAGTTGCCTTGAGACAATCGATTGCTTCTCTGACTACCATGCATAACTCTCAAAATCAAGTAAACTCTGACATTCGATATATCAAAGAAGTGGTCAAAAAAAATTTGGAAGTTTTTGAGGCCTTTAAAAAGTAAGTTAAAGAACATCTGAATAGTCAGGATACCCTTGTTTAGAAGGTAGTTAGTAGTCTGACTCAATTTTTCAAGGAGACAGTGGTCTTCTCAATGAAACCTCTTCCCTCATCCAGCACAAGTATGAACCTTGACCAGATCCGCACTGTTTTTCAAGAAGAATTGGCTAAGTCCAGTCCCAGTGGTGCATTAGATACTCAGATTCTTGCTACCACTAGGGAAGTTAGTAGTTTTGTTCGTGATCACCTGCGGGCAGCTACTGCTTCTCAAGAGGCAATCAAGAATAAGGTGGATGATTATTTTGAAAAGGTTTATACCAAACATCAGATGACCAACCATTTCAAGATTTTGCTGTAAAATATGAAGTTGCCTCCAGTTACCCAAGCCTTCAGGGAACAAGTTAGTAAGCTCAGGGAGCTTACTCCTGCTTTGGATAAGTTTATAGAGAATAGAGATGATTTTTTGTCTGCAATGGAGAGAGGAGGAAGCATTATAATGGATTTCAGAAACCTGTTGCTGCCCTTCCTGCATGTGGATTCCAGAACAGTGATTGTACCTCCTGTACTTCCTGTTTCTGCCTCTGGAAGTACTCCTCAATTGACTCCAGTTCAAGCCATCAGTAGCTTGACACCAATGATCACTCAGAGGAGATTAGATTTCAGATCTGGTACAGTTTCTGTAGCTGAACCACCAGTTGTGCCTTCAGCTATTCTGAAACCCTCTACTGACCCTGCACCTACAACCTCTACTAATCCTAAGGGGAAGACACCTGTTCCATAGGAGGATTGAGTGTTTCTAGATCTTTTTGATAGGATTCACTTATATTTTTTTTCTTTCTGCTTTTATCAGTGTATCGTTTGTATATTAATGAAATTATCTTCATTCTCTACTTTACTGAGTTTCTATTACTTTGTCATTTATTCTCTGCTAATCATTATCTTTTCTTTTCTACCCTTCTTTTTGTTAATCACAAAGGGGGAGAAAATGAGAACATGAGAACATGAGAGAAAATAAGAAATGAGTCCTAAGAGTTAACAAAGGGGGAGAAACACACAAAGGAGGAATGAGAAACTGAGACTTGAGTAATATGGAAAAAAAAATTTAACAAAAGAAACCTCGTGTTCTTTTCCATCTTTTCTATTTCCTCTGATACTATTTTTTTTATATCATTTTTTGATATATTTTTTCTCTGATACTATTTCATTTTTTTTTGGCATAAGTTGTGATTATCAAAAAGGGGTAGAATGTTGAACCCTCTGGGAATTGAGTTGTTTTACTATATTTTGATAATCCCAAATATATATTATTTATATCTTAATTATGTTTGATATATCTCAAATATGCTTTATTATATGTTGTTACCTTCAATTATGATTAATATAAGTCTTTTGGATATATGTAATCTGACCTAACACATTCTTCCAATAGAATTCTTAAAAAGTTTATAGCTACCGATATAGAACATTAGCTACCGTTATGACTTAGAGCTACCGGTATCGAATAGAGCTACCGATACGGAGTTCACCGATACATCAAGTTCACCAGTACTCAAGGTTCACCGCTACATCAAAGTCTACCAAGATGGTACAACAAGTCTATCGATAGAGTTACAATTACAAGATCACCAGTACCCAAGCCTACCGCTACATCGAAGTCGACAGCTACTGATACAGAGCTACCGATATGTTGAAGACCACCGATATGCAAAGTCTACCGATACATCAAGAAATCTACTATTATGACTTACCGCTACCGATAAAAGGTAGAGCCACAGCTACCGTTACAAGTCCACCGCTACTGATGCGATCACATCTACTGTTGCAGCTACTGATACAAAGTCTACCGTTACAAATGAAGTCTACCGATACAGACACCTACTGTAACACAAGTCCACCAATATCAAGAGCTACCGTTCCAGAAACAGAACCTGATGCTGCTTTAATTTATTTATCATTATTTAATCTAACCAACGGTCATATAAGGTATATTTTAATACACTGAAATTTATTTAATGTGTGTTGTTGGATGTTAGGGAACCGTACCTCATACCTGCAAAAAGTAAATCATCTTTTGCCGGATTTCGTGCTTTATATAAAGGAAGGATGTGCTACTGCAAAACGGGGAATGAATAGACGAATACACAAAGAGATATACATACCACGAGGTGTGAAAAAAGAACAACCAACTGTGAATGCAAGAGGCAAGAGATGACAGAACTTACACAAAGAACTCATTACTGCATACCAGTAAAGAGCTGAGAATAAGAACATAACACAAGAACTTCATCGACTACTATCTCCTCTGTCTCTACACCTGGAATTCAAGGAAATAGACGATACTCTGTTTTCCAGAAAAAAACCAGAAGAGGACTCAGAACTAATTTTGATCAATCCAAAGAAGTCCAGAGTTGCATTGCAATCACTAGATCCATTTCTAAACTCTAAATCTTTGCCTCTGTGATTTATCTTTTTACATATTGAGCAGTGTGTCTAATCTTTTGTATTTTACACACACACTGTCTCCTGTTCTTTAACTGGAGGATTTGTAAATCCTCACTCAACACTCTTACATCTTTTATTTCCCACTGGGATAGTGGTAGAGGTCGTGCGTGACCTGGACAGCTGGTTTGTTGTTGTTTCTGTTCCCACGGATAATAGTGGTAGAGGTCTTGGACCTGGACAGTTGTATACTGTTGTAATCCCCGATCCAGGGTGTGGATCACTTTTATATAAAGTTTTGAGTGGACTAAGTCTCAGCTTGAGACTGAACCTCTTGGTTAAACCTGCTGTGCTTATTTAATTTCTAAGTTATTTTTATTCCGCTGCAAACTACTTTAAAACCAAAAACCAAAACTGTTTTAAAGTCACTTTGATAATTAAACTCGTAAGTGTTTATATTAGTTTTAAATCAGTAAGTTAGTTTCAAAAGTTAATCAATTCTTCTGATTTGATTAACTAGGAAATAATCAATCCTTTGAGAACCTAACAGAACCTTTATTTTGATATAAATTCACTACAGTTTAATTCTGTGTTTTATTTGGGGGATTTTTAGACAAAGTTTTTAAAACAAAAATTTTAATTGGAACTCAATTCACCCCCCTCTTGAGTGTCCACTCCGACCAACAACTTATAGTATCAAGACAGGGATGTATCACTTGGAATACCCACTTAATCTCTATTTTACTAAAATTCTAGGATGTTTTTCTATAATTATCCTCAAAGTCTATCTCAGGGTTATGATCCTTAATCTATGTTTTCTAAATCGAGTTTCCATGGTTGTTGCTAAACTTCATTTGATACCAACAGTAACACCCCGATCCTATAATCTCGGAGCTGGTGCATTATTTTAATAAATTTTCATGATTACAGGGAATCAAATCCTGAAATTCTGGTCATTTTAGCAGTCTTGTAAAATAGATTACATGTATAAAATTTACATTAAAATTCAAAACATAAAATATAACATTGATAATCCTTTGATAACACCATTATTATCCTAGATTAACCCTTTATATAAATCATAATATACTTCTTGGCATCATGGGAAAATAAAACATAAAAAATGGGTGAGCTCAGATGCTCAGCAAGGTTAAACAATATAGTAGAAGCTTTCAAAAATAAGTATAAACATTTATGGAAAGGTATAAAATTATAACATAATACTTTTAAACATTAACTTTAGTATAATATGGAAATAATAAATCACATAATTCCATTTAAACATTCACATGGATATTCTACTAGTCGAATAATCACATATAATATCAATAACTAATCTCATAATGAGGAAATGAATAATGTTGGACATCATAACCATTCTGTCAAGGCCTCATTCCAAGACCATTACCATACCATCAAGGCCTTGTGCCAAGACACTAGTTTGTGTTATGAGACATACCGATACATCGAGGGGATATATTGGGCCTCACTCGTCACTTACTAAGTCCAATACATTTCTCTTATGAAAAGGGTGAAACATAACATAAACACTCATATTAAAACTATCATACGAAATGTTTATACATTAACCATAAACTATGAATGGTATAAACATAGAACATTCATAGTCAAATATATTATAAACCCTTCAAAACAATATGGAAGATTGTATCATAATAATTCAATCTCAAATAAGAATAAAATCCAATAAAGGATATTGACATAGATGAAAATAATTTAATAAATTCATTAAAACTCTTTGAGGGAAATATACATTTTTACTTTTAAATCATTTAGAAGCCACACAATTATAATAGAAAACATTTATTTTGAAAATAACCTTATAATCTTTTAAGGAAATCTTAAAAATTCCAAGGTTTCATAATGGTATAAAATAGCCACTTACGCTGTATAAGTTAAAAAACATTGTTTCTTTAATTTGTCAAAAACTTCAAGAAGTACCTCGTTTGGAAAATGATGGAATGATTCCTTTCAAAAAAATTAAAAAAAATAAAAAATGGGTAAAATGACTTTAACAAAATTTCGATAATATTTTGAAATATATTTTAAGAAACATGAATATGGATGATAAAGTTGACCCAGTAGATACTTACGTATATATAATCTCAGATAATAAAGAGATTGTAAAATTAACCCATACATAAATCCTTTTTAAGATTCCCTTTTTGAAAACATTTTAATTAACATAAAAATAGGCATGAAATTTTCTTTATGATATTTTTATATCTATATAAATAAATATGTATGATAATATTAAAAATATTGAAATGGGGAAAGGATTAATTCTTTAAACATTCAAAGTGTCTCATACCACTTTGAACATTTAAATAATAAACCCAATATATTCAAATAAATCTATAAATACCATGAAGATAAATTTATTCATGATATCGAATACAATAGGGTAAGTATATACACCACACACAAGAAATAAGTGGTGAACTTGGATTATATCTCATGAAAATTAAAATTGAGACGGAATTCCCTTAACTTAGGTCTCATACTCTCCATATGTGTCTGAAACTCATGTATAATGGTTTTAAACATGTTATTAACTTCTAATAGAATCATACTAATATTTATGATATCATATATAATTCATTTATGCACATGAGCCTCAGCCCGATTGGTGAGGACTCCTTAAGTGCATCCAGGTGACCCGGGATCAAATCCAGGTGGAGGATAATTTTCAGAACTATAGTTGTACTGTAGTAGGAACTGTGCAGTACTATAGTAGGTACTATAGTGGGAACTGTAGTAGGTATTGTTTGGCACTATAGTAACTGGGAATATTCCCCCGTTTGGTCCTTTGGGCCACTGATTTGGCCCCCGAGTCCTTTAAGGCCTTCGGACCACCCAGGACTTCAGGTCAGTAAGGCCTTCGAGCCACCTCAAGGACTTCAGGTCACATTAAGTGTAGATTAAAACCATACAACCTACAAGGAACAAGATCCAGAAAGAGGATGAGCAAGGAGCTTTCACCATAGCAGAAGCTAAATGGATTGCAATAATGAGATGGTATGGAACCTGCCATCGGGATAAGCCTATGCATGCAGAGGAAAGCCTAGACGAATATCCATGCAAAGGTGGAGGGATGATTTCACGATGAAGATGTTGGGGATCCAAGTAGTTAGTCTGGGTTGTATGTAATGTGTGAAGCCTATGGGAAATTAATTCCTCTAAGGCCTATGGGCCATGTAATACTTACGCCTATGGGCCTTGTAAGGGTTCCACCTCACCCCTTGAAAGGTGGATTATCAAAAATCAATAAAAAATAAAGTCCTTTGAGCCATTGGAGGATATACAATTCATTTATAACTTTATATTACCCATTTATTAATAATTTCTAAGTTAAAACAACATTTCAGGTAATAATTGTTTTCTTTATCGTACATGTTTTGACCTATTATTCTTGATCGTATTACTTAGATCATGATTGACTTACTTCCAGAATGCATAACATGATTTAAATATGATATATATTCAGTATATAAATATATATAATATATATATATATGAAATTTAATACACCATTTCTGGAGATGGTATGTTGTACGTACACATGAATGTTATTTCCGTTTTCTTATTGTATTGAATGGAAGTAAGTGAATGACATATATGTGCATGTATATATATATATATTATTCTAGTAGTATTATTATTTCATTTATTTCATACTAATTCATAATATATATATTTTTATAATCACTCTTGAATGGTGAACGTGGAAGATGGATCTCATCGTGTCGTGGAGATGGTAAGTCGTACGTACGCACGAGCGACGGTATCATTTACTCAATGGTTAAATGATATGAAATTGAAGGGAATATGAATTTTATAGAAATAATATCATGTTATATTTATTATTTAAATAATTTATATTCATCATTATATCCATATAAATAAAGTGTACATGAAAAATAATTTACACCACGGCGTGGAGACGGTAAGTCATAAGTACGCATGCATGGTGAATTGTTTTTCGTATGATGGATAAAAAGAGGAATATGGTTTTACCATAATTATAAGAACATATAAACATGTATAAGGTACTGCATTTATTATTTTATTATGGAAACAAAATATAAAGAGGAAGTAGAAGAAGAAAATAACTTTCAGAGAGGTGATAAAACAACTACCTCTTTTCAGGTGTCTTCTTTTGATTTGTACAAAAGGACTCCTTAGGTTGGCTTTATGCCTAAAGTGTAGCCTCAAGAATGATTTGAGAGATTTTGGGAGAGGAAATGGGTAGGTTTTGGCCAATCCAAAGAGGTTTGGATGTGTGAATTAAAGAGGAGAAGTTCCCCTTTATAAGTGGGGTGAGGGGCACTTTTGGAAGATCTTAAAATATTAATTTATTATAAATATATTTTTGGTTTCAAATAGATCCAAAGTAATTTATTTCTAGTCTAATATTAGTATGGGTCTAAATCCACTCAACCAATTAATTTTAGACATGTTCATGTCATAAAATTAACCTTATCTTTTAAAATTAACCCTTAGTTAAATAGTTTAACTCTTACCGTTTCTTCTTGTATTTTTACACTATAGGGTTAATATAGTTACTATAAAATTCCAAGAGAACCCCAATTATATCATTACTAATATATTTGAAATTATCCAAGTTATTTTTACAAATATTATATTTTTATTACTTTTATATCATTTAATAAAATAGTATTTATTTTAAAATATCATTTATGTCAATTATAATAATAATCAATATTTTCATTTTTGGAAATATCAAACCAACATGATAAATTTGAACCAATACTTCCAATATGTCACTAACATGTATAAGTTTTCTATAAAATAAGTGTATGTCATTAATTAAATAAGATTATATTTATTTTAATATTATTAATATCATTTATTTTATTCTTCCTTTAATAAATCAATTACTGCATCATCATTGTGTCACAAATAAATTTAATTATTTAATGTATAAAAATTATAAATAAATTATCATGATGTAGATAAATTTATTATCTTTACAATTAATATTTATAGTAAAATTTATCTTAGGTATAACCCTATATTAAAAATGATTTATTTATTAAAATTTGAATATGACACCTTTAACTCTTCTTTAAATAAAATATAATAAATGTCTTAATCTAACAAAAGTAGCTTAAAAAGTATCATATTTTCTATCTAAGTTTTATTTTGATAGAAATATACTTATCCAATTAAATTAGTACAAGTGTTGGGGTAATTTTATATTATTATAATATTATTTTTACCTTTAATTACCCTATTTACCTTTAACCGTGGTAAATAAAATTCAAAAGTTACTATTCACCAAAAATTATTTTGATATTATTAGACCACATTTTTCATCCTTATTACAACCATGTATGTCGAATTTTTAAAATTCAATTCAGAGAAGTGGTAAAATTACGTTTAATGTTAATCTTCTAATGTGGCTAGAAGACGGGGTGAAAAAAATGTTCAATGAATTTTTATATCTAATTCTATTATAAAAATAATTCCAATGACATAAATTGATTTAATATATGTATTGTTTATCTATTGTTACTTTAAAATCAATTTAAAGTTAAATAATTATTTGAATGAAAAGTTGATTTTTTAACAATAATGTAGTGTTTTTCACTATTCATCAAAAATTGAAAGTTTTCAGAAAATGCCAAAAAATTCCCTAAGAAAATTTTGATATTACGAATTCAAAAATGAATTCTATTTTACCAAATTCAATTTCTAAGAGTGTCTAAAATTAATTTTATCATTGTTCACAAATGGACACAAAAAGTAGTTCCTTTAAGAAAATAGTATTTCTAAACATATAACTAATTTATCGAAAATTATACATTTCATTATAAATATGTTTTATTTATGTAAAAACATTATAAATAACATTTAAAATTTATTTATAACTATTCATATTACTATATTTAATGGATATGTTATAAATATATCATTTAAATAATTACAACACTAAAGTGTTGTTTTAGAGAAACACAATCTTGCATGTTACGAAAGTCATGTCGATGTTGTGTTCAACACAAGATATTTAATATAGCGTACTATGAAATATTGGGGTGTTACATGAATAGTTTTCAATAAACCCAAAGGGGGAGATTATTGGGAAAAAATACCTCAAAGTAACATTGCATTTTTTTGGATTGATTGTGTTTGTTGGCAATTTAGGTTGCTGAGGTCTGTTGTGGATTTCCAAAGAGATTGTTGACATGGTATGTTGAAAAATATCCAAGAAAAAGGAATGGATGCTCTAGAGGTGGTGTTTAAAGTTTCATATACAAGGTGGTGTTGTTTCCCAGTATTTTCCAAATTTGTGGGGTCTAAAATTTGGAAGATGGCTCAATCATCATGAAATTTGTATTTCCATGAATGCCTCATAAAAATATGTAAAATCATGAATTTCACAAAGATTAGAGTTTTGTGAAGATATTGATCTCCATGGAGGTAGCTGGTATCATAAAGGATTGAGGGTCCGCAAATGTGCGATGAAAAATGATAAATATACACGACTATGAGAATCTTTGCAAATAGGAAATTTCCCTGGTGCTTCATGAAAATAGGGATCTTCATGAATGAGTTTAGAGAGATTTGTGAAAAGGTGGTTGAGATCTTGTAATCTTCTAGAATGGGAGGCAATGCCTATAAATAGGCCTCTACCCCCTTATTTGGAGAGATAAAGACTTAACGAAAATTAAAAGAATCTGAATTCTTGAAGGTGATTCATGAAGGTTTTTCTTGTGAAAAAAATTGAGAATAAAGGATGTTCGTGAAGGATATGAATGTTGATCGAAATTTGTACGTATTTCTAAAGTATTGATGTTCATGAAGACTATAAAAAGTCGACTGGATGTTGTGAGCTTCACAAAGGCTAAGTGAGCTTCATGAAAGCGTTGAGCTTCGTGAAGTCTAAGTGAGCATTGTGAAATGAGGATGCTTAACAAAATCAGTGAGCAACACAAAATTTATGGGGTTCATGAAGTTAGTATATACTTGTGAAGAATTGGGCATTTTCATGAAGGTTGTGTGAGGTTTTCAAAATCAGTGATCATCATGAAAGTATTCAAAATGAATTACCTAGTAAATTTGTGGTAAATTGGTATTCATCAAGTGGATTAAAGTGGAAGTTAATGATGCACCAAATGAGGTGTAAAACATATTGATTCAAGTGATAAAAAAAGAATTAGCTGAAGGAGAAGTGATAACACTTTAGTTAAGAGAGCAGAGAGCTTTCAATTGTGAATGGTTGTAAACCAAGATGGACATTGAGTCTTATCTGAACTTTGTAAAGGCATTGATCCTGGGAATATAAGTGATCTAGCCTGAGCCTTATTTTGGCAGTGAGACTTAGTGGATTTAGTATATCGATGTCGTTTTATACTCTTTGGATCTATCCCAGTGAGAGTAAACCAAGTAAAAATCTGTGCATCCTTATGCTTACTCTCCTTCTTTATTTTCAATGCATCATCATCAGATAAAGAAGGAGATAATAATATCAACATAAACACTTCATAAAAAATAAAGTGACCCTTATAATAAAGAGGTCAAGATCTGGTGGGGCATGAATAATTTTGAAAAGAATATCCATACTCTAATTTATCCCCCCCCCCTCTTAGGGTATCTAATCCCCTTTTGGGCCTAATAATATTTCATAACATTTTAGAAATCAATTAAGAATTACAAGAACCAATAATTAAGCTAACAAAGGAAGATTTAAAGAACCACTTACCTTTAGTGATGAAATCACAAGTAATCAGATTTAATCCACTTGAAAAGGAGAAAATGGATCCTTAAAAGGAAAAAACAAGCCGTATATATTGAATTCCATGCCATAAATTTTGATTAGAAGAAATATTAGGTCATCATGACCATAGAACAAGATGGAAACTATGAAATAGAGTAGTAACTCAAAATAGAGGAGATAAGGGAGTTATCAAGATCTTCCTTTGAATATCCTAGAATAAAACCCCTTAAAACCAATCTTGGGGGGAGGGGTAGAGTGTTTCAAGTGAGATAGAGGTATTTTGAGTCAAATGGGGTGAGAAATGAGGGGTGATATGGTTAAAATAATCTAGGGGTAACTAGGTAATATTTCACTTTTTAAAACCTAATAAGATCACATGGTTTGTAAAACCATATACCAATTGTGAAGGTCATCACTAGATCACCTAGGTACTTGCACTGTTGGACCTTATAATTAGGCTAACTGTGTTCCAAACATGCAAAATAACTCTATTAAAAGTTGCAGAATAGATGCATTGTCTCTATACGGTTTTCCCTAATCATGTGCTAACCATACAACATGTTCAATTTTCAAAAAGAAAAAATGTTACTACCCATGTCAATAAGGTCGAATTTCTTTTCAAGAGCCTGTATGATAAGAAATTCACAGTTAAGTGTGTTGGGTATGGAATAGTTTTAGGATGGGTGACTTTCTGGGAAGTTTCCTATGGTGTGTGTGATTGAGGGAAAAGAACACTAAAAGAAAATGTGTTGGCATGTGGGGATAGTCTTTAGTTTGATAAATAACCTTGGTGGGTAATGGAATTTGGTGTACAAGGAAGGAAACCAAGGTATTACAGGATACCCATGGGATCATATTACTAGGTTCATGGCCCAAGTATGTTGGGTCATGAAAAATGGTATCATATCCAATACCCTGTTGAAAGTGCAGTGGCACTTCCTGATATTGTGGTGTGGGGTCTACAATGAGGATGTTATGATTTAAAGGGGTGAAGAGTGTAACACCCCTAGAAAAGTGAGACTTAAAAAACTAAATGGTACTATACATGTCAATAAGGCACACCTTTCTTTTCAGAATCCTGTCTGGAAAGAATTTCATAATTAAGCATGCTTAGCTTGGAGTAATTTTACTATGGGTGGCCTTATGGGAAGTTTCCTATGGGATGTATGAGTGAGGAAAAATAACATGGAAAGAACATGTGTTGGCCTATGGGTAAATTCATTAGTTTGATAAGTGACCCTAGTAGGTAATAGCCTATGGTGTGATAAGAATGAAACCAAGCTATTACAGGATACCCATGGGGATATATGACCAGGTTAATGTCCTGGGGAGGTCAGGTCATGAAAATCCCCCTCACATAGAACGAGATCATATGCATAATAAATAAGATAATTGAATCAAATTAAAATATCCCATACACTCATGTCACTATGATAAATAGAAAGAAACCCATGTCATTGCATTAACTTCAACATTGAGGAAAGAAACTCAACCCAAAACTGATTTTGGAACCTCTCCTATGATACCTATGACTCCTCACAATCACCAACAAATATAATCCACCGATAAAGAAAATATCCACTCCCCAAAATAACAATCAATGAAATCCAATGCTCCTCCCTCACATGGATTAAATTGAACTCAATCTCAATATTCTTCAACCTACTCTCTATCTCCTGACTAGAGATAGTCCCCTTATACTTTTGCAAGATCTAATGCTAAAACTCGTGAAACACATTCCTACAAGAATCCCATTCCTTGGGATCAACCCTCCTATGATCTACTAGAGAATCATGTTGCACCTATCCCACCTGAACCACATGAGGAAACCTTCCACCAGTCATATCTAAAAAAATCAATAAGAACCTTAATCTCAAGATATATAATTCATTTAAGATCATTTAATTAAATTCATTTTGATTTTACAACATATTCACCAATTCAAACATAGATGAAAAAAAACATGATGTATATACCATAACTAGGACTCTACCACATCATCTCACTTTAGTATGTTCAGTAAGATTAAGGTCCTTATGATGGATCACAACAACACTGCATGGGTCATAGACAATCTCCTCTGCCTATATCACGTAATAATTTTGAATGAAAATGTTTCCCTATCTACCTAATGAAATCCTTATCGGTGCTTAACTTCAAACCTCATCCTAAATCTCAACCAAAGTTTTAAAACCACTATTTCATGACCCATCCCCACTTGAACACCTCTTGGGCCAGCAGTGATGACAAGTGTGACCCCTGAATCCTGCCTCCAATAGGCCATGGGTTGGTGACTAGTGTTGAGGGTATAAAACACACATAAAAGAGAGGCATTACCCTTATAAAACTTAGGATCATAAAATAAAAAACACTAATCAACTCCATTGCATAATATTAAATAAAACTCAATCTCATCAATGCATGTAATGTCATACATAAACAAAATAATACAAAAATAAATTCAACTCCTATAATAATGACTCCAACTCTAGAAACTCCACATCATGAGCTAGCAATTTCTACCCTGATCACCTACACCATCCTATAAATATGTAAAAACTGTATATAAAACATAAGGGTGAGCATACAAGTATACTCAGTAGGATCCTCCCTAGAAACTCTTACGTAGTTGTAAAAGAAGCACACTAATGTCTCAATGAATAAATAGAAAAACCAACTCATTACGTAACCTAGTAAACTACCAACCAATATTGGAAAGTCTCACTCACCGAATATACACCAAAGTATAGTAATATAGTGAGGATATATTTGTAAAGTTAACACACACTCACTTCTACATTGAATTAGTCTCCCTCACACCACAACGATATATGGCATGATGCACCCTTCCCTTCCATATTTGCATCACAACGACAACCACACACCACAAACACAATTGCACATCATATTCAATACTGCATATCACCACCTAACCACATCAAAAACTCATCACCATATCACTACCACCACTTCATGTACAATAATCTTAGGCCATCACAACCTTTACTATGTCTAAAAGAGAGTGAGAAGGGGAAGTATTCAGCCATATGTATCACCTACATTCTGGATATTGAGGGTCCACTCATAACCCATTACCTCATATGGGTTTTAGTCATGCTACCCAACTCAAGTGGTTGTGTGTAAGAAATAACATAAAGTATGAAGAATATATAATGGTGCACAAGAACATCCTAAGGTTCAACTTCTTAACACAACGCCTCTATAACCTCTTCCCATCGTTATATTATCGCAACTACAACAAAAACTTTTGTTTACACCTATAACCATACAACTAACCATCTACACATGACCTTAAAACAACCACACAACATTTTTTTATTTCATGGCCCTTTACCAATTTCACATTTTCCATTTTCCAACCACTTTATATTCATGATGCCACTTTTATTCACAACCACTTCCCATTTACATAATTATTCCCTCGTTATATGTGTGTGTGTGTGTGTTAAATTATTGCATACCATTTACTTAATAATTCATGTAATATTTCTAGAAGATCATTATTTCACTACAACCCATTCCCATTATTCATTTCATTTCACAATTTCATCATTAATCTATATCTCTTGTCATCTACCATACAATCCACCACAACTTCACTATACCACCACAATAATAACCACCTCCTCCTCCCCCTCTGCCATATAAATCCGATAATAGAAAGGCTACCACCACTAACACAACAACCATCCAAACGAAAAAGCATCAATATAAAAACAATCATGTCATCTCCAAAACAACAATCATGTTCCTCCATCTCTTCTTTTTTAGCATAATCAGTACAACAATTCAAGCAATAAAATTTCCAGTTTTTGCCTCGTTTAACTTATTTCTATCTTTAAGTTTTTTTATCCAATTTCAACATGATTCAACATATCAATAAAAAATTTGTTCATAGCAGCATGTTCTTTACAAAAATAACTATAAATATCAAGGAAATAATGATAAAAACAAATAAAGCATGCTCGATTACACTATCCCCTCCATTTTATTATCTTATGGGTTATTATGTTCATTAGATTAATTCAAACTCTTTACCAAATGAAAACAAAAACATGATATTCCATGTTTAATAAAAATAAAATAAGGTAGATTTTGAATCCCTTGCCTCATTTGAAGCTTAAAACAACACAACACCAAAAGCGAAGGAAACTGAAGATTAAACGCCAATGAACTTACAATGATCCCCCACCAAACCTAAAAAAACATTAGTTATCCATAATCCCTTTGATCAAACCCCGCCAAAATCGAGCAACACCCATTTCCATAGCCTCCACTAGAGAAAAGAACAATAAATAATAGAAAACGAGGTGAAAAGGAGCACCTCGAATCATAAGGGATCGATCATGTGAAGCGAAGGGATTTAGATCCACAAAAAACATCAAAGACTTCCAAAATCACATGTCAAGTTCACCTAGGTCACAATGAAGCTAAAGGAAACAAAAAAAATCAAGAATCCATTCAAATTTATAATTAAAAATCAAGGGAAAAATCATGGTGCGGAGGCCTTCTTCGTGGGGTTGGTCAACCGTATCAACGAAAATCATGATGTGATATCCCCTTCATGACTCAGTTAATGACCATTAAAATTTGACAATACCAAAAAAGATCATGATGCAACATCTCTCATCACACCGTAATGCTTGAGACTCAGGAAATTATGGTGTGAATCTAACTTCCTTTCAATATCCATAAGTGATTCCCATCTTCAATCAATGTCACTCCAGAAAAATCATGGCACAACCAAAAGAATCACAACACAATGCATCAAACAGAGGAAACCCATGAAATCATGGCCATAAGGTTTCACGTCACAACCAAACTAGTCACGCCGTAATCCTAGAGACCACGACACAACCACTTGTACATGAATTCTAGAGGCACATGAAAATATCATGGTCTGGGCGTCACGGTGCAACAGAGCCACTCGTGCTACGATATTATAAATCATAGTGCAACAGAAGAGCCCAACTAACTCTCCTGTGGCTCTTCGAGACAACAAATCATGACACAACATAAGGGTGTCACAGTATGATTTCGCTCTTAACTGATAATTTTAGCAAAACTCTACTCTCCCTCTTGTCTTCACTTCGAAACTCATCCTCAAACATCCCAACCACCCCCACAACCACAAAGTATAGGACTATGAGAAATCTAGGCCTGCACATGTTGAATTGTTTTGTTTTATGATGATTCCAATAAAACAAATAATCTAACAAAATCATGCAACACGCATGATCAAGACAAGTCAAGGAAGCACAAGAGAGCAAATCTGGGTCAAGCACAAGTATTGATGAGCAAGAGAAATTAAATTAATATTGTTTGATGAAACTATTTTTGTTATTTAAAATGTAATTTCTATGTTGTACTAAACTCATCACAAATGAGAAATAGCGAACACCCTTGAGATTCACATTCTTCAATTGAATGAACTATTTTCTCTCTGACCAGTTAAAGAAATCATTCAATTGAAGTAAATGATGTGCGATAAAGTTTTCAATAAATCAAACTGTTGTTTAATATGTTAACGTTTGTTCTACAATGCTTGTCAAACAACAAATTGCCGATTAATTGTTTGATGAAAAGTTAATCATCTTCTATGTAAAACATATTTAGAACGAGCTTCTCATGTCGGGGGACCATCGACTCCCTCTCTAGAATCCATTGAACCCGCCGCCTCAAATTGTGTGTAGGTAAGCTTTAAAGAGGGCAATTAGTGTTACTTATTCAAAAATGAGCCTGGAGTCCATTCACAACTATCATCGCCACTAAATGAAACATCGTGTCTCGGGTAATGGTATGGTGACAAAATTTCAATTCAAGGTCTTGTGGTCCTGAGAGCCCTTGTTTGTGTAAAATCCAAAAAAAAACTTATTTTCACTCAAAAGCATTTGATTAAAGTTTCTTAGAGTATAATTCATTAAATACAAACACCAATGAATCAAACAAAATAGTCAAACCGTGAGTGCAATTTAATCCATTCTCACATCAAAGCACATGACGTTGCAAATATCATATGAAAAAACCGTCACGACACGTATCGTAAAGAATGGTGTCTAATCTTATATACCAAAGTAAAATTTTTATAAGATGATTAGTTATCATCTTGAAGGGACTTGTTCATGAGTGCAATTTTTTTTTTTTTTTTTGACTTAGAATGATGCTTCTAGTTTCTTTGACTCCAAGAAACCAGGTGACCCACATGGCTTTTACCAAGGCACCACCCAAACAAATTATGTGGTAGGTGCACTGCAGTCATTTTGTATATCCCAAAAGAAGGCTTTTATTATAAATAAATACTGAAATGGATAACACTGTCCCCACACAATCAAATAAGCTCACCCAAAACATTGCACGAATCAATGAATAATTTCACAAAAAAATACAGAAATTTTAATCCTCAAAATTCTATATTTGCTCTCCTCGGTTATTTTTTGCTGGGCGAGTTGACATCTATACCCCTCCGCCGCGGGCACTGTTCCACAGGCCGCCTTTTCTGCTGCCCGGACTTCAGCGGGCAGGCCGCCTGAACGGGCGGGACCATGCAGTTGTACTGCAGGCAAAACGACGTCGTCAGGGGGATCTCCGCCGTGGGGCTGATCTCCACCCCCGTCAGGAAGTTGTGCTGGAGGTACAGCGTCTGGATGCCCGCCGCCTCGAGCCGGTCCACGAAGCCGCCCGGCACCTCCCCCGCGAACCGGTTGTTGTTCAGGTACAGGCTCCGAACCCCCGCCAGGAACGGCGAGATTTCGCCGGAGAGGCGGTTGTAGCTCAGATCGACGGTCCCGATCCTCGCCGGCGCGTCCAGCCACACCCACCCAGAGAACGCGTTCCGCTGCAGCAGGAGCTCGGAGATCGGGAAGGCGAACACGGCGGCGGGGATGGTTCCGGTAAACCGGTTCATGCTGAGGTCGACGTGGTTCGCCCGCTTGAGGCGAGGGAGGATCCGGTCCACGGGGCCGGAGAGGCGGTTCGCGGAGAGGGAGAGGTACTGGAGGGAGGGCGGGAGGGCGTAAGGGGGGAGGGAGCCGGAGAGGTCGTTGTGGGAGAGGTCGATCCGGGTCAGGGTTTGGGAGAGGAAGGGAGGGACGGGGCCGGAGAGGAGATTGTGGCAGAGGATGAGGTTGGACAGGGAGGGAAGGGCTCCGGCGGTCCAGGGAATGGAGCCGTTGAGCTGGTTGTAGCTGAGATCGAGGGTTTGCAGGGAGCGGAGGCCGGCCAGACCCGCCGGAATCTCGCCGGAGATAAAGTTCCTGCTGATGCCGACGAACCGCAGGCCGGTGAGCTGCGAGATGGCGTCGGGAAGGGCGCCGGAGACGCGGCCGGGGACGACGGTGAACTCGGCGAGGGACGAGAGCCTGCCGATGGAGGGGTCGATCCGGCCGGAGAGACCGGGGGATCCGGCGGTTTGGTCGCCGAGGTTCAATGCGACGACTCTGCTGTCGTAGCAGAGGACGCCGGAGAAGTTGCAGGGGTCGGAGGTGAAGTCCCAGGATGAGAAGAAGGTAGAGCCGGGGGAATCGCGGAGGGCCCGCCGGACGGACTGGAGCGCGAGGAAGTCGACGGGGTTCAAGATGGCCGCCGCGAGGAAGGTGCATTGGAGCAGGAGAACGGCGATTGGGATCGCCGGAGAAGCGGTCCTCCCCCCCATTGGAGCTCTGTCCATGTCCGATCGATCGCAAAACCAGGAAGATGAGCGCGGCAGCCCTGTTGTTTTATAGGAATGCTTCTGCTTGCTTTTTGGGTTTTCTGCGAAGCTTTCCGTGATTGGGAACATACAGATTTCTCGTGAAAACAACTGTGAAGGGTTTAATGGCGGGGAGGAGGATTGCTTGAGAGGAAAGTAAACAGGGGGGGCTCCTCTTTGGGGCTGTCCTGTCCTGTTGTCGCGCGGCCTCGCTGTTCAGGTATTGAGGTTGCCTTCCGAAGCAAGCCTCCTCTGTGTGAAGGTGAAGTTATGATTTGGCGCTCCATGTTATTTTATTGATTTTTTTTTTTTTTTTTTTGTTAATTTTGAAATATAATATTGAATTTTATAATAATTGTGAGACGAACTGGAGTTCTTTTTCCGGTCCCCGGATCACATTTTCCCTCAAGTAAATTGATATTAATTAATATTAAGAACACTTTAAAACGTCATTTTTCAATAAAATAGTTTTTCTTTATATTTTGTTCTTCATTTTAAAGCTAAAATTATTAATTTTAAAAATTGAATTTTATAAAATGAACTTTATTTTTGAATTCAACATCTCAAAATTTACTTAGGTTGAATTTTTAAGATTTTTCTAATAAAGATTTAATTTCGGATGAATGGTGAAAAATAACAATTTTGCAATTACTATCACTTTTATGACATTATCATATTACAAGAATGAATTGAAAGTTTATAAAACATTTTTGTTATACAAAATATATATTTATAAATTAAAATAAAGCATTTAAAAATACAATGTTGAATTTATAAAACTCGTGTTTAATGTAACATCTCGAATATCAAAAACCCAAAGCCAATAGTTATACTGCATTATTGGTAAAAAGTACAAGAATTTCCGAAGGATCAAATGGTTTAGCAATCTTGGAAGACCAAATACATACATACATTACGCTTGAAAAACATAAGATACAACATGAACATATTGCGAGAACATGGATAACCCTTCCATCGTATCCCTGAAAATTACACATGGTCCTCTAAGTTTCTCGGGAAAGGAAAACAAATAAGGTTGAGCACAGATACTCAAAAAGGTGTAGCATACAACATAAACTTTCATAATATAAACATGAGTTGAGTGATATGACAATAATAAATGAACAACATAAATCCATAAATCAACTGAAACTGAAAACATGCTATATCCGTGAGAATAAATGAAGACTTGGATAACAATTGTAAGAACTCGAATCTCCATTTTCAGGTATGGATCTTAAATTCGGGTTGTTTTTTAGGAAAAAGGAAGATTTGAGAAATTTCCTAAGTACACGTTGTGTACTTTGGAGTACACGTCGTGTACCCGATTGTCGCGTGTAACCGTGTACTTGCCATGTAATAGTCAGGTACATGGCCGTATAGGTGACTTGGCAGACCGCCTAAAGCGGGAGCTGGTTGAGGCTAGTACACGACGTGTACATTAAATGAACACACCTTGTACTTTTCTTTTTATTTGATAAGTCAGAGTGAGGTCGCGTCTCATCTCCAGAAAACACTTCTTCTCCCCGTGTTTCGCACAAGAGAGCGACGAACGGTCGAGAAACTTCGAGCTCCTCCCGGTTCATCGTCCGAGCTCCGATTGAGATGTTGCTGGGCGCATTGGATTCCCACCAGTGAGTTCTCTCTTACCCTAGAGGTTCTCTTCCTGATTTCTTCTCTCTCATGAGTTATTGAGGGTTGATCGTTTTTACCATTTTTGTAGATCTATGTCGTTCTAGGCCGATTCAAGGGCCGACGTTCAAGAGTGTTCATCGTATAACATTGATGTAGGTGGTTTGTGCCTTTCTTTTATCATCTTTGGACTATATATGCTAAAAGTGTTGAATACCTATGTTTAGGGTATTGTGGCTTTTGGAATTTAACCCTGTTAAGACCTGTTATTGTGTGTTTGATTGAGAAAGAGGTTATTGTTTACACATAAGGTTTCATACCTTTATTATGGGTGTGTTTCCAATGTTTGATTGATTATGACCATTTGGTCTAGAATGCTTGTTAGGCTTACCTTGTTTTCCATGCCTCGTGTTGTTAGGGTGGAGTTACTGTTTATTTGAGATGTATGTGATTCACATTGTGAAAGAATGACCAAGGGGAATTGACTGTGAGAGCTTCCCGAGGTAGGATCATTTCTGTATGAATTGTTGTTATGTTGACCCAGAGGTATTGACTGTGAGAGCTGCCAGATGTTCATTGACAAGAGGGGTTAGACCATGAGAGCTACCCATAGGGTCTTTATTAAATGAATATTGGACCATAGGGCATTGACTGTGAGAGATGCCAATGGTCATTATATTTTATTGTTTCTATGCAGACCAAGGCGTATTGATCGCGAGAGCTACCCAGGTGGTCGTTTGTAAATGATTAAGTGCTATGTGGGACCAAAGGGGTTAGACTGTGCTTTCCCAACGGGTCATTATTTTATTGAATTGATGATATGTTAAACCAGAGGGGTTAGACTGTAAGAACTTTCCCAGAGGGTTGCTTTTGAATAATTGAATAATTGTGACGAGTCTACTAAGCCAAATCACAAGCTTGGACTTGGTCTTACTTGGTTGTTTAGATGGTCTTCTGAGACGTCTGTTGTTACTATTATACAGGGGTATACAAAGCTTAGGCTAGATCTCGGGGTGACATTATTCAAGGGTTTGAATAATTTATAAATGAAAATGAATATAATTGAAAACTGTAGGATTTTTACTTTTGAGTACTTCCTAGTTTATTGCTTCATTTTTGCATATTACCTGCTATATATATATCCACTGACAGTTAGACACAGATCTTTTGGTGGTTGCCTACTGGTATTCGTCTCACACCCTGTTTGGGTCATGTTTTTGGACCGAAACAGATTATATGGTTGTAAGTATAGATAAGGGCAATCACCCTTCTTCATCAAGTACTAGATTGTTGTTGGAGCTGGAGAGCATGAGACCAAGCTGAGGCTTGTGATGCTGTTGGAGTTTACTGTTTTCTGTACTTTGGTTTCAGTATTGTATTTCCAGCATTGTGACTTGTTTGGATGCTTTCCTAGATACTTGTGACATGCATCATTTATTAATATATACACTGTAATTGTTTTTACGATCAGTCTTCCGCTGTTTACTTCTGTTGTATGTTATTACTGCTTCTGTTACTGTTTATTATTTGTTATTCCACTGTGTATACTTTGCCTATGAGGGCATAGTTTCCCCACTATTAGACTGTGACCCTCGCTGCTAGTCGACAGCCTCTGGTGTTTGGGGAAATGTGCTTGAAGTTATGTGACCAACTGGGTTCGAGGCACCTTTGGGCGACACCCAAATTTGGGACGTTACAAAGTGGTATCAAAGGATTTTCTTTTCTGCTTTGCCTTACTATTTGGATCCTATAGATAGAGATAAGAAGGAATGAGTAGTTGGTAATAAGCTGTGCCTGGGTGTAGCTAACTCGCATACAGGGAAAAGCCAAGTTACCTCGAATATTGCAATTTTTCTAATTTTTCAATTATTACAGTTGATTTGATTTCACTATTGGGTGATTCACTTGTTTTGTGTTGTTATCATTAATACTATTGATGTTCTATTTCTATTGCAACCTGATGAGATGAGGGTATTCCATCTCATGCATCATATAGACACTTTCTAGAGATCACATGTCATGCATTCTTTTCATGCCATTTAGGGTGCATCATTGATTGCATGCTGTTGTGATAGATTCTTTGATAGATATGCATGTCATTGTGATAGATGCTGTGATAGAATACCTGCTATTTTTATAGGGTATTAGAATATGTAAGGTTTCATTTGGATGGATGCCGAACTTTGATCCCTGAGGTGTTATGGGCCCTCTTGGATTGGAATTTGGTGGATCATGTATAAACATTAGTTGAATTTTGTCAAGTTTGGATGTGGAAAAGAATGCCAAACTTTGATTCGCTGGGAGTATGGGCTCTCACGATTCAGAATTTTTCTTGCATTGGACAAAATTTTAAGTTTTTAAGGGTTATGGAGAAGTTTCAAAGGCCTACTGTCCGAAAACCCAGACAATACAATGTGTGGTGTTATGAACACACGCCATGTGTTCTTCAGTTCTGGAATAAACAACTTTTCTTAAGTACACGCTGTGTACTAGTAGTACACACCGTGTAGTGCTTGACCGTGTGGCTGACTGTGTGAGCAGAGACATGGGGTTGGGAAACTTTTGGTAGAACATGCCGTGTCTAGATTGTACATGCTGTGTTATAAGGAATTGTGTATCCATCCGTGTGACCAACGAAACAGGTGGATGAAACTTAGGTTGTACACACCATGTTCCGTTTATGCATGCCGTGTAGAGTCAACCATGTATCCGACCATGTGACTAACGACATGGGTGGTTAGAACTTAACTAGTACACACCGTGTCTAGGGTGAACACACTATGTAGTGTTACCCAGGAGAGAACCATGTAGTTCTAGCCGAGTAGAACTACTTGGGCAGGAGAGAAGATTCAAGTACACACACCGTGTCTCAGAAGGAACACACCGTGTCTAAGGGTGTTACACGACCAGGTTTGGCAGAGGAACACACCATGTTAAAAGATTAAGGGAACACACCGTGTAGCGTTTATACACACTGTGTAACCCTGGTTAGAAAAACTTGAATGCTTTATTTCTCTTGTTTTGTTCTTTCACTTCTAAGTTGCTTCCCTTGATAATCGTGAACTGAGGTGTGCGCTTGACCTTACAGAGTCATGCCACCAAGATGTCCTCTAGTTATACGCAAGACACAAAGCAGTGACCAGACACTGGAAATGGTATATCAGGGACTACCAACAGATCCTCCCATTGTGCCCGTCTTGGCACCAACTGTTATACCAGACGTAGGTGTTAATGCACAGTTCTATGAAGGCTTTTTGAGGATGTCACAGACTTTTTAGGGAGCACCGAATCCTGCCCCGTCTATGGTAGAGCTGACACAAGTGTACCAATAGCAACATCCACTCACTTTTTTGGGGTATGGAGGACCACAGGTTGCAGAGTTATGGTTGGAGGCCATGCTTGCTATCTTTGAGCATCTAGAGACGCCTCCAGAGAGGAGAGTGAAGCTTGCTACATACATGCTACATGATTTTTCCAAGAGATGGTGGGATGTTATCTCACATGCGGGATGTCATTGGGATATGGCTTGGGAAGAGTTTCAGAGGACCTTCTATGATTACTTCTATCCCGAGACGTTGAGGGCGATCGAGCCTGAGAGTTCATGCACTTGGAGTAGGGTGCTCTTTTAGTGATGGATTACTCCTCTCGTTTTATAGAGCTACAATGATTCGCACATGTTATGGGAGGTGACGTGTTATCTTTGGCTAGGCGATTTGAGGATGGTCTTAGGTATGACATCTGATCGCAAGTAAATGTCTTCATGCTGACTTCAGTGAGTGCTATAGTGAACCAGGCGCTGATTGCCGAGCGTAATCTGAAGGAGTTGGGAGCTATGAGCCAGGGCGGTTCAACATCCAGAGCTGGTACCACCACTACAAAAACGGGCTTTATCAGTGCTCAAAACGGACTTTATCAGCGCTAAAAAAGCTCTGTAAATCTCAGCGCTGATAGGGGGTCACCTTTATCAGTGCTAAAAACGCACTGATAAAGGGATACTTTATCAGTGCTAAAAAAGCACTGATAAATGTGATTTTTATCATCGCTCTTTTAGCACTAAAAAACTGATCCTTTATCAGTGCTTTTTTAGCGCTGATAAAGGCTTACTTTATCAGCGCTAAAAAAACGCTGATAAATGGCATGTCTGCTACAACATAAAATTCTGCAGTAGCACACCCAAACAACACCTGCAAAAAATTCAGCATCTCAACAAGTATACCCATACAAAATTAACACATAATTCATAAGGTAATTACACCAAGTATACCCATACACCATTAACACATAATTCATAAGTTAATTAAATACATACAGAATTCAGGGAGTTGGGGGGTTGTTCAAGGGTTTGGGGTGGCTGTCCAGGGGGGGTAGGGGGTGTCCGGGGGGATGGGGGTGTCCAGAGGGATAGAGGTGTCCAGGGGGGCGGTCTAGGAGGTTGGGGGGATGTCCAAGGGGGGTGGGGTGGTGTACAGGGGGTGGTGGGGGATGTCCATGAGGGTGGGGGTGTCCGGGGGGGGGGGTGTAACAGCCCAAGATTTTATGAAAAAATATTCTTTTTAATTTCACCAATGTCTTGTGTTGTACGCTACACAAAAAAGAGCTTGCACAACACGCATCCTTGACTTGCCTTGCATTACACACAATCACGACCTTCCTCGATAGCGTGTGTAGTACGCAATAACGAGTTTCACTAAACAACAATATGTTATTAAAATATTATAAAAACTAGCCGTTATGAATAGTAATAACCACTTTTTGAAATTTTGTAAATTTTATTTTTCAAAATGGACTTTATTTTTGGATTTGTAATATCGAAATTAGCTTAGGGTGAAATTTTGGTACTTTTCGGATAACTTTCATTTTCTGATGAATAGTGAAAATTACTAAATTTTAATTAAAAACAACTTTTTTAATCGAAATAATTAATAGTGATAAATTATTAATTTGAGTGGTTTTAAAGTATATTTAGAATATATTTTTACAATTCAATACAATGTTGGTCATTGAATGTAATTTCACATTTACACCAGACATAAACAAGTGTTAATCTTTTGATAGTTATTATCTCTTAAAAACACGCTATTTGTTGTGACAGTGGAAATTAATTATAAAATTAATTAATGCAACTTATATGTTGGGAATTTTGTAAAATAGAAATCATTTTTGAATTCGGAATATCAATTATAGCTTAGGGTGAAATTTTGGCATTTTTCTGAAAACTTCAATTTTTGATGAATAGTGAAACTACTAAGTGGTAGTTAAAAAAAATTAATTTTTTCATAAATCTTAATTTTACCGCTTCTGTGAATGAAATTTCAAAAATCCGAGAGACACGGTTGATGTCAATAAGTAAAATGTGGTTCAATGAGATGAAAATAATTTTTGGTGAATAGTAACTTTTTACTTTTATTTACCACGGTTAAAAGTAAATAGGGTAATTAAGGGTAAAAATGATATTATTATTACCCTAACACATGTCCTAATCCTATTGGACAAGTGTATCTAGACCAAAAACAACCTTAAGTGTAAAATATTATCATTTAGGACCACTTGGATTAGATTAGGACATTTATTATTATTTAATTCAAAGAAGAGTTAAAAGAGTTAAAATCAAAGTTTATTTACTAAAACATTTTTAATATAAGGTTATACATAATATAATTTCGACTATAAATATTCATTAGAAAGATAAAACGATTTCCTACATAATGGAAGTTTATTTGTAATTTTTAAACTTTAAATAATTTAATTTATTTATGACACAACGATGATGCAGTAATTACCTTTTTAAGAAAATATTAACATAATTGATGTTATGAATGCCCAAATAAATGTAATTTGAGACTTTTTATGACTTACACTAATTTTCTAGGTTAATATGACATGTTATTGTTGATTTAAGTTACTTGGTTCTAACTTATCATTCTGTTATAAATTTCATAAAAATCATGTACCAAATAGTGTCAAAATTGACATAAATTAGTTTTTAAAACAAATATTATATTATTAATTGTTATTTAATTCCTAAAAATCTAAGGTTCGGATAAATGACTTAGATAAGGATATATATATTAATAATAAACATCTTGGGGTTCGTTTGGCTTGATATAGTAAGTTTATTAACCATATAGTGTAAGAAAACAAAAAGACACGGTAAAAGTTAAATTATTTAACTTAGAGTTAAATCTAATTGATAAGGTTAAAATAATAACCTAAACTTGTCTAAATCCTATTGGATGAGAGGATTTCGACCCATACCCACTTTATCTTCGAAATAAGACCATTTGGAACCATTATAAACCGAATTTGACCTTAATATAAAATAATATTTTGAGATTTTCCTAAGATGCCCCTCTCCTCCCTTATAAAAGGGCACCTCCTCCCCCTCCTCCTCACACCAATTTGAGCATTCAAGCTTGGCCAAACCCTGCCAAAATATCTTCTCCACTTCCCTAGTATCATCCTAGAGGTCCTGGTCTTCTTAAAAGACCAATTTTAGTGCCCTAAAAGGAGGTCTCAAAGAAGCACTTCAAAGAAGAGGTAATATCCATTACCGATCCTTTTCAATTTCTTTCTTCTTCAACTTCTTCTTCTTTAGTTGTTTAATTATGAAGTAATAACATCAGTATCAATCATATACTGATATGTTATTATAAGTATTAAACAACCCTATTTAACCATCTATCCATCCTACGGAAAATGAAATCACCGCGCGTGCGTACGTACGGAATACCGTCTCCACGCCGTGGTGTAATCTATTTACCGCCACCACCTTAATAGGATGGGTATAATGGTGTAATGAGTAACTATATATGATTATTATAAAGTGATATTGATACTGAAATAGTATACATACACTTTAACACAATTCCACGACCATGGGAATGATATCATCGCTCGTGCGTACGTACGGACTACCGTCTCCACGACGCGATGAGATTCATTATCCATGTTAACCATTCCAGAATGATTATAAAGTATATATAACGAATAATAATGGAATATATGACATGGTAAATCTACTGTATTTATGTATATATATATTTCATCTACTTACTTCCATTCAAGACAATAAGGAAAGGAAAACAGCGTTCATGCATACGTACGAACTACCGTCTCCATGAACGGTGTGTTTCATTTCATTTATCTATCTATTATATATATATATATATACTAAATATATATGATATATAAATCATACTTTATATTCTGGAAGTAATTAAATCATGATATAAGTAATAATAATGTCAAGAACAACAAGTCCAAACACCTACGATAAATGAAACGATTTTACCCAAAACGCTTCTTTAACATAGAATTTACAAAAGAACGGGTAATATAAAGTCATAAGTGAACCATATATGATATCATAACAATGAATATGATTCTGTAATAAGTCAATAACATTATTTAAATCATTATACAGGAGGTTCGGACACTTACAAAGCAAGTCGGACCTAAGGTAAGGGAAATATCACAATCTCATTTTTATCTGAGATTGTTTATACTTTGGCATTTATTGGGGTGTATTTTATCATCCACATCCATGTTTCCTCAATATGTAATATTATTTCCATCCACCTACAATTTTTTAAATCCAATTTTACCCTTCGGTGAGTTTTTAGTAAAAGATATGAAAGGAATCTTTTGTCGTTTTTCATTCGAGGTACTTTTTTGACTTTTCCGACAAAAGTACGAGAAGAATGTTTTTTTTAACTTATACAGCATGAATGGATTTTTAAAACATTATTTACAAGAAGCTTCCTTTACAAGCTTTCAATTTTATTTTTAATCAACTTCTTTTAGTTTATAATTTTACGACATGTTAAGAATGGAAAAGTGTTTTTGAAGTAGAAAGGATATATTCCTCAAGAATGAAGTTCAATTGTTATATCAAAATTATTTTCCATCTAAGATAATAAAGGGTTATATTTTTATCCCTATTATTACATTGATTTGATTATGTTGTGATGGAATTATTTTTATTAATTCCTTTATCTTATATGAATTGTTTTATGATGTCATGATGTTTAAGATTCCCATTTTTATTACATGGGTTATGAAATGATGTATGATTTATGATTTTGTGACACACATAATAATGGTATCATTATGAGATGGGTGGGACCTATATCTTCCTCCAATGCATTGGGTAAAGATTTTATATCTCATGAGATAGACATGACTGGAACGGTAGGTTATACCGGTTCAGTAAAACAGGACTGGAACGAGGGTAACTCGGTTCAGAAAGGGAATTTGTCCACTAAGATAGTCTTGGCAATGAGTATTGACTAACAAGAAATTATTATCTATGATTATGTGTGTATGCCACAAAGTTTCATGTTTTAAGTTATGATTATTGGGATTTCATTTCACTACTATGATTTATCCCATGTTATGAAATTATGCTCTCTTTTGCAGGTTAAGATTTCCAAAAGTTATGTTCTTATGAATATGATGTGATTGATTTTTTTTCTTTTGTTTACCCTTACTGAGCATTTGAGCTCACCCTTTTATGTTTTATTTTCCCCAGGATATAAAGAAAGGTTTTAGGTATAAAAAAAGGGAAGATCTTTATGGGAGATGTTCAGGATCTTTCACCAGGATTAGAAGATTATATTCCGAGTTTCCAAAGACACTAAACTATTACGATCCTTGTGTGTGTGTTTTTTGTTATGTACTAAGTATTCCGCAAAAGTAATGTAATGTCCATGTACGTCAGGCTTCGGGTCTCTACAGTTGGTATCAGAGGAAAGTTTTAGTCAACCTTTGGAAACTAGGATGCGAAAACGTTAGTGAGATCCCTAGAGATATTTCTAAGGTATGTCTAGGGATGTCTCTAAGGATAAGTATACGTATAGGTTATAGTCCTAGAATTGCGCTAAAGATCTTAGAATTAAACCTAAGATGTTAGATATTGAAGGTACTCTCCCTTTATTATGTTGTTTTCCCTAGCATGATTTTTGCCTCTCACACTATTCTTTTTGGGTTTTAGACGATGGCTGGAACCCGAAGGAACCGTGTTGATCAATGAAATGGAAAATGAAATGATTGTTCTCCTGAACAAACAAATGTTATGGGAGATGGAGTGAAAAATATTATTTCTATACTTACACAAGCTATGAATCATTCTGGACTTCCAAATGAGCAGAGAAGGGAACGATATTCTATTGAGTCCTTCATGAGGCAACGTCCACCTTCTTTCAGTGGGACTTCCGATCCACTTGTTGCTGAACAATGGATCAGTACCACTGAAAAGATATTTTTAGTTCTTCAATGTTCTGAACATGATAAAGTCATCTTATCAGTATATCGTTTGGAAGGTGAAGCTGATCAATGGTGGAATCTTATCAAGAATATGAGGCAAAGAGATGAAATTGAGTCCATGGAATGGGACGAGTTCAAGAACTTATTTTTCAATAAGTACTTCCCTCGTGTTCTTCGAACAAAGATGGAGAAGGAGTTTCTTGAACTAAAGAAAAAGGATGATGAATCTGTTGGTATATACGAAGTGAATTTTACAAGACTTGCAAGGTATGCATCTGGCATTATCATCCAACCTGAAAGTAAAGTTGATCGATTTTTCAGTGGCTTAAAACCAAGTCTTCGAAGGGCATTAGCTATAAGAGACTTCAGTAGCTATGAAGAAATTGTGCGTTGTGCTATCAAGGTAGAAATGGAAGTTGGTGTTACATATCCATCTCATGGTTTTGACAAGAAACAAAAGATGGAGTTCAAGGAGAAATCTTAGAATAATGGTGAAAAGAAGATGAATGTTTCCTTATGCTCAAAGTGTGGAAAGAAGCATGGTGGAGATTGTCTTAAAGGGACTAGAAAATGTTTTAAGTGTGGAAAAGAAGGTCATCGAGCAGCTGAGTGTCGAAGTAATGGAAAAAGGGATTCTAATGATGTGAATAAATCAAACACTGCAGAGAACGCACCACCAACACTTCAATGCTTCAAGTGCAAGGAAATGGGGCATTATGCTAATAAATGCCCTAATCCAAGGGTTAGTGATGATCGACATGAGCAACCGCTTAAGGCAAAGGACAAAGGGAAGTCACATGCGATAACTATTGGCGACGTTGAATATGACAACGATGTGGTGGAATGATTAAGTGTTTATGTAATGGGATTCCAAAATAATGTTGTATCATGGAGTATTGGAATATTTATGTATTGGTCTATTGTGGTTTTCAATGGTACCGGTAACCATGGAATGTGATTGAGATATTTTTTGAAAAAAAAGATGATTTGCGCATAATGAAGGGAAAACGAGGAAATGAAATGTTTGACCATATTCATGATCTCATGATTGATATAAGGACTAAGTGATATCATGGTTTGAGTATATAGAATTTTGAAGATTTTGGTATGTGGAAAGTGTTAACTTTAACTGCATTCATGTTTTCACTAAGGTTCAATGGGTATTCATTCTTCAAGAAAATACATGATTAAGGTATTTACATGTTTGTAATGTGACCAACAAGACATATCTTATGATATATGGGGATCAACGACAGTATTAAATCTCTGGTAATCGTTTTCACTATATTATGACAATGGACTGCAGTATTATGGATAAGCCTAAAGACTAGAATGGATTATGTTGGACATAAATTAGTATTGTTTAAGGATAGAAGTTCTTTTTTCGATATTATTGGGATGTTATAGTAATGTAGTTTTAGAAAAAGGACAACCTGCAGGACGGGCGACAACCCATCGCGTCAGACAAGGCTGTAGGAATCGAACCCACAACCGAAGTGCGACTGGCCTTTATCGCCTACCACTGGCCTACAGGAAGTCCCTGTTTAGTAGAAACTAGTTTTATTTTATTAAGCAGTATGATATATGAAGTATAAGTTCATTTTAAGAACCATTTATGATTAATCTCACTGTATATGGACTTATGTATTTTTTGATAACTTTTCTAACCTTTTGTTTGAGACAGATGGAATGACCCATCATTATATCACATGATCTGCTAACACATCATAAATGACAATTTCTTTAAGAGATGAAGTGGAAATTGTCCAAAGAATGACAAACGGTGAGACTATACCAAAATCACGAAAGTATTTCTTCTAATTCCAATTTCATCAACTTTAGGGAAATGATCTTGAAAACCAAAAATGTTTTCCTAGTGCTCTTATATCTGATGAATCAGATGGTACCTTAGATCATCAAAAATTTATGGCTTTGTGATTGCTGTCTTTTCCATAGCCATGTTCTCTACCACTCTCCATCATAACATGATGGTTAGATTTCTCTTCCATATCCATATTTTCACTTATGTGGAAACCCAGTGATTAGTTTATTTGGGTAACCGTTACGTTTCATACTTTTGTTTTTAAAAATTGGTTTTGGTATTCCTTTTTACGATGTGGGTTTCTATTAAAGAAACTTTCGAATAGTAAACCATTTATAACCCCGATGAATTTCGAGGGCGAAATTCATTTTAAGGGGGGTAGAATGTAACAGCCCAATATTTTATGAAAAGATATTCTTTTTAATTACACCAATGTCTTGTGTTGTACGCTACACCAAAAGGAGCTTGCACAACACGCATCCTTGACTTGCCTTGCATTACACGCAATCACGACCTTCCTCGATAGCGTGTGTAGTACGCAATAACGAGTTTCACTAAACAACAATATGTCATTAAAATATTATAAAAACTAGCCGTTATGAATAGTAATAACCACTTTTTGAAATTTTGTAAATTTTATTTTTCAAAATGGACTTTATTTTTGGATTCGTAATATCGAAATTAGCTTAGGGTGAAATTTTGGTACTTTTCGGATAACTTTCATTTTCTGATGAATAGTGAAAATTACTAAATTTTAATTAAAAATAACTTTTTTAATCGAAATAATTAATAGTGATAAATTATTAATTTGAGTGGTTTTAAAGTATATTTAGAATATATTTTTACAATTCAATACAATGTTGGTCATTGAATGTAATTTCACATTTACACCAGACATAAACAAGTGTTAATCTTTTGATAGTTATTATCTCTTAAAAACACGCTATTTGTTGTGACATCGGAAATTAATTATAAAATTAATTAATGCAACTTATATTTTGGGAATTTTGTAAAATAGAAATCATTTTTGAATTTGGAATATCAATTATAGCTTAGGGTGAAATTTTGGCATTTTTCTGAAAAACTTCAATTTTTGATGAATAGTGAAACTACTAAGTGGTAGTTAAAAAAAATTAATTTTTTCATAAATCTTAATTTTACCACTTCTGTGAATGGAATTTCAAAAATCTGAGAGACACGGTTTATGTCAGTAAGTAAAATGTGGTTCAATGAGATGAAAATAATTTTTGGTGAATAGTAACTTTTTACTTTTATTTACCACGGTTAAAAGTAAATAGGGTAATTAAGGGTAAAAATGATATTATTATTACCCTAACACATGTCCTAATCCTATTGGATAAGTGTATCTCGACCAAAAACAACCTTAAGTGTAAAATATTATCATTTTGGCCCACTTGGATTAGATTAGGACATTTATTATTATTTAATTCAAAGAAGAGTTAAAAGAGTTAAAATCAAAGTTTATTTACTAAAACATTTTTAATATAAAGTTATACATAATATAATTTCGACTATAAATATTCATTAGAAATATAAAACGATTTCCTACATAATGGAATTTTATTTTTAATTTTTAAAATTTAAATAATTTAATTTATTTATGACACAACGATGATGCAGTAATTACCTTTTTAAGAAAATATTAACATAATTGATGTTATGAATGCCCAAATAAATGTAATTTGAGACTTTTTATGACTTACACTAATTTTATAGGTTAATATGACATGTTATTGTTGATTTAAGTTACTTGGTTCGAACTTATCATTCTGTTAGAAATTTCATAAAAATCATGTACCAAATAGTGTCAAAATTGACATAAATTAGTTTTAAAAAAAATATTATATTATTAATTGTTATTTAATTCCTAAAAATCTAAGGTTCAGCCAAATGACTTAGATAAGGATATATATATTAATAATAAACATCTTGGGGTTCGTTTGGCTTGATATAGTAAGTTTATTAACCATATAGTGTAAGAAAACAAAAAGACACGGTAAGAGTTAAATTATTTAACTTAGAGTTAAATCTAATTGATAAGGTTAAAATAATAACCTAAACTTGTCTAAATCCTATTGGATGAGAGGATTTCGACCCATACCCACTTTATCTTCGAAATAAGACCATTTGGAACCATTATATACAGAATTTGACCTTAATATAAAATAATATTTTGAGATTTTCCTAAGATGCTCCTCTCCTCCCTTATAAAAGGGCACCTCCTCCCTCTCCTCCTCACACCAATTTGAGCATTCAAGCTCTGCCAACCCCTGCCAAAATCTCTTCTCCACTTCCCTAGTATCATCCTAGAGGTCCTGGTCTTCTTAAAAGACCAATTTTAGTGCCCTAAAAGGAGGTCTCAAAGAAGCACTTCAAAGAAGATGTAATATCCATTACCGATCCTTTTCAATTTTTTTCTTCTTCAACTTATTCTTCTTTAGTTGTTTCATTATGAAGTAATAACATCAGTATCACTCATATACTGATATGTTATTATAAGTATGAAACAACCCTATTTAACCATCTATCCATCCTACGGAAAATGAAATCACCGTGCGTGCGTACGTACGGAATACCGTCTCCACGCCGTGGTGTAATCTATTTTCCGCCACCACCTTAATAGGATGGGTATAATGGTGTAATGAGTAACTATATATGATTATTATAAAGTGATATTGATACTGAAATAGTATACATACACTTTAACACAATTCCACGACCATGGGAACGATATCATCGCTCGTGCGTACGTACGGACTACCGTCTCCACGACGCGATGAGATTCATTATCCATGTTAACCATTCCAGAATGATTATAAAGTATATATAACGAATAATAATGGAATATATGACATGGTAAATCTACTGGATTTATGTATATATATATGTCATCTACTTACTTCCATTCAAGACAATAAGGAAAGGAAAGCAGCGTTCATGCATACGTACGGACTACCGTCTCCATGAATGGTGTGTTTCATTTCATTTATCTATCTATTATATATATATATATACTGAATATATATGATATATAAATCATACTTTATATTCTGTAAGTAATTAAATCATGATATAAGTAATAATAATGTCAAGAACAACAAGTCCAAACCCCTACGATAAATGAAACGATTTTACCCAAAACGCTTCTTTAACATGGAATTTACAAAAGAACGGGTAATATAAAGTCATAAGTGAACCATATATGATATCATAAAAATGAATATGATTCTGTAATAAGTCAATAACATTATTTAAATCATTATACAGGAGGTTCAGACACTTACAAAGCAAGTCGGACCTAAGGTAAGGGAAATATCACAATCTCATTTTTATCCGAGATTGTTTATACTTTGGCATTTACTGAGGTGTATTTTATCATCCACATCCATGTTTCCTCAATATGTAATATTATTTCCATCCACCTACAATTTTTTAAATCCAATTTTACCCTTCGGTGAGTTTTTAGTAAAAGATATGAAAGGAATCTTTTGTCGTTTTTCATACGAGGTACTTTTTTGACTTTTCCGACAAAAGTACGAGAAGAATGTTTTTTTAACTTATACAGAATGAATGGATTTTTAAAACATTATTTCCAAGAAGCTTCCTTTACAAGTTTTCAATTTTATTTTTAATCAACTTCTTTTAGTTTATAATTTTATGACATGTTAAGAATGGAAAAGTGTTTTTGAAGTAGAAAGGATATTTTCCTCAAGAATGAAGTTCAATTGTTATATCAAAATTATTTTCCATCTAAGATAATAAAGGGTTCTGTTTTTATCCCTATTATTAAATTGATTTGATTATGTTGTGATGGAATTATTTTTATTAATTCCTTTATCTTATATGAATTGTTTTATGATGTCATGATGTTTAAGATTCCCATTTTTATTACATGGGTTATGAAATGATGCATGATTTATGATTTTGTGACACACATAATAATGGTATCATTATGAGATGGGTGGGACCTATATCTTCCTCCAATGTATTGGGTAAAGATTTTATATCTCATGAGATAGACATGACTGGAACGGTAGGTTATACCGGTTCAGTAAAACAGGACTGGAACGAGGGTAACTCGGTTCAGAAAGGGACTTTGTCCACTAAGATAGTCTTGGAAATGAGTCTTGACTAACAAGAAATTATTCTCTATGATTATGTGTGGATGCCACAAAGTTTCATGTTTTAAGTTATGATTATTGGGATTTCATTTCACTACTATGATTTATCCCATGTTATGAAATTATGCTCTCTTTTGCAGGTTAAGATTTCCAAAAGTTATGTTCTTATGAATATGATGTGATTGATTTTTTTTCTTTTGTTTACCCTTACTGAGCATTTGAGCTCACCCTTTTATGTTTTATTTTCCCCAGGATATAAAAAAAGGTTTTAGGTATAAAAAAATGGAAGATCTTTATGGGAGATGTTCAAGATCTTTCACCAGGATTAGAAGATTATATTCCGAGTTTCCAAAGACACTAAACTATTACGATCCTTGTGTGTGTGTTTTTTGTTATGTACTAAGTATTCCGCAAAAGTAATGTAATGTCCATGTACGTCAGGATTCGGGTCTCTACAGTGGGTGGGGGTGTCTAGGTGGGGTGGTGTCTAGGAGGGGGGGGGGTGTCTAGGTGGGGGGGGTGTCCAAGGGGTGGTGGGGTGTCTAGGGGGGGTGGGGGGGGGGGGGGGCTGTCCAGGGTGGGGGGTGTCCAGGGGGGGTGGGCTGGTGTCCACGGTTTTGGGGGGGAGAGGGGGATTTCCAGGGGTGGGGGCGGTCCAGGGGGTTGGTGGGGCTGTCCAAGGGGGGTGGGGTGGTGTCTAGGAGGGTGGTGGTGGCCGTCCATGGGTGGGGGGTGTCTAGGGGGTGAGGGGTGTCCAGGTGGTGGGGTGGTGTCTAGGAGGGGTGGGGGTGCCGTCCAGGGGGTTGGTGGGTGTCTGGGGGGGTGGGGGTGTCCGGGGGGGGGGGGGGGGGGGTTCGGGGGGGGGTTGTTCGGGGTGGGGGGGGGGGGGCTGTCCATGGGTGTGTCCAGGGGGTTGGGGGGGGGCTTTCTAGGGGGTGGGGGTGTCCAGAGGGGTGGGGGTGTCCAAGGGGTGGGGTGGTGTCCAGGGGGTGGGGGTCTAGGGGGTTGGTGGAGCTGTCTAAGGGGGGTGGGGTGGTGTCCAAGGGGGTGGGGGTGTCTGTCCATGGGGGTGGGGGTGTCCAGGGGGTGGGGAAGGTGTCCAGGTGGTGGGGTGGTGTCTAGGGGGTGGGGGCGTCCGGGGGTTGGGGGGGGGGGAATCCAGGGGGTTGGGGGGGAATCTAGGGGGTTGGGGGGGGGGGTATCCATGGATCGTTCTCCTAAAGGATCAACACAATCCGAACGCGTTTGGTCGGATTTTCATTCGTCAGTTATTGTTTTCATTTAAAATTCTGTCCATTTTAAACAAAAAAGAGACACTTTGAGTGATACCGGCCACACCGTGCCTCATATTGAGGCATGGTTGACTCTTACACATCAAAAATGACTCATGGATCGTTTTCCTAAAGTATCAACACAATACGAATGCGTTTGATCAGATTTTCATACGTCAGTTGTTATTTTCACTTAACATTCTATCCATTTTAAACAAAAGAGAGACACTTTGAGTGATAACGGCCACACCGTGCCTCAGATTGAGGTGGGGTTGACTCTTACATGTCAAAAATGACCCATGGATCTTTCTCCTAAATTATAAACACAATTAGAATGTGTTTGGTCCGATTTGCGTATGTCAGTTGTTGTTTTCACTTAAAATTATGTCTATTTTAAACAAAAGAGAGAAACTTTGAGTGATACCAGCCACATCGTGCCTTGGATTGAGGCGGGGTTAACTCGTACACATCAAAAATGACCCATGTATTGTTCTATTAAAGGATTAACACAATCCAAATGAGTTTGGTCAGATTTGCGTACGTCATTTGTTGTTTTCACTTAAAATTTTGTCCATTTTAAGCAAAAGAGAGATACTTTGAGTGATACCGGCCACACCGTGCCTCGGATTGAGGCGGGGTTGACTCGTACACGTCACAAATGACCCATAGATCTTTTTATAAAGGATCAACACAATACGAATGTGTTTGGTTGGATTTTCGTACGTCAGTTGTTGTTTTCACTTAAAATTCTGTCCATTTGAAACAAAATAGAGACACTTTGAGTGATACCGACCACACCGTGCCTCGGATTGAGGAGGGGTTGACTCGTACATATCCAAAATGACCCATGGATCATTATCATAAAGGATAAACACAATCCGAATGCATTTGGTCAGATTTGGCTGTTTTAAGTCGTGAAGTCTTGTATGGTTTCTCACTTTTTCCTCAAAAGTGTTTGAATAATGAAAATTTAATTTTCAGTCAGTCAAAACAAAAGAGATACCCTTTGAGTGATAACGTTCACACCATGCCTTAGATTTATGTGGGGTTGGCTCATACACGTTACAAATGACCCATGGATTGTTCTCCTAAAGGATCAACATAATCTGAATGCGCTTGGTCAGATTTGCGTACGCCAGTTGTTGTTTTCACTTAAAATTCTGTCCATTTTAAACAAAAGAGAGAAACTTTGAGTGATACTGGCAACACCATGCCTCATATTGAGGTAGGGTTGACTCATATACATAAAAAATTACCAATGAATCATTATACTAAAGGATCAACACAATCCTAAGGCGTTTGGTCAGATTTGCATACGTCAGTTGTTGTTTTCACTTAAACTTCTGTCCATTTTAAACAAAAGAGAGACCCTTTGAGTGATAATGGCCACACCGTGACTCGGATTGAGGCGGGTTTGACTCATACACGTCACCAACGCACCCATGGATTTTTATCCTAAAGGATCAACACAATCCGAATGCGTTTGGTCGGATTTATATACGTCAGTTGTTGTTTTCACTTAAAATTCTGTCAATTTTAAACAAAAGAGAGACCCTTTGAGTGATATTGGGTGCACCGTGCCTCATATTGAGGCAGGTTTGACTCGTACATGTCACTAAATCACCCATGGATTGTTATCCTAAAATATCAACTTAATCTGACTGCGTTTGGTCAGATTTACATAGGTCAGTTGTTGTTTTCACTAAAATTTTTGTCCATTTTAAACAAAAGAGAGATACTTTGAGTGATACCAGCAACACTATGCCTCATATTGAGGAGGGGTTTAATTTTACACATAAAAAATAACCCATGGATCATTCTCCTAAAGGATCAACACAATCCGATTGCATTTGGTTGGATTTTCGTACGTCAGTTGTTGTTTTCACTTAAAATTTTGTCCATTTTAAACAAAAGAGAGACCCTTTGAGTGATACCAACCACACCGTGCCTTAGATTGTGGAGGGGTTTACTTGTACACATCATCAACACACCCATGGATCGTTATCCTAAAGTATAAACATAATCCGAATGCATTTGGTCAGATTTCCGTATGTCAGTTGTTGTTTTCACTTAAAATTCTATCTATTTTAAACAAAAGAGAGACCCTTTGAGTGATACCGGCCACACCGTGCCTCATATTAAGGATATGTTGACTCATACATGTCAAAAATGGAACCATGGATCATTCTCCTAAAGGATCAACACAATCCGAATGTGTTTGGTTGGATTTCCGTAGGTCAGTTGTTGTTTTCACTTAAAATTCTATCCATTTTAAACAAAAGAGATACACTTTGAGTAATAGCGGCCACACCGTGCCTCAGATTGAGGCTGGGTTGACTCGTACATGTCACAAATGACCCATGGATCATTATCCTAAAGGATCAACACAATCCGAATGCGTTTGGTCGGATTTGTGTACGTCGGTTGTTGTTTTCACTTAAAATTCAGTCCATTTTAAACAAAAGAGAGACACTTTGAGTGGTTCATCATTCTTGCATGTTGCTGGTGAATTTTATCTATTAAAATGGGAAAATGAATCATTGGATAAAGGATGTTTTATTTAATAACAATTAAAAATTTCCTACGAACATTTACATACAACAATGTTTCATCTTTTGATCCCCTTAACCCCTATCAAAAATGACCGCCAATTGTATACATCCTCAAGTCAGATCTTCATGCTATTTGTGTATAATCTACCATTAGGTATGCGGACCACTAATTTCTGAACAAATCTATATTGTGTTGTGAGTATGAGGCTTTTCGGCAGTCAGAGTAGTACTGTAAAATATAAAAATAAATAATTAATAAATAAATTAAATGAAATAGTAGTTATTTTTGAAAATACCTCTTTAGGGATGCTAGTTTGTTGATGAAAAACGGTCTCTTTCATAAATTTACAAACATAATAACCACAATCATTATCGTTTGTTTGTTTTGGACACTGCAAAAAATTTGATCATTAGGAGAATAAGTAACTTGTGTTGATATGTGTTTGGATAGTGAAATTTTATTATATATACCCTGATATTTGTCCAGACGTAGTACTTTCTCTCCTCCTTATGCTTATCCCCTATCCTCATTCCCTTTTTAGACGATAATGATACACTGCCCTATCATAACATAATCCTCAGTAAAAGATAATATAAATTATATTACTTGATTTTTAGACCTAAAACGTAGGATGTAGTGTCTTATAGATTCACAAAATCCATTATGTGTGGTCATTTTGATGGATATCCTTGATTTGAATCTAGAAAATAAATATTTGGAGTATCCAAGTTCACCGCAATTAGCAACTAATGTTGCCTAAAAACAAAAAAAAGAATAAGTAATAAAATAAGTGAAAATATAATTGATATGCTTTAATCGTAGAGTTTTACCCTTGCATGGTTGGTATTAGGAAGAGTCTGTCATCTGTAATCTTGCTTTCAAATGTTTTCAGTAAGTCGTTCACTATTTCATCCTTTTTTTATGGCTCTAATTTCTTTAGATGTGTTGATGTGGTATGAGGACTAACGAGTCCGAATTTTGGCTCATGGGAAAATTCCTTCAACTGTTTTTCATATATACGTCTGTCAACAATATAAAATGAATTTAGTCATAATTTTCACATTAGATCAGCTTTTAGAAAATCAATTCATGAAAACACACCTCATATATATATTTACAACTGTGACGCCTAGCCAACCGTTTTTAAGGATCTCATTTACATTTTCAGCAGCAACAAAATATTGACTTTCCTCTCCATATATATTCATTTTAAAAACCACTATATGACTACTACCACCTTTTAGCTTCATATCAACATGAGTCTTCAATGCTAGTAAATGTGGATAGAGAACATGTGGTGTTATTGTGCTTTCAATAGCTCTTTGGGATTAGTTAGTCGATCCGTTAGATGGTTTTGAGCCGATGTTTGTCACCCCCTTCCCTTTATCCTTCTATAATAACATTCATTGCTTCAGACCCTTTTTTCATTAATTGTTAAAGGTTTATCTTGAAAAAAATAGGAAATAAATACCTATTTGTCCACATGTACTCTTACAAGTTGTGAAGACCATGCAATGAATGTCCCAATAGCCTTTTCGATCGTATGAATATCATCGTCATCAAGTGGAATAGGTAGCTTTGTATTTGGCTCATGAGCTACAGTAATTGTCACTTTCAGATGATCTTTCAGAAGTGGTCTATTATGTAGCTTGTCATCTGGGATATTGAACACTGTAGACCTCACTACAAGGAGATAGGTAGGTGTTGATAGATATAAATCACAGTCATTATCACCCTGTAGAAGACCAGTACAAGAAAAGTATCAGTGTTTTTCTGATTCACATTTCATGGGGACAATTATTAGAATATTGATTACCACGACTAAGACAACTATTTGAGGGGAATAGCTCTCCACAAAGCTGGAGGGGGGTGGGGCGGGATCTTCACGTGCTGGTTGTTCCTGAGTTGTGTCTTCTCCTTGCTTCCCACCCATAAAAGTTTCTAGCAACTCTCCCTGCCATTGCAATCGTTATTCAAGAGTTGTTATTCTTTCACTCATTTGTTTCAATTTTTCATCTCTATCATCCATTTTTTTTTTCTCTCAAAATATACTCAGGGTGTCACCCCAAACCCCGCACCTCTGACATGATCGTATTGTTTTGGTTGCTTCAAAGCCATCGATAATAGGTCTGTATCCGCTATAGGAGTAGCTGATTCCTATTACTATTAGATATAGGAAAATAACTAATTATTTTTATGTAATATCAATTTAAAACAAATATTTTTATCATCGTGTCATACTTACACATATTTCCCACACTTTTTGTGTGTTCTCATCTACTAGCTTGCCTTCCTTATTCACACGTGCCTCCTTCCATAAAACATGACGTGGGATGGAAGTGTCTTTGGTTTTAGACTCATCAATCTATATATAGATATAGAAAGATAATTATGATGTTGTTTATTAGCACCTAACAATATTACTATAAATTTTAAATACGTACCATTTTCTTTTCTAGTGAAGCGTACCCCATCATTGATTTATGATAAGGGTATGTTGGTTTTGATGCGCGTTCCTTATTTTATGTACAGAGTTTCTATTTCATAAATGAAATATTGACAATCAAAGTGATGAATATACGTATCCTCAAACAATGTATTATCACCCACAATGTACCTGAAACTTATCATCCCCATGACGACCAATAAATGCATCCCATGCTTCTTGGGATATCAGGTGAACGTAGGTAATGGGTGGGTGTGGGTTTATTTTACCTTTGGAATCTTTCAGGTGACATTTTGTTAAAATAGTGCGAAAACCTTAATGAATCCTTCCTGTAAGCCTTAGCACATAATTCTTGTGTGAATCGTTTACTATAAATGTACTCTGCAAGAGATTGAGAAGAGTAAGAAATTGTTTCATTATTTTATTTTCTAGTAAATTAAATAAATAATATCATAATGTTACTGTAATTTCTTCCCAGATCACGGCGTTCAGATCGGACAAAACATGGTGCCATGAATCTATGTCAATCAGCACACATTGCCGAGTGACAACTCCAATGTAACTACTAAACATAGCCTTGTTGGGATTCACATGTTGACCTCGTGCATTCCATCTGACATCAAATTTGATGCCTTTTATTTTTACTTTAAGAAAATAGGCTAACGCCGTCAAACTATGATGCACCTGTGTTTTTTGTGACGTCGGTCCTTCATCCCTGACCATTTCATCGATATCAACATCATCTATATGTTCATCTGAAATGGTAGCAACATCATGTGCTGATGGTTATTGGACCTCAACACTAGGAGCAGCAACAAGTTCATAAACTTTTTGTTGCTCTCCACTGTGAGCAGCCGCAGTAGGAGCAGCAACAACAACAGCTTGAGAGACTTGTTCAGTCTCAAGGTTAAGAGCACCAGAACGTGCAGAAGTCATTATCTGCAAAAGCGGCTGAATAGTTAATTTTGATTACATAAATTTAGTAATGAAAAGATAATAACATGAGATAACAAGATCTATATTACAAACAAAATATAACCTATTTATTGAACTCTATTTCTTTTTTTCAAAGGCTGAAGGGATTTGACACCTCTATCAATTATCCAAATCCCTTCATTGTGGTCTCCTATAACATACAAAACATCATCTACATTGGGACCGCTGCGAAATGATTACGATGTACCACGGAAAGGATCATCCTCAACTGAATTTTCATCGGACCCTTCAGTAGTTTTGGACAATAACAGAACAATCGACCACTTTCAGTTTGCGGGATATGGAACATAAAAAACTTGTACTACTTGTGATTCCATTATAAACTATTCGTCTTTTTACCCTTCTTTACTAAAATCAACTTTCAAAAATCCCCATTAATTTATTTTAACACCACTGTTGTTATCAACCCATTTGAATTGAAGAATCGACAATTGGAATGTCGTATAATCCAACTACCATATTTGTTTGATAATGCCAAAGTATGACATATTTTCATAAATTGGATTTCTATCCTTACTACTAGAAACATGCATTGCTTTAGCCACAAGTGTAACTCCACTATTTTTCATGGTACTATCTTCATCATGTTCATCTATATAGAATGTATAACAATTAATTACATAACAATTGTAATATAATACACACACACTTGGTCTGGAGGCAAGCCATAAAAATCGTTCTAAAATTGAATTCGGATTTTCATCCAACTCCTTAAAAATATGGTCCTGAAACCATCCTATAAACTGTTGATTATGTGTATTTGATATCCATTTTTCATCACTTGATGGATTCAAATACCTAATAATTTCTTTGTGAGTTTCAATATATGGAGAAACCTCCCAACTGTTATGAAAAACATAAAGGTGGGCCTACTCCCGATCTATAATACTGATTGTCACAACATCTCTTCTAGAAATTCCCTCACCCTTAATGAGTCTAGTGTGATGAGATTTCAGGAAACCAATGCTTTCCACATCAGATATGTATTTGGTACAAAATTCAATGGATTCCTCAACAATATATCGCTCCACTATACAACCCTCTGGCCGATTTTTATTTTTGACATAACCTTTCAAAATCTTCATATATTGTTCAATAGGGTACATCCATCTATAGTTCACAAGACCAAAAAGTCAAATCTCTCTCACCAAGTGAATCATGAAATGAACCATCATATCAAAGAATGTTGGTGGAAAGAACATTTATAATTAAAATAATATGATGACAATTTCTTTTTCCATAGCTGGAAATTTCATCAGGTATAAAACTTTGCTACATATAGCTTTGAAAAAGAAACAAAGTTTGGTTAACGTATGATGAACATTCTTGGAAAAAATGCAACGTAAAGCTATAGGAATTAGATATTGCATCAAAACATGGAATTCATGTGATTTGAAACCTTTTAACTTCAAATAATTCATTAACACAATGTTATTGATATTTGATGAATACCCCTATGTATTTTTTACATCATTGAAGAAGTTGAAAAACTGATATCTCTCCTCCCTAGAAAGAGTGTAAGCAGCTGGAGGAAGAAATATTCGATTTTCACCCTTCACAGGATCCAACTCTTCTCATATTCCCATGTCAACCATGTCCAACCTTACCTTAATTCTATCCTTTGTTTTTACAGGGGCATTTAGCAATGTTTCAATAACACCATCAAATACATTTTTTTCCACATGCATCACATCAAGAAAATGTATGACGTACAAACAATTCCAGTATGGTAATTCAAAAAAAAAAAATTGATCTCTTTTTCCAACCGATTTTCGTAGGGTTTTTCAAAAATGGTTTACCAAAAACTGTGTTCACATCTTTTACTTTCTCAAAAAGCTGATCACCTGTTAGTGGAGATGGTGCTGTGCATTGTTCTGAACTTCCATTGAATAATGTCGTCCAAGATCGGTACTTATACCGACGAGGTAGAAATCTACAATATCCTAGAAACATAGATTTCGATGAATGTTTCAACCTAATTGATTCTGTATCTTCTTCACACACATGACACCCTTGAGTTCCTTTAATGCTATAGCCTGAAAAATTTCTATAAGCAGGGAAATCATTTATGGTCTCATATAACATCACTCTCCATGTGAAGTATTCACTTTTATAAGCATCATACAACATAACACTTGAATCCCACAATAACTTCAAATCCTTGATCAAAGGAGCCATATAAACATCATTATCGTTACTTGGTTATTTTGGTCTTGATATAAGCATAGATAACATGATGAATTTCTGCTTCATGCATAACCAGGGTGGCAAGTTATAATTTACCAACATAACATGCCATGTACTATGAGTGCTGGTTTGAAAACCAAAAGGATTCACTCCATCTGTAGATAACACAAGACGAAGGTTTCTCAGCTCTTTTCCAAATTCAGGATACTCATGATCAATTTTCTTCCATTGATGAGAGTCGGCCAGATGACGTAATTTCCCATATTTATTTATTTTATCTGTATTCCACGACAATTGTCTTTCAATTTCTTCACTTCCATATAGATGTATGAACCTTGGAATGATTGGAAAGTACCATGCAACTTTCGTAGTATTGGATTCATCTTTCTTGTATTGAGAAGCACCACACTTTGGGAATTTTGTAAGTGATTTGTTCTCCTTGAGAAACAATATACAGTCTTTTGGGCAGACATGCATTCTTTCAGAAATCATACCCATCGAATGTAGCATTCGTTTAGATTCATATGTCCGGCTTGGGAGCTCATTATCTTTCGGGAGCATGTCATTAAATAGAGCAAGTAGTTCCGTAAAACTGATATCACTCCATCCGTTGTCTGCTTTCAATTTATACAACTTCAGTACAGCTGAAAATGCTATATATTTAGTGCAACCAGCATACAATGATGTCTTTTCACACCTCTTTAACTTCTCAAACAATTTTGGGCAATCACGGAGTTCATATTCAATTGTCTTTGTCATTTACTCAATACGATATTCATCATCATTGAAATCTGTAATCACATCCTCCATACGATCTTCTTCATTATCCATATTTGTATTCATATCTGATGATCCATAAAATTCACTTTTATCTCAGTCATTAGCTACATTCTCTTTTTCTCTGTGTTTATTCCAACATTTATAACTCTGATCTATTCTGTGACATATCAAATGTTCTTCCAACTCCTATGGAGTAAGTAGTCTAGAATAACAACAATGTAAACACAAACAAAAGATTTGAGAAGGATCCTTTGTGTGATCCTTTGCAAACTTGATGAAATCTTTCACTCCGTTCTCATACTCTATTGTCAAACGATTAACATCCATCCAATATTTATTCATCTTTGTCCTATTTGAATATCAAATATTAGTATTTATGGTTCAAATGCACAAAACAAGACTTCTAAATACAGTAGAAGAGAACCAATTCCTTATAAAAATAGATATTAATAGAGCCTAACCATTTCCAATAAATATTTAGAAATCAAAAGAACCAAGATAGACCCCCCATAAAAATCAACACAGTTTCCAAATAAAAAGGGGTTCACGAGGATAATCACTTGTGTCATAGATGGTAAAACTCACATGGTATCATCCTCTATGGCTCATCCTCCTCTATCGGGTCAACCCTTCTATGGTCAACTAGTCCATCCTTTTATACCTCACCAACCTAAAATACATATGGATGAAAACTAGTAGCCAACTCTATAAGTAAAGAAAGGATTCTCATAATCTCTACAATATGGAATTCATTAAATATAATTACTTTAGATTCATTATAGTTTCCTCAAATCACCCCAGTCCAAACAAAAGAATAATCAAGAATGATACATCTACCACTCCTAGGTCTCTTCCCTACATTCAATATCATCATGCCTAATATATTTGGTAAGATCAAGTTACTTACTTTAAATCACAGGGGGGATAATCACTTGTGTCATAGATGGTCTCCCATGTTATTCCATATGAAAATTTTAACAAATATTATTGACCTATCATCCCATTCAATCCTCATGAGCGTCTAATTACAAACTCCATCTTAAGTGTAATATCAAAAGAATATATATTAATAAATTACCCCACATCCACTTCCCCACTAATATGGCCATTATCACACTCTAATGGAATATTTATTATGCTTCAACCCCTTCTATATAATCTCATAACCATATATCCACACATACAAATGTCACAAACACATAAAAAGCCATATCCACATCACAACCACACATCACATCCTTATCATAGTATGATATCGCGAACATGAAGGACATAAAAATCATACTCCTACAATGCACAACCCCCACTATGTATCCACACCAAATACACATAATCATGTCAACAAGAATATATATACACCAAAACCTAAAATCATTATAGGTCGTATATATACACCTACTGTGAGCCATTACAACTCATACTAAGTGTGAAGGGGGAGAAGGGAAGAGGGAGTGGTTCTATATGTATTCCCCGTATAACCTAGATATTGATAAAAACACTCAGAAACAAAGTACCCATATATATTTCAATCAGGTTACTTGACTCAAGTGGTGGTGCGTAAGAAATAATAAGAAAATATAATAATTATATAGTCACACATAAATCTTTCCTAAGGGTTTACACCAAACTAACACCGCAAACACCCTCGTCAACCATTGCCTTGTTACTACCACCCTCTTATAACCACTTCCATTATAATGCCACAAATAATCCACAACAAATCACATAAGCATCCATATCAACATTACCAAATTCTCATTTCATTTAAAATTATAATTTCTTTGATTTTTATTACCATATGCATTTCAATTGTTAACCATGTTAATGTAAAACCAATCATTAAATCACTACCCACTATAATCCATCCATTAATCATTAATAACATTTATTCTATCTTTAACCATTTATTAAACATAATTATACCAATCATTATCATTAATCATTTAAAAAACCATCATTTATCATTTCCAACCCATCAACCATTACTATTTTTATTTATTCCAACCATATTCTATGCCAAAAGGAAACTATAACACCACACAATAACAACTAAATTTTCATGACATAAAATACAACTAAACACATTCTAAAATCCATAAAACCACTTATTTTTTGCCTAAATAGCCATATCATTTATATCATAACCACACAATAATCCATCCATCACTACTGTATTAATTACCACACCACATACTCCTAACCACATCAATCAACCATCACCCTTATAATCACAGTGATAAGTACCCCATACATAGTAGCATGAAAGGGAAAAAATATAAGAAATTCACACTAAAAACTACCCCTTAAACACTCTATCATATTAAAGTAGAATTTATAGTTTAAATATAACACTTTAATTACAGATTTCCATACAACCAATTCATTACCTACCTTAAGTGACTAGAAAATAATGAAAGGTGGTTATAAAATATTATTAGTAGTAAGAAATTTCTTTCACAACATCAATAATAAATCACTTAGCAACAACATCAATAAATCCATAAATATATAAGAAATATTAAGGAACTTCATAAATCACATGCAAAACTCCCTCTTCACTTTAATTTCCTTTAGTGTAATTCATTATAGTATTTAGGTTAATCAGTACTATCCATACAATGGAAACAAAATAACATGATAATTCCACAATTTACACATAATAAAGAAGGATAAATTTCATGTCCCCAACCTCAACTAAAAATTTAACAAATATTTCATAAGAATGAGAATAATAGTCAAATAAAACATGACTTAACACATGAGGGTAATCTAATAGTCCTATGTATGATCATTAAACATTAAAACCATAACAAAAAAAAAAACAAAAACCGAATTAGAATTTTTGTCACATCCTTCATAAGAATAAATTTCAAGAAGAGAATCAAGAAGAAGAGAAAAGAAATTCACCTTAGAGGAGGAGAAGTAGGGAGCCTTCTGCACTACGTCAGGAGGGGAAGGTGAGACTGCCAGAGGGGGAGGTGCACGGGAGGAGCCTCCAACCGTTGAGAAATGGAGGAGTAGGGTTCGCGGGGAGTAGGGTCGAGCAGAGAGGAGGAAAAGTAGGGTTTGCGGGGAGGAGGATCCGCTAAAGGGGTTCGAGGGGGAGGATAAGGAGTAGGACTATCATCAGAGGTCCGGCAATGTGAAGATCAGGGGGCAGTGGAGGTCTGACAATGAGAAGATCAGGGGGGGAGGGGAGTTGTCACAGGGGTAAAGTACCACGAGAGCTTTAGGGCATGATAAAAAGAGGACACTGTGTGATAGATTTTAGAATATATGGGACTATAGTTTTATCAGTGCTAAAAAAGCGCTGATAAAGGCTACTTTTATCAGCACTAAAAAAGCGCTAATAAAGCCTTCCTTTATGAGCGCTAAAATTTTAGCACTGGTAAAGGTTACCCTTTATAAGCGCTAAAATTTTAGCACTGATACATGGCTTATTTATCAGCGTTTTTTTTCTTAGCACTGATAAAAGGTGGTGCTTCCCTTTCCCATTTTTGTAGTAGTGTACTCCTTCGATAGATAGCAGGAAGCGCCATAGGGAGCTTTCACGGGATGTTTCTTCAGGTATCCAGGTAGTATGCTACCAGTGTAGGAAGAGTGGGAATACGAGACCAAATTACCCAAAGGACCTAGTTGAGTTCCGATCTTGCCAAAAGATGGGTCATCTTTAGCATTTTTTCTAGTCTTCCTCACCAGCAGCTAGTGAGAGGGGAATTATTATGACTCCACATTTAGGAGCAGGACCACTAGTTTCTCAGTAGTTAGGGAATTGGAGTTCATTATTTCGTTTAGGTTGAAGAGGTGGTTGTGGATGGGGTGTTCAGGCTACAAGTTTTCATTGAAAACAAGGTGGATCAGCACAGGGTGGTCAGACAGGGTCACAGGGCCGTGATACAGGTCCGACTTTTGTAGTAGACCAGACCCAGTAGGATTAGGATCCCGGACCCTCTACAGTTATAGGTATGATTCTAGTTTCCTTAGTTTTATCTTCTTCTCATTTTGATACAGGGGATTCCCATAGTTTAATATTTGTTGCTATTGTGGAGAGCCTTGGGTTATGTATCTTTACTTCTGAGGATGTTATGATGCTAAACACTCTTTTGGAGATTAAGACAGCTAGTGTACATCAGTAAAAAGAGTTCCCTCTTGAGGTTGGTGGGTGTCACTTATTATGGGACATTTATGTATTAGAGATTATAGGCTTCGATGTATTTCTCGGAATGGACTGGTTAGTCTTCTTTCAGGCCTTTGTTGACTGCTATCTCCATAGGGTGAGTTTCACATCACCAGAGGGTGGGTCTTTTCTACATAAGGCTGAATGAGATGTCCAGGTGAGAAGAGCTGGACCCAAGCATCATGGGTTGGGAGGAATTACAGCCCATATTTCCAGTTTATACCTGGATGATTAGGGAACTTTGTAGAAGGACTTTCCTACAGTGGTGGATCATTTCAGAGATATCTTTCTAGATACATTTTTAGGTTTGTCTCTATAGATATAGGTAGATTTCTCTATTGAGATCATGCCAGGTGTAACACCAGTGTCCATTCCTCCTTATAGGATGGCTACACTAGAGTTACAGGAGATCAAGAAGTAGTTAGAGGAGTTACATACAAAGGGTTTCATCTGACCCAGTACTTCTCCTTGGGGTTTGCTTGTCCTTTTTGTGAATAAGGCAAATGGTACCCTCAGAATTTGTGTGTACTATTGGAAGTTGAACTAGTTGACGGTCAAGAACCGATATCCCTTTCCGAGGATTGATGATCTCTTTGATCAACTTCGAGGATCCTGAGTGTTCTCAAAGATTTACTTGAGATTCGGTTATCATCAGTTGTGCGTTAAACCATCAGATATACCTCTTACAACCTTTCAGAGCAAGTATGGTCTATACAAGTATTTGGTTATGTTGTTCGTTCTAACGAACACACCGATAGTTTTCATGGCACTGATGAACTGATTATTCCGTCCTTGGATTATTTTGTGGTAGTATTTATGGATAATATCTTGGTGTACCCTCACAATAAACACGACCATACCACCCATATTGAAATTGTATTGAGTACACTAAGAGAAGATCAACTATATTCTAAGCTCTCAAAATGTTACTTTTGGATGGACCATATTCACTTCTTGGGTCATGTTATCTCAGAGACAGGAGTATCAGTAGACCCATAGAAAGTGAGAGAAATAGTTTCCTGGGAGTATCCAAAGAACTTATTTGAGGTATGATGTTTTCTAGGGTTGTATGGTTACTAAAGACACTTTATACAATACTTTTCATTCTTAGTATCACCACTGATGGGCCTTCCTAAGAAGAGTGTGAAGTAATTGTGGAAAGATTCCTATGATTCATCCTTTCAGAAGCTGAAAGGGAGATTGACTTCAGCATCAATACTGGTTTTTCTAGAGCTAGGAAAGAGATACACCATTTACTGTAATGCATCAGGTATTAGGCTAGGAGCAGTTCTTATGTAGGGGGAAGGAGTAATTGCATACGGGTCTCGGCAGTTGAGGCCACATGAGAGGAACTACCAAACGCACGATCTCGAGTTAGCTACAGTTGAGCATACTTTACACTATTAGAGACATTATCTTTTGGGAGAGAATTTTTGTGGTATACACTGACCACAAAATATCAAATATATCTCTACTCAGTGTGATCTGAATTTGAGACAACGAAGGTGGGTTGAGTACCTTTAGTCTTTTGACTTTGATCTTTCCTACAAACCTAGGAAAGGCAACACAGTGGATGATGCATTGAGAAGGAGAACTCAAATACAGGTAGTTCAGGAGGCCAACAATGAGTGAAAACTCATGGATCTATTATCTGAGATGCATTTGGAGGTGCACAACAAATAGAGGCATATGTTTCCTTCTTCTGTAGCTGTTACCTCTACTCTTCTGGATCGAGTGCAAATAAGAAAGCTATCAGAATCTGAAGGCCTAATATTATAGGAGAGTGTGTCAGAAGAGGACCCTACTCCTGGGTAGACCATAGACGAGGATGAGGTTTTTCATTTTCATGGACACGTATGGGTGTCAACAGACATACGTGAGGAGTTGATGCGTGATTTTCATTCATCAATTTGGGCAGTTCATATTGGTGTCACCAAGATGTATCGAGATCTACACCATTAGTATTGGTGGCCAGATATGAAGAGGGATATAACTAGTTTCGTTATGAGATATTCCACTTGTCAGTAGGTTAAGGTAGTGAATCAGTTACCGAAAGGGATTTTACAGTAGTTATCCATTCCCCAGTGGAAGTGGAATGATATTACGATGGATTTTTTGATGGGTTTACCGAGGTCTCCATTAGGAAATGATGCAGTTTGGGTTTTTGTTGAAATACTCATGAAGGTTTCACATTTCTTTCCAATTAATGAAACATTCAGTTTTAATGATCTTGGAAGGTTGTAAATCCAAGATATTGTACGTTTTCACAGGGTTACGCACTCTATTGTTTTAGACAGAGATACCCATTTTACTTTTTGTGTCTAGTAAGGAATATAGAGTGATTTGGGTATATAGGTACTTCTGAGTACAACTTACCATCCTTAGATAGATGTCCAGTCCAAGCACATGATTTATGTTTTTGAGGACATGCTTCGAGCATGCGTCCTAGATTTTGAGGGCTATTGGGAGAGACACATTCCCCTAGTGGAGATTTCTTACAACAATAGTTTTCAAGATATGATTGTGATGACACCTTATAAGGCTTTGTATAGTAGGCCATGCCGATCACCCCTATGTTGGCTGGAGATAAGATAGGTAGCTATCCTGGGGACTCATCTTGTCCAAGAAACCATTGAGCAGGTGGAGTTAATTCGGAAGAGGATGGATACTGTATAGTCTCAACACAAATATTATACTGATCGATGGAGATGACCTATGAAGTTCTAGTTCATAGATCAAGTTTTCTTACATGTCACAACGAGGTTGGGAAATAAGAGTATTATGAGATAGGGGAAGATTTCACCGAGATACGTTAGGCCGTTTGAGGTTTTGGAGTGAGTCAGGATGGTTTCCTATTAGCTGTAGTTACCTCAGAGGTACCGTACTATGCACGACATCTTTCATGTTTCTCATCTACGACGTTAATTTTCAAAACTGTCTCATATTTTTCAACCTGAGGAGGTTGAGTTGGATGTGGATGCATCCTTTGAGAAGCACCCTATTCAGATTGTGGATCACAACATAATGGTTCTCCATAACAGGTATGTTCCTCTGGTATGGGTGCTATGGCAACACAGGTGAGTACAGGATGAGACTTGGAATAGGGAGGATGATATACGATCACAATGGCCATAGTTGTTTGAAGTTTCTTCTTCACCACCCTTGAAAGGAAAATTCGGGGATGAATTTCTTTAAGGGGATAGTTTGTAAGAACCTAAATCTCCATTTTTAGGTATGGATCTTGAATTCGGGTTGTTTTTGAGGAAAAAGGAAGATTTGGGAAATTTTCTAATTAAACACCGTGTACTTTGGAGTACACACTGTATAACCAATTGCTGCGTGTAGCCGTGTACTAGCCATGTAGGTGACCTGGCAGACTGTCTAAAGCAGAAGTTGGTTGAGGCTAGTACATGACGTGTACATTAAATGAACACGCAATGTACTTTTCTTTTTATTTGATAAATTGAAGTGAGGTCACGTCTCATCTCTAGAAAACACTTCTTCTCCCTATGTTTCATATATGAGAGTGACGAATGACCAAGAAACTTAGAGCTCATCTCGGTTAACCATCCAAGATCTGATTGAGATACTGCTGGGTGCATTGGATTCCCATCGCCGAGTTCTCTCTTCCCCTAGATCCTCTCTTCCTGATTTCTCTTCTCTCATGAGTAATCAAGGGTTGATCGTTTTTACCCTTTTTGTAGATCTACATCATTTTAGGCTGATTCAAGGGCCGACGTTCAAGAGTGTTCATCGTATAACATCGAAGTAGGTGGTTTATGCCTTTATTTGATCATCTTTGGATTATATATGCTAAAAGTGATGAATACCCATGTTTAGGGTATTGCGGGTTTTGGAATTTAACCCTGTTAAGACCTATTATGGTGTGTTTGATTGAGAAAGGGGTTATTATTTACACACAAGGTTTTATACCTTGATTATGGGTGCATTTTTTATGTTTGATTTATTATAGACGTTTGGTCTAGAATTCCTGTTAGGATTGCCTTGTTTTCCATGCCTTGTGTTGTTAGGGTGGAGTTACTGTTTATTTGAGATGCATGTGGTTTTCATTGTGAAAGCATGACCAAGGGGAATTGACTATGAGAGCTTCCCAAGGTAGGGTCATTTATGTATGAATTATTGTTATGTTCACCCAGAGGTGTTGAATGTGAGAGCTACCGGGTGGTCATTGACCAGAGGGGTTAGACCATGAGAGCTACCCAGAGGGTTGTTATTAAATGAATGTTAGACCATAGGGAATTGACTGTGAGAGCTGCCATGGGTCTTTATATTTTATTGTTTCTATTAATACTAAGGGGGTATTAACTATGAGAGCTACCCAGGTAGTCAATTGTAAATGATTAAGTGCTATGTGGGACCAAAGAGGTTAGACTGTGTGAGCTTTCCCATAGGGTCATTATTTTATTGAATTGATGATATGTTAAAACAGAGGGGTTATACTGTGATAACTTTCCTAGAGGTTTTCTTTTGAATAATTGAATAATTGTGATGAGTCTACTAAGCCAAAGCACAATCTTGGACTCAGTCTCACTTGGTTGTTTAAATGGTCTTCTGAGACGTCGGTTGTTACTATTATACAGGGGGATACATAGCTGAGGCTAGATCTCGAGGCGACATTATTCAATAGTTTTAATAATTTATAAATGAAAATGAATGTAATTGAAAACTACAGGATTGTTTAATTTTGAGTACTTCCTAGTTTATTACTTCATTTATGTATATTACCTGCTATATATATTCACTAACAGCTAGGCACAGATCTTTTGGTGGTTTCCTACTGGGATTCATATAACACCCTGTTTTGGTCCTGATTTTGGACCCAAATAGATTATATGGTTGCATGTATAGATAAGGGAAAGCACCCTTATTCATAAAGTACTTGATTGCTGTTGGAGCTGGAGAGCATGAGACCAAACTGAGGCTTGCGATACTGTTGGTATTTACTATTTTTTGTACCTTGGTTTCAGTATTATATTTCCATCATTGTGACTTGTTTGGATGCTTTCCTAGAAACTTGTGACATGCAACATTTATTTATATATATGCTGCATTTGTGAGAGTATTAGTTTCCTGGGAGTAGCCGAATAACATCTTTGAGGTAAAAAGTTTTCTGGGGATGGTTGGTTATTACATGAACTTTATACAGGACTTTTCACGCTTAGCAGCACCATTGATGGGACTGACTAAGAAGGGTGCGAAGTACTTGGGGATAGATTCTTGTAATTCATCCTTTAAGGAGATGAAAGGGAGATTGCATCAGGTATTGATCTGGGAGCAGTGATTATGCAGGGGGAAGAAGTCATTGCGTACGGGTCTCGGTAGTTGAGGCCACATGAGAGGAACTACCCAATGAACAATATCAAGTTAGATGCAGTTGTGGATGCTTTAAACTATTGGATACATTATCTTTTGGGAGATCATTTTGTGGTATACACTGACCATAAAATTCTCAAGTATATCTATACTCAGCGTGATCTGAATTTGAGACAACAAAGGGGGGTTGAATACCTTCAAGTCTTTTGACATTGAGATTTCCTACATGTTTGGGAAATACAACACAGTGGCTGATGCATTGAGTAGGAGGACTCAGATACAGGTAGTTCAGGAGGCCAACAGTGAGTGGTAGCTCATGGATCTGTTCTTTGAGATTCATTTTGAGGTGCACAATAGACATGGGGAGATGTTTCCTTCTTCTGTAGTTATTACCTCTACTCTTCTGAATTGAGTGAGAATGAGGAAGCTATCAGATTATGAAGGATTATTCCTATGGGAGAGTGTATCAGGAGAGAAACCTAATCATGGGTGTACCATAGATGAGGATGTGGTTTTGCATTTTCATGGATGTGTATGGGTGTCATCAGACATATGTGAGGAGTTGATGTGAGATTTTCATTCCTCAGTTTGGGCAGTTCATCTTGGTGTCACCAAGATGTATTGAGATATAGACCATCAGTATTGGTGGCCATGTATGAAGAGGGATGTATCTGGTTTCTTTTTGAGATATTCCACCTGTCAGTAGGTGAAGGCAAGGAATCAATGATCGAAATGTATTTTACATCAATTACCCATTCCCAAGTGGAAGTGGAATTATGTTGCGATGGATTTCGTGATGGTTTTACCAAGTTCACCTCAAGGGAATGATGTAGTTTGGGTTGTTGTTGACAGAATCACAAAGGTTTCACATTTCTTTCCAATCAAGGAAACCTTTAGTGTTGATGATCTTGGAAGGTTGTACATCCGAGAGATTGTACGTTTTCACGGGGTTCCGCACTCTATTGGTTCAGACATGGACACCCGTTTTACTTCTCATGTCTGGTAGGGACTACAAAGGGCTTTGGGTACATAGGTGCTTCTGAGTACATCTTACCATCCCCATACATATGGCTAGTCCGAGGGCATGATTTAGGTTTTTGAGGACATGATTCGAGCACACGTCCTAGATTTTATGGGCTCTTGGGAGAGACACATACCCCTAGTGGAGTTTTCCTACAACAATAATTTTCAGGTGATGATTTAGATGACACCTTATGAGTCTTTGTACAGTAGGCCATGTCAATCACCACAATATTGGATGGGGGCAGAAGAGGCAGCTATGATGGGACCTCATCTTGTCTAGGAAACCACTGAGCAGGTGGAGTTGATTCAAAAGAGGATGGATACTGCACAATATTGGCAGAAATTTTATGCTGATCGACAGAGACGACCTCTAGAGTTTGAGGTCGGAGATCAGGTTTTCTTACATGTCACACCAAGGTTGGGAAACATGAGGATTAGAAGACTGGGGAAGTTTTCACTGAGATATGTTGGGCCATTTGAGGTTTTGGAGAGATTTAGGTTGGTTGCCTATCAGTTTTAGTTACCTCAGAGGTACTGGGTTATACACGACATCTTTCACATTTCTCAGCTATAACGTTACTTTTCAGACCCATATCATGTTTTTTCAACCTGAGGTGGTTGACTTGGATGTGGATTCATCCTTTGAGGACCAACCTATTCAGATTGTGGATCATAAAACTAAGGTTCTCCATGGATGATCTATTCCTCTGGTACAGTTGCTATGGCAGCATGAGCGAGTATAGGACGAGACTTGGGATAGGGAGGCAGACGTACGATCACAGTGGCCGGAGTTGTTTGATGTTTCTTCTTCACCACCCTTGGAAGGGAAATTCAGGTATGAATTTCTTTAAGGTAGGAAGTTTTTAAGAACTCGGATATCCATTTTTAGGTATGGATCTTGAATTCGGGTTGTTTTTTAGGAAAAAATTATATTTGGGAAATTTTCTAAGTACATTCCGTGTACCCGGTTGCTGTGTGTAATCGTGTACTGACCATGTAACAGCCAAGTATGTGGTCCTGTTGGTGACCTGGAAGACTGCCTAAAGCGGGAGCCGGTTGAGGCTAGTACACTACGTTTATATTAAATGAAAACCCTCTGTACTTTTATTTTTATTTGATAATTAGGAGCTGGGTCGCGTCTCATCTCCAAAAAATACTTCTTCTCCTCGTGTTTCATACAGGATAGCGACGAATGACTGAGAAACTTTGAGATCCTCCCGGTTCACCGTATGAGATCTGATTGAGACACTGCTAGGTGCATTAGATTCCCACCAGTGAGTTCTCTCTTCCCCTAGAGTCTCTCTTCCTGATTTCTCCTCTCTCATAAGTTATCAAGGGTTAATCATTTTTACCCTTTTCGTAGATCTATGTAATTCTAGGATGATTCAAGGGACGATATTAAAGAGTGTTCATTGTATAACATAGAGGTATATGGTTTGTTCCTTTATTTAATCATATTTGGATTATATATACTAAAAGTGCTGAATACCCATGTTTAGGGTATTGAGAGTTTTGGAATTTAACCCTGTTAAGACCGGTTATGGTGTGTTTGATTGATAAAGGGGTTATTGTTTACACATAAGTTTTTATAACTTGATTATGGATGAGTTTACTATGTTTGATTGATTATGGCCATTTGGTCTAGAATTCCTATTAGGGTTTCCTTGTTTTCCATGTCTCATGTTGTTAGGGTGGAGTTACTGTTTATTTGAGATGCATGTGATTCGCATTGTGAAATCATGACCAAGGGGAATTTACTGTGATAGATTCCTAAGTTAGGGTCATTTATGTATGAATTATTGTTATGTTGACCTAGAGGTATTGATTTTGAGAGCTGTCAGTTGGTCATTGACTAGAGGGGTTAGACAGTGAGAGCTACCTAGAGGGTCATTATTAAATGAATGTTGGACCATAGGGAATTTACTATGAGAGATGATAGGGATCATTATATTTTATTGTTGCTATGCATAACAAGGGGGTATTGACCATTAGAGCTACCCAAGTGGTCATTTATAAATGATTAAGTGCTATGTGGGACCAAAGGGGTTAGACTGTGTGAGCTTTCCTAGAGGGTCATTATTTTATTGAATTGATGATATGTTAAAACAGAGGGTTTAGACTATGATAACTTTCCTAGAGGGTTGCTTTTTAATAATTGAATAATTATGATGAGTCTGCCAAGACAAAGCCCAAGCTTGGACTCAGTCTTACTTGGCTGTTTAGATGGTCTTATGAGACGTCTATTGTTACTATTATACAGGGGGATATAGATCTTATGCTAGATCATAATGTGAAATTATTCAATAGTTTGAATAATTTATAAATGAAAATGAATGTAATTGAAAACTATAATATTTTTTACTTTTGAGTACTTCCTAGTTTATTTCTTCATTTCTATATATTACATGCTATATATATTCACTGATAGTTAGGAACATATCTTTTGGTGGTTGTATATTGGGATTCATCCCACACCCTATTTGGGTCATGCTTTTGGACCCAAAAAGATTATATGGTTGCAGTTATAGATAAGGGAAAGCGCCCTTCTTCATCAGGTACTTGATTGCTATTGATGGAGATCATGGGACCAAGCTGAGGCTTGCGATGCTGTTAAAGTTTACTGTTTTTTGTAATTTGGTTTCATTATTATATTTCCAGTAATGTGACTTGTTTGGATTATTTCCTAGATACTTGTGACATGCATCATATATATATATATATATATATGTATGTGTGTGTGTGTGTTGTAGTTGTTTTTACGATCAGTATTCCACTGTTTACTTCTGTTTTATGCTATCACTGCTTCTGCTACTATTTATTATTTGTTATCTCGTTGTGTATACTATTCCTATGAAGGTATAATTTCACCACTATCATACAGTGGCCCTCGCTGCTAGTCGTTAACCTCTGGATTTTGGGGAAATTCACTTGAGGTTATGTGACCAACCAGGTTCGGGGCACCTTTAGGCGACACCCAAATCCAGGATGTTACAACAATAATCATTGATCTCATACAGATGAAATGCATAATACTAGACATAAAAAACTTGACATCAAATCCTTGTTACATGACACTTTACTTTTCATCAAGACTGTAGTCAAGACATTGTCCTGTTATGACAAGAGGCACACACCAAAACCTAACTTATTTTGTCATGTGAGACATGTCAATGCATCAAGGGGATATATAATGTCATCCCCCACCTGTCACTTGATTAAGTCCAATATATTCACCATAAAAGTCATCAACGCCTTTCATACTATCCCCTAAGGAAGCTATTATTGAACAAAACTTGGTTATTTTTACAATGAGAAACAAAAATATCAAATAATTCTCCATTAAATTTAATAATGTGGATGTCTAGGAGAACATCCTTTAATAATCTGGGAAGCCATGGGGTATCATCCTAGTAACACAGAGTACGCTTATCAAAGAAATATAGTAGCAAGGGTACTCAAAATGTGCTAGGTTATCCATGAAATATAATAATTAGATTCAACAGATTACATTGGTAGAAGAATAATTAAATAGTAGGAAAAATCCATCATAATGGTTCAATAAGAGTGCATGAATATTCCAAAGTATAACCCCCTGGAGTGTCTCTCTATGTGTGCAGTCTTAGGTCCACTCAACATGCATCCGAGTGATGATTTACTCAATGATAAACCAACCATTTTTAGGGTGATTAACCCTAGGTGAATATGTGCCACAACTACATCCACTTTCCAATATATAGACAGGGATATATTTTCTAGAAACTTACACACACTTTTACTTTACTAAAACATGGGAAGGTTTTTCCACCATGGAAATGGTAACTCTTGAATCAAAATTGACACGAGAGAGGGATAAAAATATTGAATTCAAAGTCTCTTAAATTTCATGAGTAACATGGAAAAAAGTATTTCATGGAAACGTATGGACCATAGAAAAGGAAATAGGTGGTGATAATAACACAAGTTCCAAGAATGTAAATTGAGATGAGAAAACCCCACTTATAGATTAGGTAGAAATTTAAACATATCCTCTTGAAATATAGGGATTAAAATTGATCTTAAAATTCCATTAATAATGTAATTCCATGATATAAGATCTCAAATAGTCATTATATACACCACATAAAGTAAATTAGGTGTATAATACAAAATAGGCCTCAAAGAGAGAAATTTGAGATGAAAAACCCTCACCTCTTGTCCTAACTTTCATGAACATACTTTAACCTCCTATATTATAAACTTATATATCTTAATCAATTAATTAAAAACCTTACCCATATCATTTTTCATCTATACTTTTCATAAATAGTCATTCTCAACATGAATTCTTCCAATTTTCCACATCAGTGTTTATAATTTTGATCATTTGTATGGTTTCATAACAGTGGTTTTCGTATTCATTCTTCTTCCAATGTGTATTATTATTAATTAATTTAAGTCACTGTTATTTATTATTTATAATAATTTATGATGTTTAAAATATCTTTTATGAGTGTTTTAGACATTATCCTTGAATATGAAGTCGATAATAAACATGTTTTGGTGATTTTTGATTAACAGTGGGTGTTTCCTTAATTGATGAATTAGATATTGATATAACATCTCTAGTGTAATTCTCCTATCTCAGTTTCCAAGAGATGGTGCATTATTTCATTAAATTTTCATGCTTACAAGAAAGTCGTATCCTGAAGGACCGAGTAGTTTAGTAGTTTTGTAAAACTAGATATATACATAGGTTTAACATTACAACTTGAAATTAAATACAATATATAAGTTTTATTGGGAACATCCACAACTCTAAGTTTATCCCTAAAGGTCATTCATAATAAAATTCTTCATGTCCTGAGAAAATGAAACATAAGAAAGGGGTGAGCTCAGATACTCAGTAAGGGTAAGCAATACAGCGGAAGATATCATAAACATAAACATTAATCCTGTTGAATAACTAAAAACACATTCCTTTAAAATTAAACTTGAACACATTATGGTAGGAATAAGAGCTGAATAAATAATTCCATAATAAAGCATAATCATGGGTATTATACTAGTCGAATAACCACATGAACTTTCAATTACTAGTTTCATAATGAGGTAATTCATATTGTGGGACATCATAACCATACCGTCAAGGCCTCGTGCCAAGACCATAAATATCCATTTTGTCAAGGCCTTGGGCCAAGACCATATTTTGTCTCATAAGACCTACCGATACACTAATGGACTATAGCAGGACCCAACCAACACTTACTAAGTCCAATGAATTCCTTTTATGAATAGGGATAAACATAAACAATATATACATTCATATTGAAACTAACATATTAAATGTAAATAACTTTCCCCGTACATTAAACATAAACACTAACCATTCGAAGTAAATTGGTGAATGGTATCAAGATAGAAAACCCACATTCAAAATAATCAGAAAACCTTCAAAAAAATATTTTAGATTATATCATAAGATAAAACCTCTATGAAATACAAGATTCATCAATGGATTTTGACATAAATAAATATACTTTTAAATGATACCATTGAGAAATTCTTGAGGAAATAATCCTTAAACATTCCAAAGTGTCCCATACCACCATGAAACATTCAAATCATAATCCCTTAGAATACTATGAGAATAATGAGACTCTTGATATGATATAATAATGGGAAGTACATACACCACATGCAAGGAATAAGTGGTGAATAATACATATATCTCATAAAAGTTAAAGTGAGGTGAGAAAAACCTATTTTACTTTGGAAAGAAGAGTTCTTTTGGAAAATAATTTTTATTTTTAATAAATCTAGTTTTAAACACGTATATCCTAGAAAATAAAAATGAATTACATTGATATTACATTAGAGGCATAAATTATGTCCCACTTAAGTGAAATCATGTAAAAAGTGTTTTTAAAGAATCTTTAAAATTAAAATATTTTAGTGCGGTTTAAAGAATTCATTAAAGAGATTTTAAAGAGCAAGGACATGTTTTCTTTCATAAAAAAAAATGAACAAAAATAGATTTTTTCATATTAAATTTTTTTATTTTAGAAAGAATAATATGGCTTAAAATAGATTATAGAGTGAACTTCAAAATAGGTAATAATTTGAGAAGTTCCTTAAATCGGGCTTGCATTTCGGAAGAATTTTTGATAGATTATTTTAAAAAATTTAACCCCCCATAAAATAAATAATGATTTAGATTGGTAAACATATATAGAACATTAAAAAAAATTATTAGTAGTATATAATAATAAATAATAATTTCATTGAGGTAAGTAGACAATAAAAGTAACCCGAATAAAAATGGAGGTTTGGGTGGAAAAAACTTATAACTTTGTAATCAATTGAATCGTATGCTCCAAAATTAATAATCATAAAATGATACATTGAATATCATGAAAATAAATATATTCATGATATTAAACATCAATGGGTTGTGTACATACACCATACACAAGTAATAGTAGTGAATACAGAATATCTCACAAAAATGGAAGTGAGATGAAGAAACCCTTACCTTAAGTACAAATGCTTTCTCCACTTGATCTTAATGACCTGGATAATCAAATTTAATGTCACGACCCGTCCTCGGGGCCCGTGCCGTGACTACCCCAAGCCCGCCTTCCATAGGCCAGGGGCTGGCGACTAGCACCAAGGCGTAAAATCCCAGTAAACAGGGAAGGCATTGCCTTTATAAGTAACAACCACACAGAGTCAGCAAGCGGAAAGTAAAGTGCAGAAAGTAAAGGGGGCCGGAAATACAAGCCCAACTGTAAAGTACAACTGAAAAGAAAAACAGCAACTGAAGAAAAGACGGCGGCCTCGTGTCGTCCACTGGCAATCCCACCTGAAGGGTGGGTACAGATAGCCTCCCGGCTCCTCGGGTCCCACGTCCGCTCCGAGCACGTCCCGACCAGTGGTCCACCTCCAGGTACCGTCCTGCTCCACGCCCCAACCGTGATCAGCGTTGTCCGTCGTCTGCAACCAACACAACAAGGTGCGGGCATAGCCCGTGCAGGGGTGAGTACAACTACTCAGTAAGGACCCCGAGACCCCCGAAGGTCTCCCGAAATCCACAAAGGATATAGCACAAAAGAAAGATGCAATCACGAAGTAACATCTGACCCGACTTAGGTATATGCCCATACATATACCTAAGTCCCCCCTTCTAGCTCTGCTCACGAGCTCAAGAACAACTCAATCCACAAAGGAAAGCAAGACTCAAATCCACAAGGAGAGTAAACAGTAAATCCACAAAGGATGGTTCGACACAATCCACAAAGGAGAGTAAATAGTAAATCCACATAGGATAGTTCAACACAATCCACAAAGGAGAGTAACATAAGATTCAGCTCAACCAGGTATACTTTTTCAGATGACGTCAAAGATGATCACTGATCCATCTAAGTCGTCGGACCCACGAAGGATCGATAGGTACTAACCCCCGCAGAAGACCCACACAGGATCGGGCTCACACAGAACCTGTAGGCAGTGGCTCACACAGAACCGGTAGGCAGTGGCTCACACAGAACCGGTAGTAGGACCCACAAAGGATCGGGCACTGATCCGCGTAGGATCGCTGAGTGCAGTAGTCGACGCAGTCCACTGAGGATCTCTGCACAGTCGTCGCCGCAGTCCACGAAGGATCTCTGCTCTGCCGTCGTCGCAGTCCACGGAGGATCTCTGCTCTGCCGTTGTCGCAGTCCACGGAGGATCTCTGCTCTGCCGTCGTCGCAGTCCACGGAGGATCTCTGCTCTGCCGTCGTCGCAGTCCACGGAGGATCTCTGCTCTGTCGTCAAGGTCACAGCCAGCGCTAGGGTTCCCGCACGTAGCGAGCTCGTTTAGGAGGGTCCGCTCCACGAGCCGAGGGGCTGATACATCAACTGACACGTAGTCCGAAGTTGATGTATCCAAAAGTTCCGTATCGACAACAGGATCTCAACGCGACAGACGGCGCGTCAATCGGACGCCCGGTCTGAGAGTTATTGGCATTTTCGTCCCAGGGGCCCGGTTGGTTTTTAGGGCAAAACCAACCCGACCGTGCTCCGCCTGTATCCGATCCTCGGGCGGAGTATGCCAAAAGTTCCGTCTCACTTAGAGGAAACTACCACAGCTGACGGTACGTCGTTCGGACGTCCGTAGCCCAAGTTATGAGCGTTTCCGCTCCGAGGGCCCGGTTGGTTTCGTGTACGAACCAACCCGGCCGAACCCAAAGTCTTCCGAAACCTTGAGTATAATATACCGAAACGACCGTCTCGATCCAAGGATCGCGTAGCCGCTGACGGTTCGTCAATCGGAGGTCCCAGGCCCAAGATATGGGCGAAAGACCGTAGAGGGCCCGAAACGGGGGGTACTGGGCCCGGGGCAACCCGGCCCGAACCCCCCCCTGGGGTCGGCCGAACCGGGTCGGCCCGAACCGGGTCGGCTCGACCCGGCCCGAACCGGCTCGGCCGGGTCCGGTCCGGCCTGGGCGCGGCCCGGCCGACCGGACCGGCCGGCTCGGTCTTCGGCCGAGCGGCCGAAGAGCCGCCGCCGCGGGGTTGAACCCGCGGCTTGAGAGAAACCGCGGCCCCGCGGGGGGCGGCCTGTCACGCGGACGCGGCCGGGCCGCCGCGTCCGTCCCGGTTCCGCGCGGCCGCGGAACCGGCTGCCGCCGCCGCCGCGGCTTCAGCCGCGGCGGAAGGTTTCCACGGCGGCGCGCCTGGCGCCGCCGCCTCCGGTCGCCGGCGCCGCCGCGCCGGCGACCCGCGCCGCCGCCTCCTTCCGCGGGCCGCCGGAGATGCTCCGGTGGCCCGATTTCTTTCCCGTCTGCGCCGATGCTCCTCCCGGGGGACGATCTTCACTGCGGAGCCAACAAATTGCCCTTGCCGCACGGTTTGTCGACGTCCGCCAAATCCGCACAACCAAAATAGATCGGCGGAGGGTTGCCGGGTCTTGTTCGTTAGACCCGCACCCTCCGCGTTAGTCATAATCCACGGGAGGAACAATAAAACAATCAACAACAATTTTAAATGTTAAAATTGTTCGAAGATCATGCTTCTTTACTTTAAAAGAAATAAATCACGGGAAGGAAAATATTCCAATCAACCCTTACCTTATCGTCGTCGTCGGATGAGGGGTCGTCGCGGAATTGCTCGTCGCGGAAGATGGAGATCGCCGCGTCGTCGCGGAATCGCTCGTCGCGTCGCCAATCTCCGGATCAAGATCAACGGATTTAATTAGTTTAAATCCGTTGATATTGAAATTAAAAAGGGAGAAGAAAAGATCTGATTCTCACCTTTGTTGCCGAACGAGGGTCGGCCGCGGAAGAAGAGGCGTCGCCGAAGAACGTCGCGGGTAGATCTCGTCGACGTCGCAGATCTTGGTGTGCGTCGTCGAATTCCGGTCGCCGGCGTTCTTCGCGTTCTTCGCGTTCTTCGCGTTCTTCGCGTTCTTCGCGGAGAGGGTGGAGGAACGAAGATTCTTTCAAATCCTTTCCAAGGATTTTTAGGTTGGTCTTATTTTATAAACATGCCAACACGAAACCGGTTAAGAAACGATCCATCAATTCGTTGAATTAATTCAACGAAAGAAACGACCCATTTAATTCACGAAGAAACAGTCCATTTAATTCACGAAATAAACCGCCCAATTAAATGGTCTGTTAAGAATTAAAGAAAACACGTCGGTTGACTTTTCAGTTACCTTGACGGGTTTTCGCGGGTGCGTTACTTAGCGAAAGAAACGGCGGGGCTCGTGCGGGCCCCACCGCACAAATATCCTACCAAGGGGGTAGGATATTTCTGGATATCATCCTATCCAGTTCAACTCAGTTCAAGCCGTCTTAAAGTGACTTCGAGTGGCTTCCAAGCAGCTTAAGTGAAATAAAATAAAGTTGTCGCACAAACTTTATTTTATTTCTGACTTAAAGCCGCAAAATCTAAAAACCACGTCTGAGCAAACGCAACTCCGGAAGAGGCGTTTCTAAGCAAATACCGGCGCTGCGATTTCATCGGTGCCCTCAGAATTCGATTCCGGGCACCGGTTCAAAAGATAGAAAAACCCGCTCGTCCGTTCACTGAACGTACCCGAGCCAAACTTCGGAAATTGATTCCGGGCACACCGGGCCTCGGAATCAGGTGCCGTCTGAAGCTGCGCTCTTGTAAAATTCCAAAGAAAATTAAGAAAAAAAATTCCTTGAAATTTGCGGGTCTTTACATTACTCCCACCTCAGGGCTTTACGTCCCCGTAAAGATACATCAAAAACTAGGGAAACAAATGGGGGTACTGAGCACGCATCTGAGCCTCCCGCTCCCAAGTGCTCTCCTGGAGGTTGCCGTGCTGCCATCTGATGCGCACAAGAGTAATCGACCGCCCACGTAGGACCCGCTCCTGTCGATCCTCGATCTCCACTGGGACCTCCGCAAAAGTCGCCCCATCGTCCACATCCAGCTCCCCAAAGTCGATGATGTGCGTCGGGTCGTGCACGTATCTCCTCAGCTGAGACACGTGGAAGACGTCGTGCACCCGGTGCAACTGAGGTGGTAGAGCCAGGCGATAAGCCACCTCTCCTATCCTGCTGAGGACCTGGAAAGGCCCGATGAAGCGTGGAGACAACTTGCCGCCTCGGCCAAATCTCCGTAAACCACCTCGAGGTGAGACACGCAAAAAGACGTGGTCGCCATCCTCGAACTCCAGTGGCCTCCGCCTCCTGTCAGCATATGACTTCTGCCGGCTCTGAGCTGTCCTCATCCTCTCCTGGATGATCTGGACCTTCTCTGTCGTGGCTCGGACCATCTCTGGTCCCACGAGTGCTGACTCCCCAGGGTCTGTCCAGCACAACGGTGATCTGCAGGGTCTGCCGTACAATGCCTCGTATGGTGCCATCCCGATGGTGGAGTGGTAGCTGTTGTTGTACGCGAACTCCACCAAGGGTAGGTGGTCCTCCCAGCTGCGACCAAAGTCGAGAACACATGCACGGAGCATGTCCTCAAGTGTCTGTATGGTCCTCTCCGTCTGTCCATCCGTCTGAGGGTGGAAGGCTGTGCTCAGATGGAGCCGCGTCCCGAACGCCTCCTGCAACCCCTTCCAAAGCCTGGAAGTGAAACGAGCATCTCGATCGGAGACGATAGACGATGGCACACCGTGAAGCCGTACGATCTCCTGGACGTAAAGACGTCCCAAGCCCTCTACTGAGCCCTGCTCTCTGATGGGTAGGAAGTGTGCCGACTTGGTGAGTCGGTCGACAATCACCCAAATGGAGTCGTGACCTCTGGAAGTACGTGGAAGTCCAGTCACGAAGTCCATAGATATGCCGTCCCACTTCCACTCCGGGACCTCCAAGGGCTGTACCAAGCCTGCTGGTACCTGGTGCTCTGCCTTCACCTGCTGGCAGGTGAGGCATCGTGAAACGAACTCTGCCACAGCTTTCTTCATGCCCGGCCACCAGTGCTGTCGCCTGAGATCCTGGTACATCTTCGCCACTCCGGGATGTACCGCCAAGGGAGAAGTGTGAAACTCTCTCAGCACCTCCTCTCGTAAAGCAACTGGTACGAAGGTACGCCCTCTGAAAAGGATGTCGTGCTCTGCTCCAAGGGAGAAACCATCAGGCGCCTGACCTGAGGATATCAGTGCACGCCGGGTCTCACAGTCAGCGTCCCCACGCTGAGCCTCTCTGACCCGCTGTAGAAGTGGAGGAGAGACTGTGAGAGACTGAAGAAAGGCTGCTCCGTCTCTATCCACGAAGGATATCTGCAAGGAGGCTAGCTGCTCCGTCGCCTCCTCAAGCAGCTGAATGCCCGTCCTCCTGCTGAGGGCATCGGCTACCACGTTCCCCTTCCCAGGAGTATAGACTATCTCAAAGTCATAGTCCTGGAGGAACTCAAGCCATCTCCGCTGTCTCAGGTTCAGGTCCTTCTGAGAGAAGATATACCTGAGACTCTGGTGGTCAGAAAAGACTGTGAAGCGCTCGCCCATCAGATAGTGCCGCCACGTCTTCAGAGCGAAGACCACTGCTGCTAACTCCAGGTCATGAGTGGCGTAGTTCTGCTCATGCGGCCTCAACTGACGTGATCCGTAGGCGATCACGGCCCGCTCCTGCATCAGGACGCACCCGAGTCCAGTCCCTGATGCGTCGCAGTAAACTACGTATCCAACTCCCTCCTCAGGCAACCTCAAGATAGGTGCGCTGGTCAATCTCTGTCTCAGCTCCTGGAAGCTCTGCTGACATCTGTCTGACCACACGAAGGGTTTCCCCTTCTTCGTCAAGGCTGAGAGTGGTGCTGCAACTCTGGAGAAGTCTGGCACGAATCTCCGATAGTATCCCGCTAGGCCCAAGAAGCTCCGCACCTCTGTCACGCTCCTGGGTGGCTCCCAAGCTAGCACTGCCTCGATCTTCGCGGGATCCACTGCAACTCCCGCCTCAGAAATGACGTGCCCCAAGAAATGGACCTCACGCAACCAGAACTGGCATTTTGAGAGATTGCCATAAAGCTGGTGCTCTCGGAGTGTGTCTAGCACAACTCGCAGGTGGTAGGCATGCTCCTCCTCAGTCGTCGAGTATACCAAAATGTCGTCAATGAAGACAACGACAAATCGGTCGAGGTATGGCTGGAAGATCCTGTTCATGAGGCTCATGAACACTGCTGGAGCATTGGTTACACCGAACGGCATAACCAAGAACTCATAATGGCCATACCGACACCTGAAGGCCGTCTTCTGCACGTCCTCGTCTCGAACTCTGAGCTGATGATAGCCTGACCGGAGGTCTATCTTCGAGAACCACCGCGCTCCCTTGAGCTGATCGAAGAGGTCATCAATCCGTGGCAGCGGATACTTGTTCCTCACTGTCACCTGGTTCAGGCGACGATAGTCGACACAAAGTCGCAAGCTCCCGTCCGCCTTCTTGGCGAACAAAATCGGGGAAGCCCAGGGTGAAACACTGGGTCGGATAAACCCCTTGCTCTGCAAGTCCTCCAACTGTACCCGCAGCTCTCGAAGCTCGGCGGGGGCCATCCGATATGCTGGAGTAGATATCGGGGCTGTCCCGGGGTACAAGTCGATGTAAAAGTCTACCTCTCTACGAGGAGGTAGCCCTGGAACGTCGTCGGGAAGGACGTCCACGTACTGGTCCACCACTGCAGGAAAAGCCGGACTCCGCACGTCCACTGCTCCTAGGATGAGGCTAGCCAACTGATGTGAGATGGGCTGCACTCTCCTCCGCGGAAGTCCATCCTGTGCTGCAAAGGTTCCCTTCTCGCCGGTGAAGGTAAACCTGCTCCCGTCGGTACGAACACATCGCACCTTGCGCCTAAAACAGTCGATCTGGGCATGAACCGTGGATAGCCAATCCATGCCCAAGATGACGTCGTAAGGCCTCGACGCCGCTACAAGGAGATCCCAGCCGAAGCTCTCGCCTCCTAGAGTAAGCTCACACTGCCGGCACCAGTGCGTAATCGTCGAGTCCGCTCCCGTAGGAGTCTCTAGCCGTAAGGATCGAGCCAACGGCTCAGTCGGAATCTCCGAGCTCCGAACAAGGGCAGAGGCTATGAAAGAGTGACTCGCTCCTGTGTCTATAAGTACTGCAGCAAGGGTGGAATAGACACAGATCGTACCTCGAATCATCTCTGGCATGTCGGGGTCGTAGGCCTCCACTGCCTGGAGCTGGGCCTGTCTCTGCCCGCCAGCTCCCTGTGGTCGAGGTGGCCCTCCTGGTGGTGGTGGGGGTAGAGCCTGGAAGCGTCGCCCACCACCCGCTGCTCGGCCAGCTCCTCTGCCTCGTCCGCCTCCTCCCTGCGGACCGCCACGGTCGACTCTCTGCCTCTGCCTGGGTGGCCCCTCCACCGTCTGCTGCTCCTCTGGTCGGCGAGTCGGGCAGTCACGAGCCATGTGACCCTGCCCGCCGCAAGAGTAGCACAGCCTGCCTCTCGAAAGGCTGGCACTCCGCTGTGTGCCCCGCACCGCTGAGCCGGTGTCCTGAGGCCGTCTGCGAGGGGGTCTGGTCTGCCTGGACCCGTGAGTCATCCGTCGGCTACCTGCTGCCGAAGACTCAGCTACCTGCCGCCCTGCGCTAGGTCTCGCCGCTGAAGAAGGCTCTGCCAGGAAGCTCTCGATCAGGAGGGCTCGCTCCAGCACTCCCGCCTGGGTCGGAATGCTGAGGGAGATCAGCGACGCACGAATCTCCTGTCGCAAGCCCTGCTCGAAGGTCCGGGCCCGGAAGAAGGGGTCCCGTACCATGTCGGTCGAGTAGCGAGATAGGTCCGTGAACCTCGCCGCGTACTGAGCGACCGTCATGCTGCCCTGGCGCAGCTGGAGAAGCTCCTGGATGCGCACCGCTCGGAGGGTGGCCGGGACGAACTCAGAGCGGAAGAGGCTCTCGAAGTCCGTCCAGAGCAGGGATGCCTCATCGTGAACCTGGAGCATCAGGCTCCACCATCGTCCTGCCGCCGCCTGCAGGAGGCTCGCTGCGAGGATCACCATGAGATCCGCTGGTGTCCTCACTAGCCTGAAGATCCGTACCACCGCCTCTAGCCAGTCCTCGGCGGCCTGGGGGTCCGCCTCACCGCGAAACCTGGGCGGTCGCTGGTTCTGAAACTCATGCAGTGCCCTGAGGCGACGTGCATCGTCAGCGTCTGGTACTGGTAGCATCGGTGGCTCGGCGGGTAAAGCTACCGCCGGTGCCACTGCTGGCAAAGGGCCCTGCACCGAGGCCTCGTCGCTCGGTGGGCTGCCGTCGCGCCCTACACTCGGAACCCTAGCTGGCAGTCGTCGCGGGGCCATCCTGAAAAGGAGAACAAGAGCACCACAGTCAGAACAGTATACCTGGTGAGCTGGCACAAGTAATCACAAGGAAAACTTGAGACTTTCATAAAGCAGATCAGTATACCCGGTGAGCTGACATAAGTAATCACAAAGAAAACTTGAAACGTACACGCAATCAATGTTTTCATGCATTAAGTCGGAAATCAGGAGTCAGGGTCCTCGTGTATGGATACGTCGGCCGCCGCACCAACACTGGGCTCCCTGAACTGATAACCACACTCAATACACTAAACACTATTGCTTCACATAGAAAGAAAGGACGACCAGAGTCTGCGGTAGAACCGACCGCCTCTGATACCAATTTGTCACGACCCGTCCTCGGGGCCCGTGCCGTGACTACCCCAAGCCCGCCTTCCATAGGCCAGGGGCTGGCGACTAGCACCAAGGCGTAAAATCCCAGTAAACAGGGAAGGCATTGCCTTTATAAGTAACAACCACACAGAGTCAGCAAGCGGAAAGTAAAGTGCAGAAAGTAAAGGGGGCCGGAAATACAAGCCCAACTGTAAAGTACAACTGAAAAGAAAAACAGCAACTGAAGAAAAGACGGCGGCCTCGTGTCGTCCACTGGCAATCCCACCTGAAGGGTGGGTACAGATAGCCTCCCGGCTCCTCGGGTCCCACGTCCGCTCCGAGCACGTCCCGACCAGTGGTCCACCTCCAGGTACCGTCCTGCTCCACGCCCCAACCGTGATCAGCGCTGTCCGTCGTCTGCAACCAACACAACAAGGTGCGGGCATAGCCCGTGCAGGGGTGAGTACAACTACTCAGTAAGGACCCCGAGACCCCCGAAGGTCTCCCGAAATCCACAAAGGATATAGCACAAAAGAAAGATGCAATCACGAAGTAACATCTGACCCGACTTAGGTATATGCCCATACATATACCTAAGTCCCCCCTTCTAGCTCTGCTCACGAGCTCAAGAACAACTCAATCCACAAAGGAAAGCAAGACTCAAATCCACAAGGAGAGTAAACAGTAAATCCACAAAGGATGGTTCGACACAATCCACAAAGGAGAGTAAATAGTAAATCCACATAGGATAGTTCAACACAATCCACAAAGGAGAGTAACATAAGATTCAGCTCAACCAGGTATACTTTTTCAGATGACGTCAAAGATGATCACTGATCCATCTAAGTCGTCGGACCCACGAAGGATCGATAGGTACTAACCCCCGCAGAAGACCCACACAGGATCGGGCTCACACAGAACCTGTAGGCAGTGGCTCACACAGAACCGGTAGGCAGTGGCTCACACAGAACCGGTAGTAGGACCCACAAAGGATCGGGCACTGATCCGCGTAGGATCGCTGAGTGCAGTAGTCGACGCAGTCCACTGAGGATCTCTGCACAGTCGTCGCCGCAGTCCACGAAGGATCTCTGCTCTGCCGTCGTCGCAGTCCACGGAGGATCTCTGCTCTGCCGTCGTCGCAGTCCACGGAGGATCTCTGCTCTGCCGTCGTCGCAGTCCACGGAGGATCTCTGCTCTGCCGTCGTCGCAGTCCACGGAGGATCTCTGCTCTGTCGTCAAGGTCACAGCCAGCGCTAGGGTTCCCGCACGTAGCGAGCTCGTTTAGGAGGGTCCGCTCCACGAGCCGAGGGGCTGATACATCAACTGACACGTAGTCCGAAGTTGATGTATCCAAAAGTTCCGTATCGACAACAGGATCTCAACGCGACAGACGGCGCGTCAATCGGACGCCCGGTCTGAGAGTTATTGGCATTTTCGTCCCAGGGGCCCGGTTGGTTTTTAGGGCAAAACCAACCCGACCGTGCTCCGCCTGTATCCGATCCTCGGGCGGAGTATGCCAAAAGTTCCGTCTCACTTAGAGGAAACTACCACAGCTGACGGTACGTCGTTCGGACGTCCGTAGCCCAAGTTATGAGCGTTTCCGCTCCGAGGGCCCGGTTGGTTTCGTGTACGAACCAACCCGGCCGAACCCAAAGTCTTCCGAAACCTTGAGTATAATATACCGAAACGACCGTCTCGATCCAAGGATCACGTAGCCGCTGACGGTTCGTCAATCGGAGGTCCCAGGCCCAAGATATGGGCGAAAGACCGTAGAGGGCCCGAAACGGGGGGTACTGGGCCCGGGGCGACCCGGCCCGAACCCCCCCTGGGGTCGGCCGAACCGGGTCGGCCCGAACCGGGTCGGCTCGACCCGGCCCGAACCGGCTCGGCCGGGTCCGGTCCGGCCTGGGCGCGGCCCGGCCGACCGGACCGGCCGGCTCGGTCTTCGGCCGAGCGGCCGAAGAGCCGCCGCCGCGGGGTTGAACCCGCGGCTTGAGAGAAACCGCGGCCCCGCGGGGGGCCGCCTGTCACGCGGACGCGGCCGGGCCGCCGCGTCCGTCCCGGTTCCGCGCGGCCGCGGAACCGGCTGCCGCCGCCGCCGCGGCTTCAGCCGCGGCGGAAGGTTTCCACGGCGGCGCGCCTGGCGCCGCCGCCTCCGGTCGCCGGCGCCGCCGCGCCGGCGACCCGCGCCGCCGCCTCCTTCCGCGGGCCGCCGGAGATGCTCCGGTGGCCCGATTTCTTTCCCGTCTGCGCCGATGCTCCTCCCGGGGGACGATCTTCACTGCGGAGCCAACAAATTGCCCTTGCCGCACGGTTTGTCGACGTCCGCCAAATCCGCACAACCAAAATAGATCGGCGGAGGGTTGCCGGGTCTTGTTCGTTAGACCCGCACCCTCCGCGTTAGTCATAATCCACGGGAGGAACAATAAAACAATCAACAACAATTTTAAATGTTAAAATTGTTCGAAGATCATGCTTCTCTACTTTAAAAGAAATAAATCACGGGAAGGAAAATATTCCAATCAACCCTTACCTTATCGTCGTCGTCGGATGAGGGGTCGTCGCGGAATTGCTCGTCGCGGAAGATGGAGATCGCCGCGTCGTCGCGGAATCGCTCGTCGCGTCGCCAATCTCCGGATCAAGATCAACGGATTTAATTAGTTTAAATCCGTTGATATTGAAATTAAAAAGGGAGAAGAAAAGATCTGATTCTCACCTTTGTTGCCGAACGAGGGTCGGCCGCGGAAGAAGAGGCGTCGTCGAAGAACGTCGCGGGTAGATCTCGTCGACGTCGCAGATCTTGGTGTGCGTCGTCGAATTCCGGTCGCCGGCGTTCTTCGCGTTCTTCGCGTTCTTCGCGTTCTTCGCGTTCTTCGCGGAGAGGGTGGAGGAACGAAGATTCTTTCAAATCCTTTCCAAGGATTTTTAGGTTGGTCTTATTTTATAAACATGCCAACACGAAACCGGTTAAGAAACGATCCATCAATTCGTTGAATTAATTCAACGAAAGAAACGACCCATTTAATTCACGAAGAAACAGTCCATTTAATTCACGAAATAAACCGCCCAATTAAATGGTCTGTTAAGAATTAAAGAAAACGCGTCGGTTGACTTTTCAGTTACCTTGACGGGTTTTCGCGGGTGCGTTACTTAGCGAAAGAAACGGCGGGGCTCGTGCGGGCCCCACCGCACAAATATCCTACCAAGGGGGTAGGATATTTCTGGATATCATCCTATCCAGTTCAACTCAGTTCAAGCCGTCTTAAAGTGACTTCGAGTGGCTTCCAAGCAGCTTAAGTGAAATAAAATAAAGTTGTCGCACAAACTTTATTTTATTTCTGACTTAAAGCCGCAAAATCTAAAAACCACGTCTGAGCAAACGCAACTCCGGAAGAGGCGTTTCTAAGCAAATACCGGCGCTGCGATTTCATCGGTGCCCTCAGAATTCGATTCCGGGCACCGGTTCAAAAGATAGAAAAACCCGCTCGTCCGTTCACTGAACGTACCCGAGCCAAACTTCGGAAATTGATTCCGGGCACACCGGGCCTCGGAATCAGGTGCCGTCTGAAGCTGCGCTCTTGTAAAATTCCAAAGAAAATTAAGAAAAAAAAATTCCTTGAAATTTGCGGGTCTTTACATTTAAGTTCATTAATTAATAATTATACAAAATACTCAACATTTAATTTATTTATTATAACCTTATTAAGTTCATTCATGGACTTTTTTATGGGTTAAGTGGTTCAATTTCATTGTTTGGGTCCGTTTGTTTCATGATCGGTATACTTATATACATGAACGGAGAATCATGTAAAATGAGGATGGTTATCCAAAATTGAAGTTATATGTTATTAGTAAACATCCATAAGTTTACATGGTTGTAAATTTTATTTGGTTACGTGGAGTGAAGATGAATCATTATATAAATTATTTAATGATAATCATTTGGGTTAATTGGTGGTTTTTGAACACAACAAACTCATTTTGATTTATAAATCAAAGCCATGTGTAAAAAAATATTCTTGAATCATATATGAGACATAATACATATATTATAGTATATTTCAACCATAATAATGGTTTCATGACTATAATTAAATATTATAATATAAATTGAAAACCCATCGTCCTTGAATGTGGTAAATTAGCACATCTCAGATGGTGTTTTTTACTATTAGCATAAAAGAAGGGTAAAAGAGAGATAAGAATAACTTATTTAAAAATCATAACAGCATTAAAATAATTCTAAGGTACTTTAGTTTTCATAACATTTGTATTAGGAGAGGTGAGGATAGAAAAGAAAACAAAGGAACTTGAAAAGAAAGTAAAAGAATTGAAAATAGAAATTTACCTCTTGAATTAATCATTCTTGAGAGCCTCTTTAGGGGAGAGGATTTAGTATTTTTATGATAAAAAGGGATACTGAACATGGGGGAGGAGTTTGGGAGGATATTTGAGTAGAATTTAGATAATAAAAAAGGCTTTAGAGGAGTGAAGATAAGAGGGGAGTGTGAGTGGTTTTTATAGTGGAGGAGAGGAGGGTTTTCATAATATTTTAATCATTAGTTCATTATTTTTCCATAATACAAGTAATAGTGATGATTCCATGACCAAAATAGTAATAAGTGCATGTGAGTTTGAAAAAATGGCAATTTATATCAGATATGACTCATTCATGATGCAAAAATCCATTTATTTAGCATATTTTATATTTTATCGAATTTCACTATTCATAAAAAATTCAAGTATTTTAGAAAAATACCAAAAATTCACCCAAACCATTTTTCAATGTGTAGAATCCAAAAAATAACTACATTTTATGAAAATAATTTTCTAAATATGAGAAGTTTAATTTTTAATTAAAATAATTATTTACTTGAAAAATATAGTTTTAAAACCATAACTGATTTTATAATACCTTGAAAAATTATCAAAGGTATTATTAAATTATATTTAAATCACAGTACCAAAAACAAATTATTTAAGAACACATTTTATGTAAGGACCCGACCCCAGTTGCCCAGAGCCGGTGCCTTATTTGATTACGTTGGCATACATACAAGGAATACGAATATCGAAAGACAAAGTAGTTTAGTATTATTGGAAAAAATTTACATACATAAGTTCATCATTACAACATGAAGGGAAACAAAAACACTATTTTATTCCACTAGAAACATCATGTCTCCTAGATTATGCTTGTAAGTCATTCATAAATTTCTTCTTCATATCCTGAGAAAATGAAACATAAGAAAGGGGTGAGCGCAAATGCTCATTAAGAGTAAGCAATACAGTAGAAGATAATATAAACATTAGACATGGTGAATAATTGAAAACACATGCCTTTAATAATAAACTTCAACACATTATGGCAGGAATATGAGCTGAGTAAATATTAACATAATAAAACATAATCAAGGGTATTCTACTAGTCGAATATCCACATGAACTTTCAATTACTATCTTCATAATGAGGGAAGTGAATATTCTAGACATTCTGAATAATTTTTCATGGCCTCGTCCAAGACATCTAGTGATTAAGGCCTCAACCAAAATCCATATCACATTGGGAAAGGCCTCAGTTAATTCCACGTCTATTTGTCTCATGAGACCTACCGATCCATCGAGGGGCTATAGAGGGCCCCACCCATCACATAATAAGTCCAATGCATTCCTCATATGAGCGGTGATAAACATAAACAACATATACATTCATATTGAAACTATCATATGAAATATAACAAACTTTCCCCAATTTTTGAACGTAAACACTAACCATTCGGAATAATATGGTGAATGGTTTTAGGATAGATCATCCATAATAGAGTTATTCATAAATCATTAAATAAAATATGGTAGATGAATTCATAAATTATTAAACCCAATAATACCATGGAATCAACAAGAGTGTTGAATTAGACGAAAACACTCTTATAAAATCATTAAGCAATTCTTGAGATAAATACTCTTTTATTTTGAAAAGAAGAGTTATTTTGGAAAAAATATTTGTATAAAACAAAAAGTGAGGTAAGATAGTATTTTCATAATAAAATGAGTGATTTTATAAAGATAAAGGTTTCTAAAAACAGATCATAGAGTGCCCTTGAAAATAGGAAAGAATTTGAGAAATTCCCTTGGATCAGGCTTGTATTTTGGAAACAACTTGGAAAGTTCCTTTAAAAATATGAAACTGTCCCTAAAATAAGGAAGGGTTCTGGTTTTTACACATATATATGATACTCACACAAAATATATGATGATTAAATAACAATACATAATAATTTCATTGAGGTAATTAGACAATGAAAGTATCCCGAATGAAAATGGAAGTTCGGGTGAAAAAACCATTACCTTAACTCCAAATGTGTTCTGATCTTGTACTTAAGTTCCTGGAATATAAAATTATACTTGTTAATAAATTATTTCAGAACCTATTATACATGTATTTAGTTTACCATAATTCTTGTTAGTTTATTTATGTATTTATTGATAAGTTATTGTATTGAATTTCGTCGTTCTGGAGTGTTCGTTTCCCTTATTTTCATATTCGATTCACTTGATTTTAAGTAATGAAGTGGAATGAATGTAAATCTACAGAATTAAAATTAAATATTATTTATGAACATAAATAATTGTTAATGTACATTTCTATCATTTGGTTACATGTAATGAGGATTAATCATTACATGACCACCACTTCGATTATTCGGCGATATTTGTAATATTATGAACTAGTTTTGTCATATAACTTAATTATATGTACATATTCTGGTTCCTGAATATTAATTAGGTTATAACACATATATTATAGTCTGGTTCAACCATGAATATGTTTTCATGACCAGTAATGAAGAAGAAATTGAAGAACTAAATTTCTTCGTCCATGAAGGTTATAAATCAGAACCTCATGGATGTCGATTTCGTTTATAAAATAAAAGGGAGGGAGTAAGAATATTTATGATGGTTATTCCATTCACATGATATAAATACAGTATATAGATGTTACTGGAGTTATCATGATCACTTGTGCATAGGAGGTGAGGAGAGGATAACAAAATAAGATAAATTGAAATGAAACCAAATGAAAAAGAAGGGTACTTTACCTCTTGAAATAACCTCCTTGAGAAACTCCTTAAGGGAAGGTGTTTTGATCTTTTGGCAAGACCAAAAGCTTCTTGGTCATGGGGAGAGACTAGGGAATGTTAATTGGGCAGAACGTTGAGGAGCTTAAAGGCTTAGAGGATTTAAGAGAAGAGGGAGTGGTGAGGGGTTTTTATAGTGGAGGAGAGGAGTAAATTTTGAATATTTAATTCATTATTTTATTATTTCCCTCAAGACAACCAATAGTATTATTTCATGTGACCCCTAACAGTAATAATGTCATGTGAGTTCGAACCAAGTGGTCTTAAATCATCGTTGCATCACCTATGATGCAGTAAATCAAGTATTTAGCATTTATCGTATTTTATCATAGTTTACTATTCATCAAAAATTCTAGAATTTTAGAAAAATCACAAAAATTCACCCCTACCATTTTTTGACGTGTAGAATTAAAAAGTAAAGTCCATTTTTGAAAAATAATTTTCTAAATATTATTAATTTAACTTTTAAATAAAATCATACTTAATTCAAAAATTAACAGTTCTAATTCTACAACTACTTCTTTATCACAATGAAAAATTAACCAAGATGTTGTTATCTTATATCCTTAAGAAAATAAAATAATAATAAAATTTACTATTCATTAGGGTCATATTACTATTCATAAGGGCATGTTACTATTTACTAAAAAAATCAAATTTGTTCTATCGGACTCCAAATGACTTACTGAACACAACTCTAGATGACCATTTTTCAAAATTCAAAACATAGAAGAGGCAAAGTTGTGTTTTAATGACTATATTATAAAATTTTATTCTATATTTATTTTCAAAACCTTGGGGTGTTACATTCTCCCCTCCTTACAAAAATTTCATCCTCGAAATTCACAGAATATTACCTAAAAAGATTCAGGTATGTATTTAACGTAAGCTCCTCAAGCTCCCATGTTGCTTCCTATATCTTATGGTTCCTCCATAGAACCTTCACCAGACGAGTCGTCCGATTTCTCAATACTTGTTCTCTAGTATCAAGAATCTTGATAGGATCTTCACAGTAAGATAGATCGGGATCAAGTTCCACTTCTTCATAAGTGAGTACACGTGTTGGGTCTGGCATGTAATTTCTTAACATTGACACATGGAACACATTGTGAACCTTGGAGAGACTTGGCGGCATTTCCAAATGGTAAGCTACGACTCCAATTCGGTCCAGAATTTTAAAAGGTCTTATGTACCTGGGACTTAATTTTCCCTTTGTTACCGAATCGTATAATACCCTTCCATGGAGATACCTTTAAGAAAACGTGATCACCTTCTTGAAACTCCAAATCCTTCCTTCGGTTATCAACATAGCTCTTTTGACTACTTTGAGCTATTTTGATATGGTTCTGGATAATCTTCACCTTTCCCATTATTTCTTCAACAAGTTCTGGGCCCATGAGCTTTTTTTCACCAACATCATCCCAACAAGTTGGTGTACGACATCTCCTCCCATATAATGCTTCATAGGGTGCCATATGTATACTTGAATGGAAGCTATTTTTGTAGGAAAATTCTACGAGAGGTAAATACTGATCCCACATGCCTTGAAAATCAAGTGAACAAGACCTTAACATGCCTTCCAATGTTTGAATAGTCGTTTCTGATTGTCCATCAGTTTGTGGGTGGTAGGAAGTGCTCAAACGAAGATCAGTATCTAGGGACTTATGAAAACTTTTCCAGAATCTTGATGTAAAACGTGGATCACGATCAGAAACAATCGATAGGGGTACTCCATGAAGTCTCATAACTTCATTAACATATAGTCTTACTATATTTTCAAGTGGGAGATCTTCTCTTATAGAAATAAAATGTTCTGACTTGGTAAAACGATCAACAATGACCCATATTGCATCTTTCCTTCTAGGAGTCTTTGAAAGTCTCATGAAAAATTCCATCGTGATATTATCCCATTTCCACTCAGGTATGGGAAGGGGTTGCAATACTCCTCCAGGCTGTTGCCTTCCAACTTTCACTTGTTGAAAAACCATACATCTTGACACAAAATCAACAATATCCCTCTTCATGTTGTCCCACAAAAAATGTTCCTTCAAATATCTATACATCTTAGTGCTTCCTGGGTGTATAGAGAAATTGGAACTATGAGCATCGTCAAACAATTCCCTTTTCAGATCAGGTATATATGGAACACAAAGTCTCTTCCCAAATTTCAAAATTCCACCTTCATATATGAAGTCACTCAATCTCCCATCATTCACAACTTTAGTCTTATTTTGAAACTCCCCATCATCAGCCTGAGAATTTTTTATCCTTTCTAGTAAAGATGGTTTGGCAACCATTTGAAAAAACATTGATGTTTCACCTTCCATGGTTATTCCCATATCCATATTTACTAGATCCATGAAAATAGGATCCCTTTCAACTATCATCTTGATCAAAACTCCATGATCCTTTCTGCTCAAGGCATCTTCTACCTTATTTGCTTTCCCCGGGTGGTAGTGTATCATGCAATAATAATCCTTGAGTATTTCAAGCCATCTCCTTTGCCTCATGTTGAGTTTTTTTTGTGAGAGAATATACTTCAAACTCTTGTGATTAGTATAAATCTCACATATTTCACCATAGAGATAATGTCTCCATATCTTCAAAGAAAATATTACAACAGCTAACTCAAGATCATGAGTAGGATAGTTTTTCTCATGAATTTTTAGCTGTTGTGATGCATAAGCAATAACCCTATCATTTTTCATAAGTACACAACCAAGTCATTTCTTTGAAGCATCACTATAAATAAAAAACCCGTCATTCCCTGATGGTAGAGTCAATATAGGAGCATTGACTAATCTTCTATTCAGTTATTTGAAACATTCTTCACAATATTTTGTCCAAACAAATTTAACCCCTTTACGTGTGAGCTTCGTTAGCGGGTTAGCCAGTTGGGAAAAATTCTGTATGAAACGCCGATAATAACCTGCTAATCCAATAAAACTGCATACCTCAGTTATATTTGTTGGTGCGGGAAAATCTTGGATTGCCTTTTTCTTTTCAGGATCAACTAGGATTCCATCCTTAGAGACAATATGGCCAAGAAAAGAAATCTCTTGAAGCCAAAATTCACACTTGCTAAACTTCCCATATAATTCATGTCTTCTAAGAGTCTTTAGGATAATGCGCAAGTGATTTTCATTATCTTCACAGATTTTGGAGTATACCAAGATATCATCAATAAATAACACTAAAAAATCATCAAGATATTCCTTGAAAACTCTGTTCATTAGATCCATGAAGATAGATGGTGCATTAGTCAATCCAAAAGGCATCATTGTAAACTCGTAATGCCCATACTTGGTTTGAAATGATTTTTTCAGAATGTCTTCCTTCTTTACACTCAACTGATGATATCTAGATCAAAGTTCAATCTTATAAAAGTATTGAGATCCATGAATTTGGTCAAATAAATCATCAATGTGAGGTAGGGGATACTTGTTCTTTATTTTTATAGCATTGATCTCCCTATAGTCGACATATAACCTCATAGATCCATCTTTCTTCTTAACAAAAAGGACATGGGCTCCCCATGGAGAAACACTAGGGTGAATAAATCCCTTATTACTCAATTAATCTAGTTATTTATTTAGTTCCACTAATTTCATAGTGGACATTATATAAGGGGTCTTCGATATGGGCCTTGAACCAGGAATTAAATCAATGGAAAACTCAATTTCTCATTCTGGAGGATGTCCAGGTAAATCTTCTGGAAACACACAACATATTCTCTCACAATAGGTACATAATCTATTTGAACATTCCTTTCCTCACCCATAGTTATTTCATTCTCTTCCAACCCAATAATTGAATTTAGTTGAGCTACTGGGGGTGGATCTAGATAAGAATTAGGTGGTGACTATTCTGCTCTAAAGATAAGGTGTTCTTTATCATCGTCATCAAAAATCGTAACCTCCTTCTTCTTACAATAAATTTTTGCATCATGGTCTGAAAGACAATCCATACTGAGGATTATATCAAATTAAATCATGGGTATGACGATGATATCAACAGATAAAGAACATTTTTATGCCCTAATGGGAATTGATTGACAGAACTTTTTAGTAATGATACTTCCCTTAGGAATTTTAACTGACAACTCCCTTGTTAAATCAAATTGAAAATATCTATTTTTCTTTGAAAAATGGGAAGATATGAAACAATGAGATGATCCAGAATCAAATAAATCATTGGCTAAGCTTGAGGAAACAATTAAAGTACCTGCCACCACGTCATTAGGAACTTCAACCTCTGTAGTTGTGATTGCATAAACTTGTCCCTAATCCCTTGGCCTTCTCTATTGCATATTTCCTTGACGTTTTGGACAATCATTAGCATAGTGTCTTATCTCCCTACAACTATAGCATTGAACATCATTGGATTCCTTCTTCCCTTTGCAATCACCAGCAATATGGCCTTTCTGACCAAATTTGTAGCATACTACTTTTCCTTTTAAGAATACACTAGGGTGTTTCTTTCCACAGTTTTAACATGGTGGAAATTCAACTCTTCCCTTCTTCCCCATTTCCTTATTTCATTTCCCAGGGTTTTCAGGAGCCCTCTTCTTTTCTTTCTTTCAATTAAAGTCATATAACTTAGAGAATTCTTTTTCTATCTTGACGACACATGAAACTATATCCTCATATGATAAAAAACTTTGGGAGACCAATGCCTGCCGGAGGAATGGCTTTAGGCCATCAAAGAATCGATCAATTTTTCTCCTTGTATTTTTATGTGGTCTACAACATGTCTTGATAATCTTGTGAAGTTAGCTTCATACCTTGAAATATTCTCATCTTCCTTCTGCCTCAGATTCAAGAATTTTCTCTCCATATCTGCTCGCTGCTCACGAGGGAAATATTTTTCTAAGAATATTTCCCTAAAATCCTTCCATTCCATCTCTTCTATCTCTTCCTCCTCCTTTGTGTTTTGCATTAATGACAACCACTGATCCGCATCTCCTGATAGACGATATAATGTCATGACAAACTTCTCTCTTTCATTACATCCCAAAGCAAGAAATATCTTCTCAAGGGAACATATCCACTACTCTGCTACAAATGGGTTTGTAGTCCCGTTGAATGATGGAGGATGTTGTCGCATAAAGCGATCTAGCATGTCTCCTCCACATGGTGGATCTGGATGCTCCATATGGGTAAGGTTATTATTTATAACCTGAGTAAGTTGTTCTAGTATAGTTATGAGTTGCTTAGAACCAGTCATAGCACCAGAGCCAACATCATTCTCTTGCGTTAGAGGAAAATCCCTACAGGGGACACGTGCATTTGTGTGATTTCCATTCCGTCCACTAGGCGCCATATCTAGATAATGGCATACACTATATTAGGTTATGAATCATAATTTATAATCTTAACTTAAAAATACTCAGACAAAATTGAGATCCTACGCATGGCTAATCCCATATTCACAAAAATGGTTTATTTGAGGAATATTTACATTAAACTTCTTCATAATGGCTTGTAAAGAAAATGTGAATTATCCTAAGCTTATCCCCCGAGAGTGTCGTAATCAAGAGTGTAGCAAGGCCCATTGTCGTGCACCACTTCCCATTCGAGTCTAGCTCAAAGCGGTGTTTTCAGGTTTTACCCCTAGATACATCTGTGCCAGAGCCGCCTCTACCTGCTCGTATCCAGACAAGGATGTATTGCTTGAAATATCCACATAATCTATTCCTTACCAAAATACCTGGACATTATTGTATGTATATCCTCAAAGAATAACTTAAGTACTCTTCCTTAATTCTATTTTTTATAAATCTAGTTCCCAAGTATTCTACTAAACTTCCTCTGATACCAACTGTAAGGACCCAGCCCCAGTTGCCCAGAGCCGGTGCCTTATTTGATTACGTTGGCATACATACAAGGAATAAAAATATCGAAAGACTGAGTAGTTTAGTATTATTGGAAACAATTTACATACATAATTTCATCATTACAACATGAAGGGAAACAAAAACACTATTTTATTCCACTAGAAACATCATGTCTCCTAGATTATGCTTGCAAGTCATTCATAAATTTCTTCTTCATATCCTGAGAAAATGAAACATAATAAAGGGGTGATCTCAAATGCTCAGTAAGAGTAATAAATATAGAGGAAGATAATATAAACATTAGACATGGTGAATAATTTAAAACACATGCCTTTAATAATAAACTTCAACACATTATGGCAGGAATATGAGCTGAGTAAATATTAACATAATAAAACATAATCAAGGGTATTCTACTAGTCGAATATCCACATGAAATTTCAATTACTAGCTTCATAATGAGGGAAGTTCATATGCTGGACATTCTGAATCATTTTTTCATGGCCTCAGCCAAGACATATAGTGATTAAGGCCTCATCCAAAATCCATATCACATTGGGAAAGGCCTCGACCAATTCAATGTCTATTTGTCTCATGAGACCTACTGATGCATCGAGGGGATATAACGGGCCCCACCCATCACATAATAAGTCCAATGAATTCTTCATATGAGTAGGTATAAACATAAACAACATATACATTCATATTGAAACAATCATATGAAATGTAACAAACTTTCCGCAATTTTTGAACATAAACACTAACCATTCAAAATAATATGGTGAATGGTTTTAGGAAAGATAATCCAAAATAGAGTTAATCATAAACTGTTAAATAAAATATGGTAGATTAATTCATAAATTATTAAACCCAATAATACCATGTAATCAACAAGAGTGTTGAATTACATGAAAATACTCTTATAAAATCATTAATCAATTCTTGAGATAAATACTCTTTTATTTTAAAAAGAAGAGTTATTTTGGAAAAAATATTTATATAAAACCAGAATTGAGGTAAGATAGTATTTTCATAATAAAATGAGTGATTTTATAACGATAAAGGTTTCTAAAAACAGATTATAGAGTGCCCTTGGAAATAGGAAAGAATTTGAGAAATTCCCTTGGATCGGGCTTATATTTTGGAAACAACTTTGAAAGTTCCTTTAAAAATGTGCAACTATTTTTAAAATAAGAAAGGGTTATAGTTTTTACACATATATATGATACTCAAAAAGAATATATGATGAGTACATAACAATACATAATAATTTCATTGAGGTAATTAGACAATGAAAGTATCCCGAATGAAAATGGAAGTTTGGGTGGAAAAACCATTACCTTAACTCCAAATGTGTTCCGCTCTTGTACTTAAGTTCCTGGAATATGAAATTATACTTTTTAATAACTTATTTAAAAACCTATTATACATGTATTTAGTTTACCATAATTTTTGTTAGTTCATTTATGTCTTTATTGGTAAGTTATTGTATTGAATTTCTTCGTTCTGGAGTGTTCGTTTCCCTTATTTTCGTATTCGGTTCACTTGCTTTTAAGTAATAAAGTGGAATGAATGTAAATATCCAGAATTGAAATTAAATATTATTTATGAACATCTAGAATTGTTAATTTCAATTTCTATCATTTGGTTACATGTAATGAGGATGAATCATTAGATGACCACCACTTCGATTATTCGGCGGTATTTGGAATATTATGAACTAGTTTTGTCATATAACTTAATCATATGTACATATTCTGGTTCCTGAATATTATTTAGGTTGTAACACATATATTATAGTCTGGTTCAACCATGAATATGGTTTCATGACCAGTAATGAAGAATAAATTGAAGAACTAAACTTCGTCGTCCATGAATGTTATAAATCAGAACCTCATGGATGTCGATTTCGTTTATAAAATAAAAGGGATGGAGTAAGAATATTTATGATGGTTATTACATTAACATGATATAAATCCAGTATATAGATTTTATTGGAGTTATCATGATCACTTGGGAAGAGGAGGTGAGGAGAGGATAACAAAAGAAGATAAATTGAAATGAAACTAAATGAAAAAGAAGGGTACTTTACCTCTTGAAATAACCTCCTTGAGAAACTCATTAAGGGAAGGGGTTTTGGTTTTTTGGAAAGACCAAAAACTTCTTGGTTGTGGGAAGAGACTAGGGAAGGGTAATTGGGAAGAACTTTTAGGAGCTTCAAGGATTAGAGGAGTGAAGAGAAGAGGGAGTGATGAGGGGTTTTTATACTGGAGGAGAGGAGTAAATTTTGAATATTTAATTCATTATTTTATTATTTCCCTCAAGACAACCAATAATATTGTTTAATGTGACCCCTAATAGTAATAATGGAATGTGAGTTCGAACCAAGTGGGCTTACATCATCCTTGAATCACCTATGATGCAGTAAATCAAATATTTAGCATTTATCGTATTTTATGGTATTTTACTATTCATAAAAAATTCTAGAATTTCAGAAAAATCCCAAAAGTTCACCCCTACCATTTTTATATTTGTAGAATTAAAAAGTGAAGTCCATTTTTGAAAAATAATTTTCTAAATATTATTAATTTAACTTTTAAATAAAAGCATACTTAATTAAAAAATTAACAGTTCTAATTCTACAACTACTTCTTTATCACAATGAAAAATTAACCAAGATGTTATTATTTTCTAGCCTTAATAAAATAAAATAATAATAAAATTTACTATTAATCAGGTTTATATTACTATTCATAAGGGTATGTTACTATTTACTAAAAAATCAAATTTGTTTTATCGGACTCCAAATGACTTACTGAACACAACTCTAGATGACCATTTTTCAAAATTCAAAACATAGAGGAGGAAAAGTTGTGTTTTAATGGCTATATTATAAAATTTCATTCTATATTTATTTTCAAAAACTTGGGGTGTTACATTTTAAGAAAATTAATTTTATTTTAAATATATTTATTAATTTAAAATTGTAATGAAACATTTATTACTGACAAAAATACCAACACTTAATTATTAATTTATAAACTATTCTATTTCATTTATAAGGTGACTGAATTTTATTTATACTGACATTGGTGAGGTTACTATTCAAAAGTGTAAATTACTATTCATATGGGTCATGTTACTATTCATAAGGGTATGTCACTATTCTAAGGGTAAGTTACTATTCACCAAAAAATAAGTTGATTCTATCAGACTCCAAATATCATACTGAACGCAACAGTGCATATCTATTTTTCGAAATTCAAAACACATAAGTGGTAAAATTATGTTTATTGGCTAGGTTTTAATAAAGTGTTGTTTCGTAAGGACTCATTGTTTCATGCATTATATATTAAATTTATTTGTAAATACTTAGGGTGTCATATTAATTGTGAATATATTCATAGTATGATTTAGTATTTATCAAAATAATTATAATAGCCAATATATATTGTTCCTATTCATTTAAAATATTTAATTAACTAATATTTTGGTAAAAATGAACTTTGTAATAAAATAATTAAAAAAATATATTAAAATATTCTTTTACACAAAATAATACTGCAAAATAGTATTACTTTTTAGAACATTAATTAATTTAAAGGCAATAAATTTGAAATATAATTATTTATAAGTTTTATTATTATTAATTAAAACACATAATTAACCGAATTTATTTAAAACTATAAAACAAATTATTGGGGTGTTACATTCTCTCCTCCTTTAATAAATTGTGTCCTTGCAATTTCAAATTGCACTTCAAAATGTAAATGGTTGGTACTTGAAAATTCTCTTTTGGGAAACCCACATTGGAAATAGGATTAATAAAATTTTCACCTAATAAGAGGGAAAGTGAGATGGATAGGTTACTAAAAAACTGCACATTCAAATAGTGAAAAAAATATGTACATGGAAGAATAATCCAACCATCATGTTATAATGGAGAGAGATAGGGAACATGATCATTAAAATGTTAACATTCAAAAATCCATAAATCCATGATGATGTAAATAACCATTCGATTCATCAAAAAAAGGTTCTAGGATAACATTTTTTTTGGTTTCGGAATAATTTCCCTAATGTTGAGAAATTATTTCACTCTATACTAATGTATGGATATATAAATACTTGATACGTTTCTATAAACACAACACTAGTAGAAAAAACGTTTAACACGTCGGTATTTTTCACATCGGTTCTATATAACCGACGTGCAAAGATTTAAAAATTGATATATCACATCGATTATTTTATTATCAACGTAATATATTGATTAGGATCCATTTTTTATGTTGGTTATTTTATAACCGACGTAAAAAATACGGAGATTAGCTTTTTTACATTGCTTATTTTATAACTGACGTGAAAATCGAATTTGGTGCGCTTTATCACCTTGGTTATAAAATAACTGACGTGATAAAGGAAAGATCAGCGCTTTATCACGTCAGTTATAAAAAAATGATGTGATAAATTCCCATTTATAATGTCAGTTATAAAATAACCGACGTTATAAATAATTTTCTACGTTGGTTATTTAAAAAATGACGTTATAAACATAGAAAAAAATAGTTTATCACGTCGGTTATTAAATAACTGACGTTATAAAGTTTTTGAATGATTTATCATGCCTTGTATTCAATCATTCTGTTTTCTTTGATCGGGTGACCTGCGACTCGTCTCTCCCACACAGAAAACCTAGAATGGATTCTTCAAAGTCGTGCCCTCCAGTCTCATTTTTCCAACATCATTCATCATCTTTATTGTCACTAGATCTATTAGGTCGACTCGCAACACTCAAGTAAGCCTCACACGACTCAGTTTAAGTTATTATTTTTTTGCGATGACCTAATCTAATTTTTTGAGATGTTATTTTTCTATCTTTTTTCTTGCTGTCATGGTAAGTTTCATAGTTTTCATTTATATGATGCTAAATTCTTTTCTAGTGAAAGAAACCATGGAAGTGATATCATGCAAGTTTATGATTTTTTGTTTGTTTGTGTGTATGCGCGTACAAGGGGTGTCCAAGGGGGTGGGGGGCTGTCCAAGTGGGTGGGTGGTGTCCAGGGGTGGTGGGGGGATGTCCAAGGGGGTAGGGGTGGTGTCTAGGGGGGTGTGGGGGCTGTCCAAGGGGGTTGGGGGTGTACAAGGGGGTGCGGGGGATGTCAAAGGTGGTGGGGGGTGGTGTCCAGGGGGTGCGGGGGCTGTCCAAGGGGGTTGGGGGTGTCCAAGGGGGATGGGGGGGGGGTGTCCAGGGGGTGAGGGGGATGTCTAAGGGGATAGGGGTGTCCAGGGGGTGGGGTAGGGGGGGGGGTGTCCAGGGAGGTGAGTGGGCTGTCCAAGGGGGTAGGGGGTGTCCAGGGGGGGGCTATCCAGAGGGGTGGGGGTCTGTCCAGGGGGTGGAGGGCTATCCAGAGGGGTGGGGGCTATCCAGAGGGTTCAGGGGGATGTCTAGAGGGCTGGGGGGTGTCCAGGGTGTCCATGGGGGGGGGGGGGAGTCCAGGTGTGTGTGTGTGGGGCGGGGGGGGGGGGGGGGGGTCCAGTGGGGGTGTCCAAGGGGGTGGGGGTTGTCCAAGGGGGTGGGGGGGGGGGGGGGGGGCTATCCATGGGGGTGGGGGGCCTATCCAGAGGGTTTGGGGGGATATCCAGGGGGGGCTGTCCAGAGGGTTGAGGGGTGTCCAGGGGGGTGTCCAATGGGGTAGGGGGTAGGGGTGGTGTCCAGGAGGGGTGGGGGTGTCCAAGGGGGTGGGGGGATGTCTAGAGGGGTGGGGGGCTGTCCCGGGGGTGGGGGGCTATCCAAAGAGGTGGGGGGGGGGGGGATGTCCAAGGGGGTGGTGGTGTCTAGGGGGTGTCCAAGGGGGTGGGGGTGGTGTCCAGGGGGTGGGGTGGGGGGCGGGGGCTGTCCAAGGGGGTGGTGGTGTTCAGGGGGTGTCCAAGGGGGTGGGGGTGGTGTCCAGGGGGTGGGGGTGGTGTCCAAGGGAGTGGGGGGTGTTTTCCAAGGGGGTAGGGGTATCCAAGGGGTGGGGGGTGGTGTCTAAGGGGGTGGAGGTGGTGTACGGGGGGGGGGGGGGGGTGTCCAGAGGGGTGGGGGGGCTATCTAGAGGTTTCAAATCGTTGGGATCTATGTAATTTTTAGTATTGAATATATACATATTTTAATATTTATACTTCATATTTCTTTTTTACAGAAGGGTGAATTTGGTATCCAGTTGCACCAAAATGTATTCTTTCTGAACCTTAAGAAGAAAGGATCAAGATGAATTTAAAACTGTTATATCTAACTATATTTTCTTTTTAAAATCATTTTCAAGAATATTTTTTTTAAATACGCATAGATTTTTTTTATATTTAAAAATTGTTTTAAATTAAAATTATGATATTTTTCATATAAACATATATTTGTCTTATCTTAAAAAGATGTATAATTTTGATATTTGTTATAGGTAATAATGAGTTGAAGTTGGATTATGGAACATCAAATGAGTAATGAATATGAGGAAGGTGTTGATGCCTTTTTTTTAATTTGCTAAAAGAAATGTTCCAAGTAGTGACATTTTTTTTCTGTCTATGCCTGAAATGTTTGAATATGAAGAAGTTGAAAAGTAGAGAGATAAAAGATCATCTGATTTGTCATGGTTTTAATCCAAGTTACAACCCTTTGATTTGGCATGGTTAAACTGAATGGAATGTCAGATCTACTTATGATGATGATTCACAAGATGGTAACATTGATGGAATTGAAGAAATGATTTGTGATATTGTAGCATAACAAATTGAGATAGAACCGACAATTGCGCGTCTATATGGTGATGCTAAAAAACCATTGTATCCTGGTTGTACAGATTTTACTGTTTTGTCGGTGGTGTTAAGATTTATTAACCTGAAGGAGAAACATGGATGGAGTGAAAGAAGTTTTATAGAGATGCTATAATTGATGAAAGAAATTCTTCCAAAAGATAACGATCTTCTAGATTCACATTATAAGGCCAATAAAATATTATGCCTGATGGGATTGGGATACAAGAAAATACATGCTTGTCTGAATGAATATATGATATATAGGAAGGAATATGAATTTCTATCAGAGTGTCATAAATGTGGGACATCACGGTATAAGGTGAAAGAAAAATCACAGGCTGATGTAGAGATTACAAAGACCCCTTCCAAAATATTTTGGTATCTTCCTATAATTAATATTTTGAAATGTTTATTTGCTAATTCACATGATGAAAAAAGGTTAAGATGGCATGCTTATGAGCGGATATGTGATGGAAAAATATGTCATCCAGCTAATTGTCCACAATGGAAGAAAATTGTTGAGCAGTATCCTACATTTGAAAATGAAATTAGAAATCTGAGACTAGGGTTGTGCACATATAGAATGAATCCATACCGAACCCTCAGTAGCACACATAGTTCATGTCTTATTTTATTAGTAATTTACAACCTCTCTCCTGGAGTTTTTATGAAGCACAAATATGTCATGTTGAGTATAATGATCTCTGGTCCGAAGAAACCCAAAAATGATATTGATGTTTTCTTGTCAGCATTGATTGATTATTTGAAACTTTTATGGGAGGATGGTATTAGGGTGTACTATTCTTATAAAATGGAATATTTTCAACTACATGTAGTGCTTATGTTCACTATAAATGACTTCCCAGCATATGGAAATTTTTATGGATACAGTGTTAAAGGGTATAAAGCATGTCCAATTTGCAAACAATAGGCTTCATATTGTCAATTGAATCATGGGAGGAAAATAGTGTACATGGGTCATCGAAAGTTTTTGCCTATGGATCACTCTTATAGAAGACTAAAAAAATGCATTCAATGGATCACAAGAATTTGATATTGCTTCAAAACCTTTATCCCCTGATCTGTATTTTGAGAGGGTAGAAAACCTTGATGTGACATTGGGAAAGACACAGAAATCTGGTAATGATATACATATTTGGAAGAAAAGGTCAATATTTTTTGAGCTACCATATTGAAGATATCATGAAGTTAAACATAATATTGATGTCATGCACATGAATAAGAATATATGTGAAAGTTTGATTGGAATATTGTTAGATATTAAAGGAAAGACAAAATATGGGTTGAACGCAAGATTAGACTTACTATCAATGGGAATACGTTTGGAGTTAGCTCCCACTCCTAATGGAAGACGAACATTTTCCACCCGGTTTGTCATACATTATCCAAGAGGGAGAAAATTAGATTTTTTCAGCGTCTTCATGATATCAAAGTTCCTCAAGTTTATTCTTCAAATGTAAATTTTTTTGTCTCATTGAAGGACTTGAAGTTGATAGGTATGAAATCTCATGATTGTCACATCATGATGCAATAACTTCTACCAGTTTCATTGCGTGGAATATTTCCCATCTGTGTCAGAAAGAATATAATGAAGTTGTGTTATTTTTTAATTCAATTTTTAATAAGGTGATTGATGTGAATGCTTTGAACATTTTGGAAAATGATGCAATTTGTATACTTTTTCAATTCGAAATGTATTTTCCTCCATATTTTTTTGATATATTGGTGCATTTAATGATTCATATGGGTCGAGAAATAAATCTTTGTGGACTTTTATATCTTCGTTGGATGTATCATTTTGAAAGGTATATAAAAATATTGAAGGGGTATGTTAAGAATCCATATCGACTTGAAGCCTCCATTATTGAAAAGTATATTTCCGAGGAGGTTGAAGAGTTTTGTACGAGCTACTTGGCTACGACGCAACACATAGGTTTGCCTCCATCTCGCCATGAATGAGTTAATAACGAGGGAAAGGGGATTCATGGCTTGAAAGTAAAATCATTGTCAGCTGAACAGATGAAGAAGTTAGAATTATACATCGTGAATAACATATCTGATGCTCAACTGTATATCACATTGCATATTAATGAGTTGAAACAATGTCATACAAAGAAGAAAGAAATGTGGATTTTGAATGAGCACAACAAAACATTTTTTGTCATGGTTTAAAAAGACCTTTATTGGTAGATCAGATGTATCAGAGACATTAAAATGGGTAGTGGGTGGTCCATGTTTAAATTTGATAACATGTTCCGGTTATGACAATAATGGATATACATTTCATACGAAAGCTCAGGACAACAGAAGTGCAGTTCAGAATAGTGGTGTATTGGTGTTTGAAAAATCAATTCATTTTTTGAGTGCTAAAGAAAAAAACCCAATTTTTGCATCAAGTTCATATTATGGAGTGATTGAAGAAATATGGGAGGTTGATTACTTTAAAACTAAAGTTCCTATTTTTAACTGTAAATGGTTTATCGTTAACAACAGTGTCAGACACGATGAATTTAGAATGAAAGTTGTTAATCTGAATAGATTGGAAGACACAGCTGATTATTTTATAATAGCAACACATGCAAAAAAAAAATTGTATGTAGTGGATCAATCAGATATGCAGTGGGCTGTTGTTTTACATGGTAAAAAAAATATGTTGGTGAGGATCAACTTGATGAAGATGATGATTTATGTGAGATCCCTACTTCCATGGAAATATTAACAGAACATAATGATGAGCATGTTGAAGACATGGTTTGTGCCATAAGGAATGATAACGATGAAGGAATTTGGGAAAACAATCCATTTGTACATTCCTAAAATTATAGGTAACATTTGTTTATTTCTTATTTAAATTTATTATTTTCATAAAATTCTAGATATTGTAAGTTTTTTCTTTATTAAAACACGTATTAAAACAAATAATTATAAGTTTTTGTTTGTTTTAATTTTGTTTATTTTACTTTATCATGTTTACCATTACATAAATTATATATCTATTATTTTTGTTCAATGACAATTACTTTACCATGTTTACCAAGTTTACCATGTTTACCATGTTTACCATCTTTACCATCTTTACCATTGTTTAACATGATTACCATATTAACCATGTTTACCATTATGTAACTTAGTACAATTATCTATTTTAGGTTTACATTAGTATTATAATATTTGAATTTGTATATTTGTGAACTAATGTTTGTTTTTTTAATTTGAAGGATAATGATAGATCAATCAGTTGATCAACCACATGATTCTGGAGATGATCATATTGGTCATTGATGCACCCGATTTGTGTATACATTTTTATATATATTATTGAAAATAAAAACATGTTTTCAGAAAATATCTGATGTTTCATGAACATATTCTTTGATTTTGGTGATTCTGTTTATTCTCAGGAAATTTCTGACAAAGATACACAAATCAAGGGAAGTCTGTGGAAATTTTGCAACTACACGGTGTGTACTTTTATACATGCCGTGTACATTCAGATGGGGACACATATCAAAAGGGGGAGTACATTCCCAAGTCACTAGCCAGAGACTACACGCCATGTGGGTTACTAATACACATCGTGTACTAGATTCTAGATGCGGTTGGTGGCGCTTGCAAGGGATTATATTCCATGTGTGGTGGCACTACACGCCGTGTACTTTCCACCAACCAGTCGCCGACGCCATGTGAGTAAAAGACGGCGTGGCTGGACACCTACCATAGAAAAACTGCAACAAAAGCGAGTTGAAAAAACTACACGGCGTGTACTTTTGTACACGTCGTGTACTTTATTTTTCTATAAATAGAGGCATTGGCCTCCAGACCAGGGAGATCCAGAACACTTGAAGAAGGGGGAACTTCTGCTTCCATACTCCTGATCCACCGTTGTACCACTACTTCTCCATTCCACCTTCCGACACCTCTCTTCATAGCTTACTCAATGATCTCATCAGGTATCAAAGGTGTTATTTTCATTATTTCATTTATGTGTAACTAAACACCCAGTGTGTTGGGGTTGTGGAGACTGATGAGTTGTAATTTGAATTAAGTTGCTGTGAATGTGTTTGTTTTAAAAATATCTTTATATTCTTTTTAAAACACTTCATATTATCACTGAAAATTCTATACCAGACCAAGGGTAGAATCTTCAAGGATTCAAAAGAAGAATAACGATGAATAATTTCACGACCATTGAAAGGATTTGTCGGCTCAAAATGGACTAAGCCAAATAAATATCTGTTAAAAACTAACTATAAGACCATGGAGTTGGTTACTTCATCTCTTAATATTAAGTTATCTGGACCAAGGAAACTTAATTACAAATTGTAATCTAGAGTGTTGGATTATCATGAACAACACAACCTTTAATAATCAACTCATCACAAATCCACAACCCCAACGCATTCTTATTCTTATTTTCATCAAAAAAAATTTTCCCATATTTTCTTTCATTCTAGCAATTACTTTGTTAAAAGAAACTTAAAAACCAATTGTTCTTTTTTTATCTAAAAACAACCAAACAAAAATCGACTCTAAATTCAGTATCCTTCACTAAAATAAATATACAAAAAAAGTCAAAACAAGATAAGAGTAACCTCTTAAAGTTCCTTGTGGATCGACCCCTACTGGTGCTATACTTTTTAGGGTAATTATAATTTGAGACACCGATAACATAACATCGGTGGAATGACTCATCAAATTTTGGTGCCATTGTCGGGGAGCTCTAAAGTTATTTTATTCTTGTTTTAATTCAATTTGTATTACATTTTAGTGAAAATAAAAATCCTAAATTCACAAAAATCTATTTTCTAATCATATTTCTTTTTATCCTTATTTTTCTTTGTTTACGCTTGGTAGTTTGTTTTGTTTTGTGCAGGTCCGTAAGTGTATGAGCGGCCACCTCACGCGTTCCAAAAACACCGAGTCATCAGGGTTATTCCCAACTGACCCGGAGATCGAACGAACATTCTTGAGGAGCCAACGAACACTCATGGATGAACAAAATCAAAACAACCCCATGACATAGAACGAGGAAGGAAATCCAGCTGCTGTCCAAGGAGCTGGACAACAGTTTGGTCCGGATGACAACCAGAACCAGCAAGATCCTCTTGCACCACCATATGGCCCACCGCAGCTCCAAAAATTCCAAGCAGAGTAGATGCCATATTTCAACCAAGTTCAGGGGCCATACTACACCCCTCAAGACCAACAGTACCTATCGATTCTCCCTCCTCAGCAGTAACCTCCACGTCGTACTCTCATGGAGTATGGCCTGCCATCGATCCATGGAGTTGATACGGGCATCGTTCGTCCTCCGGTACAGGCCCAACACTTTGAGATCAAGCCTGCTATCATGCAGCTGATCTAGAACAATGTACAATTTGGCGGCCTGCCTAGTGAAGACCCGAATTCCCATCTCTCCAATTTTTTGGAGATCTGTGATGCATTCAAGTACCATGGAATTTATGAGGACGCCATCCATCTTCACCTATTCCCTTTATCTCTACGGGACAAGGAAAAATACTGGATCAAAGGGATGCCACAAAGATCTATCCTCACTTGGGAGGAGCTAGCCCAAGCGTTCCTGTCCCAATACATCCCACCATCGAAGACAGTAACACTGCGGAATGAGATCCACAACTTTCAGCAGCATGACTCAGAGTCATTGTACGAATCCTGGGAACATTTCAAGGAGATGTTACATAAATTCCCACACCACGGACTTCCACTTTGGATGAAAGTCCAAACCTTCTACGGTGGGTTGACGACTAATACCAAGTTTGTGGTGGATGCTGCTGTTGGAGGAACGATAATGAGAAAGTCCCCTGAAGAACTGTTTGAACTATTGGAAGATATGTCTGCCAATAGCTTCCAGTGGCATTCCAAGCGGGGAACCCAAAAACGAGGTATTCATAGTATTGATGATACTACCATGCTTGCTGCCTAGTTGTGTGTAGTATCCAAAAAGATCGACGCATTAAATCTCAAGGGAGCACCTCAAATCCATACGGCGAACCATCCAACATGCGGTGATTGTGGTAACAACCACATCTTGGGAGAATGCCCGGGACCTTCAGTCGACCCTTCGACGAGAGAAGTGAGCTATGTTGCTCAAAACAGAGGGTTGAACCAGTATAAACAATACCAGAACCCAGCATGGCGAGATAACCAGAACATAGGCTGGGACCAACAGCAGCAGAATCCTCCGCCTCTGCAACCACCCGGCTACAGTCAGCCACCACATCAGAACTAGTACCAGTGGCAGGAACAACCCCAACAGGGCCCTTACCAGTAGTAAGGGTATCGAAACCCTCGCCCGCAGCAGCCAAGGCACCAACCACCTCCACCAGATACACATCCACCTCAGCAAGAGAATACCTCCAGGTTAGAGGATCTTATGAAAAACTTTATCTCTACTTCTAAGACCCGATTTCAGAACTAGGAGGATTCTATTCGAGGCCTCAAGAACCAAATCGGCCAATTAGCAAACCAGCTCTCAAGGAGGAAGCCTGGTACACTACCAGGCAACACCGAGAAGAACCCAAGGGAGGAGGCCCATGCCATCACTCTACGAAGTGGAAAGAATCTACACCAGAAGGAACCAGCACAGTCAACTGCACCTATACACCCTGCTGAAAACAAATGTATAGTTTCAGACCCCTCTTCATCCGAAAATCCATCACCGAAGGCTCAACCAGGCAAAGGAAAGGAGGTCATCAAACCATTCAAGCCTACATTACCTTTTCTAGAGAGGATGAAGCAAAGGAAGCTGGATCACCAGTTCGGAAATTTCATGGAAGTATTCAGAAAACTACACATCAAAATCCCATTTATAGAGGCTCTAACTCAAATGCCCACATATACAAAATTCATGAAGGGAATCCTCTTGAATAAGTAGAAGATGGAGGATTTGGGAACCATAGAACTGACAAAGGAGTGCTCTACAGTCGTACAACATTCCATTCCTCCAAAACTCTAGGATCCAGGTAGTTTTACTATCCCTTGTACAATTGGACCCTATGAATTTAGAAAATCTCTATGTGACTTAGGAGCCAGTGTCAACCTCATGCCATTCAGAGTTTTCCAAAAGCTCATACTCCATGATCTGAAGCCTACCCAATTCTCCCTTCAACTTACTGACATATCCATTAAATATCCAAAAGGGATACTGGTGGATGTGATTGTAAAGGTGGGATAATTGATCCTCCTAGCAGATTTTATTATCCTAGACATGGAGGAGGATCAGGAGGCACCTCTTATACTTGGAAGACCTTTCCTGGCCACAAGGAAAGTCTTGATTGATGTGAACCAGGGGGATTTGATTTTCCGAGTAGGGGACGAAAGAGTCTCCTACAATGTTCTAAAATCCGTCAAACAAGCATCGTTATCTGAACATGAGGACTGATACAAAGTGACTACCATGGATGAAAAAATGAGAAGACAAGAAGATGATATGGTATGCTCTTCAGTTTTAGATGATATGATTTTTCCAGACATACCCACTGATGAGGTGCCAGAGGACCTGAAATTCATCGAAGGCCAGGGCAGCCACTACTAGAAACGAGCTGTCATTCCTGACATCCTAGAGAGGGAAGAAGTACAACCACTAGTACCTTTAGTTCTCAAGGCACCTGAACTACAACTGAAGCCTCTTCCCCCTTCCTTAAAATATGGGTATTTGGGGGATCATCATACTTTGCCTAATATACTTAGTTCATCACTATCACAAGACCAGAAGGATGCACTTCTTCAAGTTTTGAATTGGAGAAAGCAGGAAATTGGATGGACTATTTCAGATTTGGAGGGTATCAGCCCTACCATTTACACCCACAAAGTGCTACTCAAAGAAGGAGCAAAGCCATCGAGACAACCCCAGTGGCGTCTAAACCCTACCATGAAGGAAGTCGTAAAGAAAGAGGTGATCAAGATTTTAGATGCAGGCATCATTTACCCTATATCAGATAGCCCATGGGTGAGTCCCTCGCAAGTGGTCCCTAAGAAGGGAGGCATCACTATGGTATCAAATGACAAGAACGAGCTCATCCCCACTCGCACAGTCATGGGATGGAGAGTCTGTGTAGATTACAGGAAGCTGAATGACACCACAAGGAAAGATCATTTTCCCCTAACCTTCATGAGTCAGATGCTAGAAAGGATAGCGGGGCATGAATATTACTGCTTCCTCGATGGATACTATGGCTATAATCAGATCTCCATTTCCCCAGAAGATCAAGAGAAGAACACTTTTACTTTCCCATATGGAACATTTTCCTACCACAGGATGTCTTTCATTATGTGCAACTCCCCCGCCACATTCCAGCGATGCATGCTAGCTATTTTTCACGACATGGAGGAACAAATACTAGAGGTCTTCATGGATGATTTTTTCATTTATGGGAAGTCGTTCACCACCTATTTGCAGCACCTAGAGCTTGTACTAGAGCGATGCGAAAACACTAACCTAGTTTTGAACTGGGAAAAGTGTCATTTTATGGTGCAAAGTGGCATAGTACTTGGCCATATAATTTTAGCAAAGGGGATAGAAGTGGATCTGTTGAAAATTGAAGTCATTTCATGACTTCCCATTCCCACTTCTGTTTGAGCCATCCATAGATTCCTGGGCCATGCAGGTTTTTACAGGCGGTTTGCCCACAATTTCTCAAAGATATCCCAGCCCCTCACCAATCTCCTAACAAAGGATTCCATTTTCTAATTCACTGAGGCATGCACCTCAACTTTTGAGAATCTAAATAAACGCCTGGTCGAAGCTCCAGTGATGATTTCCCCCAACTGGGAGGCATAATTTGAACTGATGTGCGATGCCAGTGACTATGCAGTGGGAACTGTCCTGGGTCAGCAGCTAGACTGAATCTTCTGACCCATCTACTATGCCAGCAAGACACTCAATGAGGCCCAACTGAACTACACCACTATAGAGAAGAAGATGCTGGAAGTAGTATTCACCTTCAATAGGTTTCGTTCATACCTTGTGCTGTCTAAAGTTATTGTTTATACTGACCATGCAGCACTTAAGTACTTTTTAAACAAGAAGGATGAAAATCCCTGATTGATCTGATGGGTCCTCCTCTTACAAGAATTTTATTTAGAGATCTGAGATAAGAAGAAGAGTGAGAACATGGTTGATGATCATCTATACCGTCTGAAGCTTCCACACTTAGAGAAATAGGAGGATCGAGAGATAAGAGAGGATTTTATTGATGAGCATCTCTTTTCTATTATTGATTCCCCTAGGCCTTGGTTTGCTGATATTGCTAACTATTTAGTTACAGGTGACATCCATCCCGACCTCTCCTTCCAGCAGAAGAAAAGGTTCATTTCTGATGTTAAGCGATACTTATGGGAAGAACCACTCCTATTCCAATCCTGTAGATACTGGGTGATCTGATGGTGCATCCCAGAGACGGAGGTCCAAGGGGTCCTTGAATTTTTTCATGCCTCACCCGTTGGAGGACATCATGGACCAGATCATACCATAGCGAAGATTCTACAATCTGGGTTTTTCTATCCCACCATGCATAAAGATTCCTGAGCCTTCATTGCCCGTTGTGATCCATGCCAATGTACAGGTAATATGGGATGAAGAGCCGAGATGCCTCAGCACCCCATCCTGGAGGTCGAGATTTTTGATGTATGGGGCATCGACTTCATGGGACCATTTACCCCTTCTTTCGGGCATACTTACATCCTCTTATGCATTGATTACGTTTCCAAATGTGTGGAAGCCACTGTAATGGCCCACGACACAGCCAAGGTAGTCGTGACCTTTCTAAAAAATCACATTTTCAGTAGGTTTGGCATTCCTTGTGTGCTGATCAGTGACAGAGGGAATCACTTTGACAACGCGTTAATGAAAGGAGTATTGTCAAAATATGGGGTGAAACATCACATGGGTACACCATACAATCCCCAATCAAGTGGATAGGTGGAGCTCTCGAACCGTGAGCTCAAACAAATTTTGGAGAAAATAGTGAATACCTCACGGAAGGACTGGTCCAAAAAGCTTGACGAAGCTTTGTGGTCCTATCGTACTACTTTTAAAACACCAATGGGGATGTCACCATTTCTTCTCATCTATGGAAAACCATTCCATATTCTTGTGGAGCTGGAACACAAAGCATATTGGGCCATAAAAGCCCTAAATTTTGATCTGAAGGCAGCCACAGAGAGACGTAAATTCCAGCTATCGGAACTCGATGAAATCAGAAGGGAGGCATATGAGAATGCTAAATTGTACAATGAGAGGATGAAATCCATTCATGACTGGATGATTTCTCAAAAAACATTTCAACCTGGTGATCAGGTACTCCTCTTCAACTCTCGTCTTCGTCTATTCCCAGGAAAGCTCAAATCAATGTGGTCGGGACCGTTCCATATCATACAAGTATTCCCTCATGGAGAGGTGGAAATTTCTAATGAGGATGATCAACCGTTCAAGGTGAATGACCAACGCCTAAAAATTTACCATCCAATGGAAGATACAGTGGGAGCGATCTCCACCACACCTCTCAGGTAAGTTAAGGTAAGAAGGTCGAGCCAACAACCCAAAACAAAGGCACTTCCTTGGAGGCAACCCAGAGGTTACACGCCGTGTCCCACTTATATACACGGTGTGTACTTATCTTTTTAATTTATAATCTTAATAGTATAAATATATAGAATAACAAGTAAATAACCAGGGATGATGCCAGTGATGATGGTAAAGTCACTGGAGTTTATCCGAGCCATCCTCGGTTCGAATCCTCCCGACCTACCTTCGGCACGAGGTTCCTCCTTTTCTTACACGGTGTGTGTATATATATATATATTCTTATAAGAAAACCCATGATAAGGATGGACCAGTAGGTTAGGATCATAACCCGGTTCCAAAAGACCCGGGTTCGAATCCTGACAACCATCCCATTTCCATCATTTACCCTTTTAATAAAACTACACGGCGTGTCTTCCAATATACGTCATGTGTGCCCTATTTTCTTTCTAAAAACAAAAATATAAAAACATTTTTTTATATAAAGTAATTCATGCGGATGAAGTTGGCTAATTGGAAAAGTCTCGGCCCTGGATCCAAAAGACCCAGGTTCGAACTCGACTAATCTCCCTGCTTCATCCCCTTCTTTTATAAATAAAAACCACACGCCGTGCATTTTCTTTTTCCCATGTGTATAGGATGTATTGATTAAATTGTATATAAATAATAAATATGGATAGCAGTACAACCTTCGCTCCAGTGGATGAGGGATTCCGTTCGGAGCGGCCGATCGCCGGTTTGAACCTCACCCCAAGCACCAGACCAAAGGTTGTACTTCTCTTTTTCCAATTTTAAAACTCACAGCATGTATTTCCCGATAGACGTCGTGTATAGTTTTATTTGTAATAAAATACGTATATATCTATATATGTATATTTTTATTTTAGTTATTAATAATAATTATTAAAAAGTTTACTATAATAATTATAGATATATATATATATGTTGTTCTTGATTAAAAAAAAGAGAGAGATACATGGGGTGTAGTCCAGTGGTATACGCGGTGTACCACAGCTATATAAGCCATGGGCCACTCGGCTTCATGCCGTGTCGCGCGACTTCCCCTCTCCTCTTCTTCTTCCCGTTTTTTTCTCCCGAACGCCACCCGAACCACCATTCTCAGATCCGTCAATTTTGTTCATTTCAAGTTCTGATTCTTCTTTCATTGTGATCATCGGTCTAGGTACGCCCTTCTAAACCCTCTATTTCAAGTTTTTAGAATTGTTTAGGGTGATTTTTGGATCGGCCGACTCTTCGGCTTCCGCCAGTACACGGGCACGCATGAAGAACACACACTGCGTACCATTTTACATGACCACACACTAAAACTTTGAAATTTGAAACTACACGGTGTGTATGTTTGGTACACACCGTGTAATATCCTAAGTCGTGCCCAGGTCTTCCCTTTTAAACGGCCACACAACCCATGTTCCCCTACACGGTGTGTGTGTTCGGTACACACTGTGTAGTATATTTTATGGCCCAACCCATTTGTATTTTCCACACTTCCAGGACCTCATATTCTTATACATGACATGTAATGTATATACACGCCGTGTACCCTTTCCTAGACAAGTGACTCACCAACTCGGAGTGTATTTCCAGAATACATGGGTTGCTTGCTGCTACCAGTACACGCCGTGTACTTTTATTTTTCTTATTTTCTCACATTTTTTTCCTTCTTTTTCTTTTCTTTTTGTCCTGTTTTCTTTTGTTTTCTTTTTATTTCTTCATCAGGATATGGCAGATCGCGTTCCTTCCCAGGGGAAGTGGCCGGCCTCCGCCACTGAGTGCGAGATGCCCATTTTTCGATGGATTCGACTCCGACCTTCGACGCAACCAGACCGAGACACTCCGGTCTACAAGCTACCTCCGTTGGCCATTCTTCCACCACCCACTGCCACGGTAGAGGCCGGGCCTAGCACAACTGAACCTCCACCCTCCAGCACAGAGCATCCGCACACCACCGTTTCTGCTACATCAGCTACTGCTCTCCCTGCGCCATCTTCATCAACAGGTGGCCTGACATCAACCGCTTCCTCCACCGAGCCTTACCCTCATATCGTCGATCCACCCCTAGAGCCAGCCCTTGCTGAACCACCACCTGGACCGGCTTTTGTGGGTATCCCATATCCATGTATGGTGTTCCCAATTACCGACTTGGCGCACGATAGAGTCCATAGTTTCTCTCACCACCTGATCCCATTGAGTAGTCACTATCTAGACCCTGCTGTGCCTCAGCAGCTGGGCATCTGGGAGGAGTTACGGGAGATCCTTGGCCACACATCACTTCTGGATATCTTTCAGGTCAGCACTCCCATCTATATAGATTTATTTTTGGAGTTTGCTGCATCGTTTGAGTTCGATGGACCCGAGTATCGGGAGACGCTGAGTGATACCGTCCTGGCAGTTAAATTTCGGCTAGGCGGCTGCTATTTTTCCCTTTCCCTACCTGAATTTGGCTGAGGGTGTGGGTTCTACCCCCATCCAGTCACCCCGCCCTGAGTCTCCACCTTGGTCCGACCTGAGTGCCCATCCCTCATGGCTGCATGGCAGGATATTGCCGGACCTGACCACCCCTACACCCCCACCTCCCAAAAGGGAACCCTCATTCTTGACCCTCTCATCCGCTTCACTCACTGGTGCTTTATAACCATTATTTCCCCACGTCATGAGGATATAGGGTCATGAATGCCCGTGACATGGCGCTCCTTACTTGTGTTCTCACGGAGGCCTACCCGAACCTTCCTTAACTTGCCACCTCATATTTCCATGCCATGTTCACTGGCCGTCAGGGAAACCTGAACGGTGGCTTTTATGCCACTCGCCTTTCCACCCACCTTGGCGTCTTTGAGACTTCTCTTCCACATGATCGCCTGGGTACCCCTCAGTGGATGGACTTTATCATGCTTATTCGCATGGGATTGATCCGGAAGCAGGGGGCACCTACGTCATTGGCCATGCCCAGCCCCCACCTGCTGCCGACCCTCCCGCCCCTGTGGATGCCCCTGCACCTCTTTCACTGCCCCTTCCTACCACCTCCCCTATTCCGTCTTCCTCTACCATTCCCCTTCCTGGCCCTTCCCATGTTCCTTCCCCCTCCACACCCTCGGCTGACCTACCCCTCACCCTCCGCCTATCTAAGATCGCCCTTCGATTGACTTGCATGGAGCAATAGTAGGATAATTTCCTTCAGCGCCAGGTCTGTCTTGAGCAGATGATGAAGCTTCTCCTACAACATCTTCAGCTTACCGTTCCGGTGCCGGCTGCTTCCTCCTCCGTGCCTCCAGCTTCTGCCGTCCCGCCTGCTGATGCTGCCTTGGACATAGACTATATTCTCATTTTCACTATAGGTGCTGGTCCATCACCTCTTGCCGAGCTCGTAGTTCTAGATGTTGCTTCAGGAGTGAGCCTCCCACAGGCCGAGGCCCCTTGCTCTTCCACTACTACGGTCGCTGCTGCTGACCCACCTATATCGGACATTCCGTCCCTTGAGGTGGCTCCATGATAATGACTTTTCTATTTTATATATCTCTTTTTTCCTTTTTCTGTGCTGTGATATTGTGCATTCTTGTAGTTTTCTTTTTCTTCGACAGTCACAGGTATCATGGAGTGACTTGGGAATCATTTTTCATGAGGGGAGTATTTTTCCTTTTTCTATTTTCTATCTCTATGAGTTTGCTTCTTCCACTAATTTCCCTCATCTTTTCCCCATTTCCCCCCCTTTTCCCACCCTTTCCCTTGGTATTTCACTTGGTGGGCCATGTGCGGTATTAAGTGTGGGGTAGCCTCTCTCTATTTCACCTTAGTCTTTTCCCTTGACCTAATCTAGGAGATATCATTATTAGATTATATATTTGAAAATTTGAAGCAATTTTGGTTAATCATATTTATAAATGATAAAGTTATCAGTAGGAACTTTTTGAGGGGTGCATGCTTATTCTGATTCTTAAGTGTTTTAAAATGATTGCTGGTATAGTTTAAATTGAAACTTTAATCCTTGGATAATTACATCGATTAGGCTAATCATTTATATGAATGTCATGACCTGATTATCCCTTTATTTATTTTTCCCAATCCTAAGAGGTATTCTAAACCCAATTTTCATATTCTTTCTAATACCCTCTTTCTTGAGAGATTCTTAGAATATACATAACTACCAGAATTTGAAAGTTTTCTTTTAAAAACATGAGGAATTTTTGAATTACATTAAAATGATTAAGGCATAAGATTGTTAAACCCTTTATCTTGAGCCTACCCTAAATGTTATCTTTGTGAAGACCATAGATACCATGGATAGCCTTTGTAGGAAGCCATATTACAAGCCTATTTTCCCTTCCTACCCTAATTATTTTATAATTTTTCATGATTATTTATTTGAGCTCAAAAGAAGGGATTGGTAACACATGGTATAAATTTGTGAATTGTAAATAAATGAAGTATGGGGGAATTCCTCTTGATCATTTGGGGCGAAAAAGATTTTCAAACCTCTAGTTTGGAAATTCAGAAAGGTTCCCTTTGTGATTTAAACAAAAGAAAAAAAAAGAAAAAAATGGTACAATCAAAGGGTCCTTATACACATTTGTTGGTTTGTGACTCTTACTCAGCTAAAGGAGATGGTGGTGATGAGATATTTTGATAAATCTTGTTGAGGAAATTTTTACATTGAATTTAACTTTGAATATCATGCATTGTTATTTAAGAATTTAGCCTCTTTTTTCAAGCCTTAGAGTTATCTTTCACATCTTTACCTACCATCCTTTATCCACAGAAACATCTGATGCTATTTGAAAAGCCCTCATGATTTTTGTAAAACAAATTTTCTAAAGTGGAGAACTAGAATTCTTTCAAACCTATGGATAGAGTGTATATGTCTTTGATTGAGCATACCCTTGTTTAAAAACATCTTGAGTGTTGAGTATATTTTTGGTGAGGTAAATCATCAAGTGGCTTGCTTATATTTGTAATGTTGAAACATGTGTTAAAAGAGGATATAAGTAGTTAATTGAATTATATATGAGGCATGATTCAACTATCTTTTGAATTGAATTTGTTTATAACTTTTAGAATTTTCCTCATTAACTGTATCATTTATAATTTTGATTAATTCAATGCCTTCCTTTTAAAAATATAGACTCTTTTAATTAGATGTTGAGATTTTGCTTGATGGCAAGCAAATGACTAAGTGTGGGGGAGTTTGATGCACGCAATTTGTGTATACATATATATATACATATTATTGAAAATAAAAACATGTTTTCAGCAAATATCTGATGTTTCATGAACATATTCTTTGATTTTGGTGATTCTGTTTATTCTCAGGAAATTTCTGACAAAGACACACAAATCAAGGGAAGTCTGTGGAAAATTTGAAACTACACAACATGTACTTTTATACACACCATGTAAATTCAGATGGGGACACATATCAAAAGGGGGAGTACACGCCCAAGTCACCAGCCAGAGACTACATGCCGTGTGGGTTACTAATACACACCGTGTACCAGCTTTTAGATGCGGTTGGTGGCGCTTTCAAGGGATTACACGCCATGTGTGGCGGCACTACACGCTGTGTATTTTCCACCAACCAGCCGCCGACGCCATGTGAGTCAAAGAAGGCATGGATATCCACCTACCGTAGAAAAACCACGGCAAAAGCGAGTTGACAAAACTACACGGCGTGTACAAAAGTACACACCGTGTACTTTATTTTTCTATAAATAGAGGCCTTGGCCTCCGGACCAGGGAGAGCCAGAACACTTGAAGAAGGGGTAACTTCTACTGCCATACTCCTGAGCCACTGTTGTACCACTACTTCACCATTCCACCTTCCGACACCTCTCCTCGTAGCTTACTCAATGATCTTATCAGGTATCAAAGGTGTTATTTTAATTATGTCATATATGTGTAACTAAACACCCAGTGTGTTGTGGTTGTGGAGACTGATGAGTTTTAATTTTAATTAAGTTGCTGTGAATGTGTTTTTTAATAATCTCTCTGTATTCTTCTTAAAACACTTCATATTATCACTAAAAATTTTGTACCAGACCAAGGGAATAATCTTTAGGGATTCAAAAGAATAATAACGAAGAATAATTTCATGATCATTGAAAGGATTCATCGGCTCAAAATGGACTAAGACAAATAAATATCTATTAAAAAATAACTACTGGACCAAGGAGTTGGTTACTTCAGCTCTTAATATTAAGTGATTCGGACCAAGGAAACTTAATTAAAAATTTTAATCCTGAGTGTTGGATTATCATGAACAACACAACCTCATAAGCAATTTAATTTAATAATCAACTTATCAAAAATCCATAACCCCAACGCATTCTTATTCTTATTTGCATCAAAACCAATTTTCCCATCTTTTATTTCATTCTAGAAATTAATTTGTTAAAAGAAACTTAAAAACCAATTGTTCTTTTTGTATCTAAAAACAACCAAACAAAAATTGACTCTAACTTCAGCAACCTTCACTAAAAGAAATATACAAACAAAGTTGAAGCAAGATAAGAGTAACCTCTTAAAGTTCCCTGTGGACCGACCCCTACTGGTGCTATACTTGTTTGGGTAATTATAATTTGAGACACCGATAACATAACTTCGGTGGAATGACTCGTCAGTCATACCTCTGGGGAGGAACATTCACATTCTCCTCTTGATGTTCCTCAATCTTACTCTTATGCTCCCATTACGATAAAGAGTTCAAGAGTTGGTAAACGTGGGTACACACATTTACCAAAATTATCACTCACCTGTATGCAGGACCAGATGATACTCGTTGAGTTTGATGAGGATGATATTTCTAGAGGTCCAAATGCAAAATATTCTAAGAGTTTTGTATCAGATCAGGGTAAGAGAAAAGTAAGCATTTTGTATGATGACTGGAGAAGTGTGGACAAAGAGATAATCTCTCAGTTGTAGAAGACTAGTTTGGTAAGATCTTTTTCTATTGTCTTCCTATTATTTAAATGTTTCTAGTATATATAATATGTTTAACCTATTCTTTATCAGATGACTTTTGATATTCTTGACACTAGAGGAGTTAGGAAGAAATTCTTATCGATGGATGCCAGGAGATGGAGGGATTTCAAATTATCCCTCTCATATGATTTCATTTTTGGTTACAGGAGTCATGAAAATCCATGTCATATATATCCTTTCATATATGAAGACACATGGAGAAAGTTTGTTTGAAGTAGAAGAAAAGATTCATTTTTGGTAAGAGCAATGTAAACTTTTATAATATTTCTTATATAAATGATCTTATTAATGTTTTATTAATGATTTCTTATTCTTAATTTATAGCAAACAAGGAAATATCATCAGAAGATCCAATCTAAAAATGTATACCATTATAGTTTATCTTGGGGAGGGTATAAATTATTGGAAGAACAAATGATGGTGGAAAAATTACAAAAAATAAGAGCTGAGTCCTCAACCTCTGGAGAGGTAGCCCCTCCATCCCCTCTATATAGACATGAAAAATAGAAGAGAGATTGAATGGGAAAAAAGGGAAATATCTTTCGAAAGATTCAATAATCGTAGATGAGAGGATTGTAAGATATCTATTTTATTTATTCAAGTTAACTATATTCTTCATATAATTTCAATCATTAAAGAAATGTTAAATTAATTAATAGAGTATTCTCTTGAGGAGAAGAGCTCATAGGGGGTATTTACAGATGCTGGGAGGAAAGATATTTTATCTGCAGCATTGGGAAATCCTGAACATCTTGGTAATGTATGAGGATATCCGACAGGTGTATCGGTAATAAAAGTGTTTCCACATTCTTCAACTTCTTCCATTGAGGGTGTTTATAAAAAAATAAAATACTTGGAGGATTATGTTCATAATATTAATGCGACAAAGGAGGAAAAGATTAGAGTGTTGGTACAGTCTATGGTTGCAGACACGAAAAGACAATTTCAAACTACAGCTCCCACTTCTCCACCTCCCCCTACAGACCCCATTATTTATCCTCCACCTACACCAGTAGCTCCCACTCCCCAACCTCAGCCTGTGGATCCCATTTTTTATCCTACTCCTCCGCCACAGCTTCCTACTTATTGTGAGTTGTATGTTGATGATCCTTAACATCATATAGTTGCATATGGGCTGGTGTATTGTATAGGAGATATAGTTCATCATCAACAATTAGAGGTAGAGAATAATAGGTTCACTGTACAATATATTATAGATAGATCAGATCGAGTACAATTACCTACAGATGAGGTGATAACAGTTGGACATAGTATCATCCATTTTTTAATTTGTCCATCGAGACTTCTGCGACTCATTACCATAGAGGTATGTATGTTATATCCTCTATTTTATTTTTTTATTAAAGTTTCTTTATCATTTGAAAACTAATATATTTTTCTATTTATTTTTATAGGAATACTTAAAAGGTAAATAAATACTATATAGACAATAACAAAGATAAATGGATATGTCATCAGATACAGAATCTAGAAGTCTTGATAGATTGTCACGATATTCAAATTTGTTGGCGGATCATTATGAGTTTCCAATGGAAGCTCATGTTTGTGGAAGTGTAATAAATGCAGAGATTGTGAAAACTGATATCATGGAGCTTGTTATTGGAGATAAGTTGGGCATCAATATGGTGAAAACATTTTCCATGAAAGTATTAACACCTTTTCCCTGCGTTATATTTATTAAAAATTTATACTTATGTCTGTTTTGTATTAGATATCTTTATAACATTTGTGAGAAGAATGAGCAGACAGATGTATATGGATTCATGGACCTGCATTTTATTTCCCCTAAAGAACATGCATTGGATGAGGAACAAAAAATTCTTTATATTTTTTAAAGATTTGAATAGAATATAGTCACACAATGTTGTATGATGCCTTTTTTTGATAGGTATGAAACACATATCTGGAAAAGAGTTCATTATCTTTTAACATAAAAAACCACTAACCTTAAAATTTATTTTATCAGTGATCATTGGATGTTAGGTGTTTTTTTCCCAAGGGAGAAAACACTTTATTAGATATGCTCTTTCCATGGCAATGGGAGGGAAAGTTTTAAGAAAATATTAGAAAAGTAAGTTTCAATTTCTCAATAGTTTTATATATTATAATGAATTTTATATTTATCCCATTCGTATTATTTTCTAACAGGGGATGGGTCTACTTTAGAAAAAACACAAAGAAAAGGAGCACGAAGATCAAATATATAAATGTAAAGGTAAATACCCATTTATAATTTGTACTTTTTGATTTATTACATAAAAATAATATATTGAATTTACATTCATTCAAATAGAATTTTCTTGAAAAACAATGCTTCATCGAATGTGGAAATTATATATTAAGATTTATGTATGAAATAATTACAACTGGAACAATTGTGAACTTTGACCTGGTAATATTTCCTTTTAAACTTTTCCATAATATTTCATTTTATTTATTCATTATAAATGTTAAATACTATCCTTTTAATTTTTATCTATTTGATGAACCTCAACCCTATAGTGCTCAAGACGTCAAACACTTACAAGTGGAATGGTCAAATTATTTTACAGGTTTGATTGAATTTTAGTTGTTTTTAGTGTAAAAGGTAATTTTGAATATTTTCATTGTAATTGTGTATTTGATAGTGATTTAGGTTGGATTTATTTTTTTTAAGTTGACATTGTAAGTTTTGAATGTTATATATGTTAATGTTTAATTTTGCTCTAATTTTTGTTTTGGTCTACTTATGATGGTTTTTCTAGTATGGATTCTGGTCTGGGGGGGAGGGGTTCCAAGGGTGTGGGGGGGTGTCCAGTGGGGTGGGGGGGGGGGTATCCAGGTGTGTGGGAGGGATGCCCGGTGGGGTGGGGGGAGGGAGGTGTCCTGGGTGTCCATGAGAGTGGGGGGGGGGCATTCCAGGGGGTGGGAGCATTTCTAGGAGGGTAGGAGGGCTGTCTAGGGGAGTGGGGGGTTGTCCAGGGGGTGTCTAGGGGTGTGGGGGTGTCATGTGGGGTGAGGGGGATTTTAGGGGTGTGGGAGGGCTGTCCAGTGGGGTGGGGGGTTTCCAGGGTGTCCATGGGGATGGGGGGGGGGGGTAGTCCGGGGGGGGGGGAGCGTTCCCAGGAGGGTGGGAGGGCTGTCCAAGGGAGTGGGGGGCTGTCCAGGGGGTGTCCAGGGATGTGGGGGTGTCCTGTGGGGTGAGGGGGGCTGTCCAGGGGTGTGGGAGTGCTATCCAGGGGGTAGGGGTATCCAGGAGGGTGGGGGTGTCCAGGATGGTGGTGGTGGTGGTGGTGGTGGGGGGGGAGGGTTGTCTAGCGGTGTGGGGGGCTATCCAGGGGGGTAGTCTAGGGGTGGGGTGGGGGGTGTCCAGGGGTGTGGTGGGGTTGTCCAGTGGGGTGTGAGGGGGGGGGGGGTTCTGGTTTGGTTTTGGTCGGGTTTTGGGGTGTTTTTGGTCTTTGGGTGTCCAGGGGTGTGGTGGGGGTTGTCTAGTGGGGGGGGGGGGGGGGTTTGGTCTGGTTTTGGTCTGTTGGGGGGTTCTGGCCTGGTTTTGGTTTTGGGGTGTCTAGTGTGGTGGGGGCTATCCAGGGGTGTGGTGGGGGATGTCCAGTTGGGTGGGGGGTTTCCAGTGGTGTGTGAGAGGGTGTCCAGGAGGGTGGGAGCATTTCTAGGAGGGTGGGAGGTCTGTACTGAGGAGTGGGGGTTGTCCAGGGGTTCCTAGGGGTGTGTGTGTGTGGGGGGGGGGGGGTGAGGGAGGTTTCCATGGGGGTGTGAAAGGGCTGTCCAGTGGGGTGGGGGTGTCCAGGGTGTCCATGGGGGGTGGATCCAGGGGGTGGGAGGGTGTCTAGGAGGATGGGAGGGTTGTCCCGGTGACTGGGGGGATGTCTAGGGGGTGTCCAGGGCTGTGGGGGGGGGGTGTCTAGGGGGTGGGAGGGCTATCCAGAGGTGTGGGAGGGCTGTCTAGGGGTGTGTCCATGGTCTCCATGAGGGTGGGGGGTGTCCTGTGGGGTGAGGGGGGTCTCCATTGGTGTGTGGGAGGGTTTCCCAGTGGGGTGGGGGTGTGCCCTAGGTGTCCATGGGTGTGTGGGGGGGGGGGGCAGTCCAGGGGTGGGAGGGTGTCCAGGAGGGTGGGAGGGTTGTCCAGATGAGTGAGGGGATGTCCAGGGGGGTGTCCAGGGGTGTGTGTGTGTGTGGTGGGGGGGGGGGTGTCCAGTGGGGTGGGGGTGGGTTCTAGGGTTGTGGGAGGGCTGTCTAGGGGGTAGGGGTGGGGGGGGGGTGTCCAGGAGGGTGGGTGGTGGTGGTGGTGGTGGGGGGGGGGGGGTTGTCTAGGGGTGTGGGGGGCTGTCCAAGGGGTGGGTGGGGGGGGGGGCAGTCCAAGGGTGTGGGGGGTGTCCTGGGATGTGGTGGGGGCTGTCTAGTGGGGGGGGGGGGGGTTGGTCGGGTTTTGGTCTGTTTTTGGTTTGGGGGTGTCCAGTGGGGTGGGGGGTGTCTAGGGGTGTGGTGGGGGCTGTCCAGTGGGGGGGGGGGGTGAGAGGGTGTCCAGGAGGGTGGGAGGGTTGTCTAGGTGAGTGGGGGGATGTCTAGGGGGTGTCTAGGGGTGTGTGTGTGTGGGGGGGGGGTGTCCAGTGGGGTGGGGGGGGGGGTGTCTAGGGGTGTGGGAGAGCTGTCCAGGGGTGTGGGAGTGTTGTCTAGGGGGTGGGGGGGTGTCCAAGAGTGTGGGTGGGTGGGGGGGGGGGGGTTCTAGGGGTGTGGGTGGGATGTCCAGGGGTGTGGGAGTGCTGTCTAGGGGGTGGGGGTGTCTAGGAGGGTGGGAGGGGGGTTGTCCAGGGGTGTGGGGGGCTGTCCAGGGGGTGGTGGGGCAGTCTGGGGGTGTGTGTGTGGGGGGGGGGGGGTTGTCCAGGGGGGTGTGGTGGGGGCTGTCTAGTGGGGTGGGGTGGGGGGGGGTGGTGGTCTGGGGTTTGGTTGGTTTTTGGTTTGGGGGTGTCGTGGTTGGTGGGGGTGTCAGTGGGGGGTGGGGGGTGTCCAGGGGTGTGGGGGTGGGGGGGGCTGTCCAGTGGGTGGGTGGGGGGGGGTTCTAGTCTGTTTTGTGGGTTGGGTTTTGGTCTGTTTCAGGTCTTTTGGCAGGGCATAGCAGTGGTTAATCAGTTTTATTAAAAAAAATATTTTTTACGTCAGTTATTTAATAACCGACGTAAAAAATGCATTGGGATTAGTTTTAACATAGTTTATTTGAAAACTGATGTGATAAATGCATGGGAAATGGTTTTTACATCAGTTATTTCATAACCGACGTAATAAACGGAAATTAATAGTTTTTTACATCAGTTATTTTATAACCAAAGTAGTAGATATGTTTTCACATCGGTTATTATTTAACTAACATGGGAAACCACTTGGCAGACAAGTTTATCACGTCGGTTATGAAAATTACTAACGTGATAAATGCTTTGGAGGAGTGATTTATGAAGTCGGTTATATAATAACCGATGTGAAAGAGTATATATAATGTCGGTTATTTAATAACTGATGTAATAAACCATGACTTTTAAGTGTTTTCTATGTCGGTTTTTTATCAACCGATGTGAAAAATGCTTCGGATTTGTGTTTTTATGTCGGTTTTAAAATAACCAACATAAAAAAAAATGTTTATAATGTCTCTTGTAATAACGTCAGCCAAAAGCCGACGTAAAAAATAAAAAATAACTACCGTAAAAAACGTTTTTTCCATTAGTGCAATTTTATCCTTCAATTTCACCTTTTACTATCCATACTTCATTTCATGGAACAAGTTGTATCATAGGGTAAATTAATCTCTAAAACATTGACCAAATATCAAATTCAACTATTTCATAAATGGTTAAATTTTCCAAAATATCATGATCCAACACTTTAGAAAGAATCTCATCGAATTTTCATAATGAACTTATTAAGCAACACGAAGTGGATCTTAAACATCACATACAAACATGTGAGTACATTCTCTTTGCATTCTCTTGAAAAATGGTAATTACCATAAAACCTTATTGAATACATTCATGATTATTTATACTAGAAATTTGGATATATTACTTTAGTGAAAAATGTTGTAGACTCTATCAATTTGTAAATAGTCCATTATATATATCCAAGATAGTAAGTGCTATCCAATTCACATTATCCAAATAAATCATCTATTTATTATGAATTCGATATCTCAGTGCCAGGAACATATTAAGGGCTATCTTTCCCTCAACCATATATTTTTCCAAATTTTTAACTTGCTACTGAGTAACTTTTCCTTGGTACCATTCATCATATGACCACAAATCCTTAATGAAATAGTACTGCAGTACAATCCTCATATATTCTATAATTCTTATAACTAGTACATTGCTGATAAAATATTCAAATTAAATTATTCTCTATTAGGAATATTAATCATTATGCTTCATCTACAGTAGTATCATAACTTGATCATTATCCAGTAACATCATTTGAGGTATATTCCTTTGATTCTTGGAACATTGATTCACATAGTGTTCTATCTCCTTGTAGTTAAATCATTGTACATAAAAAACCTTTTTCTTACCCTTGCAATCACAAAATTGGTGTCCTTTTTCTCCACACTTATAACAATTTACCATTCCCTTCAATCATTTACTAGGATGATTCTTTCCACAGTTATCACATGTGGAAAAAACCTCCTTTCCCTTCTTCTCATTATCCATATTTTTCTCTGTCATCCTCTTCTTTTATTTATTCCCTTCAAATCCATAGTACTTAGATAATTCTTTACATATCTTGTTAACACATGATACTATTTCCTCATATGATGAGGATACATGGAAGAATATATTCCTTCAAAATTATGGCTAAATACCATAAGAGATATGATCCTTCTTACTATTTTCATCACGTGCATTGGTGAATTTATAATTCCTTCAGCTAGGAACCATTTCAAACCAATTCCATATAATATATTAGCACATAAAATTATGAACTCTCTATAAATCTAAATATAGCATAAATTAATGCATTGTAAATCCTAGAACCATATAATTTGGTTACTTTGGGGAAATAAATCCATCATAATGGTGGGTCAAGAAAATGTGAATTATCCTAAGTATACCCCATAGGAGTGTCAAAACAGTTGGGCAGTAAGGCCCGTTATCATGTACTAGGATACCCCGAGTCAAGTCTAAAACTCCTTGTTGGAGTTGTTACTCCTAGGTACATCTGTTGCAGAACCACGTCCACTTATAGTATCCATACAGGGATTTATTTTCTAGAAATATCTACATAATCTATTCATAACCAAAATTCTATGATGTTCTTTATGTTTATCCTCAAAAAATATCTTAGGGTTTTGTTCCCTAATCTACATTTTATAAATCTAGTTTCCAAGTTTTCTACTAAAATTCCTTTGATACCAACTGTAATGACCTGACCCCAATTGTCCGTAGTTAGTGCATTATTTCATTACATTAGCATGCTTACAAGAAAGCTGTATCCCAAAAAACTGAATAGTTTAGTAGTTTGGGAAAACTAGATACACACATAGGTTCAACATTACAAATTGAAATGAAATACAACATATAAGTACATACACAGCTCTAAGTTTATCCCCACAGGCCATTAATAATAAACTTCTTCACATCCTAATAAAATGAAACATAAGAAATGTGTGATCTCAGATGCTTAGTAAGGGTAAAAAATACAGTGTAAGATATCATAAACATAAACATTAGTCATGGTGAATAACTAAAAACACAAGCCTTTAAAAATAAACTTTAACACATTATGGTAGGAATACGATCTGAATAAATAATTTCATAATAAAGCATAATCATGGATATTCTACTAGTCAAATAACCACATGAAATTTAAATTACTATTTTCATAATGAGGGAATGCGTAATGTGGGATATCATAACCATACTGTCAATGCCTCGTGCCAAGACCATAAATATCATTTCGTCAATCCCTCGTGCCAAGACCATAGTTTGTCTAATGAGACCTACCGATGCACCGAGGGGCTATAGAGGGCCCCAACCAACACTTACTAAGTACAATTAATTCCTATCATGAATGGGGATAAACCTAAACAATATATACATTTGAAATGAAAATAACTTTCCCCATACATTAAACATAAAAACTAACCATTCAAAGTAAATTGGTGAATGGTATAAAGATAGAACAACCACATTCAAACTAATAAGAAACACTTCAAAAAAATATTTTAGATGATATCATAAGATATAAAACTCTATAAAATACAAGATTCATCAAAGGATGTTGACATAAAAAAAATATACTTTTAAATGAGACCATTGATAAATTCTTGAGGAAATAATCCATAAACATTCCAAAGTGTCCCATACCACCTTGAAACATTAAAATAATCATCCATTAGAATAACATGAGAATAATTATACTCTTTATATGATATACCAAGGGTAATTACATACACCACATTCAAGTAAGAAGTGGTGAACAAGGAATATATCTCATAAAAGTTAAAGTGAGGTGACAAAAATCTATTTTACTTTGGAAAGAAGAGTTCTTTTAGAAAGTGATTTTTATTTTACATAAATCTAGTTTTAAACATATATATACTATAAAAGAAAAGTAAAGTACATTTATAATACATTTGAGGCATAAATTATGTCCCAATAAAGTGTAATAATGTAAAAAGTGTTTTTAAAGAATCTTTAGAGTTAAAACATTTTAGTGCGGTTTAAAGAATTCATTAAAGAGATTTTAAAACGCAAAGGCATGTTTTCTTTCATAAAACAATAAATGAAGCAAAATATATTTTTCATTTTAAAATGTTTTATTTTTGAAAGATGAATCTGGATTAAAATAGATTATAGAGTGAACTTAAAAATAGGTAATAATTTGAGAAGTTCCTTGAATCAGACTTTCATTTCGAAAGATTTTTTGAAAGATTTTTTTAAAACATGTAACTCCGCATAAAATAAAGAAGGATTATGATTGGTAAAAAAATAAATAACATTAAAATATAATTTATTAGGAGTATATAAGAATAAATAGGAATTTTATTGAGGTTAGTAGACAATAAAAGTAACCCAAATGAAAATGGAGGTTCGGGTGGAAAACCCATACAACTTTGTAATCAATTGAATTCTATGACCAAAAATTAATAATCAGAAAATGATAAATTAAATATCATGAAAATAAAGATATTAATTATATGAAACATCAATGTGTAGTATACATACACCACACACAAGTAATAGCAGTGAATACAGAATATCTCACAAAAATGGAAGTGAGATGAATAAACCCTTACCTTAAGTACGAAGGCATTCTCCACTTGATCTTAATGACCTGAATAATCAAATTTAAGTTCATTAATTAATAATTACATAACATACTCTCCATGTAATATATTTATTATAACCTTTTAAAGTTAATTCATTACCTTTTTGATGGGTTAATAGGTTCAATTTCACAGTTCGGGTCTGTTTGTTTGATGACCAGTATACTTATATACATGAATGAAGAATCGTATAAAATGAGGATGGTTTTATAAAATTGAAGTTATATGTTATTATTAAAAATCAATAGGGTTACATGGTTGCAAATTTCATTTGGTTACTTGGAGTGAATATGAATCATTATATAAATTATTTAATGATAATTGTTTGGGTTAATTGGCGGGTTTTGAACACAATGAACTCATTTTTCTTTATAAATAAAAACTATGTGTACAAAAAGATTACAGAACCATAAATGAGAAATAATACATATATTATATTCTAGTTAAACCATAATAATGGTTTCATGACCATAATTGAAGACCGTAATATAAATTGAAAACCTATCGTCCTTGAATGTGGTAAATTAACACATCTCGGATGATGTTTTTTACTATTATCATAAAACAAGGGTAAATGAGAGATGATAATAAATTATTACATAATCATAAAAAAATTAAATTAAATGTAATTTATTAGAGTTTTAATAAAATTTGGATGAGGATATGTGAGGATAAAAATAAAATAAAGGAACTTGAAAAGAAAGTAAAAGAATTAAAAAGAGGAATTTACCTCCTGAATTAATCATCATTGAGAGCCTCTTTAGGGGAGAGGATTTGGTCTTTTTATGAGAACAAGGGATGATGGAAGTGGGGGAGGAGATTGGGAGGATATTTTAGCAGAATTTATACAAGGCATAAGGCTTGAGGGGAGTGAATAGAATAAGGTAGCATGGGTGGTTTTTATAGTGGAGGAGAGGAGGGTTTTCTTAATATTTTAATCATTAGTTTATTTTTTCCATAAGATAAGAAATAGTGATGATTCCATGAAAAAATAGTATTAAGTTCATGTGAATTAGAACAAATTTCCATTTCCATTAGCCATTAATAAATCATGATTCATAAATTCATTTATTTAGAAAATTTTATAATTTATCAAATTTCACTATTCACAAAAATTCAAGTATTTCAAAAAAATCCCAAAAAATCACCCAAAATATTTTTTAATATGTAGAATAAAAAATGAACTCCATTTTATGAAAATAATTTTATAAATATGATGAATTTAATTTTTAATTAAAATCATTTTTTACTTTAAAAATACAGTTTTAAAACCATAATTGATTTTATAATACCCTAAAAAATTATCTAAGGTATTATTAAATTATCTTAAAACCATAGTACCACAAAAAATTTATTTAGGAAAACATTTTGTGAAAATTAATTTTATTTAAATAAATTTATTAATTTAAAATTGTAATGAAATATTTATTACTCACAGAAATGCTGACACTTAATTATTAATTGATAAAATATTCTATTTCATTTATAAGGTGACTAAATTTTATTTATACTTACATGGGTGTGGTTACTATTCATAAGGGTACATTACTATTCATATGGGCCATATTACTACTCATAAGGCTATGTCACTATTCATAAGGCTAAGTTACTATTCACCAAACATTAAGTTGATTCTATTAGACTCCATATATCACACTGAACACAACCGTGTATGTCTGTTTTTTGAAATTAAAAACAGAGAAGAGGAAAAATTATGTTTATTGGCTTGCTTCTAACAAAGTGTTATTTCTTAGGGACTTAGTGTTTCATGTATTCTATATTAAATTTATTTTTAAATCCTTGGGGTGTCATATTAATAGTGAATATATTCATAGCATGATTTAGTATTTATCAAAATAATTATAATAACTAATATATATTTTTCCTATTCATTTAAAATATTTAATTAACTAATATTTTGGTAAAAATAAACTTTGTAATAAAATAAATAAACATATATATTAAAATATTCTTTTACACAAAATAATACTACAAAATAGTATTTCCACTTAGAACATTAATTATTTTGAAGGATATAAATTTTCAATATAATTATTTATAAGTTTTATTATTATTAATTAAAACACATAATTAACTAAATTAATTTAAAACTATAAAACAAATTATTGGGGTGTTACATCCAGAACAAAAAGAAAACTGTATTTACATATTTATATCACATTTATACCAATAATTTTGTTCACATAGTCAATCATGCTATAAATTCCAAGTGTTGTTCAAGTTGGTGATTAAACCGACCCAAACATGAATATACACTATTTTAATGAATGTATATGAGCTGGTTTTGTTATAATATCATTATAACAGAAGAATAATTGTATTATTTAGTGTTTATTAGTTTAATAAATCACAATTATAAGGAATTATATGAATAATTAATGGATATGAAAACATTATGCAATTTGATTAAAATATTGTCCTATTAGTGTGCTTATTTTAAATAATTAGAATAACGATGATTTTTCGTAGGTCATATAATTAATAGGTTCTTAAATTTGTCACACCAGAATCTCAAAGATATAAAAAACATTATATTTATCCTTTAATACCATCCTTATATCCAACCTTGTAAGGCAGTGAATGGAAATGAATCACATTACGTCGTGGAGGTGGTAGTCCACACAGCATACGAACCACAATTTTTTCCTTAATTTATCACAAATATGAATAAATAATGATAATACTATTAATATAATAACATTAAAGTATAATAATTATGATAATATCATTATATTAGTTTCTATATTATAAATTTTAAATAAAATAATTAATAATAAAAATAAGTAGTTGATAATAATCATGTCGGGGACTTGATTTTTCCATTGAAGTCTCCTTGAATTTGAAGGGATTGGGAAAGATATGCATGACCAGGGAATTATTTTCTTGGGATAAAGTTATAGTAATATAAAAATTTTATATTTTAAATGATAAATATGAATGAGATGTGTGTCTTGAAGTGGTGAAGATGTTCCCCTTTTAAAATTAAAGGGAATGATAGTTTTGGGAACACCTTTACATTTTTCAATAATGCCATGAAACTATTCAAGGTCCAATGACACAAAAAATGGATAAAATTTTATAGGACACATTTATTGGTCGATCCAAATCTTAACCATTCAATTCTAGGAATGTTTTTTAAATGTTTTAGGACTTTTACAATAAGTTAAATTCAATTTTCCCCTTTTACTTTTACCTTGACAATTATTTTTCTAACATTAGCAATTAATTTTAATGAAAATTATTAAGATTGAAATTTTTAACTAATTTGATACTTATAATTTCACATTTGAAAATAATTTTGTCACATAAAATATCTAAATGTGTGGAAAGTTATTTTAAAATAAATACACTTAATCACGTAAAAACCATTTTTAGAGAAATAACATTTTCAAGTTTTTGATTTATATATAATATAAAATTATTATGGATACTGATTTTAATGACCTAAATTGATTTATTATAAAATAAATAAAGGATATGAGGTTTTCAAGTCAAGAAATCATAGAATTTCCTTTGAAAATATTTGATTCAACAAAAAGACCGAAAACAATTCTTAGATTAAAGTAACATTTTATTTAGTTCTAAAAATGTTTTCCATGAGATTTTTAAGTTCAATGAATATTGTAAAATGTATAATGTTATTCCTAAAACTCATATTTGATTACTTAGAAGTTTTTATAAAGCTCTAGTTCATTCTTATATAATGGTAAAGGCATACAAATTACAATTTTTGTGAAAACTGTAATATTCAACTAGTAATCGACTTTTTCAGAAAAATCTAAACAATTCATACTAAGATAATTTAGATATGATAAATTAAAAAATGGAATTATTTTAGTATTTTTAAAATTATAATATTTAAATTTTAAATAAATTCTTGAATAAATTTTGTATAAAGGTAATATTTGTGCAATAATTCATGATACTATATTTACCAGCTACAGTAGAGTCTTTCCCATTACATTTCCCATTTAAATAATTTCATCCTTGAAATTGGGGTATATATAATCTATTAAAAAAATGTGTATACTCCTTAATTAGCTTCTTTATAATCCCAGGTTTCCTTTTCTAGTTTGTGATTTCTTTAAATGGATTTCACCAAATGAGTTGTCCAATTATGCAGTATTTTTTTCTCTTATGTCAAGAATTTGGATAGGATCCTCATTATAAGATATTTCAGGCTCTAACTCTATTACCTCAGATGTGAGCACATGCATTAGATTTGACATGTATTTACTTAGTAATGAAACATGGAAGACGTTGTGTACCTTAGAAAGGTTGGGCAGTATAGTCAACCAATATGCTACAACACCAATTCTTTTTAATATTTGAAAATACCCAATGTACCTAGGGATTAACTTTTATTTTTTTACAAAATCTTAAAACTCCCTTCCATGGTGAAACCTTTAAGAATACATGACCCCCTATATGAAATTACAAGTGTTTCTATCAATTATTTGTATAAATCTATTATCTTCTTTGAGCTACTTTGATGTGATCTTGTATAGTTATTTGAAATTTGTCTCCTTTATAAGATCTAGGATAGCTAACATTCTCTCTCAATTTTTTTCCTAACAAGTTGGAGTACAAGACCTATTCCCATATAATTCTTAATATGATTCCATATGGATGCTTTAGTGTAAACTATTATTGTATGAAAATTACACCAAAGGTAGATACTGATCTCACGTACCTTGGAAGTTAAGAGAACATGATCTGAACAGGTCATCCAAAGTCTGAATAGTCCTTTTAGACTTTCTATAAGTCTAGGGATGATAGATAATTCTTTAATTTATCTTAGTGTTAAGATCCCTTTGAAGACTGTTTTAGAATTTTTATGTGAATCGAGGGTCATAGTCAAATACAATGGATAGAGGTTCCCCACAAAGCCTTATGATTTCATTGATTTAGAGTTGGGAAAAGTGATCATGGGGTAGATCATATCTTATTGCTAAGAAATGATTATACTTTGTAAGAAAATTGATAATGACCCATATAGCATTATTATTCCTTGGATTATTTGGGAGTATAGTGACAAAGTCCATTATAATATTTTCATACTTCCATATAGGTATAGGAAAAGGTTGTATGAATCCCTTAGGATGTTTTATTTCAGCCTTTACCTACTAAAATACTAAACATCCAAACACATAATCCAAGATTTCCCATTTCATGCCATCCAAACATAATTTTTATCTTAAATCCATATACATATTTGTTATACTAGGGTGTATAGAGAAATTTGAGTAATGTGATTCATCTACCAGTTCTCTATTCAACTTTGGTATGAATAAAATATATAACCTCTTTCCAAACTTCAATACTCAATCTCTATAGATGAAGTCTGTCAATTTTCCATCATTCAATGATTTAATATTTCTTTTTATATTCTCATCATAATGCTATTAATTCTCTATACTTTCTAGTAAGAATGGTTTACCAATTTATGGGAAAAGTAATGATGGTTCCCCGTTCCTAGAAATCACCATATCCATATTTACTTAATCTCTGTATATGGGATCCTTGTTAATCCTCACCTTATTATGAACTCCATGGCCCCTCCTAATCAATGTATCAACCACATTTTTTCCTTCCCTTGGTGGGATTGTATTGAGAAATCATAGTCCTTGAGTAGTTACAACAAACTTTTTTTCCTCATGACGATATCCTTCTAGGAGAATATATACTTCAAACTCTTATGTTTTATATATATATTGAATCATTCACTATATAGGAAGTGTCTCAATATTCTCAGAGAAAATATTACAATTTCCAGCTCAAGTTCACGAGTTTAATAGTTCTGTTCATGGATTTTCAATATCTTTTATCCATAGGTAATCACTCTATCATTATGTACAAGGATACAAAAAAAATCCATTCTTTGATGCATCACTATAAATTATAAATCCTTCCTTACCTAATGGTAGAGTTAATAATGGTGCATTAATCCGTATCCTCTTCAACTCATAAAAAATTTACTTGAATTCCCTTGAACATGTGAATTTAAACCATTTACATGTTAAATTTGTTAACAAATTGGCCAACTAAAAGAAATCATGAACAAATAGCTGATAGCATCCTACTAAGCCTAGGAAACTTTGGATCTCGGTTATTTTCGTTACTATAGGATATTCTTTTACTACCATTATCTTTGATGTATCAATAAATATACCAACCTTGGAGACAACATGGTCATGAAAAGAAACTTCATTGAGCTAAAATTCACACTTACTATACTTCCAATATAATTCCTTCAGTCTAAGGGTCTTCATAATTATTTTATGAAGACTCTCATATTCTTCATAACTCTTAGAGTTTATCAATATATCATTAATAAATACCACCAAAAAGTTATAAAGATACTTCTTGAATACTCATTCATCACATCCATAAATACAAAAGGTGCATTAGTCAATCCAAAAGGTATTACCATAAACTCAAAATAGACATAATTTATTCAGAATTCCATCTTTTATATATCATACTTCTTCATCCTAAACTGATGATAACCAAAGTAACGATCGATCTTTGAAACTTATTGGGTGATCAAATAAGTCATCAATGTGTGGTAAATGATACTTACTCTTTATAGAGATGGAATTCATCTCCCTATAATCAATTCACATTATCATTGACCCATAATTATTTTTTATGGATAAAACATGGGCTCTCCACAGTGAAACACTAGGGTGTATAAATACCTTAGCACTCAACTCTTGAAATTATTTATTTAACTCCAACAACTCCACTAGTTCCATCATATGAGGAGTTTTAGATATGGGGTTTGCATCAAGAATGAGTTCAATGGAGAACTCAACTTCACACTATGGTGGATGGACAAGTAAATATTCTCAAAAAAACATCAATGAAATTTTATACCATGAGTAAATCCTAAATTATTAGGATTCCTTTCTTATACATAGGCCACACTTGATATTCCACTTTACCAAAAATTTAGTTAAGGAGAACAAATGAGGGTGGATCCAGATGTGATTTAAATGATGAATCTTCCTCTCTAAATACAAATGATTCCACTTCAACTTTGTGAATTATAATCTCATTCTATTGAAAATATTTTTTTTGCATTATACTTTTAAATGAAATCCATAAAAAAGATCATTTCAAAGTCACAAATAGGTATAATAGCTAAGTTTAAAAATAGGGTATTCCCATACATAATAATTTTAACTTCAAAATATATCATTGTTCCCATAAGAATCCCACTTTGTGGCTTAATTGATAACTCCTTTACTAGGGTTCTAGGAAAATATCTATTTTTTTGGTAAAAATAGAAGATATAAAACAGTGTAAAGATCCAAAATCAAATAAAACATTATCTAAATTTGAGGCAACAATAAAAGTACATTCCACCACATAATTAGGAACTTTGACTTTACCTATGGTAACTGTATAAGCTTTTCCTTACTCCCTTGGACTTTTTAGAGAAATTTTTTCTTGATTTTTGAGGTATTAGTTTCCATAATGTATCTTCTCCCTATAGTTAAATCATTTAATACCAACACCTTCTACCCTTGTCTTAAATTTATGAGCTTGATGTAATATTTCTCTACACTTGTAATAAAGTTCATTTCCTTCTTGAAATCCCTAGGGTGGTTCTTCCCGTAGTTATCACATATGGGAAATCCAATTCTTTCTTGATTTCCCTAAGTCACATTGTTATTCCCATGATAACCAATTGACCTCTTCTTCTCTTAGTTTCTTTGAATACATATGTCCTGGAAAAAATACTTTTCTGTCTTAATGGTTCTTGAGACTATATCCTTATATGAATAACAATTATGAGAGACCAACACCCTTTGAAGGCTCTACTTTGTCCAATAAAACAAATGGACATTCTTGATTTTTAGTCTACATACATAGTTCGTAGTGTGCCTAGATAACCTTGTAAAGTTAGACTCATACTTATAATTTTCCCCCTTTTTTCTAAGGCTTAGACACTACCTTTCCATTTATTTTTTGAGTCAAAAGTCCTATTTTGACTTCTCCATTTCTTTTGTTTTTGAAATTACAAACTCTATTTTAAAATGAATTAACATATTGTTTTATTAATACTTTGGTTTTACAATTCTATCATTATGATTTCCCATATGTATATGAAAATAATCGTACCCATTGGGTTTACAAAAATGACCTTTTACATGATTATTGTTATGACCCCAATCACAATTCTCATCATAATCACCAGATATTATTTTCATTGAAAAATCTGAACATTATTTTTATCAGTCACACTGATTAAAATTTAAATCGTACATAATACACTAACAATAAAAATTGTATTCACTATTGATAAGATAATCATCACACTCATTTTATTCTAGTTTTTTTATTTAGAAAACAAAATTGTAATAAAATGAAAACTGTTAAATAAAAATAATGTCATGTATTCTGTTTCAATATGTATGATAAAACGATGTTGTTGTTTCAGTTACAATATGGCTATTGGATTTCCATGTTGAAATAGTGGGTTCTCTAGACCTAACTATTCAGTGATTTTGATTACCATATCATGTATACAGTTAGCTATGCATGATGTCATCTTACCATTATAGTGTAGACTATTCTGCATCCACTATTGAAATGGTAATTTCCGGAGTTTAATTGTTGTATCAAAATGTTATAGCAGTTCCCAGGCTATAATGAGAACCTCTAGATACTATGACATTAATCTTAAATATATGTTCTATATTCTAGATACATCTTATTTATTGGACATAGTAGATGTTTGACTATCAGGTGCTGGGGGCTCATAAGCATTGAGACTTCTTCTCATGAAGTTCGCACTTGGAGATCTCTAGTAGTGAGATCATGAGGAATGACCGCCAATAGGAACACCACATGTTTCTAGTGTCATTGGATGTTACTATATATGATCATGTGTAATGGTATCCTTACTTGAGATCATTACCAATGTATGTCACTTGATTACGTACTTTGATGCAAGACGAAAACCATGGCTATGACAACCCTGCTTTTATTACAAACTTAAACATGATTTATAACATAAAAATTCACTTGATACAACAAAGAAGATCGAGAGGTTTAGTGTCTTTGGGGATTAAGATCATTACATAAAAACTTGAAACATGAAATAAAACATCTTTATTGAAAACTTCCTTTACATGACCACTACATTCCCTCGTACTTAGCATTGTATGGGATAACCCGAGGACATGCATAAGAAAATGGTGAGCTATAAAGCCCAGTAGGGGAATACACATGGAATAAAATGAGGATTACAATAAATGTTAGACATTAGGAATATCAATAGAGAACAAGAGAAACACGAACATAAAGGCATGATAAATCATGATAATCATAACATGGAAATGTGGCAACAACACTTAACATGGAATTAGCATGAGCCAAGGCTCATTGCACATAGAGCATGAGTAAATCCTCATTGAACATTAAGCACGAGTAAACCCTTGTTGCAATTGAATTATCATTATTCAACAATCATTTAACATGACATATCATGATACTATACTTTACCCAATGCATTGGAGCGCTATAAGGGCGCACCCTTCTTTAACATTTCATTTCATGCATAAGTGTGCCACATGGATCATAAAACATGGATTCATAAAACATAATAATTTATTCCACGATGAAGGAATGTGTAATTAATACATGAAACTTTATAATCAATAATTAAATGTGCATAAAGGTGAATATCCTTGATGGAGAAATGGGCATGGTATTCACTACACAATGGCATTGGCTTAGAAAATCGGTGCGATTTCGGCAGTGTAATGGCGTGACATAAGAATTCATAAAAATGGTTGATGAGAGATAAAGGGGTTTCTCATCATATTTACATGTAATTTACATTAAGGAGGTAATATAGATACATGTCCCAACAATTTTAATGGAATTTAGATTCATGATACAAAAGTATTGCTTGAAAGTAAGTGAGGAGAGAGAAGTTCCTTTCGGAATTTCGACATAGTAACAGGTGTACATGGGAGGAATTTAATGAGAGAGAAAGGGGTCTCCAATCATTCAAACATAAAGAGGGCAGTATTAGGGAGGTTCTAAACCATACCCCAAAATCCATAATTGAAATTAAAAGGGAAAAACAATTTAAAGAAAATCGGACAAAAAAGAGGAAGGAAGAAAAAACCCTTACTTGGAAGTGTGCTTCCAAAGGCTTGAGAGAGGCTTGAGAGAGGCTTCTTGGGAGCTTGGGGAACCTTGGGAGTATTCTAGAGAGAGTAGGGTATAGATTGGATGAACTCAAAAGGCTTTGAGTGAGGAGGAAGTGGGAGCTTGGGTGGGTTTATATAGGAAGGGTGAAGGAATTATTTATTATTTAGGTTTGGGACCCCTTATATTAAATTAATCCAAACCACAAACCATCCCATGGTTTTTGCCCATGGTTTTTGGTAAAGGGAAGAGGAAAAAAATATTTTATAAGGCCAAAGTCAGAACTTCTTAAAATAATAGGGTTGATTATGTGGAGGTGAGTCACACTCCCATGGAAAACAATTTAAAAAGACAAGGTATTTAATAAGTCTTGAAGGGTCCATTAATGCTTTAAAAAGTAAGTCATACAAAACCAAAATCACATTATTTTAATTTTAAAACATATATTGGCCGAACATAAAGCTTATTGTATTTTATTACATCACTATTGGGTCATTATGATGTCATAAAACACATTATATATTTAAACAGTATTTAATTTTTACCCAAAAATTTGACTGTCTCATAAAATTATGAAAAATTCACCATTGGATAATTTCAACATCCTGATTCCAGAAATAACATTTTTTTATCTAAATAATTTTCTAAATATGTTAATTTTCACTTTTATAATAAAAACCGACATTTATCGAAAATTCATGTGTTTTGACAAAAATGGCTTTCAAACCTTAATAAAAATTACAATTGAATTCCTAAAATTATATGATCATTTATATATAATAAAATAAATTTAATAATAATAATAATATTTTATTAAAATATTATTTAATTCAAAAATCCCTTAATTTAATAAAATAGAATTCTTAATTAAATAATAACTAAAAACACTATTTGCACTTTAAAAACTATTTATAATGTATCAATAATGACAAGAAAGTATATTCATTATTATATACAAAAAATAATCTACGTGAACATAGTACTAGAGATTTTTTACATAACCCATTAAAACAACCGCATAAGACCTAAGGGTAAGGTGTGTGATGGTGACAGACTCTTGGGGTGGCTCAGATAACATCGCTCAAGTGGTAATTTCTATCAACTTACACTTTTCCCGTAGATAGTCACGTTCGAACTTGACATGATGAAGCTCATCTTGGGCTTGGTCAAGAGCGAATCCCAAAGACGCCACCTCTTTTTCGAGCTCCAGCAAATGGGCTTCGTATGGAGAAATTCTACTGGATGAGGCCATCACTTCTTTTGTCTGAGTAAATTGGATTTGTTAAAGCCTTATATTTATACTAATCATGTGATCACTGTTAAAGGGCTATAAAAGCAAGGGTCACAATTCTTAAAATAAAACCAAAGAAGTTTCCATTTTATATAAACATTTTACATAAAGAGACATTTAATTATATCAAGAGGGATTTCCATTAATGAAACTTTGGGTCGTTACAATATTCCCCCCTTAAGAAATTTCACCCTCTAAATTTCCTTTTCCCACACTAAAACAGATGTGGGTAACTCAGCTTCATCATTTCCTCCGATTTCCAAGTTGCTTCTTCAAACTTGTGATTTCACCACAACACCTTAACAAGGGGCATTGTCTTATTTCGTAGAAATTTTTCTCTACGATCTAATATCTTCCCTGGTTGCTCCTCATAAGAAAGATCATCCTCTAACTATACCACCTCAGAAGAGAGTACATGTGAAGGGTTTGGTATTTACTTCCTTAAGAGGGATACATGAAAGACATCATGCACTTTGGCCATGGTAGGTGGAAGTGATAGTTGATAGGCCACAACCCCGACATGATCAAGAATCTTGAAGGGGCCGATGTACCTTGGACTTAACTTCCCTTTTCTTTCCAAACCTCATGACCTTCTTCCACGGAGATATGCATAGAAAAAACATGTCTCCAACTCTAAACTCAAGGTCCCATTGACGATTATCTGCATAACTCTTCTGTTGACTCTGGCCTATCTTGATATGATGTGGAATGGTTTTCACCTTCTCCACCATTTCCTCGACCATTTCCGGTCCAGGAAGCTTACGTTCACCGACCTCATCCCAACACGCTGGTGTTCTGCACCTTTTCCCATAAAGGGATTCATATGGTGCCATTTGGATGATCGAGTGGAAACTGTTTTTATAAGAGAACTCAACCAGAGGAAGATGTTTATACCATCCTCCTTTAAAGTCCATTGAGCACGCTCTCAACCTGTCCTCATGTGTTTGGATAGTCCGCTCGGATTGGACATCATTTTGAGGATGATAGGCCGTACTGAAGTTCAGTTCAGTATTCAGAGCATGTTGAAGACCCTTCCAAAACATAGAGGTGAATCTTATATCTTGATCAGACACAATAGATAGTGGTACTCCATGCAGCCTTACCACTTCCCTGATATATATCTGTGCCAGTTGATCCAATGAGAAATCCTCTTGAATAGCAATGAAGTGTACAGTCTTTGTAAGACGATCCACAACAGCCCAGATTGCATTGTTGCCTTTGGATGTCCTTGGAAGTCTGGTGACAAAGTCCATGGTGATGTTCTCCCATTTCCATTCTGGTCTAGGCAATGGTTGCATCATCCCCTTAGACTTCTGCCTCTCTGCCTTCACTTGCTGGCACACCAGGAACTTTGATGTATATTCAGCGATCTCCTTTTTCATATTATCCCACCAAAAGTTTTCTCGGAGATCTCGATATATCTTTGTGCTCCCTGGGTGAATAGAGAAATTTGAACTATGTGCATCATCCAAAAGTTCCTTCTTCAGCTCCATACTTGATGAAACACAAAGTATTTTCCCAAATCGCACAATTCCTTCTTCATTAACATTAAACTCCGAGGATTTCCCCTTTTTGATAGCTTCCACCTTTTCTTGAATTCCCACATCATCCTTTTGAGCATCATTTAACCTTTCCAAAAGAGACGGTTGAGAAATCATTTGTGAAAGGATTGATGATGTTCTCTTCTTTATGATTCCCATGTCCATCTTCATCAAGTCTTAGAAGATTGGATCCTTCTGAATTCTAATCATTGATAGAATCGCTGGGTCCTTTCTACTTAGGGCATCTGCCACCTTGTTTGCTTTCCCAAGGTGGTAATGTATTGAACATTCATAATAATTGATGAGCTCTATCCATCTTCTCTGGTGCATATTAAGATCTTTCTGTGTGAATATATATTTAAGACTCTTGTGGTCAGTATATATCTCACATTTCTCCCCATAGAGATAATGCCGCCAGATTTTCAAGGCAAAGATCACCACCGCCAACTCTAGATCATGCGTTGGATAGTTTCACTCATGGGTTATCAACTGCCTTGAGGTATAGGATATCACTTTATCATTCTGCATCAACACACAACCTAAGCCCTTCTTCGAAGCATCACTGAATACCACAAAAATTTCCCCACTTGTGGGTAAAGTGAGCACGGGCGCAGTGATAAGCCTCCTTTTCAACTCCTTGAAGCTTTCTTCGCATTCGTCACTCCAAGAAAACTTTACTCCCTTTCGAGTTAGCTTGGTAAGAGGGTTGGACAATCGTGAGAAATTTCTCAAAAATCGTTGATAATATCCAGCTAACCCTAAGAAGCTACGGATATCCGTTACCGATGTTGGCCTCAGCCATCCCTAAATTGCATCTGTTTTGGAGGGATCCACATATATCTCATTGCTTGTGATGATATGGCCCAAAAATGAGACCTCCTTCAACCAAAACTCACACTTTCTGTACTTTTCATAGAGATTATCCTTGCGTAAAGTCTCTAGTATAGTTCTTAAATGATCCTCATGATCCTCCTTGGTTTTGGAGTATATTAGAATATCATCTATAAATACTACCAAAAATTTGTCAAGGTAATCTCTAAAGACTCTATTCATCAAGTCCATGAAGATTTCTGGAGCATTAGTGAGTCTGAAAGGCATTACTATGAATTCATAATGCTCGTATCTTGTACGAAAAGCAGTCTTGGGGAAATCTTCCTTCTTCACCCTTACTTGATAATATCCCGACCACAAATCTACCTTAGAGAAGTATTTTGATCCATGAAGTTGATCAAAAAATTTATCAATCCGTGGCAGAGGATACTTGTTCTTTATCATGATTTTGTTAAGTTCACGATAATCGATGCAAAGCTGCATTGACCCATCCTTCTTCTTGACGAAGAGGACTGGTGCACCCCATGGTGAAGCACTTGGGCGTATAAACCCTTTATCCAGATTCTCCTGTAGTTGTTTCTTCATATCTTCAAGCTCCACGACAGCCATTCTATATGGAGTCTTGGATATTGGTAGTTCCCCTGGTATAATCTCAATTAAAAATTCAACATCTCTTCTAGGAGGAAGACCAGGAAGTTCCTCGGGAAACACTTCAGTTAATTCCCTCACAATAGACATTTATTCAAGGATGGTTTCTTCCTTGGACTCAATCATCTGAGCTAGATACGCGTTCTCATAGGGCAGTAATATCCATGCTTGATATGATGGAGCTAAAGGATATTCATCCACCTCTTTACACTTGTAAATAATTGGGGGTCGATTCTCCATATAGAGCATAATTTCCCTCTCCCGACAATTTATGTTAGCTCTATATAAGGAAAGCCAATCCATGCCAAGAATTGCATCAAATTCCACCAGAGGGAGTATGACGAGGTTCACCGGGAAATTCAATCCACATATTATGATAGGGGAGGACTTATATTCATGGGATGCAATGATTGCCCCATTTTCCATACTCACCGACATCTTCACTTCCATGGTTTGTGGTGGTGCTGGGATTGTTCTACTAAACTTTAGAGATATAAAAGAATGCGTAGAACCTGAATCAAAAACTACGTTCTCTATTCTTGAATGAATAACTAGTGTACCTATCAACACTTCATTGTCGGGGTTCACTTCAAAAGAAGTGATGGAAAAGGCTCTTCCTTTCTGCCTTGGAGGTTGTTTGTTGCCTCCTAAAACCCTTGTATTAGGGAACTGATTTGAAAAATGCCCAGGTTCCTTGCATTTATAGCAATGAACAACGCTTTGAGGTTCAAACGGAGTGTTCCTCTCCTTTGTCACAGCCGCAGGTCTTTCTTTCCTATAGTTAACAGCTAGGTGCCCTTCTCTTCCACACTTAAAGCATTTCCTCTTCCCCTTGAGGAAATTTCTAGGGTGCTTCTTTCCACACTTTTGGAAAGTGGGGTGCTGGATCTTCTTAGCACCATTGGATTTATCCATCGAACTGCAAGCATTGAAGTACACCTTACATTTCTTGTCCCCATGATACCCCTGTGATTCCCCGATCTCCATTTCGACCTTGAGGGAACATCAGACAATTTCCTCATAGCTGTCGAAGTCACGGATCACTAATGTTTTCCGCAGGCTAGGATTCAACCCACCAAAGAAGCGGTCAACCTTGCATTCGGGGGTAACAACAAATCTGGAAGTGTATTGTGCAAGCCTTGTGAAGTTTTCCTCGTACTCTCCAATAGATTCTTAGTCTTTTTTCTTGAGGGAAAGGAAGTACCTTTCCATCTTAAGCCAGAGGGTGCGCAAAAAATATTTATTGAAAAACATCTTTCGGAAATCCTTCCATTCCAAAGCCTCGATCTCCTCCTCAGGCTTCGTATTTTTGATCAACGTCCACCATTGATCAGCTTCACCCTCCATACGATAAGCCACCAGGAGAACCTTCTCTTGTTCAGAACATTGAAGGATGTAGAAGATCTTTTCAATGGAGTTGATCCATTGTTCAACGATTGTGGGATCAGATAATCCACTAAAAGTAGGAGGCTGTTGTCTCAGGAAGCTCTCGATAGCGACTTGTTCCTTATTAGGGGGGTTTGGACGTTCCTCTTGACCTGTGTTTCTATTCAAAGCTTGAGTTAGTTGAGAGAGAAGCGTGAAAAAGTTCGTGATTCTTGCTCCCATTGGATTAGGCATCTCATTAGTACAATCATCACACTAATATTCACATCGGTTGTTAGCCCGAGTCCTCATATTACCGGCCATTGGATGGAATAAAAGGAAATTTAGGGGGTAACACATAAAGGGTAATCCAAAGACAAAAGTTGATGACTTAAATATAAACTTTTATTTCCTTAACTCATGAGTCTATAGGCTTCAACCTAGGATTTTCATGATCTACTTTCCAACATATAATCTTAGGGGAATTTTTTTTAATTCCCTTAATAAGGGTTCATACTAAGCTTGTGAATTTATCAAAACATATCTCCCGGGAGTGTCATAACCAAGAGTGAAGCAAGGCCCGTTGTCATGCACTAGTTCCCGTTTGAGTCTAGATCAAAGCGGTGTTTTCGGGTTTTACCCCTAGGATACATCTGTTCCAGAGCCGCCTTTAACTACTCGTATCCAGACAGGGATGTATTTGTTTGATATAAACAATTACTCAGTACTTACCAAAACTTAGGGAGTTTTTTTATTATACTTAGTCTTGTCTCTAAGGCTTTACTAGGGTTTTCTAATCCTAATCCTAAAAATAACTAAACCTATCCTCTGATACTAACTATGACAACCCTGCTTTTATTACAAACTTAAACATGATTTATTACATAAAACCTCACTTGATACAACAAATAAGATTGAGAGGTTTAGTGTCTTTGGGGCTTAGGATTATTACATAAAAACTTGAAACATTAAATACAACATCTTTATTGAAAACTTCCTTTACATGACCACTACATTCCCTCGTACTTAGCATTGCATGGGATAACCTGAGGACATACATAAGAAAAGGGTGAGCTATAAAGCCCAGTAAGGGAATACACATGGAATAACATGAGGAGTACAATACATGTTAGACATTAGGCATATCAATAGAGAACAAGAGAAACATGAAAATAAAGGCATGATAAAGCATGATAATCATAACATGGAAATGTGGAAACAACACTTAACATGGGATTAGCATGATCCAAGGATCATTGCACATAGAGCATGAGTAAATCCTCATTGCACATGAAGCATGAGTAAAACATCATTGAACTTGAATTAGAATGAGTCAACACTCATTTTACATGAAGTATCATGATACTATACTTTACCCAATGCATTGGAGCGCTATAAGGGCACACCCTTCTTAAATATTTCATTTCATGCATAAGTGTGCCACATGGATCATAAAACATGGATTCATAAGACATAATCTTTTATTCCACGATGAAGGAATGTAGAATTAATAAATGAAACTTTATAATCAATAATTAAATGTGCATAAATGTGAATAACCTTGATGGATAAATGGGCATGGTATTCACTACACAATGGCATTGGCTTAGAAAATCGGTGCGATTTCGGCAGTGTAACAGCGTGACATAAGAATTCATAAAAATGGTTGATGAGAGATAAAGGAGTTCCTCATAATATTTACAGGTAATGGACAGTAAGGAGGTTATATAGATAAATTTCCCAAAAATTGTAATGGAATTTAGATTCATGATACAAAAGTATTGCTTGAAAGTAAGTGAGGAGAGAGAAGTTCCTTTCAGAATTTCGGCATAGTAACGGGTGTACATGGGAGAAATTTAATGAGAGAGAAAGGGGTATCCCATCATTCAAACATAAATAGGAAAGTATGAGGTAGGTTATAAACCATACCCCAATATTCATAATTGAAATTAAAATGGAAAAACAATTTAAAGAAAATCGGACAAAAACGAGGAAGGAAGAAAAAACCCTTACTTGGAAGTGTGCTTCCAAAGGCTTGAGAGAGGCTTGAGAGAGGCTTCTTGGGAGCTTGGGGCACCTTGAGAGTATTATAGAGAGATTAGGGAAGAGGTTGGACGAACTAAAAAGGCTTTGAGTGAGGAGGAAGTGGGATCTTGGGTGGGTTTATATAGGAAGGGTGAAGGAATTCTTTATTATTTAGGTTTGGGACCCCTTATATTAAATTAATCCAAACCACAAACCATACCATGGTTTTTGCCCATGATTTTTTGAAAAAGGAATAGGAAAAAAATATTTTATAAGGCCAAAGTCTGAACCTCTTAAAATAATAGGGTTTCTTATGTGGAGGTGAGTCACACTCCCATGGAAAACAATTTAAAAACACAAGGTATTTAATAAGTCTTGAGGGGTCCATTAATGCTTTGAAAAGTAATACAAACAAACCCAAAATCACATTATTTTAATTTTAAAACATATATTGGCCGAACATAAAGCTTATAATATTTTATTACATCACTATTGGGTCATTATGATGTCATAAAACACATTATATATTTTAACAGTATTTAATTTTGACCCAAAAATTTGACTGTCTCAGAAAATTATGAAAAATTCACCATTGGATAATTTCGACGTCCTAATTCCAGAAATAATATTTATTTTATCTAAATAATTTTCTAAATATGTTAATTTTCACTTTTAAAATAAAAACCGACATTTATCGAAAATTCACGTGTTTTGACAAAAATAACTTTCAAATCTTAATAAAAATTACAATTGCATTCATAAAATTATATGATCATTTATATATAATAAAATTAATTTAATAATAATAATAAGATTATTTTATTAAAATATTATTTAATTCAAAAATCCCTTAATTTAATAAAATAGAATTCTTAATTAAATAATAACTAAAAACACTATTTTCACTTTAAAAACTATTTACAATGTATCAATAATGACAAGAAGGTATATTCATTATTATATACAAAAAGTAATGTACATGAACATAGTATTAGATATTTGTTACATAACCCCTTAAAACAGCCGCATAAGACCTAAGGGTAAGGTGTGCGATGGTGAAAGACTCTTGGGGTGGCTCAGATAACATCGCTCGAGTGGTAATTTATATCAACTTCCACTTTTACCATAGACGGTCACGTTCGAGCTTGACATGATGAAGCTCAGATTGGGCTTGGTCAAGAGTGAATCCCAAAGACGCCACCTCTTTTCCAAGCTCTGAAAAATGAGCTTCGTATGGAGAAATTCTACTAGATGAGGCCATCGCTTCTTTTGTCTGAGTAAATTGGATTTGTTAAAGCCTTATATTTATACTAATCATATGATCACTGTTCAATGGCTATAAAAGCAACAGTCACAATTCTTAACATAAAACTAAAGAAGTTTCCATTTCATATAAACATTTTACATAAAGAGACATTTAATTATATCAAAATGGATTTCCATTAATGAAACTTTGGGTCCTTACAATGGTGATGAAGTCATGGTGAGGTAGTTTGTGTCGGGTGCATCATTGGTGGCATGAAATTGGTTGAATGGTCAAGAAAGGATTTGTTTCTTCCGGGTTATGGAAGTAATATATCTTAGGTCATGTTGATATGGATGGCAGTAACTTTATAAGACCATGACCATGGCAGTCAAGGGTAAATCCATCCAGTTAAATCAACAAACTATAAAGCAAGAAAAGGGCGATGACACGTGAGTGCGTCCTGCTTTATGAGATATTACAGACAAAGAGATTATATTACACAGTGCGTGTTCGTAGTTTGGTTGTCGCTGCTATGACAATCCTTATTTCTTTAGGGGCCATGATGGGTTGCTAGATCCCTATCTTTTTCTGTGAATACTATTCACAGCTATCAAAATAAGGGCCTATAGGGTCACACACAGTAGCGTATTCAAGAATCTTCCCTATTTAGTTGGATAGGAGTTTTGGACATGGTGGGACCCACCACAGGGGTCTGAGATTTGTCAAAAGTTAAATGATCACCAATGCAATAAATAAATTCATATTATTCGAGTTTAGAATAATGAGTATTGAATTTATTTATTAAATGTATTTACTAGTTTTAAGTAAATACATGAAAAAATATTAATTTATGAATATTAAATTATTCAAGGTTCAATTAATATTTATGGGAGTAATGAGTCGAGTTAATGACTCAATTATTATCATGTAATATATTTTAATATGTTACAGGTAAGTGATAATAATATTTATGACTTAGACAAGTAGTCTTAAGATTTTGTTGATAGTGTGTTAAGTATTCGGGGCCGGCGAGGTGATACCGGGTATTTTAATTAAGCACTATAAATAGAAGATGAGGGGCATTTTCCAAACACTATTCATGGAGATTCTCTCTTCTCTCCTCTCTCCCACACTCTAGAGAGAGATGCTCTGGATCCAAGGAACTCAGATGGAGGTCTCTCTTGGGCATCGCTAGCGAAGCAATGCTGTGATCGTTGGAATGTTGAAGGCATCATCGGTATTCCACGCTAGCACCCAGAATACGACGAACGACGCTTTTGTGGATTCCTTGAAGTGCATGTGGACGATCTAAATAAATTCAGCTTCAGATTCTTCGATCAGTGATCGCCAATGAAGAACAAACATCGTGCGGGGCTTCATAATTAAACGAGGCATTTTATAGTTTATTTTCTGAATAAAACATTTCACACGTGGTCCTTGGCTTTGACTGGGTTGCTCTTCATCGACGTCAACAAGTTCACGTCAAACGTTAGTTATTTTTTTTAAAAACTCACCAGTTTGGGGTTTCTTCTGCACGCCTAGTGCCAAAAAGTTGTATTAGAGGGGCGCTTGTCGATTTTAAGTAAAATAAATTAAATTTTCATTAATTAATGAAGAGGGAATCATTCCAGTCCCAAAGCCACAGACGGAATCCGAATCAGACATCGGATGGACAGTCTGCAACCATCCAAAGTTTTGAATTCAGATTTGAGATTAAATTCCAGTGATGTTTCTTATTTCGACTGGAAATCCCATGGTCGAAATACTCACCAGAAAATCAATTTTGATTATATATTAACTTATTAAAAATAATTGTATTATTATTATAATAATAAAATTAGTTGATTTTATTATAATAATAATATTAATTTTATTATTATAATAATAATATTATAATATTAATTTTATTTTTCCAAATTCTAATACAGGCTTTAGAAAAAAATTTAAAAGGGTGCAAGACTAGAATAAATGAATGACTTAAATTAAGTCTTTTGTTTTAAAAAAATAAGGGGAGAAGGCCTTTTTCAAGTCAATAAAAAAAGGAAGTAAGGGTGGGGTGTGACGACCTGCATGTGCAGGTCGTGAAATTTTTTTTTGAAGAAAGAGGGCCGGACCAGCCGGCCAAGAAATAATTAAAAAAACATTTTGTTTCGGGGGCCGAGCAGCCCCCCTATTCCATGTGTGGTAGCTCATTCTTTGCCCATGGAAACAGCTGCACCAATCTCACCCCAACACCCCATCCACATCTCACACCCTGCATCCCTGCCGGAACCGCCTGGAACTGGCGCAGAGCCTACATTCCTCCATGCTTAGCTGCAACAACACTACGCATCCACCTCCCCAAGCCCCTTTCTCGGACAACCTGCACTCACTAGTCACCCCGCGGCCTCGACCCACTCCTCTCCTTCCCTTTGGAGGCAAGCCACACCAGCCACGCGCACCACCAGGCACTCGAGCAGCCACTTGGATGGCCGTAATTCCCCGTTCAGCTCCAGCCCATGCTCAGACCTCCCACATCAGCCTCCCTCAATCAGGCCACCAGCTGTGGCAGCCTACACCTCCCTATTCCACTGCTGGTCTTCCTCGTGGAACCGACACTGCACCAGGTGCAACGCGCTGGATGCCGTAAGGGAAACCCCGACCGCTTACCTGCAGCACGACGCGCACCACCGTGAGGTAACCCATTTGCATTAGCTTGACCAAATCCATCCCAAAATTGGAACAGGTGAGTCTGCCCGACCCGCAATGGGCTTAGGCGGACTTGCCCATCCCAGAACGCCCCGCACGGGGTCTGCAAGACACGGACTGGGCCTGTGTGGGTTCTCCCCGACCCGAATAGGCCCTACCCGGTTTTCAGGGCCGAGATAAAATTTAATTAATCAAAAATTAATTAAGATACTTAATTTAATTACGGTTGATAATTAAATTAATTAAATATTAATTTTTTGATTTAATAACGACTGCGGCGTAATTAATTTAATTGGGAGATTAATTAAATTAATTAATTAATTTAATTTTAGTTTTAAAATTAAATTAATTAATCGGTACTGAACGACGTGAAATTTAATTGAAAACAAGAGCGAAGTTTTTAATTCAATTAAGATGCCCTTAGAATTTATTTTTAATGCATGTTTAATTTTTATTATGCATTTATTATATATACGCAAGTTTAATGCATATGCTGATCATGAGATGGAGACCGACCAATATATGTTTGGTGCGTTTATTTAATTAATTATTTATTGCAATGTTTTTTTAATAATTAGTTTAATTAAATAAAATACGATCTGTGTGTCATCTCAGTGTCATTATATGTATAGGGACCTACGTGTCCACTTCTATGTGTTTTACTTTTTACACCCTGAGACCCCATCGCCTGTGTGCGAGTACAGTTGTATAATGACGAGATGAGGCGTGACTCACTTCGTGCCAAGTGACGATGATACACTAGACATGAGTTGGAAGCATTGGATGAGTAGACGTTGCTATTCAAGTTGCGTGCCATGGGACTAAAAGGTATTTACCCCTAGGGTTTTGGTTGGTCCGTTATTCACTCAACGGATCAAAAAATAGTACCAGATCATGATCAGGTATTCATTTTATTTTTTCATGATTTATTATTTTTGTGCATGTGTAATTTATTGCATGATCACATAGTATAATAATAAACAATAATGCAATATAAAATGAACTTGTGACGCGATGAAATTTCTATTTCTTGCATGGTCAGTTGTGAGTGCGATCACATAGTGTATGATTATAAAATAGAATATGATTTTATTCGTCACATTAAAAATAATAAAACCCTCAAAATATATATTAAGTCATAACCGCCTTCCGTTAGTCAAGTTTGGACAAAACCAGCTGTTTGAGGTGCCGGTCATGCCGTAGCTGAGGGTGAATCTTACTACTGGGGAGTCCTTATAAGAATGATGGGTTGAATTAATTGAAATTGCAGCAAATAAATAGCCATAGCTAGCTTATTGTAATTTTAGAGGCAAGCATTGAGTAAATCATGTTCTGATTTTAAGAAGCTGAGACTTCACTCAACAGATCGAGGAGCCGCATCTTAAATCAGTCGGCCAACCAAAACCCTACCGAGAACCCTCCAAGTAGTGGCGTAGCCATATCTTGTAGACTATGAGGGGTGGTTATGGGATCCTTGCCACTATAATAATCAAGCGACAGAGTATTCTGATTCTAGCATAGAGGGTTCCTAGAATTCGATAAAATAGTTGGAGACATTAAATGATTTAAGTAATTAATCAAAAATGTCTAAACCGGTAATCCAGATAAAAGGAACTCATCTACAAAAATTTATTTCTGTAGAAAAATGGAAAGTTATACCACAAGATTAAAACTGCAATATTATAATGGACAAAGTAAATGTCCACACAGACACGAGTATCCATGAATAGTACTGGCGGGTGTGCATAGAACTATGATATAGAAAAATCAAGGTATCAGTGTCCCCAACACTATTAAACTTTCTCAAGAAGCGAGGGTGAAAATGCTTAAAGGAGACTAATGTATAAAGAATATGATATTTATATCATTATTCTTTCATCAACGTTTGGTGTAAGTTGCTGTCACTACATGGGGACATAGATGATATAACATAAAGTCTCATCTCTGAGAAGTTTTCAAGGATAAAGTGAATCAATGATATGAATAAGGGGATGCTTACACCGGCATGTGTAAATTGAAATATGGATCATGATCTTTAAATATGATGTTCACCAAATTAATCAAGTTTCGTTTTAAGTCACAAAATGAACAAGTATTGAGTAAATGCTTCATTACTATTCCAGGTAAGGTTTTCCAAGTGAATAAGAATTCAAAGACAGTTTTATCATTAATTCTTATGGAAAATAAATTGAAATACAATGTATAAAGGTCAAAGGAATATAATGTCGATGAAAAATTCGTGATGCCCTTCAATTAATGAGGTATTACCAAATATTGTTTGCATTGAATATTATAAAATAATACTATAGAATTTTAAGAGAAATAACCTGATATAAAGAAGAAATTTTTCACTTCTACATCAAGAATATTCATTAATGTAATGTTTCCTTTTACTACTTGGATATTTAATACTATATCTTTTTACATATGTGTATTTAAATACAGTTATCAAGTAAGTATAGAAACATTACTAGAAGTCAGGTGTATTCTCCAAGTGGCTGTGAAAGGGTGATACCTAGGCCAGTGGTGAGAAGTACACAACTTCTTAATTGAAAAATGAATGATTCGTGTTGAACTATTATTGAGTATAATCATAAACATTAATATCACGTGTCCTTGGATGCAAAGAGACATTTTTTCAGTTTTTGGAATGAATTTTGTTTTTGGTAAACTCAATCACTAGTTCAGTAATACATGAATCATAGGAAATTAGTGATGAATATAAATGTAAGACTTATACCCAGTTGTGATAGGATAATTCTTCAGGGGCCACGATGGGTTGATAGATTCAACTCTTGGTCTGTAAATACTATTCACGACTGTCGAAATAAGGGCCTAGAGGGTCACACACAATATCGTATTCAAGAATCTTCCCTATTCATTTGAATAGGAGTTTTGGACATGGTGGGCCCCGCCACAGGGTTCTGGGATTTTTCCAAAGTTAAACGATCACCAATGCAATAAATAAATTTATATTATTCAAGTTTAGAATAATGAGTATTGAATTTATTTATTAAATGTATTTATGGGTTTTAAGTAAATACATGAAAAAAATTAATTGATGAATATTAAATTATTCAAGGTTAAATTAATATTTATGGGAGAAACGAGTCGATTTAATGACTTAATTATTATCATGTAATATATATTAATATATTATAGGTAAGTGATAATAATATTTATGACTTACACAAGTAGTCGTAAGATTTTGTTGATAGTGCGTTAAGTATTCGGGGACGGCGAGGCGATACCATGTATTTTAATTAAGCACTATAAATAGAAGAGGAGAGGAATTTTCCAAACACTATTCATGGAGCTTCTCTCTCCTCTACTATCTCCCACACTCTAGAGAGAGATGATATGGATCTAAGGAGCTCAGATGGAGCTCTCTCTTGGGCATCGCTAGCGAAGTGATGAAGTGATCGTTGGAACGTCGAAGGAATCATCAGTATTCTGCGCTAGAACTCGGACTAGAATGAACAACACTCCAACGGATTCCTTGAAGCATGTGTGGATTATATAGAGGAATTCGACTTCAGATTCTTTGAGTAGTTATCGCCAACGATGAGCAGACATCTTGCACGACTTCACAATTAAACCTGGTATTTTACAGTTTATTTTGTGCTTAAAACCCTTCACGCGTGGTCCTTGGCTTTGACCGGGCTGCTCTTCACTGACGTCGACAAGTTCACGTCGAACGTCGGTGATTTTTTTAAAACCCACCTATTTGGGGATTCCGCTACATGCCTAGTTCCAACATTCCAACTGTCCAAGTCCCTTTGAGATTTCAGGAAGAAATACGATCGTTGGCACCAAAATATGATCATTGGGATGAGGCCTATAAATACCAGGTCATTTGGATGAGCTCGATACTTTTGAAAAATTCAATACATCCTACGAGTGCTCTATAAAATCTCCACTTCGTGCAAAGGGCTCTAAAGTCAAGTTGTGAACTACTTATTCTACATACTTGTGACTTTAAAGAGTTTTTGTTTTTCCTAGTGTGATGTTGATCATTGGTGATTACGATCAAAGGCTTCTGAGGATAGGAAGATAGACGTGCTGATCATTTTTGGATCAAGGGATTCCAAGGCTAAAAATAAAGAGGTTTTGATTACCTTTTAATCAAGGGATTGTGGGGATAGCATGAGAGAAGGCGATTTTCGTATCGAGGGCTTACCCTAGTGTGGGTAAGACAGACTTACTTGAAAGTATAAATCAAGGGACCCCTATCCAAATTTATTGGATACCATTCTCTTTGGGTTAAAAGAATTGTATTATTTTACATTTCCTCTATATTGTAATAGAAAGTGAATTTTTTTACTTATTCATCTTTCTATTTTATATTCTGTTTATCATAACCAATCTGATTATGATATATTTGTATTAATCTAATTATGATCTTTGTAATTACAATTGTAGTGATTATAATCTTATTAATTACTTAATATGATTCAATATGCTTTTATGATTGAATTGTTTTATTATTATACTCTAATCATCGTAACCATAGTGATTATGATATTTTACACACTTAAACTATTTAAATAGTTTCAACCATGAATACGATTAATTTCAATTAAGATCTAGGGAATACTTATCATAACCAACCTGATTACAATATTCTTATTCATCGGAACTAGGTCCCAATCTGATTATTTTTTTAAATACATTAATAGGGTTCTTGAATTAAATTAGTTTAAATTATTTTAAACTAAATCCTTTAAGGGATAAAAATGAATGTTTTTAAACCTACAATTCACCCCTATCTTTTATTGTTCCATCTGTATATAAATTATGATCCAAAATTATTCTCTTTGACCATGATAAATTTATTTTTCATATATTACCTCCTTAAAAGTCCCCCATTCCATAAAACTGTGCTGATTTTCCTCTTTAGTATTTTGAATTAGCAACCACCATTAGTCTACACATCTCTTCAAATAATATAACTCCATGATGAATTTTTCATTTTCACTACTTCCCATAGTGAGAAATATATTTTGTAGGAACTTTATCTAATGTCTAGCTACCAATGGATTAGTAGTTTCACTGAATTATGGAGGTTTTTATCATATGAAGTGATCCGGAATAACAACACCATGTTGTGGATCAACAGGATTCTCTATACAAGTGTGATTAATTGTCATAACCTAGTTCAACCGCCCAAATATAGTAATGAATTTATTACCTTTAACTCCAACATCATTAACTTATTCAGGAATAATATCCTTACACTGAATATGGGTGTTTATACAGTTCCCATTCCTCTTGTTACTCTCCATCTTTCTATAATGACATATACAAAACTATCTTATGATATTTCAAAATAAAATTACTACTATTTTTTCTATAGTGTTCCCTATAAATATTGATGTCTTTTTATAGTACTTGTTCTATCTTACTTGGTTTATCAAAATCTAATCCCCAAGGTTGCAACTAAACTTCCTTTGATACCAACTATAACATCCTAGATTCTAAAATCACAGATATTATAGTTATATTACATTATTGGTACAATGTAGAAGAGTTTCTGAAGGATCAAATAATTTAGTACTCTTGGAAGACCAAATACATACATACATTACTCTTTAAAAACATAAGATACAACATGAACATATTGCAAGAAAATTAATATCACTTTAATCATATCTTTAAAAAATATACATAGTCCTCCTCTAGGTTTCTTAGGGAAAGTAAAACAAATAAGGGTGAGATCAGATGCTTAGTAAAGAGTAGAATACAATGGAAACTTACATAAAATGAACATGGAATAAGTGATATGGAAATAATAAATGAAAAAAATGAATCCATAAAAAACTAAAACTAAGGGAATGTTATATCTATTAAAATAAATGAAAACCTAGACAACAATAATCATTGATCTCATACTAATGGAATTCATAATTTTAGAAATCAAAAACTTGTTGTCAAGGCCTTGTGCTAAGACACTTTACATATTGTCAAGACTGTAGTCAATACATTATCCTATTATGGGAAGACGCATACACCAAAACCCAACTTGTTTTATTTCATGATAATTATTAATATATCAAAGGTTTATATAATTTTGGGTGCCTCATGTCACTTAATTAACTCTAATGCATTAACTATAAGATTAATCAAGACCTTTCATACTATTTCTTGAGTAACCACTTATTGAACCAAACTTAGCTATCTATATAATAAGAAACATAAATATCAAATAATACCATATTCAATATAATAATGTGGATGTCTAGGAGAATATCCCTTAAAAAACTTGGAATCCATGGGATATCATCAAAGTAACATGAAGTACCCTTATCAAAGAAATTTAGTAGAGAGGGTACTTAAAATGTTCTACATTATCCATGGAAGATAGTAATTGGATACAATAGATTTCATTAGTAGGTGACCAAGGTAATGGTAGGAAAAATCCTTTATCATGGTTTATTAAGAGCATGTGAACATTCCAACGCATATCCCTTGGGAGTGTCTCTACAAGTGAGAAGTATTAGTACCACTTATCATTCATTATGGTGATGATTGAGTAAATTATTTACCAAACCTTTTTGGGGTGATTACCCATAGGTGAATCTACACCACATATTGATAAGTTTATTTCATTCATACTTTTTTGTGTGTTTTAATGTATAAATTTTTTATTTAATTGAATAATATTTCCAATATTTGGAACACTTGAATTTGTTTTATATTTTTATGGAAAGAAACAATAATTTATGAAAAATTAATGAAAAGGGAAGAAAATATGAGCCAAAAGACACTTCACGCCATGAGTGAAACTAAGCAGCACAACACCAGATTTCTGAAGATGAAGAAACTAGGAAAACTGAAGCTTGACACTTACACGTCCTGTAATGTAGTTACACGTTGTGACTTTTCAAAAGGAATTATCTATATAGGAAAATTTGTAACATACTTACACACTATGAAACACAATTACACATTGTGTAACTACATTACATGATGTGAAATTTCATGGGAAAAGATTTTGGACAAGCTTTTTCCAATATTCGTGACGCCTAAAGATTAGGGGATCACACATCGTGTAACCTAGTTACATGTCATGATGACGATGACACACTGAAAAATAAAAATGTCGTGGACAAGGATTTGAAGTATTTAACTGTAAAATAGAGACCCTTGGCCACCATTACAAAGGATTCTAGGACTAGAGGAGCTAGAGTGACACCGACGAAAGGCTGCCATATGAAGAAGTAACAATCTGAAGCCCGACTTTACCACCGTTCTTCGCTACCTTTCTTCTTCGGGTACCCATGATGCTCATTCTCAGCATTCTTACCATGAGCGAGTAGTTATATTTGTTCCGAGTGATGTGATTGTAGGGGGAGTGTTGCATAGGGTTTTTATTATTATTCATGTTTTTGATTGCTACAATAATATTTATCAATTTCAAATATCTTTCTTTTCGTATTTCATGATCATTACTACATTTTGAAGGTCATATTTTCATTTCATCAATTAATCTCCTTAGTTTTCATATGACCATTATGAAATATGGTCCAGTTATGTTTAAATATGGTTTTGGGTTACCTAATTTTGTGACTTAATTTACTATATGACCATTCCAATGGTGAAATCATAGGATTAAGATTAGATACCATGACCAAAGATCCTCACCAACCCAATTCTGACACCAAAACTAAATAAATCCATTTTCAATTAAATACCTAGTGCACGAACCTGAAATCACTGAACATGGAATGCCTCATACCTTGATATTCAAACCCAATCACTACTATTAATTATATTTTCTCCAATCAAACCCAAAAATTTGAATCATAGTTTCCTTAATTAATTTAGAACATACGATTCTTCCTTATGGGTTTGACACTTGGACTTTCTAGATACTACATTTTTAGTTAGTTAGTTTGAGTTTTAATAAATTAATAAAATTGGTTTCATCCATAGGAATTAATGACACCCTATGGGATTTCACATATGCATCCACTTTTTAGTATCCAAACATGGGTGTATTTTCTATGAAATTATACAAACTTTTACTTTATGAGAACTTGGGATGGGTTTTCCACCATGGAAACGACAACTCTTGAATCAAAAGGGATATGGGAGAGGGATAAAAATAGACTTTTAAATACCTTAAATTTCATGATTAACATGGAAATAAGTCTTCCATGTAAAATTATGCACCACATAAAATATAATAAGTGGTGATTATAGCATGATTCCCAAGAATGTAAATCAAGACAGAAAATAACACTTATGGGTTGAGTAGTAATTAAACATAACCTCTTGAAATAGATGGATTAAAATTAATCTTAAAATAACATGAATAAATTAATTTCATTATATAACATCTCAAATAGGAATTATATACACCACATAAATGAAATTAGGCGTATAATACAAAATATGTCTCAAAGAGAAATATTTGTGATGGAAAACACTTACCTCTTATCCTGACTTCCAAAAACATAATTTAAACTCCTGTATAATAAATATATATATATATATATATATATTAATAACTTAATTTATAACCTTAAAAACATCCATTTTCATCCACAATCTTCATAAATAGTCATTCACTATATGTATTCTTCAAATTTTCCACATCAGTGTTTATAGATGGGATCATTTGTACAAGTTTCATAATATCAGTGTTTGTATTCATTATTCTTACAATGTGTATTATTACTAAGTAATTAAATTTAATTTAATTTATTATTTTTAATAATTTATTAGGTTTTAAATCCATTTTATGAGTGTTTTATACATTATCCTTGAAGATGAATTCGTTAATAAGCATGTTTTGGTGCTTTTTGATGAATGGAGGGTATTTTCTTAATTGATGAATTAAATATTGATATAATATCTCCAAAAACAAAAAAAATCTATTTAAAAATTTATACCATTTTTTATTAGCTATTATGTTCCCATAGTCATTGATGGTAAAAATTCAAAGTGTTGTTGAAGTAGGTGGTTAAACTGATCCAAACATGAACATACAATGTTTTAATGAATGATTATGATGTGTTTTTATTATAATACAATTAAACCAGGATTATAATGATATTATTTAGTGTTTATTATCATAAAAAATTATAATTAAAAGTAATTATAAGAATAATTAATTTATATGAAAACATTATAAAATTTGAATAAAATATTATCCTCTTAGTATGCTTTTTTTAAATGATCAGACTAACAATGATTGTTTATTGATCATATCATTAATAGGTTTTTAATTTTTTTACAAAAAACTGTAATTTTTTTTATAAAATAATATCTATCATTTAATACCATCTTTATATCTAACCTTGTAAGGTGGTCGAGGAAAATGAAACACGTTACGTTGTGGAGGCGGTAGTCCTGATAACACACAAACAATATTTTTTATTAATGGAAGGGGTATATGAATAAATAATGATAATACCCTTGATATAGTAACATTAAAATATATAAATAATAATAATATCATTATATTAGTTTGGATAGAATACATTTCAAATATGATAATTAATAAGAAAACTAATTAGTTAATAATATTCACATCGATGACTTGATTTTTCCACAGAAGTCTGCTTGAATTTGAAATGCCTAGGATATCCTTGAATGAATAGGGGATTTTTTTCATGGGATATAAATATAGAGAGATAAAAATTTCACCATTTAAATGATAAATTTAAATATTACGCATGTATTGATTTGGTGAAGATGCCCTCCTTTATAAGTGAAGGGAATGGTAGTTTTTAGAACAACTTTACATTTTTAAATAATTCCATGGAACTATTAAAGGTTTAAAAAATAAAAAATTGAAAAAAGTTTAGGGGACACATGAATTGGTCGATAAAAATCTCAAAAATTCAATACTAGGAAATTTTTTTAAAAAATTTAGGACTTTCACACTTGGTTAAACTCAATTTACCTCTTTTACTTGTACCTTGTAAATTAATTTCTAATATTAGTAATTAATTTTACAGAAAAAGATTAAGGTTGGCCATTTTAAATAATTTTATACTTATAATTTCATATTTTAAAATCATTTTATCAAATAAAATTTCAAAATGTGTGAGAAGTTAATTTTAAAATAAATACACTTAATAGTGTAATAACTGTTTTTAGAGAAATAACGTTTTAATATTTAGATTTATATATAATGTAAAATTATTTTAGATAATGATTTTAATGGAATAAATTATTTTAATATAAAATAAATAAAGGATACGATTATATCAAGGAAATAAAAAACTGAATATCCCTTGAAAATACTCGATTTAACAAAAAGTCCAATGACAATTTTTATATTAATGTAAGAGTTTAATTAGTTCTATAAATTTTTACATGAGTTTTATATGTTAAAAGAATATTGTATAATGTATAATGTTATATTTAAAATTTATATTTTTTTTCTTAAAAGGTTTTATAAACCTCGGGGTCATTCTTATATAATGGTAAATTCATTCAAATAACAAGTTTTGTGAAAACCATAATTTTCAACTAAAAATAGACCTTTTCAGAAAAAGTTCCAAAATTCATACAAAGATAATTTTTCTAGTTTGAATTCAAAAATGGAATTAGTTTTTTCAATTTAAAAATCTAAAATTTAACTTTTAAATAAAGTCTTGAATAAAGGATATTTAAAGGGTGTATTTGTAAAATAGTTCATGATATGACATTTACTTTCTATAATAGAGTCTTGGGTGTTACATTTAACATTTCCAAAACTTAAGAAATATATTACTCTAATAAAAAATATTTTTGGTATATTTATTTTTATGAATTATCTACAATGCGAAATTCAATTCTGGATTATTTTGAAACCCACATAACTCTTATTTGGTTAATAATAAACCAATTAATATCATAGAAATCAACAATGTTAGTAATTTTATCTTAAACATAAAAATACCATTTTTTTTATAAAAGTGATTTTTAAATTTTATATGAAAAATTTATTTATTATTTTTAATCATTAAGTTGAAATTATATAATAAGACCCATTTTATTTTTAGGAATTAAAATAAAATTACTTAGATAAAAAATAGTTACCATGGTAAAATCCAAAAAAAAGGTAAATGTGAAAAATATACAAGTAAAGGAATTAAGAAATGTTAAAAAAATTTGTGAAAATGTATGTTTGATGCTTTCTCAAACTTACCCCTTCATCCAATCCTTTATTTCCTATTTTTTGAACCACTTTTATTGAATAATGAATTTACTTTTTATATTATTATAAAAATGTGACTCCTCTCCCTTATGAAAAAGTCATCACCACCCCCACTTCTCCTCACACCCCAAGACTCATATATTTGACAAAACTATAAATAAATAGCTCAAAAACACTCCTATATATTCCCTATAGGTTTTGGTATTCTCAAAATACCAACTCTCAAATCTTTAATCCAATTTTCAAAGGAGTAATTCCAAGAAGTAAGGTAAAACCGTCAATTATTCTTTTTTATTTGTTTTCATTTATTTATTCCTCTATCTCATATAAATATAATATACCAATGTTCAAATAATTAAAAAATTATCATAATTATACTAAAATTTTATTATGTTTATGGGACAACCATTTCTTACCTTCTTCCCAACCATTAAAAAAATGAAAACACCTCTTGTGTTATATGCAGACTATCACCACCATAAGTGATGTGAATCATTTTGCATAAACCTGTCACATGAATGATTTTAAAAGTTTATTTAAAATATTAATATGATATTTATATTATTAAAAATATTCTTTAAAATATAAACCATCTCCAACCCTTCTCCTATTCTATGGAAAATGAAAACATTACCCGTGTTTATGTGTGGACTACCACATCCACGAAGTGACATATTTCATTTTCTATATCTATATTAATTTATTCATTATATAAATATATTAAAATTTGATTCAAAACATTAAATCACATAAATAATATCATTATGTATCTATAATAATGATATTTTTCAAAAATAATTACTTTCTAAACCATTCTCACCCATCGATTATAACATGTTCTTGTTTGGGCCAGTTTAACCACCTACATTAACAATGCTATAAATATCTACCATGGATGACTATAGAAACTTATGTAATTGTATTATTTGACATAAATTATTAAATAATATGTTTTTAAGGTTTTATAAAGGTTATATTAATATTAAACTTATAATTAATATACTACCCTTTCTTTGTTAAAAATCACCGAAACAAGCATGCCACTGATTTCATCTCTAAGAACCATAACTAAAAATCTCTTGAAATGAAATTACAAATTTAAAAATAAATATAAAATATATATTCTAGTACCTTAAATAATATATAAATTATTAACTTGGTATCAAAGAACGTAGAACAACATCGAAAGTTCAAATTATGTACCAAACAATTAAAATTACAAACATTTGATGATGAAAATAAACTATAACTAAATAGAAAATTTATAATAAATAACTATAATTTACGAGAATTAAAGGTAATTTATATTAATAATGTTTTAAAATAAGTGATTAAGTGAGTTAATTTGTTCATATAGGAAGTTAGAGCATGTTTGACTAAGTGAGAGTAAAGGCAAGAGATTGTTGTATCAATTTTCATTCTTTGAGAATTATACCATATTCCACAATTGTTTAATTTTGTTTAGTTTATATAAAATAAATTTATAAATATTTATAATTTTATTATTGAAATTTAAATCATTTAAAAATCCATATTATGTTAAACCATTCATGGGTTTACGATTCAAAAGATAATGACATTGTAAGGTATTTTGTTAACTCAAACCCCCTTTATTTGAGTTATAATGTTTTATATTTAAATTCATTATCCCATGATTGGTTTCCTATAACCAAAGATTTTATTTTTAATATTCCATTTTATTATTAAAAAAATGAAATTACTATTCAAATATTCCTCCTTTATGAATTTCTTCTCCACAAAAGGATGACATTGTTAAGAATAATTCTCATTATCTTTAACAATGATTTCTATTACATGTTCATATTTTATATTCTTACCAATATTCTATATTTTTTGAAAACTTAATTATTTGGTATCTTAGGTGTAATTCATATATCAATTTCCCTATTTTTAGAGGGAAGTTTTACTGCTCTTTTTACGATGTGGGTTTTCAATAAAGGTATTTCAAAATATTAAAAAGGGTATTTTACACTCCAAATTCTTGTTATAAAACTTTTTTTTATTTCAAGGATATATTATTGAAGTTTATTTTTAAAATTAAGTGTTTTTAAAATTTTTCACTTCACCTATTCAAAGATAAAATTTTAAAGTTACCTATAAATTTATTTTTTATGCCAAGTTAAAAGCCTTTTCTAAAAACTCTTAAAAATTCACTTTTTATTTTAATATTTATATCTAAAGTATTTATTTATTTGGAAATTATTTTAAAATCTCCCTTTAAATGATCTTATGAAATAATCTTTTGTAGTGATTGAATTTATAGTATCAACTGTTTACATTCCTGATATAGACTTTAGTGATACCATTTTGAAATGATAAAAAATTAAGTTTTATTTACATGGGTTATTTATGATATGATGAGTGATTGATTTCAAGTGCACACATATGTATGGAAAATTGATGGGTGAGGTCCTATATCACCCTTCAATGAATTGGGTAAAGTTTTATATCTCATGATGTAAAGAACCAGAATTTACATGTAATTTTTTCAATTAAATGGAAATTTTGCGAGTCCGCGAAAATTGACGATGCGTGATTTCGAGGCCCGGAGTGCTCGGAATGAATTTCTGAAATTTTTTTTCGGGTACGTTCAGTAAACGTGCGAGTATGTTTTTATAACTTTTGAACTGGTAATCGGAATTGAAATCTGAGGCACCATTGAACTCGTAGTGCCGATATTCGCTTAAGAAGACTTTCACCTTGATGACAGTTGGTCGAGGGTAAAAGTTAGTTTTTGGGTTTTTCGTGGAAATAATAAAATAAAATAAGATCATATTTTATTTTATTTTGTTGTAACCACCCACCATGTGGATGTTCAGGGGTGGGGTCCACCAGAACTAAACCTCCTCTTCTTGATTTATTGTGGTGGAGACCACTTGACCCCCTATTAATGGGAGGAGAGGAAAACCTCTCAACCCCCCTCATAAATGTGGGGGGAGCCTCTTCAACACCTCCACAATTTTCATTGTGCCAACAAACCTTATTACTTGTGCCAACTTAGTTAATTGGATTTCCCTTGTTTTAAATTAAGTAACAATGTCGTTGGAATTTAGGAAGGTTCATAATAAATTAACCATCATAAATTCCACAATCATTACCTACCTTCCCCCCTCTCCTATATATAGGGATCTTGGAAGGAGGATTTGGGATGGATTCACCAAGCGAAGAAGCACTGGTAAAGTGACGTGATGCCCAAAACTTGGAGGATTACGCTCTCCAATGAAGAACGCTTACTCCAAAAAGAACGCCAGTGAGGAACGTCTTCAACTTCTTCCTCAGAATCACCTTGCGGAGGCAACCAATGTGGGATGTCTTTGACAACCAAACTTCCCTCATCATTGTCATCAACAAACAATACGAGGTAGGGGTTAATGCTGTTTGATTATCACTTCACAAATACACCCATTATTTTCTTTTGCGGGCTGGGAAGAATCTTTGAGGGGAGGGGGGGGGGTTGATGTGATTTATTCTTGTGAACCTCTTACTACCGATCTAATGTGAAGAGTGTCGACCAAAATAACATGGCCTATCCTCTCCATAACACTTATGTTGATTTGTGGTGTTCTTTGAAACGGAGGAAGGAGACGCAGGCGATGAAGGCGGAGAAGGCGATGAAGGCAACAACATCACCACTCGCGGCCTCCGTGACCCAGGCCGCACCGACCTCCCGAACGAACTGGCCTCACGTCACCGCTAGCCGAACTGGCCCAGGCTGCGCTGCCCCCCAGTCACCCTGCACCCTGGCCGTGTTTCACCCTGACCGCGCCGCACCCCGGCTATCCCAGCCTCCGGGCCGAGCCGCCCTCACCACAGACCTCTCAGCCGAACCGGCCTCGCACCCCGAGCCGAGCCGCCCTCACAGTGCCCTCCGGGATAACCCGACCACACGGAGCCCTCTAGGCTGAACCAACCTCGCGCCGACCCGTGGTTGGTCTGCACCCTCACGGCCGGTCCATGCCCTCGCGGCTGGTCCGTGCCCTCACGGCTCTCTGTGGCCCCTCGCGGCCGTCTGGCCTAGGACCAGTGGGCCGAGCCAAACCCAACGGGCTGGGACAAACCCAACGGGTTAGGTCGGGTCGACTCAAACTGGGTCGGCCCCGACTGGGTTGGGCCGCCCAGGTCGGACCAGACCCGGGCCCACTACGACCCATTTACGCTTCTTCGGCCATATCTTTTGTCACCAGACATCCGTTTGATGAACCGTCAACGGCGCTAGAAATATTGGAGCGTGATGGTCCCTTTGAGTATACCCCACTAGAGTTTGTGGTATAGCTGAGATAAAGTCAGGTTGGATAATGCATGAATCCAACTGGGCCCCCGGGACTAAAAGGCTAATAACTCACAGACAATGCGTTCAATTGACGCGTCGTCTAATGTGTTGAGACCCCTATGACGTGGCGGACCTTTGAGATTCTTCTTCGCAGGACTTCCTGACAGGTTGAGTATCAACCGGTAGCTCGTGGAGTAGATCCTCCCAGAGACGAGAAAGCGTAGTGCGGAGACCTAGTAGCTGGCTGATACCTGATGACTACTGACCATTTTGACTCGGAGTGACTCTACTAGCCCAGTGGGGAGCTCCTTGGTGTCTCGGAAGACCCATAGTGGGGAGCGCCTCTATGTGTTGCGGCATACCCACGATACTCGACAGGAGGAGTACCTCATTAGGCTACGAGGGTGAGCACACTTAGTGTCGCGACAAACCCACAGTGGGGAGTGCCTCTGTGTGACGCGGCATACCCAAGGTACTCAATAGGAGGAGTACCTTAGCAGTCCAAGGTTATTGGGAAGTGAACTTGGTGTCACGGAAGGCCCACTGTACTCGATAGAGGAGGAGTTCTCCAGAAGCCAAGGTTTCGACAATGTGACTGGGGATGTTACTTGATACTACCCCTATAATAAAATCCTGGTTGATCTAAGTCAGTTTTTCTGTGTTTTCCTCATGTTTGAGATGGATCACTTGATAACTTAGGTATATGTATGGGCATATACGTAAGTAGGGTTATCTGTTTATTTATATCTTTGTGATTTGTCCTTGGTGAATTTTGTGAGACCTAGAGGGTCTCGGTTTCCCTAATGAGTATCTTTATACTCACTACTTCACGGGCTATTCCTGCACTTCGTTGTGTTGGATGCAGATGACGGATAGTTCTGACGGAGGCTAAGAGTACCAAGACTAAACGGTACTCAGAGGTAGACCATACAACGTGTCAGTACTCGGAGGAGACAGATGGATGAGGAGTGCTGAGGAGGCGATCTGTACCTACCCTTCAGGTAGGAACCTTGGAGGATGACCCAGTAGCTGTTTTTCCTTTTTCATCAGTTGTACTTTTACTTCCAGTTCCTTGTACCTTTAATGTTGGGATTGTATTCTGGTCCCTTTTACTTTTCATCACTCTTTTTGTTATATAGTTTACTTGTGTTAGTATCTAGCTGTGTACTTGGTTGTGAGTGTTTACAGGTTATAAAGACAATGCCTTCCCAGTTTTATGGAATTACCCCTTTGGTGCTAGTCACCAGCCCCTGGCCTATGGAAGGTGGGATTGGGGTAGTCACAACACAGGCCCCGGGGGATGGGTTGTGAAAAACTGGTATTAGAGGAGTCGGTTCTACCAAAGAACTTTGGACTCTGATATTTTCTGTGAAGCCATAGTATCAAGTGTAGTGAGTGTGGTTTTTAATTCAGGGAGTCCAGTGTTAGTGCGGCGTCTGAAATATCCATACACCAGGACCCTGACTTTTGATTTTCGACTCAGTGCATGAAAAAACTAATTGCGTGTGTGTTTTCAAAAGTTTTCTTTAAGTCAGCTCACCAGGTATAACTTTTGACCGTGTCACATCTAATTCTTTTCAAAATTCCCCCACGCAGACAACAGGCTAGAGTTCCGAGATTTATTCGCACTAATATACCACCGAGAGACGAGGCTTCGGTGCAGGGCCCTATTCCAGTAGAGGCACCAGCGGAGGCACCAGTGGTACCATTACCCGTTGGGCCATCGATGCCTTCAGCCCCAGCAGAAGACGATGCACACCGCTTGAAAATGTTGCATGAGTTCCAGCGCCAGAGGCCACCCAGGTTTAGGGGAGAGACAGACCCATAGGAGGCTGAGGATTGGTCGGAGGCTATGGTAAGAGTTTTCCGACTGGTAGGGACACCAGCCAATCTCATGGTGATTCTTGCTACCAGTCTTCTATAGGCAGCAACTGGAAGATGGTGGAGCTTGATTCTCTAGGTCCGTAATGAGGTGACGCTTCTATGGCCAGACTTTGAAAGCCTGTTTAGGGCAGAGTTTGTTCCAGCGACTCTTTGCGTAGTTCAAATATATGAGATAATTCATCTGCAGCAGGGCAACATGACTGTAGCTCAGTACTCAGAGAGGTTCACAGACCTCTCACACTACTCCACCGATATGGTACGGGACCCATTATTCAGGGCTCGAACCTTCAATCAGGGACTAAAGTGGGATATCATGGCTTCAGTGATCTCACATAGCATCCCAACGTAGGTGGGGTGTTAGAGAGAGCCCTCTTGGTGGAGAGTTTCCTTGATGATCAGTCTCCAGCAACAAGATCCACCACTAGTCGACATGTAGCGGAGTCTTCTGCAGCCAACAACAGACAGAAGTCGCAGAGGTCTAAGAGAACCAGACCTATAGGTGGATGACCACATGACTTAGGATCGGTTGTGTGGGGCACCCGAAGCGGAGACAGACATTCCATAAGCAGGCAGTGTTACTCATGCAGTGGGTAGGGTCACATGACTCGAGACTGTCCGAACTGCCGTTCGAATGATCAGCAGATGGTCAAAGGACCTCCCAGGGAGAGACAAAGATTTGATCGAGGTGGTCCACAGGGAGCAGGCATACATGGAAAAAGATCTGGTCGTGCAGCTGGCGGTGGGCGACAATTTGATATATTACCACCACCACCACTAGGAGGTCCACCCCGACCATAGGTAGCAGGTGGAAAGGGGAGAGCTCAGCTCCAGGCAGCTGAGGCCTACGATCATGGCGCTCCAGAGATGACACGAGGTATGATCTGTGTCTACTCCACCTTAGCTGCAGTGCTTATAGACACAGGTTCTAGTCATTATTTTATTGCCACTACCCTTATTCGGAGCTCGGAGATTCTGAAGGAGCCGTTGGCTCGATCCATACGGTTAGATACTCCTACGGGAGTAGACTCAACGATTACGCACTGGTGCCGACAGTGTGAGATTACTCTAGGAGGTGAGAGCTTCTGCTTGGATCTCCAAGTAGCAGTGTCAAGGCCTTACGACATCATCTTGGGTATGGACAGGTTATCTATAGTCCATGCTCATATTGACTGTATTAGGCACAAAGTGCGGTGTGTCGGCACAGATGGGACTAGGTTTACCTTCACCGATGAGAAGGGAGCCTTTTCAGTGTAGGATGGACTTATCAAGAGGAGGGTGCAGCTGATTCTTCATCAGTTGGATAGCCTTACCCTTAGAGTAGTTGATGTGGAGAGTCCAAGCTATCCTGTAGTGGTGGAGCAGTATGTAGATGTTTTCCCTGATGATGTCCCAGGTCAACCTCCTCGTAGAGAAGTGGACTTTTACATTGACTTGTACCCTGGGACAACACCGATATCTACACCAGCGTATCGGATGGCTCCCATGGAACTTCATGAGTTGCGGGTATAACTAGAGGACTTGCAGGGGAAGGTATTCATTCAGCCTAGTGTTTCTCCTTGGGCAGCCCCGATTCTGTTCACCAAAAAGGCGGATGGGAGCTTGACGCCTTTTGTCGACTACCGGTGCCCGAACTAGGTGACCATGAAGAACAAGTACCCACTCCTAAGGATTGATGATCTCTTTGATCAGGTAAAGGGAGAACGGTGGTTCTCGAAGATAAACCTTAGATCAGGCTATCACCAGATCATAGTTCGAGATGAGGATGTGCATAAGACATATTTCAGATCTCAGTATGGACACTAAGAGTTCTTGGTTATTCCTTTCAGTGTAACCAACGCTCTAGCAGTGTTTATGGGACTCATGAACATGATAATTCAGAAATACCTTGATCACTTTTTTGTAGTCTTTATCAACGACATTTTTATTTACTTGACTACTAAGGAGGAGCATGCCTACCATTTGTGGGTAGTACTGGACACACTCCGAGAGAACTAGCTTTATAGTAAGCTCTCGAAGTTCCAGTTTTGGATCCGAGAGGTTCACTTTATGGGACATGTCATCTTGGAAGCTGGAGTTACAGTGGATCTAATAAATATTGAGGCGGTATCTTATTTAGAGCCACCTAGGAGTGTGATGGAGGTATGAAGTTTCTTGGGTTTGGCTGGATACTACTGGAGATTTGTGACAGATTTCTCCAGAGTTGTAGCACCACTTTCAGCCTTGACGAAGAAGGGGAAACCCTTTGTGTGGTCAGAGAGATGCCAACAAAGCTTTTAGGAGCTGGGGCAGTGGCTGATTAGTGCCCCCATCTTGAGGCTTCTAGAGGAAGTCATAGGGTACATAGTATACTGCGACGCATCAAGGACCGGACTCGGATGTGTCCTGAAGTAGAAGCGAGCAATGATCACTTATGGTTCCCGAAAAATGAGACAACACAAGCAGAACTATGCTACCCATGACCTGGAGTTAGCAACAATGGTCTTCTCCTTGAAGATGTTGCGATACTATCTGATGGGCGAGCATTTTACTGTGTACTCTGATCACAAGAGTCTCAGGTATATCTGCTATCAGAAGGACCTGAACCTGAGACAACGACATTGTCTTGAGTTCCTCGAAGACTATGACTTCAAGATATTCTATACTCCTAGGAAGGGGAACGTTGTTGCATATGCACTCAGCAGGAGACCTGGTATATAGCTACTAGGTGAGGCGACAGAGCAGCTGGCTACTTTGCAGATATCCTTTGTGGATAGAGATGAAGCATCTTTTCTTCAGTCTCTTACTTGTCACTCATCCACTTCTTCATCAAGTCAGGGAGGCGCAGCATGGGGATGCTAACTGAAAGACACGATGTGCTTAGATATACATAGGACATGCACCTGATGTATTTTCTAAAGGTGGGGAGCACGCCATCCTCTTCAGAGGACGTACCGTGGTACCAGTGTCACTTCAGTAGAAAGTGTTGAGGGAGTTCCACACATCCCCTCTAGCGGTACATCCATGAGTGGTAAAGATGTATTAGGACCTCCAAAGGCAGCACTGGTGGCTGGGAATAAAGAAAACAGTTGCAGAGTTTGTCTCTCGATGCCTCACTTGTCAGCAAGTGAAGGCAGAGCATCAGGTACCAGGAGGCTTGATTCTTCCTTTATAGGTTCCAGAGTGGAAGTGGGATGAGATATCTATGGACTTCGTGATAGGAATTCCACGTACATCTAGGAGAAATGACTTGATTTGGGTGATTGTTGACCGACTCACCAAGTCGACCCACTTCCTACCGATCAGAGAGTAGGGTTCAGTAGAGATCTAGGGATGCCTCTATGTTCAGAAGATTGTGCGGCTACATGGAGTAACTTCGACTATTGTATCTGATTGTGATAAATGTTTTACTTCCCAACTATGGAAGGGGTTTCAGGAGGCTTTCCGGATGAAACTTTATTTGAGAACCACCTTCCATCCTCAGACGGATGGCTAGATTGAGCGGACCATTCAGACCCTCGAGGACATGCTGCGTACTTGTTTCCTCGACTTAAGTCGCAGATGGGAGGATCACTTGCCATTGGTGTAGTTTGCGTACAACAACAGCTATCACTCCACCATTGGGATGACACTTTTTGAGGCATTATATGGGTGACCTTGCAGGTCACCCTTGTGCTGGACTGAACGAGGGGATTCAACATTAGTGGGACCAGAGATGGTATGGGATACCATAGAGAAGGTGCAGGCCATACAAGAGCGGATGAAGACTGCACAAAGAAGGCATAAGTCGTATGTCAACAGGAGACAGAGACCTATAGAGTTTGAGGATGGCGACTATGTCTTTCTATGGGTCTCACCCCGACAAGGTCTACCGAGATTTGGACGAGGCAACAAGTTATCTCTGAGGTTCATCAGATATTTTCAGGTTTTCAGTAGAGTTGGCAAGGTGGCATAATGCATAGCTCTTCCACCTCAATTACACCAGGTGCACAATGTCTTCCACGTATCCCAGATTAAGGGATATGTGCAAGACCCTCATCACATCATCGACCATGGAGAGATGGATGTCGATGAGGGGGAGAATTTTACAGAGGTTCTAGTAGAGATTGAGGATCGACAGAAGTGGGTCCTTCATGGACATTCGATACCTCTGTTGCGCATTTTCTGGAAGCACGGGAACCTCCAGGAGAGCACATGGAAGCGGGAGGCTCAGATGCGTGTTCAGTACCCACACTTGTTACCTTAGTTTTAGTTGTAGCTTATGGGGATGTAAAGTCTGAGGTGGGGAGAATTTAAAGACCCAAAATTTCCATGTAATTTTTTTAATTAAATGGGAATTTTATGAGTCCGTGAAAACTGATGGCACATGATTCCGAGTCCCGGAGTGCCCAGAAATAATTTCTAAACTTTTTTTCGGGTACATTCAGTAAACGTTCAAGCGGGTTTTTCTAAATTTTGAACCGGTGCTCGGAATTGAAATCCGAGGGCACCGTTGAACTCGCAACACCAGTATTTTCTTAAGAAGACGTTCACCTCGACGACAGCTAGTCGAGGCTAAAAGTAAGTTTTTTGTGTTTTTTGTGGAAATAATAAAATAAAATAAGCTCATATTTTATTTTATTTTGTTGTAACCACCCACCATGTGGATGTTCAGGGGTGGGGTCCACCAGAACTAAACCTCTTCTTCTTGATTTATTGTGGTGGGGACTACCCGACCCCCTATTAATGGGAGGAGAGGAAAACCTATCAACCCCCCTCATAAATGTGGGGGAGCCTCTTCAACACTTCCATAATTTTAATTGTGCCAACGAACCTTATTAATTGTGCCAACTTAGTTAATTGGATTTCCTCCTTTTTAAATTAAGTAACAACGTCATTGGAATTTAGGAAGGTTCTTAATAAATGAACCAGCATAAATTCCAGGATAGTTACCTACATTCCCCCTCTCCTATATATAGGGAGCTTGGGAGGAGGATTTGGGATGACTTCACCAAGCGACGAAGGACTGGTAAAGTGACGCGACGCCCAACACTTGGAGGATTACACTCTCCAATGAAGAACACTTTCTCCATGAAGAACCCCGGCAAGGAACATCTTTGACTTATTCCTTGGAAGAACCTTGCGGAGGCAACTGATGTGGGACATCTTTGATGATCGACCTTCCCTCCTCATCATCATCAACGAACAATATGTGGCAGGGGTTAATGATGTTTGATTATCACTTCACAAATACACCCCTTTTTTTCTTTTGCGGGTTGGGAAGAATCTTTGCGGGGGGGGGGGGGGGGGTTGATGTGCTTTATTCTTGTGAACATATTTATACCACTCTAATGTGGAGAGTGCAGGCCAAACTAACATGGTCTGTCCTCTCCGTAACCCTTGTGTTGATTTGCGGTGTTCTTCGAAACGGAGGAAGGCGACGAAGGTGACGAAGGCAACAACACCGCCACCCGCGGTGTCACGACCCATCCTCGAGGCCCGTGCCATGACTACCCCAAGCCCGCCTTCCTTAGTCCAGGGGCTAGTGACTAGCACCAAAGGCGTAAATCCCAAAAGAAGGGAAGGCATTGCCTTTATGAAGTAACAAACACAAAAGAGTATGAAAGAGAAGTAAACACTAAGAAAAACTGAGTACAAGGTAAGTGCTGGAAAAGTAAATGGGCTAGTATACAAACCCAACTAAAAGTAAAATACAACTGAAAGGAAAGTAAAACAATAGTAAGAAAACAGCAACACCGAGTTGTCCTCCAGAAATCCAACCTGAAGGGTGGGTACAGATTGTCTCCTCAGCTCCTCGGGTCCGGTCGCTCACTCCGTGTATGTCCCGTCAAGTGGTCCACCTCCGGGTACCGTCCATCTCCTCAAGCCTCCACCTCGATAAGAGTTTTCCATCGTCTACAACCAACACAATGTAGTGCGGGCATAGCCTGTTCCGGGGTGAGTATACGATACTCAGTAGGGACCCCGAGACCCCCGAAGGTCTCTTAGAATCGAAGAAGGATAAACCACAAAGGAAAGATATAATCATGAAGTATCAACAACAATACTTAGGTATATGCCCATACATATACCTAAGTCATCAGTTACAGTTCATCTCCATCTCCCAAGCACCACGCATTCCACAAAGGGAAGCACAACCCAATCCAAAAAGGATAGCACAACTCAGTCCACACAGGAAAAACACAACCCAGTCCACAAAGGATAGAAAGTCAATCACATCGATGATAAGATTGAGAATCAAGACTCAGATCACACAGGTATACACTTTGTAAGGCGATAGAGATGATCAGATGTAGCTACTGATTCATCTAAGATATCTGACACACATAGGATACAAGGCCAGCTAAGCTGTCGGACCCACACAGGATACAAGACCAACTACTCTGCCGGACCCACATAGGATACAAGTACAAAGGTCAATACTGCCGAACCCACATAGGATACAAGAACAATATTCCTCCCTGTCAAACCCACGTATGATTCTAGTATGGTCTTCGTCGTTGTCGAACCCACGGAGGATTACAGTACAGAAGTCGATGCAGTCACAACCAGCTCTAGGGTTCCCGCACACAACACACTCGATTCCGGGAGGGTCCGCTCCACGAGCCAAGGGGGGGGGGGGTCGATACATCAACTATCATGAAGTCCCGAGTTGATGTATCAAAAAGTTCTGTCTCTTCAAAAGAAACCCAACGCGACAGACGGTGCGTCAATCGGACGCCCGGTCTGAGAGTTATTGGATTTTCCGTCCCAGGGGCCCGGTTAGTTTTTCTAAGTTAAAACCAACCCGACTGCACTCTAGATGCGCCCAAAACTCAAGTAAATTAATCCAAAAGAACCGTCTCACTATGAGGAATTCAACAAAGTCAACAACACGTCAATCGGACGTCCAGAGCTCAAGTTATAACCGTTTCTGCTCTAAGGGCTCGGTTGGTTTCGTGTTCGAACCAACCCGGGCGTACCCCATGTTCTCCGAAACCTTGAGTGTAATATACCGAAATGACCGTCTCGATCCAAGGATCCCAACGCAACTAACAGTGCGTTGATCGGAGGTCTGTATCCCAATATGTGGGTGAAAGACCGAAAGTGGTCCAAAATGGGGTGTCTGGGCCCAGCCCGACCAGCCCAACCCCCCCTGGGTCGACCCGCATCGGGTCTGGGTCCGGCCCGGCTGGGCGCGGCCCGGCCCGGACCGCGCGACCCACCCTGGCCCAGCTGGGGGGGGGACGCGGTCCCCCCTCCCTTTGCGCTCCGCGGATGCGGCGAGCACCGCGTCCTCCTCCGGATCCTGTGCGGCCACGAGATCTGGCCGCCTGCTGCCGCGCCAATGACCCGGGCCACCGGAGATGTCCGCGGGCCACCAGAGTCATTCCGGTGGTCCGTTCTTGCTCCTGCCTGCACCTGCAGTCGTCTTGAGACCCACTCTTCACTACGACAGCTTTCAAATGCCATTGCGGTCCCGTTTCATCGTCGCCCAATGTTCTGCGCATCAAGAACAGAATAGCGGTGGGTTCAAACTTGTTCGTTGGTCTGCACCCACCGTGTTAGTGCTTCAAAAACCTCCCAACAATTACAGGTCATGCCAAGAGTATAACTCACATAAGGAAAAATTAAACCAAAACCCCTAACTCAACTAGGAAGACAATCGTCGGCGTCGTGGTACATGGAGTCACGGAGAAGAGGATCGTAGGCATTGTCAGGGCGCGCCGAGGAGGAATCAGTTTGGTGGCGCGTTTTCAATCTACTAGGAACCGGCGTTCTACGTCGTTCATCGTCGGAGGCCGGTTTCATTGGAGTTTCTTCAGAGCTTCCTCCCATGGGTTCTCAAATCGTTCGCCAAAGGGTTGATTAATAAAAGAATTAACCCTCACGTTGTGTTCATTATTATGGTTCATTAATGAGCCTAAATTAATGAACCTATTAAACACACGGGTGTTGCTATTACACAACCAAAGGGACGAGTCATTAAATGACCCTCATTTATTGACTGTCGTTACGCTACGATTCCGACAACTGTCGCTCGACGGTGGAAGAAAAAGAATAAAATAACTTATAGTTATTTTATTATATATAATTCTTTTTTTGAAAGTTTAAAAACTTATCTTTTTCATACGACCCTTGTTGGTTGAAGTTAATCTTCGCCTAAGCGAATCCCAACGCTGCGAATTCATTGGTGCCCTTAAAATTTAATTCCGAGCACTGGTTAAAAAGTTAGAAAAACTCACTCGTTCGTTCACTGAACGTACCCAATCTAAACTTCCAAAATTGATTCTGGGCACACAGGGCATTAGAATCAAGCACCTTCAGAAACTACGTAATCGTAAAATTACAGAGTATTTTAAAAAAAAATTCCTTGAAATTCCGGGTCCTTACATTACTCCCACCTTAGGTATTTATGCTCCTGTAAATCTACAACATAAACTAGGGGAACAAATGAGGGTACTGTGCATGCATACGAGCCTCCCGCTCCCATGTTCTCTCTTGGAGGTTCCCGTGCTGCCACATGATGTGCACTAAAGGAATCGTCCATCCACGCAGGACCCGCTATTGTTGATCCTCGATCTCCACCGGAACCTCCGCAAAAGTTGCCCCGTCATCGATGTCTAGCTCCCCATGGTCGATGATATGCGTCGGGTCATGCACGTATCTCCTCAGCTGAGATACGTGGAAGACGTCGTGCACCCGGTGCAACTGAGGTGGAAGGGCCATGTGGTAATCCACCTCACCTACCCTGCTAAGGAACTGAAAAGGCCCGATGAAGCACGAAGATAACTTGCCTCCCCGGACAAATCTCTGTAATCCATGTCGAGGTGAGATCCGTAATAAAACATGGTCGCCATCCTCGAAATCCAGTGGTCTCCGCCTCCTATCAGCATAGGACTTCTGTCTGCTCTGTGCAGTCCTCATCCACTCCTAGATGATCTGCACCTTCTCTGTCGTAGGCTGAACCATCTATGGTCCTACGAGTGCTGACTCTCCTGGGTCAGTCCAGCACAGAGGTGATCTTCAAGGTCATCCGTACAGTGCCTCGTAAGGTTCCATCCCGATGGTGGAGTGATAGCTATTGTTGTACGCAAACTCCACCAAGGGTAGGTGATCTTCCCAACTGTGACCAAAGTCAAGGACACATGCACAGAGCATTTCCTCGAGTGTATTAATGGTCCTCTCCGTCTGGCCATCCGTCTATGGGTGAAAGGCAGTGCTCAGGCGTAGCTGCGTCCCAAAGGCCTCCTACAACCCATTCCAAAGCCGAGAATTAAAGCGAGTGTCTCGATCAGAGACGATAGATGATGGCAACCCATGAAGTCGTATGATCTCTTGAACGTAGAGGCATCCCAAGCTCTCTACTGATCCCTGCTCTCTGATCGGTAGGAAGTGGGCCAACTTGGTGAGTCGGTCGAAAATCACCCAAATGGAGTCATGTCCTCTGGAAGTGCGTGGAAGCCCCATCACAAAATCCATGGATATCCCGTCCCACTTCCACTCCAAGACCTCTAAGGGTTGCACCAAGCCTGCAGGTACCTGGTGCTCTGCCTTCACTTACTGACAAGTGAGGCATCGATAAATGAACTCTGCCACAACCTTCTTCATACCCGGCCACCAGTACCGTCGTCTGAGATCCTAGTACATCTTCTACACTCCGGGATGTACCGCTAGAGGGGAAGTGTGAAACTCCCTCAGTACCTCCTCCTGTAATGCAGCTGGTACCATGGTACGTCCTATGAAAAGGATGACGTACTCTCTACATACAGAAAATCCATCAGGTGCCTGTCCTGTGGATATTTGTGCACGTCGCGTCTCACAGTCAACGTCCCCACACTGTGCCTCTCTGAACCAATGAAGTAGTGGTGGAGTGACTGTGAGCGACTGTAGAAAGGCTGCCCCATCTCTATCGATGAAGGATATCTGCAATGCGGCTAGCTGATCTATCACCTCTCCAAGTAGCTGAATTTCTGTCCTCCTACTAAGATCATCGACTACTACATTCCCATTTCTAGGATTATAGACTATCTCAAAGTCATAGTCCTGGAGGAACTCAAGACATCGCTGCTGTCTCAGGTTCAGGTCCTTCTATGAGAAGATGTACCTGAGACTCTGGTGGTCAGAAAAGACTGTAAAGCGCTCTCCCATCAGATAGTGCTGCCACATCTTCAGGGCTAAGACCACTGCTGCTAACTCCAGGTCATGAGTAGCGTAGTTCTGCTCGTGTTTCCTCAAATATCATGATCCATAGTTGATCACTTCCCTCTCTTGCATCAGGACACACCCGAGTCCGGTCCCTGATGCATCGCAGTAAACTACGTACCCTACTCCCTCCTCCGATAGCCTCAAGATGGGTGCACTGGTCAATCTCCGTCTCAGCTCCTAGAAGCTCTGCTGACATCTATTCGACCACATAAAGGGTTTACACTTCTTCATCAAAGATGAAAGCGGTGATTCATCTCTGGAGAAGTCTGGCACAAATCTCCAATAGTACACATGCAAACCTAGGAAACTCCGCACCTCCGTCATTCTCCTAGGTGGCTCCCAAGCAAGAACCGCCTCGACCTTCTCGATATCCACTGCAACTCCCACCTCAGAGATGACATGACCCAAGAAGTGGACCTCAGGAATCCATAACCGGAACTTCGAGAGCTTACCATAAAGCTGGTGCTCTCAGAGTGTATCTAGTACAACCCGTAAGTGGTAGGCGTGCTACTCCTCGGTAGTCGAGTAAATCAGTATGTTGTCATTGAAGACTACGACAAACTGATCGAGGTAGGGCTGGAAGATCCTGTTCATGAGACTCATGAACACTACTGGAGCGTTAGTCACACTGAAGGGCATGACCAAGAACTCATAGTGGCCATACCGAAACATGAAGGCCGTCTTCTGCACATCCTCATCCAGAACTCGGAGCTGATGATAGCCTGACCTGAGGTCTATCTTCAAGAACTAACGTGCTCCCTTGAGTTGATCGAAGAGGTTGTCAATCCTCAGAAGTGGATACTTGTTCCTAACAGTCACCTGGTTTAGGCGACGATAGTCAACACACAGTTGGAAGCTCCCATCCGCCTTCTTGGCGAACAGTATCGGGGAAGCCCAGGGTAAAACAATGGGTCAGATGAATCCCTTGCCCTGTAAGTCCTCCAGATGTACCTGTAGCTCTCGAAGCTCAGTGGGAGCTATCCGATATGCTGGAGTGGATATCAAGACTGTTCCAGGGTATATTGCAATATAGAAGTATACCTATCTACGAGGAGGTAGTCCTGGAACGTCGTCAGGAAAAAAGTCCGCATACTGATCCACCACAACAGGAAAACTCAGAATCCACACGTCAACTACTCCTAGGATGAGACAAGACAACTGATGAGTGATCGGGTATCCTCTCCTCTGCGTGAGTCCATCCTGCACTGCAAAGGCTCCCTTCTCACCGGTGAAGGTGAACCTACTCCCATCGGTGCAGACACACCGCACCTTGTGCCTAATATAGTCAATATGAGCATGGACTATAGATAACCAGTCCATACCCAAGATGACGTCGTAAGGCCTCGACGCCGCTACAAGAAGATCCCACCCGAAGCTCTCTCCTACTAAAGTAAGCTCACACTGCCGGAACCAGTGCGTAATCGTCGAGTCTGCTCCCGTAGGAGTCTCTAGCCGCAGGGATCGAGCCAAGGGCTCTGTCAGAATCTCTGAGCTCCGAACAAGGGAATCATTAATAAAAGAATAACATGAACCTGTGTCTATAAGAACTTTAGCAAGGGTGGAGTAGACACAGATAGTACCTCAAATCATCTCGGGTACGCTGTGGTCATAAGCCTCTACTGCCTGGAGCTGAGACTGCCTCTTCCCGCCAGCTCCCTGTGGTCGGGGTGGACCTCCTGGGGGTGGTGGTGGTAGAGCCTCGAAGAGTCGTCCACCACCCGCTACTCGGCTAGCTCCTCTGCCTCATCCGCCTACTCCCTACGGAACTCCACGGTCGAACCTCTGCCTCTACCTCGGAGGTCCCTCCACTATCTGCTGCTCTTTTTCATGGCGGGTCGGGCAGTCACGAGCCATGTGGCCCTGCCCGCCGCATGCATCACACTGTCTGCTCCTCGGAAGGCTGACTCTGTGCCGAGTGCCCTGCACATCCAACCCCGTGTCCTGAGGTCTCTCACTCGACGACCTGGTCCTCTTGAACCCCTGAGTCATCTGTCGACTGCCAGTTGCAGAAGACTCCGCTCCGCGTCGTCCTGCGGTGGGTCTCGCTGCTGATGGCTGCTCGGCGAGAAAACTCTCCACTAGTAGGGCTCACTCTAGAACTGCCTCCTGGGCCGGGATGCTGAGTGGAATCGTCGAATCTCTAATCTCAAGCCTCAGCCCCTACTCAAAGGTATGGGTCCAGAAGAATGGGTCCCGTACCATGTCCGTGGAGTAGCTCGAGGGGTCGGTAAAACTCGCTGAGTACTAGGCTACTGACATGATACCCTTCCGCAACTGTAGTAACTCGTGGATGCGCACCGCACGAAGGGTTTCTGGAACGAACTCCGAGCAGAAGAGGCTCTCGAATTCCATCCAAATAAGAGGTGCCTCATCGTGCACCTGGAGAATCAGGCTCCACCATATTCCTGTTGCTACATGCAAGAGTCTCGCAGCAAGGACCACCATGAGGTCTGCTGGTGTTCCAACCAATCTGAAGACTCTAACGATGGCCTCCAACCAATCCTCGGCTGCTTGACAATCCGTCTCTACATGGAACCTGGGCGGCCTCTTTCTCTGAAACTCGTGCAATGTGCTCATGCAGCGTGCACTCTCCGCTACTGGGGCTGGTAGCATCGGTGGATCGGCGGGTAAAGGTACCGCCGATGCCTCTGCTATAATGGGGCCCTGCACCGAGGCCTCATCGCTCGGGGGGATACCGTCTCACACAAAGCTCAGAACCCTAGATGGATGCCGTCGTGGGGCCATCCTGTAAAGAAACAGGCGCACCACAGTTAATACAGTATACCTGGTGAGCTGACACAAAGTAATCACAAAGAAATTTTTTGAAACACACATGCAATCAATGTTTTCATGCACTGAGTCGGAAATCAGAAGTTAGGGTCCTGGTGTATGGATACGTCGACCGCCGCACCAATACTGGACTCCCTGGACTGATAACCACACTCATTACTCTAAACATTATTGCTTCACAGAGAAGAAATTATCAGAGTCCCGAGTTCTACGGTAGAACCGACTCCTCTGATACCAATTTTTCATGACCCATCCTCAGGGCCCGTGTCGTGACTACCCCAAGCCCTCCTTCCATAGGCCAGGGTCTGACGACTAGAACCAAAGGTGTAAATCCCAAAATAAGGGAAGGAATTGCCTTTATGAAGTAATAAACACAACAGAGTACGCAAGCGAAGTAAACACTAAGCAAAACTATGTACAAGGTAAGTGCTGGAAAAGTAAATGGGACAGTATACAAACCCAACTAAAAGTACAATACAACTAAAAGGAAAGTACAACAACAGTAAGAAAAACAGCAACACCGAGTCGCCCTCCAGAAATCCCACCTGAAGGGTGGGTACAGATAGTCTCCTCAGCTCCTCGGGTCCGGTCGCCCGCTCCGTGTATGTCCCATCAAGTGTTCCACCTCTGGGTACCGTCCAGCTCCTCAAGCCTCCACCTCGATCAGCGCTTTCCGTCGTCTGCAACCAACACAATGTAGTGCGGGCATAGCCCGTGTAGGGGTGAGTATACGATACTCAGTAGGGACCCCAAGACCCCGAAGGTCTCTCAAAATCTATAAAGGATAAACCAAAAAGGAAAGATACAATCACAAAGTATCAACAACACTACTTAGGTATATGCCCATAAATATACCTAAGTCATCAGTTACAGTTTGTCTCCAACTCCCAAGCACCACGTAGTCTACAAAAGGAAGCACAACCCAGTCCACAAAGGATATCACAACTCAGTCCACACAGGAAAAACACAACCCAGTCCACAAAGGATAGAAAGTCAATCAAATCGATGATAATACTGAGAATCAAGACTCATCTCACACAGGTATACACTTCGTAAGGCGATAGAGATGATCAGATGTAGCTACTTATTCATCTAAGCTGTCGGACCCACATAGGATATAAGGCCAGCTAAGCTGTCGGACCCACACAAGATACAAGACCAGCTACTCTGCCGGACCCACACAGGATACAAGTACAGAGGTCAATACTTCCGAACCCACATAGGATACAAGAACAGTATTCATCACCATCGAACCCACGAAGGATTCTAGTATGGTCATCATCGCTGTCGAACCCATGGAGGATTCCAGTACAGAAGTCGATGCAGTCGCATCCAACTCTAGGGTTCCCGCATACAGCATGCTTGATTCTGGGAGGGTCCATTCCATGAGAAAGGGGGGGGGGGTCGATACATCAACTGTCACGAATTATAGATTTGATGTATCACAAAGTTCCGTCTCGTCAAAATAAAACCAACGCGAAAGATTGTGCGTCAATCGGACACCCAGTCTGAGAGTTATTGGCTTTTCCGTCCCAGGGGCCCGGTTGGTTTTTTTAAGCTAAAACCAACCTGACCGTACTCCAGCTGCACCCAAACCTCAAGCGGAGTAAGACAAAAGAACCATATCACTAAGAGGAATTCAACAATTTCGACGACACGTCAATCAGACGTCTGTAGCTCAAGTTATAAGCGTTTCTACTCCGAGGGCTCGGTTGGTTTCGTGTTCGAACAACCTGGCGATACCCCAAGTTCTCCGAAAACTTGAGTGTAATATACTGAAATGACCGTCTCGATCAAAGGATACCAACACAACTAACATTGCATTGATCAGAGGTCCGTATTGCAAGATGTGGGCGAAAGACCGAAAGCGGTCCGAAATGGGGGGTCTGGGCCTGACCCGACCCGACCCACCCCCCGGGTCGACCTGAACCAGGTCGACCCGACCCGGGTTCGGCCCAGTAGGGGGTGGCCCAACCCAGCCCAACCCCCCCAGGTCGACCCGACCCGGGTCCGGCCCAGCGGGGCGCGGCCCGACCAGGGGGTGCGTAGGCTCGGTCAGCGGGCCGAGCAGGGGGGGGGGGGGACGTGGTCCCCCCTCCCTTTGCACTCCGCGGACGCAACATGCGCTTCATCCTCCTCCGAATCCCGTGCGGTCATGGGATCCGGCCGCCTGCCGCCGCGCCGGCGACCCGCGTCGCCGGAGATGTCCACGGGCCACCGGCATCATTTCGGTGGTCCGTTATTGCTTCTGTTTGCGCCTGCAGTCATCTCGGGACCCACTCTTCACTGTGATGACTTTCAAACGTCGTTGCGGTCCCGTTTCATCGTCGCCCAACGTTCCGTGCATCAAGAACAGAATAGCGGTGGGTTCAAACTTGTTCGTTGGTCCGCACCCACCGCGTTAGTGGTTCAAACAACTCCCAACAATTACACGTCATGCCGAGGGTATAATTCACATAAGGAAAAATTAAACCAAAACCCCTACCTCAACCAGGAAGACGATCGTTAGCGTCGCGGTACACGACGTCGCGGATAAGAGGATCGTAGGCGTCGTCAGGGCACGCCGAGGAGGAAGCGGTTTGGTGGCATGTCACCAATCTCCGAGGAACCGGCGTTCTTCATCATTCTTCATCGGAGGCTGGTGTCATTGGAGTTTTGTCAGCGCTTCCTCCCACGGGTTCTCAAATCGTTCTCCAATGGGTTGATTAATAAAAGAATTAACCCTCACGTTGTGTTCATTATTATGGTTCATTAATGAGCCTAAATTAATGAACCTATTAAACAGACGGGCGTTGCTGTTACACAACCAAAGGGATGAGTCATTAAATGACCCTCATTTATTGACTGTCATTACGCTGCGATTCCACCAACTATCGCTCGACGGTGGAAGAAAAAGAATAAAATAATTTATAGTTATTTTATTATATATAATTCTTTTTCTGAATGTCTAAAAACTTATCTTTTTTGTCCGACCCTTGTTGGTTGAAGTTAAGCTTCACCTAAGTGAATCCCGGCACTGCGAATTCATTCGTGCCCTCGGATTTTAATTTCGATCACCGGTTCAAAATCTAGAAAAACTCGCTCATTCGTTCACTGAACGTACCCGAGCTAAACTTCGAAAATTGATTTCGGGCACACCGGGCCTCGGAATCAAGCGCCGTCAGAAACTGCGTACTCGTAAAATTCCAAAGTATTTAAAAAAAATTCATTGAAATTATGAATCTTTACATGCGGCCTCCGTGGCCTGCGCTACCCCCGCGACGCCCCGACTTCCCGGTCGAACCGGCCCCACGCCGCCGCCAGCCGAACCGGCCCCGGCCGTGCCGCGCCCCTGCCACGCCGCGCCCTGGCCGTGCCACACCCCGTCCACCTAGCCTCTGGCCCGAGCCGCCCTGAGCCGCCCTCACCATATCCCTTTGCGCCGAACCGGCCCCGCGCCCCGGGCTAAGCTGCCCTCGCGGCGCCCTTCGGGCCGAACCTCCCTCACGACAACCCGCGACCGGTCCGCTCCCTCACGGCTCTCCGTGGCCCCTCGCGGCCTGCGAGGCTGGGCCCAGTGGGCCGAGCTGAACCCAAAGGGTCGGGACAGACCCAACGGGTCAGGCTTGGTCGACCCGAATCGTGTCGGCCTAGACTGAGTCGGGCCGGGTCGGTCCGACATGGTCGGACCGTACCCGGGCCCACTACAACCCATTTACGCTCCTTCAGCCATATCTTGGGCACCGAATGTCCGTTTGACAAACCATCAGCGAAAATGAAAATATTGGAGTGTGACGGTGCCTTTGAGGATACCCCACTGAATTTTGGGGTATATTTGAGATATAGTCAGGTTGGATCGTGCATGAATCTAACCAGGCCCCCGAGACTAAAAGGATAATAACTAACAGACTGGGTGTCTGATTGACGCACCGTTTGTTGCGTTAAGACCCCTATGATGTGGCGGACCTTTGAGATAATTCTTCACAGAACCTTGTGATAGTTGGAGTATCAACCAGTAGCTCATGGAGCAGATCCTCCCAGAGACGAGCGAGCATAGTGCAGAGACCTAGTAGCTGGCTGAGACTTGATGACTGCTGACCGTTTTGACTCGGAGTGACTCTACTAGACCAGTGGGGAGCGCCTTGGTGTCATGAAAGACTCACAATGGGGAGCACCTTTGTATAATGTGGTAGACCCACGATACTCAATAGGAGGAGTACCTCAGCAGGCTGCAAGGGGGAGCGCGCCTGGTGTCGCGACAGACCCATGGTGGGGAGAGCCTCTGTGTGACGCGATAAACCCACGGTACTCGACAGGAGGAGTACCTCAGCAGTCCAAGGTTAGTGGGAAGCGTGCTTGGTGTCGCGACATTCCCACTGTACTCGATAGAGGAGGATTTCTCCAACAGCCGAGGTTTCTACAATGTGACTGGGGATGTTACTTGAAACTACCCCTAGAATAAAATCCTGGTAGAGATGAGTCAGTTTTTCTGTGTTTTCCTCATGTTTGAGATGGATCACTATTGAAAGTGGGTGCCCTAGACCCAACTTGTATTGTACTTTGAATACTGTTACATGTATTCAGTTTGTTTTTATTCATGTGTTTATCTTTCCATGATAGTGTAGATACTTCTACATCCAATTTTTTTTATGACAATGTCCTTAGATTACCTGTCGCATCAAATGGTTATAGTAGGTCCTAGGATATAATAAGAACCCTGAGATTCCATGACAGTAATCTTAAAGTAACGTCCTATGGTCCAGTTACATCATTCTAAAAGGACACAGATGATGTGTGACCATCAGGTGCTGGGGGCTCATAAGAATTGATAATTCTTCTCATGAAGTTTTCACTTGGTGATCTCTAGCTATTGAGATCATGAGGAAAAACACGCTTAATAGGAACACCACATGTTTCTGTTGTCATTGGTCGTTCCTATCTACAAAAATTTTTAATGGTCTCCTGACTTGAGATCATTATCAATAAATTTCATTTAATTACGTACATTTGATATAAGGTGAAAACCATGGCGACAAAGTCATGGTGAGGTAGTTTGTATTGGTTACGTCATTAATGGCATGGCATTGATTGAATGATCGAGAAAGGATTTGTCGCTTCCGAGTTCAGGAAGAGATATCTCAGGCCTCATTGATTAGGATGGTTGCACCTTCAATAAATCCATGGCCATGGCAGTCGAAGGTAAGACCGTCCGGACAAATCAACAAAAAAAATAAAGCAAATAAAGAATGATGACACTAGTATGCATTCTGCTTTATTGAGATATCGATGACGAAGAGATTAGATTACATGGTCTATTTTCGTAGGAAGGTAGTAATTGCTTCAAATTTGCCTTATCTATATAGGGGCCTCGATGGGTTGCTAGACCCCTCTCTAGGTCGGTGGTATTATTCACTGCTATTGAGATAAGGGCCTAGAGGGTCACACACAATAGCGCCTTGAGAATATGCCCTATTCTAGGAATAGGAATTTATAACTTGGTGGGCCCTACCAAAGGGTCCGAGCACCATCCAAGTTCTATGGATCACCAAAGAATAAATAAATTCATTAATTATTTGAGTTTAGAATAATTCATTGAATTTATTTATAACATGTATTTACAATTTTTATAGTAAATACAAGTATTAATATTATTTTAATAGATTTAAATATCCTAGGTTCGTTTAATATTAGTAGGAGGAATGAGTCGAGTTAAAGACTCAAATTTATAATGTAATATAATTGTATTTTACAAGTATGTGATAAATTGTAAATATTATTTATGGCATAATTTTATTTGTCATAAATAATTATTTGTATCACTTATATAGCGGACGTCTATTACACGGGGGCCGAGAACCTTTAACACATGTTTTAAACACTCCCTATATAAGTGAGAGAGAGGCTCTCCCATGATTACTATTCATGTGTCAAGATTGAGAGCTTCTCTCTCCTCCTAGAATCTAGAGAGAGAGTCTCTCAAGAAAAGAAGAATCTTCAAGATCATCCATCTCGGATCGAAGCTCCTTCCTTTGCGGTGATCGTCGCTGCACTGAAGTGAGCGTCGAATATCCACTCTAGCACCCGGATCTTGACGAATGACGCTCGTGAAGATTCGCGAGATGTGTGTGGACAATCTAGAGGGCTTCGACACTAGAGTCTTCGAGCAACGATCGTCGGCATCCTGCGACATACTTGCACACGACAATTCTGAACAAGGTAAATGCTCAGTTTAATTTTTTTGTGCTCTTTATAAACCTTGCGATATCCTCGGACCAAGCTGGGACAAGATCACCAGAGTAGACAGGGATATGTCACTCTGGTGAAGCAATAATTTTAAAATCCCGGCCCACCGGCTTCTGCTGCACCGTCCCGGTACCCAACAGTGGTATCAGGGGGATCACAAGGTTTTTCTAAGTCAACAAGATTAAAATTCATTAAATTTTATTGAGGGGTGTTAAAAAGGTTCCTTCATATTCGACCGTGTGTCGTTTCGTTTTCGAATGATCAAGTTATGATCATTTTAAAATTTTTAAACGGATCGACGTCGCAAGTTTTTTTGTTCATTTGATGATAATCTCAATTTTATTGAGATAAAATTAAATGTTATATTTTATTATTATAAAATATAATACAATAATTTATTATAAAATATTATTTTAAGGACTTGGGTCAAGTAAAGTATAGTTTTATTTTTATTTATAAAAAAATGGTAAGAAAAGACCCTAAAATGGGGTCTTCTCCCTTTATTTAAAAAAAAATTATAAAAAGGGGGTGAGCTTATTTGTCTAAAGTACAAATAAAATAAAAAAGGAGGAGAAAGACCCCAAAGGGGTCTTCTCTCACGTGGCGCACTAGAGGGAGACAAACCCTAGCACCTCCCCTCTCGCCGGACCACGTCCAACCGACCGCCCCGACCCCTCCCCGCACCGGCCTCCTACTCTCCCACTGGACCGGCCTGCTACGTCGCCTCGGACCCCGCCTCACGCCGTTCTCCTGCCTCATGCCGGATGCCGCCTTACGCCGGCCTCCTGCCTCGTGCTGGACCGGCTCCAGCCGGCCGCCCCAAGTCAGACGGCCACCCCGAGCTCGCCAGATAGGCCGCATCGTGCCGTCCAAACCGTCCTGGACTGGACAACCGCCTCTTCGGCTCGCCAGAGCAGCGGGCAGTCGACCATGTGGATGGCCGGCCTCTTTCCCGGCCTCCTTCCGCTCACCTCGGACCACGCTGGGAGATGCAGCCACCGCGGGAGTTGTTAGATGCCGTGGTCATGCCTTGTTCACGCCAAGGTCACGCCTTGGTCATGCCTTGGTCACGCCTTGGTCATGCCTTGGTCACGCCTTGGTCACGCCTTGGTCACGCCGCGGTCACGCCACAGTACCTGTTCCCGGACGACACCCCGTGGCGGTACACATTCCTGCCGGACTCCTCTCCAGCTAGAGGTAACCCTGAATTAAATTAATTTTAATTAATTTAGTTTTTTTAAATTAAATTAATTGGAATTAATTTAGGGGTTTAAATTATTTGAATTTGAAATATTAATTTAATTTAAGTTTAGAATTAAATTAACGATTTAATTTAATTTTTGTAATTAAAATTAAATTAAACAAATTGAACCGATAAAAATAAATTATTTGGATTTAATTAAATTCATTTAATTTATTAGATCACCCTCATATAATTTAAATTTATACAATTTAATTTTATTGCACTTTTACCCCGACTGTTCTTGAGCAAGTGACCGACCTATGTATGTCTGACATTTATTTATTTATTTAATTATTTATTCAATGCCTGCGATGATTGTAGTATTTAATTAGGTAAATGACGGTCTGCGAATCGTCTTTTAATTCAAATATGTATAAGGTCCTGTGTGTCCATTGCATTATTTGTATTTTGTACCCCAGACCCCGTCACCTATGTGCGAGTATATTTGTAATTATATGGTGACGATCTGAGAGGCAGACCCCGCCATGTTGAGGCGGTAGTCCAGATATGAGTTGGGCGCTTTGCACTGGGGACAACAGCGACACGAGTCATGTATTGACTCAGGTATGGATGCCCCTAGGTGATGATTGATCAGTTATCGATTGATCATTATAGAATGATCAAGACCAGTCAGAATGCATGATTTACTTTATGCATAATTTATTATTTTATGCATCTGCATGATTATTGCATGATCACATATGATATTAAACAAGATAAAATGCATAAAGTTGTGACGAATAATATTCTATTTCATGTTCAGTTGTGAGTGTGACAACCCAATTTGAACATAATAAGTAGAAAAGGATTATATTCGTCAATTAATATTAAAAATCCCTCAAAGATATATTAAGTCTAAATGCCTTCCATTTCTCACATCTAAACAAAACTGGCTGTTTGGGTGCTCATCAGCCTCAGTTGAGAGTGCCTCTTACTACCAGGGCATTTCCATGAGAGAAATGGGTCGACTTAACTAAATCGAGTAGTAAAGGATTAGCCATAGCTAACTTGCTATCAATTTTGAGGGAAAAGGTTTAGGGAATCAAGTTCAGATTCCAAAAGCTGGGACTTTACCCAACTACACAAGGAACCACAAGAACAAGCGGTTGGACAACATAATGCCTACCTTGAAACCCTCCAAGTAGTGTCATAGCCCTATCTTGTAGACTAAAAGGTAGGTTTTGAGGATCCTTTCCACTAGAATGCTCAAGAGACAGAGTATTCTGAATCTAATAGTGAGGGATATTAAGGTTCATTAAAATAGTGGGAGACATTAAATGATATAATAATTTATTAATCATCAAATGTAAAAAGGTAATCAAGACAAAGTACTAACTGCTAAATGTTTATCTGATGTAGATTCAAAATGACAATCACAAACACCACAAGTACTTTATCACTGCGATTGATCTTGGATAAAAAAAATATCCTGACCGACAATAACTTCCAGGAGTGGTACAGGCTCTTTCACATAGTACTATGCCAAGAAAGGAAGTTATATGTGCTGGAATCCCCAATTTTTTCTGAGCCATCTCAGGGAACAAGAAAGATAGAAAATGATAAATGGAGAAATCATGTTGATGATACGCTTGATGTACAATGCTTCATGTTGTCATCCATGTCCAGCCAATTGCAAAAAATGCATGAGGAAGAGGACGCCTACAATATGATTTCACATCTCCAAGAACTATATGAGGAGAGGGCTAGGCAAGAAAGGTATGAGATCTCAAGTGCGTTTCATAAGTGTAGGATAGAAGAAGGGAACCAGGCCGGTCCTCATGTACTTAAGATGATTGGGTATATTGAGAGGCTTGAAGCCCTTGGGTTCAAACTGAACCAAGAACTAGCAGTGGATCTCATTCTTGCCTCTTTACCATCAAGCTTATTGACTTTCATTGTCAATTATAATATGAATGATACAACAAAGTTTCTCCGGGATCTTTTGGATTTAGTTCTCCAAGATGATAAGGACATGAAAAACACCAATTCAAATGTCCTTATGGTGAACAAGAAAAACAAGGGAAAGGCAAAGGGGTCTAAGGCCAAGTCAAGGCCAAAGAAACCAATGAATCATCCTGCAAAGAAGCCAAAGATTCAGAGGAAAAGTAATGAGAAAGAATCTGTCTGCTTTGGATGTGTCAAGAAAGGCCACTGGAAGAAGAATTGCATAGCTGGGAAGAAGAAGCAAGCTGATGCTTCTACTTCAGGTATTTCTGTCATTGAATGCAATCTATCTTTATCTACAATTTGGGTATTGGATATGGCATGTGGTTCACACATTTTTATTCATATACAAGACCAAGTAGGTTCAAGAAGATTGAAAAAGTTCAAGTGGATCTCTGAGCTGAAAATGGTGCAAGTCTGGCGGCCTTGGCAGTGGGAGACTATCACTTGACTTTACCAACTGGTTTGGTTCTTGTTTTAAACAATTTTTATTATGTACCATCTGTTACCAGGAACATTATCTCTATGTCGAGTTTAGACACTATGGGTTTTTATTTCAAGTTTGGAAATAAAATTTGTCTCTTTTATAGGGATAACATATGTTATGGTATGGCACATCTTAACAATGGTTTATATATGCTAGAACTAGAAAACTCAGTAATGGAAATCAATGACAAAAACAACCAACATGACTCAAATAATACCCGCCTATGGAACTTCAGGCTTGGTCATGTAAACGAGAAGCGATTACGAAGATTACATCAAGAAGGGTATCTAGAATCGGTACAGTTAGAACCCTTAGATGTATGTCAAGCTTGTTTACAAGGAAAGATGACCAAGGCACCTTTCTCAGGAAATGGAGAAAGAGCCAATGTTGTGATGGAATTAATACATACCGAGGTATGTGGTCCATTTCCAGTAGAGGAAAGGGGTGGTTTTATATACTTCATTACTTTTACCGATGATTATAGTAGGTATGGCTATATATAATTAATGCGGTATAAGTTAGATTCCTTTTGTTTCTTTAAGGAATACCAAAATGAAGTAGAAAACCAACTTGGTAAGAAGATAAAAGAACTTCACTCAGACCGAGGCGGAGAATATCTTAACCAAGATTTCATTGATCACTTGAAGGAGTGTGGGATAGTATCCCAACTCACTCCTCCTTATACACCACAATGGAATGGTGTTAGTGAAAGGAGGAATAAGACCTTTCTTGACATGGTCAGATCAATGATGAGTCATACAACTCTTACATTATCCTTTTAGGGATATGACTTGAAGACAGCAGCATATACCCTTAACCGAGTACCAACTAAAGCTGCAGATGGGATTCCATATCAGTTATGGTATGGAAAGAAACCCAATCTAACACACATGCGTGTGTGGGGGTGCGAGACATTTTTCAAGACTTTACCAAGTGACAAATTAGCATCCAAAAGCACTAAGTTCATCTTTATAGGTTATCCTAAGGAAACTAGAGGATACTACCTATATAACCCTTTAGATAGAAAAGTCATTGTGGAAAGATATGCCATATTTCTAGAAAGGGATCACATTTCTACTGGAAATAGTGAGAGAAAGATTGAATTCGATGAAGTTAATTCTCCAGATGAACAAGAGTTAGTAGAGGAACAATCTCCACAATGGAAAGTGGAAGAAGAAATTGTTCTTGAGACACAGATACTGTGTAGCTCTACGCGAGAGGTTAGAGAACCAGAGCATTATGGTTTTATTGTCACCGATTCAGGTGACACTATAGTCATTGAGGATGATGAACCTCTAACATATAAGGAAGCAGTAGAAGGCAAAGAAGCTGCTAAATGTAAAGAAGCAATGAATTATGAGATGGAGTCCATGTACCAAAATCAAGTTTGGATTTTGGTAGACCCTCCAGCTGATGTAAAACCCATTGGATGAAAATGGGTATTCAAGAAGAATCTGGACATGGATGGTAAGGTTAATACCTTTAAAGAAAGACTGGTTGCAAAGGGTTTCAGAAAATGTCAAGGTATTGACTATAATTAAACCTTCTCACCAGTGGCAATTCTTAAATCCATCAGAATATTTATTGCAATAGAATCTTTTTATGATTATGAAATTTGGAAAATGGATGTCAAAACTGCTTTTCTAAATGAGAAGTTGGATGAAGACGTCTATATGACTCAACCCGAAGGGTTTTTTAAGTCAAAGAATGCCAATGAAGTATGAAAGTTACAGAGATCCATTTATGGATTGAAGCAGGCATCAAGATCATGGAATGATCACTTTGATGAGGCTATAAGAGATTTTTTTTTTCAAAAATGAAAGCGAGCCTTGTGTCTATAAAAAGGTTGAAGGGAATACTATCATTTTCCTAGTTTTATATGTTGACGACATATTAATCATGGGAAACGAGGTGCAAGTCTTACAGTCAGTTACGACTTGGTTAAATGAATGCTTCTCCATGAAAGACTTGGGTGAAGCAGCCTACATTATAGGGATCAAGATCTATCGAGATAAATATCAAAGGCTATTTGGCCTAAGTCAAAGTATATATATTGAAAAGGTACTCAAAAGGTACAATATAGAACAATCCAAGAGAGGATTGTTACCTATGTCACATGGTGTAAATCTCTCCAAGAAAATGTGTCCACAAACACAGGAAGAGATTGAAATAATGAGTAGAGTCCCTTATGCTTCGGTAGAGGGTTCTATCATGTATGCCATGCTGTGTACTAGGTTTGATGTTGCATTTGCTTTAATCATGGTGGGTAGATATCAAGCCAATCCAGGAGAGCTTCACTGGAAAACTGTTAAAACTATGCTAAAGTACTTAAGGCGTACTAAGGATATGTTCCTGGTGTATAGAGGAGATGAGGAACTAGTTGTGAGGGGATTCACTGATTCTAGTTTCTAGACAGATCATGATGATATGAAATCGCAGTCAGGATACATCTTTTGCTTGAATGGTGTTGCAGTAAGTTGGAGAAGCTCAAAGAAAGCTGTGGTTGCTGATTCTATAACAGAGTCCGAATATATTGTAGCTTCTGATGTAGCAAAGGAAGAAATATAGATACATATCTTTATCTTAGACATTGGTGTTTTACCTAGTAGTGCAGACCCTGTTCCAGTATATTGTGATAATACTGCTGCAGTGGTACTTGCCAAGGAGCCCAGGTCTCACCAGAGGAAAAATCACATTCTTTGTAAGTTTCATCTCTTGAGGGATTTTACTCAAAGAGGTGAAGTGACAGTTACAAGAGTATCCACAGAGGACAACATGACAGAACCCCGGACTAAATCCATTTCTCAACAGAAGCATGATTCACATGTGAGAGCTAGCGGATTGAAACTTGTTAGCAGTTGGCTCTAGTGTAAGTGGGAGTGTTGAAAGTGGGTTCCCTAGACCCAACTTATATTGTACTTTTATTACTGTTACATGTATTTAGTTTTTTTTTATGCACGTGTTTATCTTTCCATGATAGTGTAGATACTTCTGAATCCACTTTGTTTATGGTAATGTCCTTAGATAACCTGTCACGTTAAATGGTTATAAAAGGTCCCAGGCTATAATGATAACCCTAAGATGCCATGATAGTAATCTTAAAGTAACGTCCTATGGTCCAGTTACATCATTATGAAAGGACACAAATTATGTGTGACCATCAGGTGCTAGGGGATCATAAGCATTGAGACTTCTTCTCATGAAGTTCACACTTGATGATATCTAGCTATTGAGATCATGAGTACATACCCACTTAATAGGAACGCCACATGTTTCTGGTGTCATTGGTCGTTCCTATCTAAAGACATGTGTAATGGTCTCCGGACTTGAGATCATTATCAATGAATGTAATTTAATTATGTACATTTGATATAAGGGGAAAACCATGGAGACAGAGTCACGGTGAGGTAGTTTGTATCAGGTACATCATTAATGGTATGGAATTGATTGAATGATTGAGAAAGGATTTGTCGCTTCCGAGTTCAGGAAGAGATATCTCGGTCCTCGTTGATTAGGATGGTTGCACCTTCAATAAATCCATGGCCATGGTAGTTGAAGGTAAGACCGTCTGGACAAATCAACGAACAAAATAAAGCAAATAAAGAATGATGACACTAGTATGAATTCTGCTTTATTTAGATATCGATGACGAAGAGATTAGATTACACGGGCTGTGTTCGTAGGAAGGCAGTCGTTGCTTTGACTTTGCCTTATCTCTATAAGGGCCTCGATGGGTTGCTAGACCCCGCTCTAGGTCGGTGGTATTATTCACTGCTATTGAGATAAGGTCCTAGAGGGTCACACACAATAACACCTTGAGAATCTGCCCTATTCTGGGAATAGGAATTTAGAACTTGGTGGGCCCCACCAAAGGGTCCGAGCACTATCCAAGTTCTATGGATCACCAAAGAATAAATAAATTTAGTAATTATTCGAGTTTAGAATAATTCATTGAATTTATTTATAACATGTATTTACAAGTTATATATTAAATACAAGTATTACTATTATTCTAATGGATTTAAATATCCTAGGTTCGTTTAATATTAGCAGGAGGAATCAGTAGAGTTAAAGACTCAAATTTATCACGTAATATATTTGTATATTACAAGTAAGTGATAAATTGTAAGTATTATTTATGGCATAATTTCATTTGTCATAAATAATTATTTATATCACTTATATAGCGGACGTCTATTGCACGGGGGCCAGGAACCTATACCGCGTGTTTTAAATACTCCCTATATAAGTGAGAGAGAGGCTCTCCCATGATTACTATTCATGTGTCAATATTGAGAGCTTCTATATCCTCCTAGAATCTAGAGAGAGATTCTCTCAAGCAAAGAAGGATCTTCAAGATCATCCATCTCGGATCGAAGCTCCTTCCTTTGAAGTGATCGTCGCTGCGCTGAAGTGAGCGTCGAAGATCCGCGCTAGCACCGAGATATTAACGAATGGTTAGAGTGCATATTCGCAAGATGTGTGTGGACGATCTAGAGGGATTCGATGATGGAGTCTTTGAGCAATGATTACCGGCGTCCTGTGGCAGACTTGCACACAACAATTTTGAACAAGGTAAATGTTCAGTTTAATTTTTCATGCACTTTATAAACCTTGCGAGATCCTTGGACCAAGCCAGGACAAGATCAACAGAGTAGAAAGAGATATGTGGCTCCGGTGAAGCAAAAATTTTAAAATCCCGGCCCACCGGATTCCGTTGCGCAGTCCTGGTACCCAACAATCACTTGATAACTTAGGTATATGTATGGGAATATACCTAAGTAGGGTTATCTGTTGATTTATTTCTTTGTGGTTTATCCTCGGCGGATTTTGTGAGACCTAGAGGGTATCGGGGACCCTTCTGAGTATCATTATACTTACCCCTGCACGAGCTATGCCCGTTATTCATTGTGTTGGATACTGACGACGAACAACGCTGATGGAGGCTGAGAGAACCGAGACTGGATGGTACCCGAAGGTGGACCATACGACGTGTCGATACCCAGAGGAGATAGACATACGAGGAGTGATGAGTAGGCGATATGTACGTACCCTTTAGGTACGAACCTTGGAGGATAACCCAGTAGCTATTTTTCCTTTTTCCTCAGTTGTACTTTTACTTCCAGTTTCTTGTACCTTTACTACTGGGCTTATATTTTGGCCCCTTTTACTTTTTAACACTCTTTTTGTTATACAATTTACTTACGTTGGTATCTGGCTGCGTACTTGGTTGTGGGTGTTTACAGGTTATAAAGGCAATGCCTTCTCAGTTTTAGGGAATTACGCCTTTGGTGCTAGTCACCGGCCCCTGACCTATGGAAGGCCGACTTAGGGTAGTCACGCCACGGTCCCCGGGGGACGGGTCATGACACATGAGATAATTATGAGAATTGAGTATTGATTCTCATTCCACTATGAGAATCAGAAAGTGATACCTACTCCACTATGTTATGGGAATTGGGTTGTGATTCTTACTCCATTATAATATTGGAATATGGTAGTGATCCCTACGCCACTATATTATGAGAATCAGATAGTGATTTTTGCTCCACTATATTATAGGGTTTGGAAAATGATTCCTGCTCTACTATGTTATGGGAATCAAATAGTGATGTCCACTCCAATATGTTTATGAGAATAAAGTAGCGATGCCTTCTCTAATATGTTATTGGAATAAGATATTTATGACTGCTCCACCATGTTATAGGAAATGGGTAGAAACTTCTTCTCTACTATTTTATGATTTATATCCTTATGTTTCTGTCATAATTCATTATTATGTTATGTTTTAGTGATAATCTATATTTATATTTCATATGACTATGATTATGCTCCATGGATTATATTTATTATATCATATTTTTATTCCATGGTTCATGATGTTTTATCTATGATTACATGTCATTCTATCATGGATTATATAAAACTCTTATTATTCAGTGTTATTTTAATAAATTATTTCTCTCCTTCCCATGTTTTCTTATATGCGTATGATATAACCATTAATGATATGTTGGAATATTTTCCATTACTAAGAATTTGATATCAACAATTTCTTATGTTTCCATTCCATAGTTTATGAAGATGAGCATAACATATGTGGAGTCTAGAAAGGGGCTTAGTGTTGTTCGACTATGGAGAAATGTTCACAAGTATCGTCAAATAAGTTTCTTATGTAACTAATCTTTAAAGGCACTAAACTTCCCATTATTTGGATTGTATAGTTATTATGATATGTAATGTTTAAATTATTGGAATTCATGTATGTTTAGCTTGGGACATATCACTTTATATCAAATATAGTGTTTAAATAAAGTGTTGTTAGAACCGGATCCGGGAGTGTTGGTCTGGGGAAACTTAGTTGGTATTAGAGCTAGGTTTAGTTATTTTTGAGGATTATTTTAGTTATTTTTGGGATTAGGATAAGATAAATTTAGTGAAAGATCTTGGTATAATGTTAATTATAGGATTACATGCTAAAATTTAGTTAAATTATATAATATTTAGTTTTACTAACAATAAAATACCTATCTAGATAATATAAGTGGATGAAAAATATGGCATAAATATACCTCAACATAATAAACCTAAAATGTTGGTTGTGCATTAACTCGATCTTCACCTGGTTCATGACAAAGAGGCCTAAATTTATATTTATTTTTACACTCACATATGATATGATTCTTTAATTCACATTCTCCTTATGGACTATTATAAAGGATTTTAACACATCTTTATGGTATGGTTATAGAACCTAATAATAGATAGATAATAAATAACATAGATTGAAACCTCGAAATTTATAAGTTAGGGTACATATGTCATTTATGATTTATTCCCTTTAAGTTAATATTTTCCATTTTTATAAGGTTACCAAATTAAGTATTCTTATCTTTTATATTCATTTATTTTAATAATGGATGGAGTAAGGATAAATCGAGTAAAAAACTGGTGCAATGGACAAAGTGATGATTATTATAATGAGAAACCAAATGGGATATAAAATGGTGTAGAAAATATTTTGGGTATGGTCACCCAACTATCTTGAGTATTGATTAAAAAATTGATCCTTTCTAAAAATCTGAACACACCAAAGAAGAGATGGATAGAGTTTCTTAGAAGACTATGTGATGAAGATGATAAAGGAAATAAGATTTAACTTCATACATATAAAAAATGTGGAAAAAGAACCCAAGGTAATGTCTTAAATGTATAAGAAAATGTTTCAAGTGTGGAATCATTGTCCATTGAGCTCATTATTGTGAGCAAGGGTGAATAATACGATCAATAAAAGGAAGGATGAGAATGAAAAATGGCTCGAATGTAAGAAGTTTGGACATTATGCAAATTGATGCCCTAATCCGAGGGATAACAAGGATAATAGACCTCAGTAACCTTATAATCCAATGAGAACAAGGGATTGCCTATGAAATGACTACTATTGAAGTCTATAGTGATAATTAAGTTATGAAAGTTACACTTATTCTCCATGTAGTTTTCTGAATGTATTATTGGATTCTGATCTTGCCAATCCAACATACCTTGAAAGTTATCTAGGAGTAGAAAACAACTAACCTAATGATTTGATATTATCAAGGAATGACTTCAATTATTATTGTATCCCAAGTTTATGTTTATGGAGAATTATTTATGAAAGCCTTATTATCTTTTCTTTAGATGAATTTTACATGATTTTGGAAATAGATTGGCTATATCCATCTAGAATCCAAGTTAAGTACCAAAATTGGAAAATCAAATTTTATATTTCAAACCAAACTATGATCATCTATCAGTGTAAGGATTTCTATGAGGTATCTTGTAAAAATAATTCTCTTATAGTAGTTATGATACCTAATTATGAGGGATGTTTAACTCAAATGATTAGAAAAAAACTTAATATTAGGATTGACTTATTCTAAGGGAAGAAGTTATGTTTCCAAAGATTATAAAGTTGATAAATCTCTAGAAATTATATCTTGGGTCATGTATATCTTTTATATATACTTAGATATTTTATTAGTAGGTAGTAATTAAAATTAATAGAACACAATTTATTTATGGGAGGGGGGATGGGTGTAACACCCCAAGATTTTATAATACATCTTTCATTTAAATAAATAGAATACGTTTTACATCTTGATCCACACACAAAAACCAACTACAATGAGTTGAGGAATATTAAATTAATATTATCAATAAAATTATAAGAATAATAAAATTTCTAGTAAATAAAAATATATTACTCAACTAAATTTACTTACGTTTAGAGAATAAATAAATAATTTGATTTAATATAAATAGGACCGTTCTTTCTCAAATAACTATCGTTTAAGGTGTTTTATTTTTTCTAAATAAATTAAACTGATCAATTTTAAAATATTATTATATATTAAATAATATATTATCACTCTTTAAATTATAAGTTGATATTAAATAATATTGAGAACACATGAAAGTTTTATTTTTCAATAAAAATAGTTTTATTTATTTTATTTTAAAAAACAAATTTATTAATTATAGAATTTGAATTTTATAAAATTTACATAAATTTTTAATTTACAATTTCAAAATTATCTTATGATTAATTTTTGAGGTTTTTCTGAAAAGGTTGAATTTTGGGTGAATAGTGAAAAATATTGTTTTTTCTAATACTATCACTTTTATGACATTGTCTTAAAACATGAATGATTTGAAAGTTTATGAAACCTTTTTTATATAATAATATGAATTTATAAATTAAAATTATCCTTTAAAAAGAAAATCCTGAATTTATAAAACCCATGTTTAACATTTTTGAAACTTAAGTAACATTTTTCTCTAATAAAAACTATTTTTGATTTGTTTCTTTTAACTATGTATCCACAAGGTGAAATTCGGTTTTGGATTGTTTTTAAATAAATATAACTATAATTTGGTAAATAATAAACCAATTAATTCCATATAAATAGACAAAATTTATAATTTTATCTTAATCATAATTTTTAAACTAGAAATACTCTTTATCTAAAAATGGATTTATGCATTATATGAGCTAATATTAAAATTAATTTTTATTACCCTTATAAATTTTATTTAAAAAAACAGGTTTCATATTTGGAATCATTAGTTACAAATTATGTAATAATTATAATTTTTTAGGAATTAAAAGTAAATTACTTAGGTAAAAATTAGTTATCACGGTAAAAACCAAAATGGAAAATGGTGAAAAATATAAGTGTAAAAAAATTAAAAACATATTAAAAACATATGTAAAAATATATGGTTGAGGATTTATTAACCTTATTTCTTTTCCCACTCCATTATTTTACCCTTTTGGGACCACTTTACTTGTACAATGACTTTACCTTTTATATTATTACAAAAATGCCACTTCTCTCCCTTATAAAAGGATCTATCACAACCCACCTTATAATGACACCTAAAGACTCTTATATTTGATCAAAAATATTCCCAAATAACTCAGAAAACTGCTAGAAATATTTTATAGGTTATTTTCTTCTCAAAATACCACATATCAATGCCTCAATCCAATTTTTAAAGGAGATCTTCCAAAGAGTAAGGTAAAATTATCAATTAATCATTTTCATTTCTTCTAATTTGTTTCTTAGTATGCCTCATTTGAATCTAATATAACCATTTTTACATAATTATATTAGTATATAAATTATACTAAAATGTTATTATGTTTATTTTATAACCATTTTCTACCTTCCTCCTAACCATTCATAAAATGAAAACGCTGCTTGTGTTACGTGTGAACTACCACATCCATAAGCGATGTGATATGTTTTTATAACTACCTTACACGGACAATTATAAAATTTTAATTAATATGTTAATATTTTATTTATATCATTATTAATATTTTATAAAGGATAAACTATTTTCTACCATTATCCCATTCTATAGAAAATGAAAACATCACCCGTGTGTATGTGTGGACTACCACCATCATGAAGTGATGTATTTCATTTTATATACATATAGTATTTTATTATTTGAATAAATATATTAAATTTGGATTTACCATGTTAAAATAATCTAAATAAAATCATTATTCTTCCATAATAATTATATCATTCCAAAATAATCACTTTATGAACTATACTCACCCATCAATTATAGAATATTCTTATTTGGGTCGATTTAACTACTTACCTGAACAGTGATATAAATTTTTATCATGGATGAATATGGAAACTTAAGTACTATTATTATTATAAAAAATAATAAAATAATATTGTTTTTAAATTTATTTAAAGGTTATATTAATATTTAACTTATTATTAATATACCACCCTTCACTGTTTAACAATTGTTGAAACAAGAACATCATCGATTCCATCTCCAAGAACCTTAAAAAAAATCTCATGAAATGAAATTGAAACTTTATAAATAATTATAAATATATATTTTAGTGCCTTAAATAATATAGGTATGATTAACTCAATATCAATGAATGATTATCAACATCAACATTACAAAGCATGAGCATAATAGTTAAAATTAAAAACATACGATGATAGAAATAAACTATAACTAACTAGTAAATGTATAATAAATAATTAAAATTTAAGATTAATAAAGGTAATATATATGAATAAGGTTATGAAATAATTTATCAACAAATTTAGGTTTTTTATACGGTATTTTAGAGCGTGTGTGAGTAAACATGAATAAAAGTTAAAGGATTCTCAACACAATTTTAATTATTTGAGACATATTTCATATTCAGTACTTGTTTAATTTTGTGTTATGTATATAATTTCCATGTTTTTATTCTTATAATTTTTTTTCATAAAATTTAAGTGATTTAAAAATCCATCTTTTGTTATACCTTTCATTGGTTTACAATTTGAAAGATAACGATGTAGTTAGGGAATTTGTTATGTAAAACCCCATTACTTTAATTTATAACGATTCATATTAAACTTAATTATTCTATAATTGTTTTTTAAACCCTAATATTTTTTATTTAAAATTCCTTTTTTCTCTATATAAAATAAAATTTTGATTCAAATATTTTTCCTTCATAAATTTATTCCCCATAAAAGTATGCCATTTCTAAGAATAATTTTCATTCTCTTTAATGAAAATTTCTATTCCATGTACATATTTCCTCTTCCTATCAATGCTATGATTTTTTGTAAACATAATTATGTATTATATCATGTGAAATTTAAATTTCACCTTACTTATATTCAAAAATTGAATTTTTAAAGTATAAAATAACAATTGAGAGGGGGGGGGGGGGGTGAATTAGTTTTACACTTTTTATAAGTTTCAAAGATTTTTAAAAATCAACCCCTGTAACCTATTAAGATTTAATTCCTTGTCATATTTTTATAAATACTCATGAATGAAAAGGTAAGAAAGTAATTAAATCACACAATATTTACAAGGTCCGGCCTCACTGTGATAACCTACATCCTTTCTATAGCCACTCCCGTGGGTTTATGGAAATCCAATATTATGAAGAAGTGAATAAAACTTGTGAAAACTCTCGGTAGACACCTTATATCTCCCAATAGGAAAGATTATACTAAATCCTATTAGTTTACAAAGTTTTATAATAAAAAATTAATCCAAATAAAATAATAAAGACTTTGTTGAAACTGCACTACAATTGCTCAGTCTGATTTGGATTGATCTTATTTTCTTAGTTCGATGAGGCTGGATCCAATTATCTTAATAAAATGAGGTTGGATATAATGAAATCAATCCGATGAATTCATTATCATTCTAAATTACTCAAAATTTTCTCAAATTCTCAATATTATCTTCCTTAGTCCAATTGACTCAATACGATTCTCCTTTATGGTAAACAAAACTTTTAGGTGTCTAAACTTCTTTATAGATCTCAGTCTAGAAAGAATATTTACTTAAATTCTTCAGAGTTACGCCTTTTACACTTATATAAAAGTTACAATTAATGAAATATATGAGCAACTATTTATAGATGACTTAGAAAAAAATTGGGAAACTTGAAAACTTTCCTTGTTTCCTCAAATTTCAAAAACTCTGAAAAACACTCACATTTAAACATCAACTTTAACTTCTTCAATACTCCTTAGATTTCTCTGAGAATTATTAAAAATTTAATTTCTTCATAAAAATTCTAGAATCTTATTTTTTAGTCTTCTTCATAATCAGATCATTATGACCTGGCTTTCTTTATTAGTTCATTATGAATCTATTTCCATCTCAACTCATTAGAAATATATTTCCTTCTTAGCTCATTATGGATATATTTCCTTTTCATCTCATTATGAATATATTTCCTTTTCATATCATTATTATTTCTATTTCTTTCTCATATAATTACTATTTCTATTTCTTTCTCATCTCCTTATGATTTCTATTTCTTTCTTATCTCATTACAACTTCTATTTCTTTCTCATCTCATTACAATTTCCATTTATTTATTAGCTCATTACAATTTGTGTTTCCTTATCAACAAATTATAATTATATTTTATTCTCATATCATTACAATTTTTATTTATTTCTCACCTTATACGATTTTTATTTATTTCTCATCTCATTATGATTTCTTTTTCCTTCTCATCTCATTACAATTTCGGTTTCTTTCTCAGATCATTATGATGAAATTATTCACTCTATAACTTTGAAATTCTTCCAACTTTATTAGCTTTAAACATTATGAAATCTTGCAACTTCTAATACCATTACTTCTACAAATGATACAATCTTTACAATTATTCCATTTCTTCACAAGAATTTATCATGAGTGTGTTTCATGATTTATGAGAAGTTCATGATCAGGAAAGATTCATCTGATTTAGTTTATAAAGTATGAAAAATTTCTAACTTCAAACTTCACAATATTATTTTAAAAACTCTTCAGAAAAAATAAAACTTCTTCAAACATCAATATTTGACTTTAAAAAACCCATTACGACGGACTAAGTCCGATTCCTGAATAACAAAAACATTATTTTAAAAAGAAGGTTATTTTTCAACAAATAAAAAACATTGTTAAAAAACACCACAAAGGTTTCTCAATCCCCCCCTTTGGATTTGTGAAAACCCTTATTAACAACTTTTCAAAATCTTAGAATTTTTTTACAACTTAACATTTGTAAACAGCTCATGTTTTTTGACTTTTATCAAAACATAACCTTTCTCAAAAGAGAGTTTCTTGACTCCACACTAATGGATAAAGTAATATTTTTGAATGAATTTCATCCCTGGATAACAATAAAATTTTATGGCCATTTAAAGATAAAATATCCATCACTTTTATTTTTCTCACACTTTTCTTTTTCTCTCCCCCATTTTATGATAACCACAACTTCAGATTAATTTAAGAAAGATAAGTAAAAACTTATTACAAATTAGAAAGTTGTTAATTTCTCTCCCCCTTTGTTAGCATAATCCAAAGTATGGCGGGGGACTTTCTTATTTGATTTAGGAAGTCATTTGAGGTGGCTGAACCTGAAGTTACAGTCTCAATTCCCCAAACCTTTCTTTCATCATTGATTTTGTAAAGATATTAGCAACATGATAATTTGTCGAAATGTATTCCAGCAAAACATCTCCAATAGTAACTTTATCTTTTATAAAGTGAAACTTTATATCAATGTGTTTAGATCTTGAATATTGGATATGTTTTTTAGAATAATCAATTTCACTTTGAATATCACAAAGTATCTCCAATGGTTTAGAAAATTTTAATTTCAAATCTTACAAGTGAACTTTCATCCACAACATTTGAGTAAAAGAATGAGTTTCTGAAACATATTCAGATTCAATTGTGCTCAAAATTACTAAATTTTTTTCTTATAATTCCAACTCACACAACATTAACCCAATAAAAATGTTCCTCCTGATGCTGATTTTCAATTATTACAATCTCCAAGATAATCGATATTAGTAAAACCATGAAACTTCATCTCACAATTTCTTTTATATAACAACCAATGTGTAGTTACTCCATTAACATATCTCAAAATTATTTTTTACCAGACTATGTGATTATTTTGGATTACTTTGATTCATGGTACACAAAGTTAGAACATAAAAAATTTTAGGTCTTGAGGATGTAAGGTAAATAAGGCTTCCTATCATCTTTTTAAAATCTTTCTAATTCACACGTTTTTCGGATTCATCTTTACTCAACTTTTTGATCACTAAAATAAGAGTATAAAATTATTTGGATTCTTATATCCCAAACTTATTTAATAATTATCTGGCATAATTTTCTTTAGATAAGAAAATATACTTCTTGTTTTGTTGAACTTGTAAGCCAAGGAATTAAGTTAATTTTCAAAATATTGAAACTTTACAATTCTTCTTCATTTCTTCAGCAAATTTTTTAAAAACATATTCTCCATATTTATAAAAAATTATATCATCCACATAAACAATTAAAATTATAGTTCTAGAGTCAAAATATTTTACATATAAGTTGCTATCAACTTTTCCTTTAGAAAATTTCAACATTATCAAACAAATTTCAAGTTTATAATACCATGAATGTGGATCTTGTTTCATCCCATACAAATATTTCTTAAATTTACAAACTTTTTTTATCCTCGTAAAGTAGAAACCCAAAAGGCTGTTTAATGAAATATTATTCCATAATCTCACTATTTAAGAAAAAAGACTTTACATCCATCTGATAAACTTTGTAATTCCAATGAGAAACCACTGTAAGAAACAATCGAATAGTTTATAGCCTTACAACTGGGGAAAATGTTTCATTAGAATCCAAACTTTCCACCTGTGCATATCATTTACAAACATGTCTTGTTTTTTTTCTTGAAACTTATCCATTATCATTAAACTTTTTTCTATAAAACCACTTCATTTTGATATCATTTTTATTTTCTAGCCATGGAGAAAGTTTCCATGTTTCATTTTTCTCAATCTGATCTAACTCTTCATTAATATCTTCCACCCACTCTTTGTGTTTAATTGCATCAAAACTGATTTCTGTTTAATTTTTGAGATAAGTGAAGTATATTTTTATACTATAAAATTTCTTCTTGTTTTATCTAGAGCCTTATGATTTCCAATAATGTTTTCAGACTCAATATTTTTTTATAATTTATAAAATTTCAAAGTTTCTTTCCAACTGAAATTTCCACATTACATGTTTTTTTGAATATTGATAAAGATGTTTTGACTTACTTTCACTATTTTTTTAAATCTCTAGTTTATCCTCATCAACACTCTTAACAACTTTTGTTATGGAATTTTTATTTTTAATTACTTTCACATTATATGAGTCCAACAAATTTTGTAAAATTTTGTTCCAAAATTTGTAACTTCTTCCATTTGGTGAATAACCCACAAAAGTTTATTCCTCATCAAACCTTCCAGGATTTGGATTTTTAATTTTAAGTAAACATAAAATTCCTAAAAACTTGAAGTATTTTAATGAAGTTTTTTTGTTATAACACATTTCATAAGGAGTCATGTTGGATTATGGTCTTAGAAAACATATATTCTGAACATGTACAGTAGTACTAACAGCTTATTTCCATTAAAACTTTGAAAGTTTGTATTCTGCTAACATACTTCTTCCTATTTCCACCAAACTTATGTTCTTTATTTATGCTACTCTATTTTGGTATGAAGTATAGGTATAAATATACTAATGTTTGATAATTATTTCACAGATAAGTTTCAAAAGTAATTCTTGTAAATTAGGTACCATTATCAGTTCTTAACTTCTTTATATAAACCCCCATTTATTTCTCAACTTCTTTTCTAAAAAACTTGAACATTTCCACATCCTCTGAATCATGTTTCATAAAAAAGATGTTAGTAATCTAAGTGAAATCATCAATAAAAGTGATAAAGAATAAATATCCTTTTTTTGATTGATGTCTCATCATCCCAGATAAATTAGAATGAATAAGTTCAAAAGGTCTGGTAGACTAAATCTCAAATATCTTATGACTTTTATTACTCATTTTACTTTTTGAAAAATAATACAAACATATTCTTTTATTCTTTTCAATTCTGGAAATTTTCCGACAACATCAAACTTAGAAATTCTATTCATGCTTTTCTACCCAAGGTGGCCAAGTCTTCGGTGTCACAACTTATTTTCATCTTCATCACTCAAGTAACAAGTGTTATGAAACTCTCCTGTTTGTAAAAGATTACCACTAGTTATTTTTTCTATTGTGATAAATTTTTAATCTTTCACACTTTTGATGATACAAAAATATTTTCTAAAAACAACTTCTTTTCCATTATCACAAAGTTGACTTACACTAAGTAAGTTATGTTTTATCCCAAAAACAAATAAAACTTCCTTATATTTCAACTTTTCCACTTAAATCTCAACCATTTCGATTCCTCTGATTTTTAAGGAACCATCATTACCAAAGGTAACTGATCCTCCTTCATGAATTTCAACATGTTTATATATTTTCATATCAACTGTCAAATGTGAATAATAACCACTATCAAGTATCCATGTTTTGTTCCTTTTACTTGATTTCAAATCTCTCTATAACAAAATCTATTGCCTCAACTTTATTCTTTTCAGCTTCTTTTTCTTATCTATCATAAGAAAATTGTTCCAAAAGGTGTGTCATAAATCTTTTGACATGATGAACAAACTAATCACATATTCTAAAAACTTCTTCCAAACATTCAAATTTATTTTTTTATAAAGTTTATAACATCTTGAAAGTTTACATTTAAAACATTCTGTAAGTTAAGAAAGTTAATCATTCTACTTTCACTATTTCTTCCACTTTTCTAAAACCTTAATGTGGATAGAGATAAGTTGTTCCAAAAATTATAATCTCTATTCCCATGGATTCCAAAACACTAACAATAGCCATCAAATCTTTATTTTCTATTCAAGAAAGATATTTCTCTATAGAAACATTTTTGAGGTTGGTAACTTCTTTTAGATATAACATACTTAGAACGTGAACCATATTTTCTTTTGAGTGAGTTTTATACTTTTGAAAATTTGATAGGTTTATCACATCCTTCCTATACCCAATCTTTCCCAACACATTTTTCATAACCCGAAATCTTAAAAAAAGCAGATGAAACATTAATTTTAGTGAGTAAAGATTTCACCTGATTCTCATATTGAGCCTTCCCAAGAACATTATAAGTCTCTTATTTTATTTATTAAGCTTTGTTGAAATTTTCATTCATATTACTAAAGGTACTTTCAAAATCAAGAAGTTTTTATTGAAATTTGTTAACTTATTATTCTTTAACTTCCAGATTCTTACTAAGATCTTCAACCATATATCCCTATTCAGCAATTCTAAGTTTACAACTTAATATCTCCTCAATGTATTCTTACTCTTACTTGATGAAATATTTTCTACCATAATAAACTTATTCAAAATATTTCTTCATTAATCTAATTTATTTCTTAAGAGTTTTATTTTTATCAAGACATGTAACAAGTTCTGTTCTGAGCTGATACTCTCTATAATATTATTCACCACCTTCTTCACTATCTGAGGATTCTTTTGTTTTCTCAACTTTTTCAATTAAGGTTATTAATTTTTCTAAAATTTAATCTTCATAAGAATTGTTTTCATTTGAGTACTATTCAACTTTCTTAATCAGAATAATTATATTTTTTAGTAAACTTCTTCTTGTATTTATTGGATTCCTTTTTTTTATATCATTTTTGTTCTGATTTTTCAATCAAGGTTTTTCATCAGAATCATCTTGATATTCTCCAACTTTATTATTGGGAAAATTCATAACAATTTGTCAAATTCCACCACACCCAAAAAATTTTAGAATAAGTTTACCTCTATATTTTCCGCTTCCTCTTTGATAATTTTTAGAGATAAGATATATAATCTTATCATTCAATTTATCTTCTTCCTTATCTTAGGACTCAAAATGATCAACTTCTTCAATATATTGGATTTTCCACCTTTTTATATCTTCAAAATCCATTTCATATTTCATATTCTTTTTAGACATTAGATATTTTCCCATTTCATAAGAAATAAAAAAGTTATGCAATTCATCAAGATATAAATAATTCTTATCTTCTAAAGAGTAAATTCTAGAATCCAACCTGTCTGAAATGTTTGTATAAGTTTCTTCAAAATTATAGAGTCTTCTGAGACATATCTGAATCCTCTAATGCTACAAAAAATTTCATTTACTCTGGTGAAGTATTCATCAATTGTTTCTTCATCTCTTATCTTGGATATCTTCATACTTACTACTCCAGATTTGAATATTTTCTTCCTTCACTTTAGTATTCCCTTCAAAAAATGATTTCTATCTTGTCCCGCATAATTTTTGAAGAATTGAGACCCATAACCTATTAATAAAAATTATCTAATAAGGACATAAGGATTTAATTTCTAGCCTTTCCATCAACTTCTATATTTGTAACGCCCCGGTTCTGGGTGCCGCCCAAAGGTGCCCCGTACCCGATTGGTCACATGGCCTCAAGCACATTTCCCCCAATGCCAAAGGCTTCTAACTAGCATCAAGGGCCTTGGTTGTGATTGTGGGGAAACTATGCCCTCATTGGCAGAGTAATGTAGTGAAAAGAAACATATAATAGTAGTAGAAGCAATAATAATACCATAAAATAGTAAAAAGAAGAATATTGAAGTAATAAAAAACTGCAGTATATATATATATATATAAATAATGATACATGTCACAAGTATCTAGAAAGAAATCCAAACAAGTCACAATGCTGGAATACAATACTAAATCAAAGTACAAAGAAAAACAATTAAACAACTCCTCAACATCGCAAGCATCATCTTGATCCCATACTCCCCATCTCCACATCAATCATATACCCGAAGTAGAAGGGAACTTGAACTTATCTATAATTGCAGCAATGTAATCTATTCGGGCCCAAAAGAATGACCCAAATAGGGTGTGAGACAAATCCTAGTAGGAAAACACCCAAATATCTATGCCTAATAGTTAATGAATATATATGGAAGGAAATAAGAAAAATGAATCAATAAACAAGGAAGTACTTAAAAGTAAACAGTCTAAAAATTTTAATTAAATTCACCTACACTCATCAATTATTCAACCAAACAAAAACAAGAAACTCTTTGGGAAGTTCTCACAGCCTATCCCCTCTGGTTCAACCAATCAATCTCAAGTAACCCTCTAGGTAAGTTTTCCCAGCCTAACCCCTCTGGTTCAACCTATACAAGGAAATAATGACCTCCTAGGTAGCTCACAAGGTCTAACCCCTTTGGTCTCATGCAAAAAAAAAAGAATCTCTAAGGAATCACTCACCCCCAATTCCCCCTATAGTCTTTTAACTGTAAACTACAGACACTCTGAGGAATCACTCAACATCTATTTCCCCTGTGGTCTCATAAAGTTAACTATAAACACTCTGAGGGAGCACTAAACATTAATCCCCCCTATGGTCTCACATCCTGAAAAATAACAGATACTCTGGGTAAGCCCTCAATGTCAATTACCCCTATGGTATCACTACACCAAGTTCCCACATCCTTGTGTAAAGGAATCATGCACAAACAATATTCAAAAGCCAAAGTAAATCACAAATACTACTTGTCTAACCAACTAAAAATCATATCAAAACATCAGATAAAACACTCTATTGTAACAAAACTAGGCATGGAAATCAAGAAAATTAATAGGAAAAACTAGACCAAATAGAAAATACCAAAATTAAACTTAGGAAAACACCTCCATGACGTGGAAAAATAACCCTAATCACAAAAAAGATCCCTAACTCAAGAAAACAAGCATAAAAATCATCAACAGTGTTAAAATCCCTAAACACACAATACCCTAATCTAGGGTATTGGGCCTTTTTGCACATAAAATTCAAAAACTAACTACAGAAAGGCACAAAACACCTACCTCGACATTGTACGATTGATATAATCCAGCGTTGGCCATTTAATCAGCCTAGGACGATGTAGATCTATAAAAACAGCTAAAAATTCAACCAAGGATATCTAATGAAAGAGGATAAATCAATATATGAGGCTCTAGAAGAAGGAATAAATTACCGTGGTGATTCCAATGCAATTGAAGGTAGTTGATTCAGAGCATGGATGGTCGATCAGGGGCTCAGAGAAGAATCATGATCTTCGGTCGCTCTTGGATGAGATGAAGTTAGAAGAAGGTTGTTCTATAAAAAAGACGTGACCCCAGACTAATTTAACAAATAAAAATAAAAGTACACGACATGTTCATTTAATGTACACGCCGTGTACATGCCTTAACCGAGCTCTTCTTTATGCGGTCTCCAAGTCACCCCATATGGCCATGTACTCAAATATTACACATCCAGAACATGGCTACCCTCCGAAACTGGGTACACGACGTGTACTTCTAAGTACACGGTGTGTAATCCTTAAATTTATAAAATCTCCCCTATTTCTCAAAAACACTATAAAACAAGATCCATACCTGGGATGAAGATCCAGGTTCTTACAAACTTCCCCCCTTAATGAAATTCGTCCCCGAATTTCCCTAAGAAGGTGGTGAAAAAGAAGAATCCTTGAAAAACTCCAGCCACTGTGATCGCACATCAATCTCCCTCTCCCAAGTCTCGTCCTGTACTCGTCCATGCTGCCATAGCACCCATACCAGAGGAATAGATCGGACATAGAGAACCTTTTTACTTAGATCAACAATCCAGATAGGATATTCTTTGAACAAGGAATCCACCTCCAACTCAACCTCCTCAGGTTGAAAAACATGAGATGCATCTGAGAAGTAATGTCGTAGCTGAGAAATGTGGAAGACGTCATGCATAGTCCAGTACTTGTAACAACCCGACCCTAGTTACCCGTAGTCGGTACAATATTACATAACATTGGCATGATCATAAAAGATCAAGTCTTGAAAGACTGATTAGTTTAGTAGCCTTGGAAATACTAGATACATTTATAAGTTTTACATTACATTATAAAATGAAAAACTACAACAACATAGTCTCTATATGCCACACTCATATCCCTTAGACTATCCTTGCAGGTCAGTCATAATATACTTCTTCGCATCCTAGGAAAAATAAAATATAGAAAGGGGTGATCTCAGATGCTCAGTAAGGATAAAAATATAGTAGAAAATTTCATAAATAATCATAAAAATTTAATGCAATGTAACACTAAAACAAAATCCTTTTAAACTTGAAATTCAGCATAATATGGCAAAGATAAAATCAAATAATTCCATTTACTTATTCACATGGAGATTCTACTAGCCTAATAATCACATGCAATATCAATAGCCAGTTTCATAATGATGGAATACATAATTCCATACTTCATAACCACATAGTCAAGGCCTTGTTCCAAGACTACAAATAATATTTTTTCAAGGCCTTGTGCCAAGATAGTAGTTTGTCTTATGAAACCTACTGATTCATCGAGGAGCTATATTGGGCTCCACCTGTCACTTACTAAGTCCAATGCATTTCTCATATAAAAAGGTTTAAACATAACATAAACATTCATATTAAAAATAGCATAAGAAATGTCAATACATTATCCATAAACCATGAATGGTGTAAAAATAACACATCCACAGTCAAACATATCACAAAAACTTCAATACAATATGGAAGTTTTTCATCATAATAAATCAACTTCAAATAATCTTACAATCCATCAAAGGATGTTGACATAGATGAAAGTAAACTTTTTTAGAGAAATATCTCTTTCTATTTTTAAATCATTTAAAAGTCATATAATTATAAAAGAAAACATTTATTTTGAAAATATTCTTATAAGATTATAATGTAATCTTTGATGATGTTATAATGGCAGAAAATAGCCGCACCCTCCATATAAGTTAAAAAAAACATTCTTACATTAATTTTGTGGAAAAGGTCATAAGGTACATTTCTGAAACATGACAGAAAGATTCCTTTCAAAACATTTTATAAAAAGTAAAACAAGGGTATAAATGAATTTAACCCATAGTACAGTAAATTTTAAAAATGTTTTGGAAAACATTTTTAAGAAACATAGATGTGGATGGTAAAGAGGTCCCATTAGATACTTACGTAAAAACAACCTCGGATAATAAAGAGATTTTAAAATTAAACCTTACCTTGTACTTTTCCTTGGTTGAGGGTAGGTTAAACTCACGTATAATGGTGAAATAATTGTTATTAAATTATAAAAAAATCACATACATTAATATGATATCATATATAATCTTCTAATATTTATTTTTTAATGATATTTCAGTAGTATCATCGTTTTGGGTGTTAACTGATTCGTTTTCCTTTATATGATTTGTTATGTAAGTAATGTTTTTTATGGATAGGATGTATATTATTCATATTAATAATTATATGAAGTCTTTAAACATTATTTTTAATCATAAAATGAAAATTAGTCTTGAATGGATACGATGGGGAATGAATCTCATCGCGTTCGTTGAGACGGTAATCCATACGTACGCACGAGCGACAATATCATTCTTTTGATATTAAAATAATATATAATTGGATGGTATATCATATATACAGAATCATTATCATGTTATATTTATTATTTACATCATTTATACTCATTGTTATACCCATCCAAATGATGTAGTGTTTGAATAACAAACTACACCACATCGTGGAGACGGTAATCCGTACGTACACACGTATGGTGACTTTGTCATTTATAGGATGGATAGAATAATGAATATGATTTTATCATTTTTGTAACATTATAAATATATATATAAGATACTGGAGTTATTATTTTATAATGGAAACAACAAATAAAGAGGAAGTGGAAGAAGAAAATAACTTGAAAGGGGGGATGAAAAATTTACCTTTTCTTCGGGTTCTTCCTCTTGATTTGATCAAAAGGGCTCCTCAGGTTGGCTTTCTAACTAAAGGAATGCCTCTAGGATGAAGGGAGGATAGTTTAGAGAATATTTTCGCATGGTTTGTACGAGACAAATGGCTTTGAAGGTGTGAATTTGAGAGAAGGGGAAGTGTCCTTTTATAAGAGAGGTGAGGGTCACTATAGGAAAAGCTTGAAATATTATTTTATAATAAAATAATTTTTGGGTTATAATGGCTAAAAAATGAATTATTTGAAGGTTAAGGTGGGGATGGGTCAACAAACTCTCAGCCAATAGGTTTTAGATAGGTTTATGTCATCATATTAACCTTATATTTTATATTTAACTCTTAGTTAAATAGTTTGACATTTACCATGTCTCTTTGTATTTTCATATTATATGGTTAATAAACATACTATATACTTCTAAGAGAACCTCAAGTGGTTCATTAATGAAATATATAATATTATTTAAGCCCTTTTTAAGAACCTTATATTTTTATAAATATAATATCAATTAATTATATAATATATATTTTTTAAAACTCCTTTTTGTCAATTTTGACACTATTTGATATTTTGTTTTTGTTAAATTCATAACAGCATTATTAATTCAAAAAAATTCATTTAATAAACCCTAACATGTAATATTAACCTATAATATTAATTTAGTTCATTAAAGTCCCAAATTAAATTTATTTGGATATTTATAATATCAATTATTTTAATCCTTCATTGAAAAGGTAATTAATGCATCATCATTGTGTCATAAATAAATTTAATTTTTTAATGTCTAAAAATTATAAATAAAATACCATTATGTAAGAAATATTTTTAGACTTAAAATGAATATTTATAGTCGAATTTATCTTATGTATAACCCTATATTAAAAATGGTTTAGTTATTAAACTTTTATTTTAACTCTTTTAACTCTTCTTTAAATAAAATAATAATAATAAATGTCATAATCTAATACAAGTGGACCAAAGGGGGTCATATTTTATTCCTAAGGTTGTTTTTGGTCGAATTACACTTATCCAATAGAATTAGGACATATGTTAGGGTAATTATAATGCCATTTTTACCCTTAATTACCATATTTACTTTTTACAGTGGTAAATAAAAGTCAAAAGTTACTATTCACCAAAAATTATTTTCATCGTATTGAACCACATTTTACTTACTGATATCAACCGTGTCTCTCGTATTTTGGAAATTCAACTCATAGAAGTGGTAAAATTAAGTTTTATGTGAATTTGCAAATTCTCCTAGGAGGTGGGTAAAAGACAGTAAAAAGTTCAATAAAATTTTTATATATCTGAACATATTATAAAATGAATCCAATGAATTACATTGAAATTTTATAGGTATTATGTATCTATTTTGACCTAAAATAAATTAAAATAAAATAAAAAATTATTTAAATAAAAAAATTCGGTTTTAACCAATAACGGAGGGTTTTTCACTATTCATCAAAAATTGAAAGTTTTCAGAAAAGTACCAAAAATTCACCCTAAGCTAATTTCGATATTCCAAATCCAAAAATGAATTCCATTTTGAAAGATAAAATTTATAAAATTTCAAAAAGTGCATATTAATATTCATAACGGCTAGCTTGATTGTTTGCGGTGTGTTAGAATCTTGAAGTTGCGTGCAATGCAAGCTATTGCATTATTCAAAGGGAAACATACTGTGGAAGCGTGGGGTATTAAATTCTTCCTGTAGAGACCTAAATCTTGACGTACTTGAACATTACATTACTTTTTCAGAATACTTAATACATAACAAGAACCAACACTCAAGGACCGTAATAGTTTAGTGTCTTTGGAAACTCGGAACACAATATTCTAATCATGGTGAAAGATATTCAACATCTCCCATAAAGATCTTGACCTTTTTGTTTTATTTCCTAAAACCTTTCTTTAATCCTGGAGAAAAGAAAACATATAAAAGGGTGAGCTCAAATGCTCAGTAAGGGTAAGCATGGAGAAAATAAAACAAATCATATAAATTTGAACTTAAATACATGAACATAATATTTAAACATCAAGATCTTGAGCAATGACATAAAACATGGCATTACATAAGGCATAGATCATAAAGAAACATTAATCCAGATAAAATAGAATGAGAATAAAACATGTAATTGCGGCCACCATTAAGCACATGTTATGATTTCCATAGTAGCCAAGACATTGCTGCCAAGACCATCTTAGTGGACAAAGTCCCTTTTTGAATCGAGTTCACTCCTCGTTTCAGTCCTGTAACACTGAACCAGATTAACTTACCGTTACATCCATGTCTATCTCATGAGATATAAATCTTTACCCAATGCATTGGAGGGAGATATAGGTCCCACCCATCTCATAACGAAATCATTCTTACTTATCCCACAAAATATATATAAATCATTTATCATAACCCAAAGAATAAAATGGGTTTCTTAAACATCATCCCATCATCACATAATCTATATAAAACAAATGGATATCATTTCATCATAAGAAAAGTGAAACCATGTAAATCATAGAGATATTATAATTGAAAGATACACATATGAAATATTGTCATCTTAGATGGAAAATGGTTTTGATAAAACACTTGAAAAGAATTCTTGAGGAAAATATCATTTCTTCTTGAAAATAAATTTATATTCACAAAATGCAATGAAATTTTAAAAGAAAAGAATTTTGTTTAAAATATTCATGAAATCTTGTATAGTAAGCTTCATGAAAATAAGGCGTTATAAAACCATAAAAATCTGTTCATGCCGTATAAGTAAAAAAAACATTCTTCTTGTACTTTTGTTGAAAAAGTCAAAAAGTACCTCGTATGGTAGACAAAAGAAATATTCCTTACTTACCATGTAGTAAAAGTCAAAAATGGGTAAAAATGACTTTAAACATACATGATACCATTTTTAGAAAACAGGTACATGGATGACAAATATAACCCCAGTAAATACTTACGTATAAGCAATCTTGGATAAAAATGAGATTAGAAAAGTTATCCCTTACCTTAGGTCCGATATGCTTCGTACGTATCCGAACCTCCTGTATAATGATTTAAATAATTTCATTTACTTATTAGAGAATCATATTCATTGTTATGATATCATATATGGTTCACTTATGACTTTATATTACCCATTCTTTTGTAAATTCCATGTTAAAGCAGCTTTTTGGGTAAAATCGTTTTATTTATCGTACGTGTTTGGACTTGTTGTTCTTGATATTATTATTACTTATATCATGATTTACTTACATCCAGAATGTAAATCATGATTTATATATCATATATATTCAGTATATATATATATATATAAAATGGATCGATAAATGAAAAGAAATACACTGTTCATGGAGACGGTAGGCCGTACTTACGCATGAACGCTGTTTTTCTTTTCCTTATTGAATTGAATGAAATTAAGTAGATGACATACATATATATATATACATAAATACAGTAGAATTATTATGTCATATATTTCATTATTACTTATTATATATACTTTATAATCATTCTTGAATTGTTAACATGGAAAATGAATCTCATCGCGTCGTGGAGACAGTAATCCGTACGTACGCACGAGCGATGATATCGTTCCCATATTTATTGAATGGAATTGGAGTGGATGATATAATATATTATAATAAGTATGATGTTATAATAATCATATATAGTTTTTATTTACACCATTATACCCATCCAAGTAAGGTGGTGGTGGAAAAACTGATTACACCACGACGTGGAGACAGTATTTCGTACGTACGCACGCGCGGTGATTTCATTTTCCGTAGGATGGATAGAAGGTTAAATAGGGTTGTTTTATATTTATAATAACATATCAGTATATAAGTAATACTTATGTTAATACTTTATAATTAAAAAACTAAATAATATGAAGTAGAAGAAGAAAGAAACATGGAAGAGTTGGTAGAAGAGATTACCTCTTCCTCGATGCACCACCATAAAACTTATTTTTAATGCACTAGAGTTGGAATTTTGAGACAACCAGAACCTCTATTAGGTAACTATAGAGGTTTAGAAGAGGAATTGGCAGGGTTTGTCCGAGATTCAAGGCTCAAAAGGGTGTGAAGAGAAGAGGGAAGGGGTGCCCTTTTTATAAGGGAGGAGAGGGGCACCTTTGAAAAAACTTAAAATATTGTTTTATAATAAAGTCATATTCGGTTTATAATAGCTCCATATTGATTTATTTCGAAGATAAGGTGGGGATGGGTCAAAATACTATCAACCAATATATTTTAGACAAGTTTAGGTTACTATTTTAACCTTATCATTTAGATTTAACTCTAAGTTAAATAATTTTACTTTTACTGTGTCTTTTTATTTTCTTACACTATATGGTTAATAAAATTACTACAACAAGAAAAAAGAACCCCAAGTTGTTAATTATTAATATATATAAACTTATATAAGTAATTTGTCTGAAACATATATTTTTAAGAATAAAATAACAATTAATAATATAATATTTGTTTTAAAAACTATTTTATGTCAATTTTGACACTATTTGGAAATTGATTATTGTAAAAAACATAAAAAAATGATTAATTCGAAAAATGTTCATTTAATAAATACTAACATGTCATATTAACCTATAAAATAAGTTGAAGTCATAAAAAGTCTAGAATTACATTTATTTGGGTAATTATAATATCAAATATTTTAATATTTCATTATTTAGGTAATTACTACATCACCATTGTGTCATAAATAAATTTAATTATTTAATGTCTAAAAATTATAAATAAAATACCATTAGGTAAGAAATCTTTTTATCTTTCTAATGAATATTTATAGTCGAATTTAGCTTATGTTTAACCCTATATTAAATATGTTTTAGTTATTAAACTTTGATTTTAACTATTTTAACTCTTCTTTAAATAAAATAATAATAAATGTTATAATCTAATCCAAGTGGATCTAAAGGGAAATATTTTATTCCTGAGGTTGTTTTTGGTCGAATTACACTTATCCAATAGAATTAGGACATGTTTTAGGGTAATAATAATATCATTTTTACCCATAATTACCCTATTTACTTTTAACCGTGGTAAATAAAAGTAAAAAGTTACTATTCACCAAAAATTATTTTTATCTTATTGAACCACATTTTACTCATTGATATTAACTATGTGTCTCGGATTTTTTAAATTTCACTCATAGAAGCGGTAAAATTAAGTTTTATGTAAGTTTGCAAAAAGATCATAGGAGGTAGGTAAAAAACGGTGAAAAGTTCAATAAAATTTTTATACATCTAAAATTATTACAAAAGGATTCTAATTAATTAAATTGAACTTATATAGGTATTATGTATCAATTTTTACCTAAAATAAATTTAAATAAAATAAATAATTATTTAAATAAAAACTCTGTTTTTAAATAGTAACCCAGTGTTTTCACTATTCATCAAAAATTGAATGTTTTCAGAAAAATACCAAAAATTTACCCTAGGAAAATTTTGATATTCCGAATACAAAAATGAAGTCAATTTTGAAAGATAAAATTTATAAAATTTCAAAATGTGGGTATTACTATTCATAACAGCTAGTTCATAATAATATTATAATAATATCTCGTTTAGTGAAACTCGGTATTGCGTACTACACACACTATCAAGGAAGGTATTGATTACGTGTATTGCAAGACAAGTCAAGGCTGCGTGTAGTGAAAGCTCTGTTTATTGTTGTGTATAACATAATCAAAACTTATTTCATTTATACATTAAACAAAATTTATACTTAATGTTGCGTAGAATAATTTCCACAAAACGAACTTGAAATTGTGTGTAACACGAGCCAAGAATAGTTTTGAGTATACTACAAGCTAATACGGTGTTGCGTATAGTACAAGCTAATCTTGATGTAGTGTATAATAGAAGACATCAACGAAATTAAAAATAATATATCTCATAAAATCACGGGGTGTTACATTCTACTCCCTTTAAAATGAATTTCATCCTCGAAATTCGTCAGGGTTATAAATGGTTTACTAAATGAAAGTTTCTTTCATAGAAACCCACATCATAAAAAAGAATACCAAAACATAACTTTAAAAACTAAATTATGAAATCTAATGGTTACTCAGATTAACTCATCACTGGGTTTCCACATAGGAGAACATAAGTGAAAATATGGATATGGAAGAGAAATCTAACCATCAAGTTCTGATGGAGTGGCAGAGAACATGGCTCTGAAAAATCCATCAATCAAAAAGCCATAAATTTTTGATGACCTATGGTGCCATCTGATTTATCGGGTATGAGGGTACTAGGACAACATTTTTAGTTTTCAAGATCATTCCCCTAATGATGAAGAATTTTTGAATTAAAAGAAATACTTACTTGATTTTGGTATAATCTCAACGTTGCTCGTGCCTCGAACAATTTCCACTTCATCTCTTAAAGAAATGAAGTTGAATTTGTCTTTCGCGAAGTTTTATGAGATCATCCGATAGAATGATAGGTCATTCCATCTGTCTCAAACATAAGTTAGCAAAATTTATATACATAATTCCATCTATTGTGAGATTAATCGGATATGGTTCCAAAATGGACTTATACTTCATCTATCATCCTACTTAATAAAATAAAACTAGTTTCTACTAACCAGGGAATTCTTATAGGACAGTGGTAGGCGATAAAGGCCTGTCGCACTTCGGTTGTGGGTTCGATTCCCTCAACCTTATCTGAAGCGACGGGTTGTCGCCCGTCCTCCAGGTTGTCCATTTTTTTTAAAACTATACTATTATAACATAACAAAAAGTTCTACCCTTAAACAATACTATCTGATGTCGAACATAATCTATTCCAGTCTTTAGGTTTATCCAAAATACATCTGTCTAATCTCATAGTATAAATAAAATGATTACTAGAAAGGTCATCTTCCAAGCATTGAATACAATCATTTATCTCCCGTATATCATAAGATATATATATATTGTTGTTCACATTCTAAACATGTGAATTCCTTAATCATGCATTCTCTTGCAAAATGAATACCCATTGAACCTTAGTGAAAACATGAATGTTGTTAAAAGTTAACTCTTTCCACATACCAAAATCCCAAAAATCTGTATACTCAAACCATGATATCACATTGTCCTTATACCAGTCATGAGCTCATTAATACTATCAAACATCTCATTATCTCTTTATCTTTTCATTATGCACATATCATCTACCTTCCAAAAATACTTGAATAACCTTTCATGGTTACCGGTACCATTCATCATATACTTTCAAAAACTCAAGGAAAGACAACAATGTAACAATACTTAAATTTTTATTTATTCCATAGTACCATACATTATTCATGATAAACATACAATCATTCCACTACCTTCTTAAACCACTGACTGAGCTTCGTCATTTATTTCATATTCTCATATATCATTTGTAGTCTCCTCATCATCATCAACATAAATACTACCCATATGACCATGCTGATTCTCTTCATGAGATTTTCTCTTAGAGGATTGGTTTGCATAATGCCCATACATTCCATATTTAAAACATCTAATCATTGTTGATGTCGTAGCAATACCATTATCCTTCTCCATGGTGTTAACTGAACCTTTTCCTTTTAACTTAATGGATTTGTATCCTTCTTTTTTGCACCCAAATCATCTTCCAGTTCCTTTGAAACATTTTCCTTGATGCCTCTTCCCACATGATTTACATGAGAGAAATTGAACTTTCTTTCCTCTATGATCATCATGAAACTCCACCTTTCTCTTATTAGCTGAGTCGGGAAACTTACCAAAGTTGAGATTACTGATCATATTATGAGATTGCTGATTAGGAATAATAATGATGTTTGGACTTCCAAATCCCGTTTAATTTGGTTTCTCATGAAGAATATCATTCCATTGTCCATCATATCCTCCATTATCGCTAATCTTCCTATTTCCATCCATTTTCTAAAACCCAAAAAGAATAGAATGAGAGGAAAAAATCATGCTAGGGAAAACAACATAATAAAGGGGGAGTACCGTCAATATCTAACATCTTAGGTTAAATTATAAGATCATTACCATAATTCTAGGACTATAACCTATACATATACTTATCCTTAGGGACATCCCTAGACATACCTTAGAAATATATCTAGGGATTTCACTAAAGTTTTCACATCCTAGTTTCCAAAGGTTAACTAAACCTTAGCTCTGATAACAACTGTAGAGACCCAAATCTTGACGTACTTGGACATTACATTACTTTTTTGGAATACTTAATACATAACAAGAACCAACACTCAAGGACCGTAATAGTTTAGTGTCTTTGGAAACTCGGAACACAATCTTCTAATCGTGGTGAAAGGTCTTCAACATCTCCCATAAAGATATTCCCCTTTTTTTTCTTACCTAAAACCTTTCTTTAAATCCTGGGGAAAATAAAACATATAAAAGGGTGAGCTTAAATTCTCAGTAAGGTTAATCATGGAGAAAATAAAACAAATCATATACATTTGAACTTAAATACATGAACATAATGTTTAAACATCATGATCTTGAGCAATGACATAAAAAATGGAAGTACGTAAGGCATAGATCATAAAGAAAAAATAATCCTGATAAAATAGAATGAGAATAAAACATGTAATTGTGGAAACCATTAAACACATGTTATAATTTCCATAGTATCCAAGGCATTGCTTCCAAGACCATCTTAGTGGACAAAGCCCCTTTCTGAATCGAGTTCACTCCTCGTTTCAGTCCTGTAACACTGAACCGGATTAACTTACCATTCCATCCATGTCTATCTCATGAGATATAAATCTTTACCTAATGCATTGGAGGGAGATATAGGTCCCACCCATCTCATAATGAAATCATTCTTACTTGTGCCACAAAATATACATAAATCATTCATCATAACCCAAAGAATAAAATGTGTTTCTTAAACATCATCCCATCATCACATAATCCATATAAAAAAATGAAAATAATTTCATCATAAGAAAAGTGAGACCATGTAAATAATAGAGATATTATACTTGAAACATACACATATGAAATATTTTCATCTTAGATGGAAAATGGTTTTGATAAAACACTTGAAAAGAATTCTTGAGGAAAATATCCTTTCTTCTTAAAAATCATTTTGTTTTCACAAAATGACATGAAATTTTAAAAGAAAAGGATTTTTTTGAAAATATTCATGAAATATTGTAGATTAATCTTCATGAAAATAAGGTTTTATAAAATCATAAGAATCCGTTCATGCCGTATAAGTAAAAAAAACATTCTTCTCGTACTTTTTCCGAAAAAGTCAAAAGGTACCTCATATGGTAGACAAAAGAAAGATTCCTTACATACCATGTAGTAAACGTCAAAAATGGGTAAAAAGTACTTTAAACATATTTGATACAATTTTTATAAAACAGGTACATGGATGATAAATATAACCCCAGTAAATACTTACGTATAAGCAATCTTGGATAAAAACGAGATTGGAAAAGTTATCCCTTACCTTAGGTCCGATATGATTCGTACGTATCTGAACATCATATATAGTGATTTAAATAATGTCATTGAATTATTAAAGAATCTTATTCATTGTTATGATATCATATATGGTTTACTTATGACTTTATATTACCCATTCTTTTGTAAATTCCATGTTAAAGCAGCGTTTTGGGAAAAATCGTTTTATTTATCGTACGTGTTTGGACTTGTTGTTCTTGATATTATTATTACTTATATCTTGATTTAATTAATTCCAGAATGTAAATAATTATTTATATATCATATATATTCAGTATATACATATATATAATAGATCGATAAATGGAAAGAAATACACCGTTCATGGAGACGGCAGGCCGTACATACGCATGAACGTTGTTTTTCGTTTTCTTATTGAATTGAATGGAATTAAGTAGATGAAAAACATATATATATACAAAAATACAGTAGAATTATTATTTCATATATTTCATAATTACTTATTATATATACTTTATAATCATTCTTGAATTGTTAACATGGAAAATGAATCTCATCACGTCGTGGAGACGATAATCCGTACGTACGCATGAGTGATGATATCGTTCCAATATTTATTGAATGGAATTGGAGTGGATGATATAATATATTATAATCAGTATTATGTTATAATAATCATATATTGTTATTATTTACACCATTAGACCCATCCAAGTAAGGTGGTGGTGGAAAAACTGATTACACCACGACATGGAGACGGTATTCCGTACGTACGCACGCGCGACAATTTCGTTTTTCTGTAGGATGGATAGAAGGTGAAATAGGTTTGTTTCATATTTATAATAAAATATAAGTATATAATTAATACTTATGTTATTACTTTATAATGAAACAACTAAATAATATGAAGTAGTAGAAGAAAGAAACTTGAAAGAGTTGGTAGAAGAGATTACCTCTTCCTCGATGCACCTCCTTTAAACTTCTTCTTAGGGAACATAGAGTTGGTATTTTGAGAAGACCAGAACCTCTATTATGTAACTATAGATGTTGAGAAGAGTAATTTTCAGGTTTTGGCCGAGCTTCAAGGCTCAAAAGGGTGTGAAGAGAAGAGGGAAGGGGTGCCCTTTTTTTAAGGGAGGAGAGGGGCACCTTTGGAAAAACTTAAAATATTATTTTATAATAAAGTCATATTCGGTTTATAATGGATCCAAATTGATTTATTTAGAATCTAAGCTAGGTATGGGTATAAATCCTCTCAACCAATATATTTTATACAAGTTTAGGTTACTATTTTAACCTTATCATTTAGATTTAACTCTAAGTTAAATAATTTTACTTTTACCGTGTCTTCTTGTTTTCTTACAGTATATGGTTAATAAACTTACTATAACAAGAAAAACGAACCGAAGTTGTTAATTATTAATATATATAACCTTATATTTGTCATTTGGATGAACCTTATATTTTTAGGAATAAAATAACAATTAATAATATAATATTTGTTTTAAAAACTATTTTATGTCAATTTTGACACTATTTGGTAGTTGATTTCTGTAAAAAACATAACAGCATGATTAGTTCAAAAAAAGTTCATTGAATCAATAATAACATCTCATATTAACCTATAAAATTAGTTTAATTCATAAAAAGTCTCAAATTACATTTATATGGGTATTTCTAATATCAATTATTTTAATATTTCATTATTTAGGTAATTACTGCATCACCATTGTGTCATAAATAAATGAAATTATTTAATGTCTAAAAATTATAAATAAAATACCATTAGGTAGGAAATATTTTTATCTTTCTAATGAATATTTATAGTCGAATTTATCTTATGTATAACCCAATATTAAATATGTTTTATTTATTTAACTTTGATTTTAACTATTTGAACTCTTCAATAAATAAAATAATATTAAATGTCCTAATCTAATACAAGTGGACCTAAAGGGAAATATTTTATTCCTAAGGTTGTTTTTGGTCGAATTACACCTATCCAATATAATTAGGACATGTTTTAGGGTAATAATAATATCATTTTTACCCTTAATTACCCGATTTACTTTTAACCGTAGTAAATAAAGGTAAAAAGTTACTATTCACCAATTTTTTTTTTATCTTATTGAACCACATTTTACTACTTGATATTAAATGTGTCTCTTGGATTTTTGAAATTCCACTCACAGAAGTGGTAAAATTAAGTTTTATGTAAGTTTGTAAAAAGCTCCTATGTGGTAGGTAAAAGACGGTGAAAAGTTCAATAAACTTTTTATACATCTAAAATTATTATAAAATGATTCCAGTGAATTACATTGAACTTATATAGGTATTATGTATCAAATTTTAACTAAAATAAATTTAAATAAAATAAATAAATATTTAAATAAAAAGTCGGTTTTTAAATAGTAACCTAGTGTTTTCACTATTCATCAAAAATTGAATGTTTTCAAAAAATACAAAAAATTCACCCTAGGCTAATTTCGATATTCCGAATCCAAAGATGAAGTCCATTTTGAAAGATAAAATTTATAAAATTCCAAAAAGTTGGTATTACTATTCATAACGGCTAGTTCATAATAATATTATAATAATATCTCGTTTAGTGAAACTCGTTATTGCGTACTACACACGCTATCGAGGAAGGTCTTGATTGCGTGTAATGCAAGCCAAGTCAAGGCTACGTGTAGTGAAATATCTGTTTGGTGTTGCTTATAATATAATCAAAACTTATTTCATTTATACATTAACTAAAATCTATAATTAATGTTGTGTAGAATAATTTCCACAAAACGAACTTGAAATTGTGTGTAACACGAGCCAAGAATAGTGTTGCGTATACTGCAAGATAATACTGTGTTGTGTATAGTACAAGATAATCTTGGTGTAGTGAATAATAGAAGACATAAAAGAAATTAAAAATAATATATCTCATAAAATCTTGGGGTGTTACACTTCCCTCCTTCAAATAATTTCATCCTCAAAATTTCTATAATACTACCACATAAAAAGATTTGGGTTCTTCTTCATCATAAGTTCCTCTAGTTCCCATGTTGTCTCTTCAATCTTATGGTTTCTCCATAGAACTTTTACCAGACAAGTCGTCAGGTTTCTCAGCACTTGTTCTCTTGTATCAATAATTTTGACAGGATCTTCAAAATAATACAGATCAGGTTCCAGTTCAATTTCCTCATAGGTGAGTACATGTGTTGGGTCAAGAATGTATTTTCTCAACAGTGATGTGTGTAACACATCATGAACTTTGTAGAGACTTGGAAGCTTTTCCAAATGATAATCTATAACTCTAATTCATTCTAGAATTTATAAAGGTCCGATGTACCTGGGACTCAATTTACCCTTATTACCAAAATGTATGACACCCTTCTATGGAGATACCTTCAAGAAGACATGGTCTCCTTCTTGAAATTCCAAATCCTTCCTTCAGTTATCGGCATATCTCTTTGGCCTACTTTGGGATGTTTTGATTTGGGTTTTGATAACCTTCACCTTTTCTATTGTTTTCTCAACAATTTATGGGCCTACGAGTTTTCTTTCACCAACATCATCCCAACAAGTTGGTTTGCGACATCTCTTTCCATATAACTCTTCATATGGTGCCATATGAATACTTGAATGGAAGATATTGTTATTGGAAAATTCTACCAAAGTTAAATATTGAACCCACATAACTTGAAATTCAAGTGATAAAGATCTCAACATGTTTTCTAAGGTTTGAATAGTCCATTCTGATTGTCCATCAGTTTGAGGGTGGTATGCAGTGCTCAAATGAAGTTTAGTATCCAGGTCTTTATGAATACTTTTCTAGAATCATGATGTAAAACAGGGATGAAAATTAGAAAAAATCGATAAGGGTACTCCATGAAGTCTTACAAATTCATTAATATATAGTCTTTCTAGACTTTAAAGTGGTAAATATTCTCTTATAACAAGAAAATGTGCTGACTTGGTAAGATGATCAACAATGACCCATATTTCATTATTCCTTCTAGGAGTCTTTGGTAGCCCCATGAAAAAGTCCACCATAATATTATTCCATTTACACTCATGTATGGTAATAGGTTTCATAACTCCTCTAGTCTGTTGCCTTCAAGATTTCACTTGTTGAAAAATCATATATCTTGACACAAAATCATCAATCTCCCTCTTCATGTCATCCCACAAAAAATGTTCCTTTAAATCTCTATACATCTTAGAGCTACAAGGGTGTATAGAGAAATTGGAGTTATGAGCATCATTCAAGAATTCCATTTTTAGATTAGGTATATCGAAAACACAAATTCTCTTCCCAAATTTCAAAATTCCATATTTATATATGAAGTCACTCAATCTCCCATCATTCATAGCTTTAATCTTCTTTTGAAACTCCTCATCATTAGCCTGATAACTTTTTATCCTTTCTAGTAAAGATGGTTTGGAAACCATTTGAAATAGTATTGATGTTTCACCTTCCATGATTATTCCCATATCCGTTTTTACTAGATTCATAAAAATAGGACCCCTTTAAACTCTCATATTGTTCAAAACTCTATGATCCTTTCTGCTCAAAGAATATTTCACCTCATTTTCCTTCCCCAAGTGGTAGTGTATTGTGCAATCATAATCCTTGAGTAGTTCAAGCCATCGCCTTTTCCTCATGTTGAGTTCCTTTTGTGAGAAAATATACTTCAAACTCTTGTGATCAATATAAATATCACATTTTTCAGCATAGAGATAGTGTCTCCATATTTTCAGAGAAAATATTATAGCTGATAACTCAAGATCGTGAGTAGGATAGTTTTGATCATGAATTTTTAGCTATTGTGATACATAGGCAATAGCTCTATCATTCTGCATAAGGACACAACCTAGTCCTTTTTTAAAGCATCACTATAAATAACAAACCCGTCATTCCCTGATGGTAGAGTCAAGATAGGATCATTGAATAATATTCTCTTCAATTATTCAAAACATTCTTCACACTCTTTTGTCCAAACAAATTTAACCCCTTTACATGTGATCTTGGTTAATGGGTTAGCCAATCAGGTAAAATTCTGGACAAAATACCGATAATAACCTGCTAAACCAATAAAACTTTGTATCTCAGTTATACTAATCAGTGCTGGCCATTCTTGGATTGCCTTGGTCTTTGAAGTATAAATAGATATTCTATCCTTAGACACAATATGGACAAGAAAAGAAATCTCTTGAAGCCAGAATTCACACTTGCTAAACTTCCCATATAATTCATTTCTTCTGAGGGTTTTCAGAATGGTGCACAAGTGATTTTCTTGATCTTCAAAGGTTTTGGAGTATACCAGGATATCATCAATAAATAACACTACAGATTCATCAATATATTCCTTGAAAACTCTATTCATTAGATCCATGAAAACAGAGGGTGCATTAGTTAGCCCAAAAGGCATTACTGTAAACTCGTAATGACCGTACCTGGTTTGAAATACTGTTTTCAGAATGTATTCCTTTTTCACACACAACTGATGATATCCAGATCGAAGGTCAATCTTTGAAAAATATTGAGCTCCATGAAGTTGGTCGAATAAATCATCAATGCGAGTTAGGGGATACTTGTTCTTTATTATTATAGCATTGATCTCCCTGTAGTCAATGCACAACCTCATAGATCTGTATTTCTTCTTAACAAAAAGGACAGGGGCTCCCCATGGAGAAACACTAGGGCGAATAAATCCTTTATTACTTAATTCTTCTAGTTGTTTCTTTAGTTCCACTTATTACATAGTGGCCATTCTATAATTGGTCTTCGATATGGGCCTTTAACCAGGAGTTTAATCAATGGAAAACTCAATTTCTCGTTCTAGAGGATGTCCAGGTAAATCTTCTGAAAACACATCGACATTTTCTTGCACAATAGGTACGTCCTCTATTCGAACATTCTTTTCCTCACCCATAATTATTTCATTCTCATCCTCTCTAATAATTGAATTTAGTAGAGCTACTGGGGGTGCATCTAGATAAGAATTAGGTGGTGAAGTTTCTGCTCTAAAGATAAGTTTCTCCTTATCATCATAAAAAATTGTAACCTCCTTATTCTTACAATAAATTTTTACATCATGGTTCGAAAGACAATCCATACCGAGGATTATATCAAATTCAATCACGGGTATGATGATGAGATCAACAGATAAAGAACATTTATATGCCCTAATGGGAACTGATTCACAAAAATTTATTGTGATGATACTTCCCTTTGGTGTTTTACTAACAACACCCTTGTTAAGTCAAATTGAAAATATCTATTTTTTTAGAAAACTGGGAAGATATGAAATAATGTGATGATCCAAAATCAAATAAAGCATTGACTAAACTTGAGGAAAACATTAAATTACCTGGAACCATGTCTTTCGGAGTTTCAACCTCAACAGTAGTCATCGCATAAGCTTGGAATTTCCCCCTTGGATTTTTCTGATGTAAGTTCCCTTGGTGCTTAGGACATTCATTTGCATAATTCCCCTTTTCTCTACAATTGTAGTAGCCAACATTGACAACCTCTTTCTTCCCCTTTCAGTCACGAGATTAGTGGCCTTTTTCACCACACCTGTAACATACTTCCATTCCCTTCAGGAAAGTACCGTTGTGTTTTTCCCACATTTACTATAGGATGGATATTCAACTTTTCCCTTCTTCCCATTATTTCTATTTCCAGAGTGTTCAGAAAATATCTTCTTCTCTTGATTTTCTTTAAAGTCTCAAGAAATATAGAATTATTTTTCTATCTTGATAGCACATGAGACAATATCTTCATACAGTGAGAAGGATTGTGAGACTAATGATCGATGAAGAAATAGTTTTAACCCATAAAATAATCGATCAATATTACTCATTGGGTTATTTATATAATCTACCGCATGCCTTGATAACCTTGTAAAGTTAGCCTCATATTTTGTGACATTCTCATCCTATTTTTTCCTCAGACTCAGAAATTGTCTTTCCATATCCGCTCGATGGTCACGAGGAAATTATATTTCTAAGAAAATATCTTTAAACTCCCTATACTCCATATTTGATACTTCACCATATTCCTTTGTTTTTTGAATCAATGACCACCATTGATCTGCATCTCCCATGAGGCGATAAACTACACTGACAACCTTTTCCCTTTCGCTACTCCGAGAAGTGTGAAATATTTTCTCTAAGAAACTTACCCATTGCTCAGGTACTAATGGATTTTTACTCCCATTTAATGTTTGTGGCTGTTACCTCATGAAGTGGTCTAACATTGATCTTCCGCATTGTAGATCAGGGTGCTCCATACAGGTAAGGTTATTATTCATAACCTGAGTGAGTTGTCCCCATATGGTGATAAGATGATCAGAACCAGTTGCTTCACCATCTCCACTATAATTATCTTGAGTAGGAGGTCAATAAATACATGGATTACATGCATTGATACAGTTTCCATTCCTTCCACTAGGCGCCATTTCTAAACAATGTAATACACTAGATTAGTTTATGAATCATAATACATAATTTCAAACTTGTAAAACACTTAACATAAATTGAAAATTTTATCGATATAATCCATAATCATAAAAATGTTTTCTTTGGGGAAGTATATACTCATAAAACCTTCATAATTATTTTTAAATAAAATGAGAATTATCCAAATAATATCCCCCAGGAGTGTCGTAACCAAGAGTGCAGCAAGGCCTGTTGTCGTGCACTAGTTCCCGTTCGAGTCTAGCTCAAAGCAATGTTTTCAAGTTTTACCCCTAGGTACATCTATGCCACATCCACCTCTACCTGTTCGTATCCATTTAGGGATGTACTGCTTAGAAAACTCACAAAATCTCTACAATACCAAAATTCTAGGAAGTTATTCTATACTAATCCTCAAATTCAATCTTAGGGTAATGTTCTCTAATTAGAGTTTTTATAAATCTATCTTCAAGGTTTGTACTAAAATTCCTCTGATACTAACTTTAATGCCCTGAACCTAGTTACCTAAAGTCGGTGTATTATTACATAACATTGGCATGATCACAGAAGATCATGTCTTGAAAGACCGATTAATTAAGTAGCCTTAAAAATACTAGATACATTCATAAGTTTTACATTACATTATAAAATGAAAAACTACAAAAACATAGTCTCCATAGGCCACACTCATATTCCTTGGACTTCTCTGTAGGTCAGTCATAATATACTTCTTCGCATCCTAGGAAAAATAAAACATAGAAAGGGGTGAGCTCAGATGCCCAGTAAGGATAAAAATATAGCAGAAACTTTCATAAATAAGCATAAACATTTAAGGCAATGTAATACTAAAACAAAAGCTTTTTAAACTTTAACTTCAGAATAATATGAAAAATATAAAATCAAATAATTCCATTTACTTATTCACATGGATATTCTACTAGTCAAATAATCACATGCAATATCAATAGCCACTTTTATGATGATGGAATGCATAATGCCAGACATCATAACCACATAGTCAAGGCCTTGTGCCAAGACTACATATAAGATTTTGTCGAGGAATTTTTCCAAGACACTAGTTTGTTTTATGAGACCTACCGATGCATTGAGAAGCTATAGCGGTCTCCACCCGTCACTTACTATGTCCAATGCATTCCTCATATGAAAAGGTTAAAATACAACATAAACATTCGTATTAAAAATAGCATAAGAAATGTAAATTATTTATCCATAAACCATGAATGGAGTAAAAATAACACATCCATAGTCAAACATATAAAAAAACCTTCAATACAATATGGATGTTTTGTATCATAATAAATCAACTTCAAATAATCTTACAATCCATCAAAGGTTGTTGACATAGATGAAATCAAAACTTTTTTAGAGAAATATCTCTTTCTATTTTGAAATCATTTAAAAGTCATATAATTATAAAATAACACATTTATTTTGAAAATATTTATATAAGCTTGTAAGGTAAGCTTCGACGATGTTATATTGGCGGAAAATAGCTGCACCCACTGTATAAGTTAAAAAAACATTTTTACCTTAATTTTGTCGAAAAGGTCATAAGGTACCTTATTTGGAAAACGATGGAAATATTCCTTTAATTTTTTAATAAAAAGTAAAAAAAGGGTATAAATGAATTTAACCAATAGTCTAGAAAATAGTAAAAATGTTTTGGAATACATTTTTAAGAAACATGGATGTGGATGATAATGAGGTCCCAATAGATACTTACATAAAAAAAACCTCGGATAATAAAGAGATTGTAACATTAAGCCTCACCTTGTAATTTTCCTTGGTCGAGGGTAGGTTAACCTCCTGTATAATGGTGAAATCATTGTTATTAAATTATCAAAGAACCATATACATTAATATGATATCATATATGATCTCCTAATATTGATTTGTTAATGATATTTTAGTAGTATCATCGTTTCGGGTGTTAACTAATTCGTTTTACTTTATATGATTTGTTACGTAAGTAATGTTTGTTATGGATAGGATGTATATTATCCATATTCATAATGATATTAAGTATTTAATAATTATTTTTAATCATAAAATGAAAATTATTCTTGAATGGATATGATGGGGAATGAATCTTATCGCGTTCGTGGAGATGGTAATCCATACGTACACACAAGCGACACTATCATTATTTTAATATTAAAATATTATATATTTGGATGGTATATCATATATAAAGAATAATTATAATGTTATATTTATTATTTAGATCATTTATTCTCATTATTATACCCATCCAAATGATGAAGTGTTTGAATAACAAACTACACCACGACGTGGAGACGGTAATCCGTACATACGCACGTATGGTGAATTTGTCATTTATAGGATGGATAGAATAATGAATATGGTTATAACATTTTTATAATAACATAAAAATATATAGAAGATAGTGTATTCATTATTTTATAATATAAACAGCAAATAAATAAGAAGTGGAAGAAGAAAATAACTTGAAAGGGGTGATGAAATATTTACCTTTTTTTTTTCTGGTTCTTCCTTTTGATTTGATCAAAAGGGCTCCTTAGGTTGGATTTATGACTAAAGGAAGTCCTCTAGGATGAAGGGAGGATAGTTGAGAGGATATTTGGGCAGGTTTTGAGCAAGAAAAATGGCTTTGAAGGTGTGAATTTGAGACAATGAGAAGTGTCCTTTTATAAAAGAGGTGATGGTCACTTTAGGAAAAGCTTGAAATATTATTTTATAATAAAATTATTTTTGGTTTCTAATGGATAAAAAATGAATTATTTAAAGTATAAGGAGGTTATGGGTTGAAAACCTCTCATCCCATAGGTTTTAGATAGGTTTAGGTCATCATATCAATCTTATCTTTTAGATTTAACTCTTAGTTAAATAGTTTAACATTACCATGTCTCTTGGTATTTTAATATTATATGGTTAATAAACTTACTATAAACTTCCAAGAAAACCTCAAGTGGTTAATTAATGACATATATATTATTATTTAAGCCCTTTGGCCAAAAATTAGATTTTTAGAAATATAATATCAATTAATAATATAATATTTGTTTTAAAAAGTCTTTAATGTCAATTTTGACACTATTTGGTATTCTGTTTTTGTTAAATTCATAACAGCATTATTAATTCGAAAAAAATTCATTTAATCAACCATAACATTTCATATTAACCTATAAAATTAATGGAATTTATTAAAAGTCTCAAATTAAATTTATTTGGATATTTATAATATCAATTATTTTAATCTTTCAATAATAAGGTAATTACTACATCATTATTGTGTCATAAATAAATTTAATTATTTAATATATAAATATTATAAATAAAATAGCATTATGTATGAAATATATTTATATTTATAATGAATTTTTATAGTCGAATTTATCTTATGTGTAACCGTATATTAAAAATGGTTTAGTTATTAAACTTTAATTTTAACTATTTTAACTCTTCTTTAAATAAAATAATAATAATAAATGTCCTAATCTAATCCAAGTGGACAAAAAGGGATCATATTTTATTCCTAAGTTTTTTTGGTCAAATTAAACTTATCCAATAAAATTAGGACATGTGTTAGGGTAATTATAATATCATTTTTACCCTTAATTACCCTATTTACTTTTTACCGTGATAAATAAAAGTCAAAAGTTACTATTCACTAATTTTTTTCATCTTATTGAACCAAATTTTACTTACTGATATCAACCATTTCTCTTAGATTTTTTAAATTAAACTAACATAAGTGGTAAAATTTAGTTTTATGTGAATTTGCAAATGCTCCTAGGAGGTGGGTAAAAGACGGTAAAAAGTTCAACAAAATTTTTATATGTCTAAACTTATTATAAAATAAATTAAATGAATTACGTTGAACATATATAGGTATTCTGTATCTATTTTGGTCTAAAATAAATAAAATAAAATAAATAATTATTTAAATAAAAAATTCGGTTTTAACCAATAACATAGTGTTTTTCAGTATTCATAGAAAATTGAAAGTTTTCAGAAAAGTACAAAAAATTAACCCTAAGCTAATTTCGATATTCCAAATCCAAAAATGAAGTCCATTTTGAAAGATAAAATTTATAAAATTTCAAAAAGTGGGTATTACTATTCATAACAGCTAGTTTGATTGGTTCCGGTGTGTTAGAATCTCGAAGTTGCATACAATACAAGCTATTGAATTATTCAAAAGGAAACATACCGTGGAATCTTGGTGTGTTACAATACCTCTAAGGTAACTGAAACTGATAGGAAAATGTCCATACTCTCTCCAAAACCTCAAACAGCTGACATATCTCGGTGAAATCTTACCATATCTCCTAATCCTCTTATGTCCCAACCTTAATGTGACACATAGGAAAACTTGATCTCTGACCTTGAACTCCAGAGGTCATCTCTGTCAATCAACATAAGACTTTTGTCATGACTGTGCTGTATCCATCCTCTTCTGAATCAACTATATCTGCTCTGTGGTCTCCTGGAAAATACGAGGTCCCAACATAGTTTTATCTTTTACCTCTAGCTAACATAGAGGTTATCGACATGGCCTACCATACAAGTCCTCATAAGGTGACATGTAAATAGTAACCTGAAAACTATTATTGTAGGAAAATTCCACCAATGGTATGTGATTCTCATAAGAACCACCAAAATCTAGGATGCATGATTGAAGCATGTCCTCCAGTACCTAAATCGTGTGCTCGGATTGACCATCTATCTGGAGATGGTAAGCTGTAATTAGAAGTAACTATGTACCCAAAGACCTCTGTAGTCCCTTCCATACCCGAGAAGTAAAACATGCATCCCTATCTAAAACAATTGAGTGTGTAACCCCATGTAGATGTAGAATCTTCCATATGTACAACCTTCCCAGCTCATCTACACTAGAGGTCTCCTTGATCTGCAAGAAGTGAAGAAACTTCGTGAGTCTATCAATGAAAACCCAAAATGTATCATTACATTGAGGTGACCTCGGTAAACCTATCATTAAGTCCACTGCGACATCATTCCACTTTCACTTGGGAATGGGTAACTACTGTAAAATCCCTGATAGTCACTGATGCTCCACCTTCACCTGCTGACAAGTGGAACACCTCATCCCAAAACTAGAAAAATATCTATTCATGCTTGTCCACCAATACTGATAGTATAGATCTCGATACATCTTGGTGGCTCCAGGATTAACTGCCCAACTGAAGAATGAAAATCCCACATCAGCTCCTTGCATATGTCTGCTGACACCCATACACGCCCAAGAAAACACAAAATCTCATCCTCTCTTATGGTCCATCTAGGAATTTGGTCCTCTCCTGACACACTTTCCCATATAACTAGACCTTTAGAATCAGATAACTGCCTCATTCGCACTCAATAAAGAAGAGTAGAGGTAACAACTACAAAAGAAAGAAACGTATTCCCCTATCTTTCATTCACCTCCAAATGCATCATAGAAAACAGATCCATAAGCCACAATGTTTCCCTTCCCAAGTGTATAGGCCAGCTCAAAGTCAAAGGACTGAAGGTACTCAACCCACCTTCGCTATCTCAAATTCAGATCGCACTGAGTGAAAATACACTTGAGAATTTTGTGGTCAGTGAAAACAATAAAATTCTCTCCCAACATATAATGTCTCCAACAACGCAGATCATGAAAAATTGCATCCAACTCCAGATTGTGCGTCGGGTAATTCCTCTCATGTGGCTTCAACTGCCGAGACCCATACACAACAATGCCTTCCACCTACATAAGCACTACCACTAGACCGATACCTGATGCATCATAGTAAAAAGTATACCTCTTTCCCGGATCTAAAAAAACTAGTATTGGTGCTGAAGTCAATTTCCATTTCATCTCCTAAATGGTTGAATCACAAGAATCTGCCTACAGGTACTTCACACCCTTCTTATTCAGGCCCATCAGGGGTGCTGCTAGGTGTGAAAAGTCCTATATAAAACTTCTGTAGTAACCAGACATCCCTAGAAAATCTCTTACCTCAAAGAATTTCTTTGGTTTCTCCCAGGAAACTAATGTTCTCACTTTCTCTAGGTCTACTGATACTTCTTTCTCTGAGATAGCCTGACCCAAGAAGTGAATTTGGTCCATCCAAAAGTGGCATTTTGAGATCTTAGCATATAACTAATTCTCTCTTAGTGTACTCAAAACGATCTTAAGATGAGTATCATGGTCATGTCAAGTGTGAGATTACACCAAGATATCATCCATAAAAACCACCAAGAAGGAGTTCAAGTATGGATGGAACACTCAGTTCATCAGTGCTATAAAAACTACTGGTGCGTTTGTGAGACCAAATGCCATAACCACATACTCGTATAGACCATACCTTCTATGAAAGGCTGTAAGAGGTATATCTAATGGTCTAATGAAAAAAATGATGATAATTGTATCTTAAGTCAATTTTTGAGAACACCCGGGCTCCTTGAAGCTGATAAAAGAGATCATCAATCCTTATAAAGGGATATCAGTTATTGGGTGTTAAATTGTTCAGCTTCCGATAATCCACTCAAAGTCTGAGGGTACTATCCACCTTTTTCACAAAATGGATAGGAAAACCCTAAGTATAAGTACTGGGTCAGATGAAACCCTATCCTCCAACTAATCCAACTACATATTGATCTCCTTTAACTCTCGTGTATCCATCCTATAAGGAGGAATGTAAACCAGTGCTGCTCCTAGCACAAGCTCAATAGAATATTCTACCTCTCTCTCTAGAGGCAAACCTAAAAAGTTCTCTGAAAAGACATCCATGAAACGATCCACCAATGGAGGGAAGTCCATATATGAAGCACCCTGGTCATCCAGATATAGACTAGAGATCTGAGCTATAACTCCTCCCAACCCATGATGCTTGGGTCCTGCTCTACTCGCCTGAACATCCCATTCTCCCTTATGTAAAAAGGATCCGACCTCTGGTGACGTAAAACTCACCCTACGATGATAACAATCAACAAAATTATGAAAGGGAACTGACCAATCCATACTAAAAATGACGTCATAGCCCATCATCTATAAGACAAAAAGGTACCATGAGAAGTGACACCCACCAAACTTAAGAGGGAACTCCTTGCACTGATGTACACTAACCGTTCTTTTCCCCAACAGAGTGTCTAATGTCAAAATATCAGCAGAATTAAAGATATAGAGCCCAAGTATCTCCACAAAAACAACAGATATAAAACTATGAAAATCCCCCATATCAAAATGTTTAGAAGCTAAGACTGAGGAAATTAAGATCGTAACTCGAATTGTAGAGGGTCCGTGATCCTGATCTTGCCGGGTCTGCTCCACTATAAAAGTCTGGCTTGTACCGCAGCCCTGTGACCCTGCTTGGACACCCAAATCTGATCTATCCTGTTGTCGCTGAAATCTTGCCGACTAGATACCATGTCCATGACCTCCACCTCAGTCTGAATGCCCGTAAGAACTCTAGTTGCCAGACTAATGAGAAAATGGTGGTGCTGCTCTTGAATGAGGAGTCATAGAATAACCTCTGTCACCCATTTTAGGTGAGAAAAACTAATAGAAATGCTGAAGATGACACATCTTTCTGCAATATTGGCACTCCACTGGGTCTCTCAGTCAATGTGGCCTCGTATGCCCGCCCTTCCCACACTGGTATCATACCACCTGGATACCTGATGGTGTATCCCACCTACTCATATCTCCATGTGTAGACTCCCTGCAACACTTCCTACTATCATCTGGAGAAGCACTAACAATGGATGCCGAACTGTCCTAGATCACAGTTCCACAATCCCCCAGGTTTCATTCTGTGATCAGCGCCTGCTTGGAGATAGAAGAAATGGAAGTCAACCTGAATATGTTCACCTATGAATGGATATCATGCCTAATACCATCCTCAAACTTACTCTCTAGGAATAACTCGTCACCTCCTAGAATGGGTGTAAATCATTTCAACTCTATGAAGCGAGAAGAATACTCTATGACTGAGAGAGTACCCTGCTCTAAAATCATGAACTATCAAGCTTGATCGGACCTTAACGTATCTAGGTAGAAGTAATCGTAGAAGGTATGCTGGAACTCATACCATGCCAAAACCTGCTGGTATTCCACTCGTGAGATCACATCCCACCATCTCTTGGTGGAATCTCAAAGTATATACATAGTGAGATTCACCCTCCTCTTTGGAGGAATCTCCAGATTCTCTAAGATCGATAGCATGGATTCCAACCATGAATCTGTAGCCTAAGGTCCACCATCCCCTAAGAAAGTGGGAGGATGCTGCTTCTGAAAGACCCGCATCAACTCTTCCATAGATGGGGCAGGATGTGGTGCTCCCTGGAAGGTCTGCGTAAACCTCATGAAGCCTTCTCAGAACTATTCATCGACACCTGTATCCAGAATGAGGGCTAGTTCCAAGACTGACGTAATGAGAGGATCTTCTAGTAGTCTCTGACTAGCAATGTCTGGTGTCTGATCATTGACCTGTATCTAGCGAGTAACAGAAGGACGTCTTGATGGGATGAATCTGCAAGGTCAAGCGTACAACTCAGTTCAATATTATCATGAACTAAAACTTAGAAGTGAAAGAAAGGAATAGGAGAAGAAAACATTAATTTTTTACAAAAAATGGATACACGACACATATGTACCCTACACAGTGTGTTCTTTTAAGCCTTTACATGGGCGTGTACTTCTGCCAAAACTGGCCATGTAACACCACAAGACATGGTGTGTTCTTTCAAATTACATGACGTGTACTTGAATAAATTCCACCTGCCCGAGTTTCTCTACATGGATAAGCCACACGATTCACCTATAACAAAACTACAAGACGTGTTTGTGCTAGACACAATATTTACTAAAACGAATCCACCGACCCGTGTTATTAGTCACACGGCCAGATATATGGGTTACATTACACAACATGTTCAAGCTTGAAACGACATGTATAATCTATGTTTCATCCATCTGTGTCGTTAGTCACATGGGTGGACACATAGTCCCTTCAAAACGACATTTATGTCTGATACACAGCGTGTTCCTCCAAGGATTTTCCAACCCCATGTCTTTGGCCACACAGCTAGTGACATGGTTAGAGACTACACGATGTGTGCGTACAGAACACGATGTGTACTCAAGAAAAACAGTTCCTTCCTGAGAAAAAGTATACATGGTGTGTATTTAGCAATACACACCAGGTATTCTGGGTTTTTCTATATAGTAAGCCTTAGAAACTACTTCAAAACACATAAAAACCCTAAAACAAACATTAAAGTGCCAAATTACAATCTGTGAGGGCCCATACTACCCATGAATCAAAGTTTGTAATCTTATAAATGTCTTATAAAAGCATAAAAATTCAATGAACCACTAAATTCCAATCCATGAGGGCCCATAACACCTCAAGAACCAAAGTTTGGCATTCATTCAAATGAAAATTTAAACATTAGAAATACCCTATCAAATAGTAGGTATTATATCAAGGAATCTATCACAACAACATGCATATATAGCACAACATCTATCACAACAACATGAAATCAGTAATACACCCTAAATGGAAAGGAAAGAATGCATGCCATGTGATCTCTAGAAAGTTCCTATATGATGCATGAGATGGAATACCCTCATCTCATCAGGTTTCAACATAAATATAACCTCAATAACAGCAGCAATCAAAGCATAAAACATGTGAATCACCCAACGATAAAATCAAATCAATTGTAATAATTGAAAAACCCAAAAAATTTCAATATTTGAGGCATATTGGCTTTTACCTATATAAGAGTTAGCTACTCCCAGGCACAACTTATTACCAAGTAACTATTCCTTCCTATCCCTAGATATAGGCTCTAAATAGTAAGTCAAGAAGAAAATAATTCCTCTGATACCACTTTTTAACATCCCGATTCTGGGTGTCACCCAAAGGCGCCCCGTACTCAGTTGGTCACATGGTCTCAAGCGCATTTCCCCAAATTCCAGAGGCTGCCAACTAGCAATTAGGGACTTGGGTGTGATTTTGGGAAAACTATGCCCACATTGGCAGAGAAATATAGTGGAAGGAAACAGATAATATTAGCAGAATCAATAATAATACTATTCAATAGTAAACAACAGAATACTAAAGTAATAAAAAACTACAACATATATATATAAATAATGATGCATGTCACAAGTATCTAGAAAAACAACCAAACAAGTCACAATACTGGAATACAATACTAAATTAAAGTAAAAAACGAAAACAAGTAAATAACTCCTTAGAATCTCTACCCTCAGCTTGATCCCATGATCCCCATCTCCTCAATAATCAAGTACCTGAAGTAGAAGGGCACTTTACCTTATCTATACCTGCATCAATGTAATCTGTTTGGGACCAAATGTGTGTCCCAAACTTGGTGTGAGATGAATCCCAGTAGGCAACCACTCAAAGATCTGTGCCTAATAGTCAGTGAATATATATAGAAATCAATAAGAAAAATGAATCAATAAATAAGAAAGTACTCAAAAGTAAATAGTCCTACAGTTTCAATTACATTCACTTACATTCGTCAATTATTTAACCTAATTAAAACAAGAAACCCTATGGGAAGTTCTCACAGCCTATCCCCTCTAGTTCAACCAATCAATCTCAAGTAACCCTCTGGGTAATTTATCACAGCCTAACCCCTCTGGTTCAACCTATACAAGGAAATAATGACCTTCTGGGTAGCTCACATGGTCTAACCACTTTGGTATCATGCAAACAAAGACTCTCCGAGGAAGCACTCACCATCAATTCCCCCTATAGAATTTTAAAGGTAAACTACAGACACTCTGAGGAATCAATCAATGTCAATTCCCCCTATAGTCTCATAACAGTAACTATAGACACTTTGAGGGAGTAATCAACGTCAATCCCCCCTATGGTCTCACAACATGAAAAATAACAAACACTCTGGGGAATCCCTCAACTTCCAATTTCCCCAATGGTCTCACTACACCAAGTTCCCACAACCCTGTGTAAATAAATCATGCAAAAATGATATTCAACAACCAAAATAAATCACAAATACTACTTGGCTAAGAAACTACAAATCATATCACAACATCGGATAAAACACTACATCCTAACAACACTAGGCATGAAAAGCAAGCAGCCTAAGTGGCAAAACAAGACCAAACGGTCAATACCAAAATCAAATATGGGAAAACACCTCTATATAATGGAAAAATAACCCTAATCACAAACACGATCCCTAACTCAAGAAAACAAGAATTGTAGGCATCAACAGAGTTAAAATTCCTAAAAAACAATACCCCAATCTAGGGTATTGGAAATTTTTGCATATAAAATTCAAAGACTAACTATGGAAAGGCACAAACGACCTACCTCATCATTGTACGATCGATATACTCCAACATTGTCCCTTGAATCGTCCTAGGACTTTGTAGATATACAAAAACATCTAAACTGTTCAACCAAGGATATCTCACGAAAGAGGAGAAATCAAGAGATGAGGATCTAGAAGAAGGAATAACTCATCGTGGTGATTCCAACGTAATAAATGATGGTTGATTCAGAGCACAAATGGTCGATCGGGGTTCATAGAAGAATCAAGATCTTCGGTCTCTCTTAGAGAAGATGGCGTTAGAAGAAGTGTGTTTTGTAAACAAGACATGACCCCAATACGATTTAACAAATAAAAATAAAATTACACGACATGTTCATTTAATGTTCACTTTGTGTATGTGCCTTAACCGGGATCCACTTTAGGTAATCTCCAGGTCACCCCACACAGCCATGTACTCAGCCTTTACATGACCAGTACATGGCTACCCGCGACAACTGGGTACACAGCGTGTACTCCTTAAATTTCCAAATTATACCCTTTTTATCAAAAACACCAAAAAACAAGATCCATACCTAAGATAAAGATACAGGTTCTTACAATATTTATATTATTAGAAAACATCATATGAGAATCTTTCTCAATAGGTAAACAACTAATTGTAGCAATATCAACAACTTCTAGGACATGAGATAGGAGATAATAAATCATCCAAATTTCCATCCATAATAAGTTTTTTCATCAAATATAGGAATTGGTATACTATTTATAGAATTGATATTTTCCATGATAAGGATTAAACAAGGGAACCCTCCCTATGATACCAATTGAATTTCCAAAGGATCAAATAACAACTGAGAAGGGGGGTTTGAATCAGTTGTTCACTTTTTATAAGTTTTAATTTGTTTTAAAATATAAACCTTGAAACCTGTTAAGATTTAATTCCTTATCATATTTTTGTAATTACTCATGCAATAAAAAGTAGGAAAGTAAGTAAACTATATAAGATTTAAAAGGTTCAGCCTCAATGTGAGAACCTACATCCTTGCTATAGACACTCCCATGGGTCTATAGAAATCCATTATTATGAAGAAGTGAATAAAACTTGTGCTAAATCCCATTAGACACATTCTATCTCCCGATATGAAATATTATACAAAATCCTATTATTTTACAAATTTTTATTATAAAACAATTGATCCAAACAAAAGAATAAAGACTTTATTGAAACTTCTCTATAATTTCTCAGTCTGAATCCTCAATATGATTTGGCTAGATCTAATTTTCTTAACCTGATGTGGCTGGATCTAATTATCTAAATACAATGAGTCTAGATTCGATGAACCCAGTCTAATGAATTAATTTTCAATCTAAATTACTCAAACTCTTCTCAGATTATCAATATGAACTTCCTTAGTCTTATTAACCCAATACGATTCTACTATCTGATAAACAAAACATTTAGGTGTTTGATCTTCTTTAGAGATATCAGTCTAGAAAGAAATTTCACTCGAATTATTAAGGGATCCACCTTTTTTACTTTTGTGAAAGTTGAAATAAACAAAATATCTAAGAAACTATTTATATGTGACTCAGAAAACAAAAGCGGGAAACTTGAAAATTTTCCCCACTTTCTCAAATTTCAAAAACTACAAAAAACACTAACATTTAAATTTCAACTTTGACTTCTTCAATCCTACTTAGATTTCTCTAAGATTTATGCAAAATTTAATTTATTCATAAACCTTCTAGAATATTCTTTTTGATTCTTCTTCATAATCATCTCATTACAATATACCTTTCTTTCTTAATTCATTACGAAACTGTTTTCTTCTAAGCTCATTATGAGTATATTTCATTCTCAACTCATTACGAATTTTTTTCCTTATTAGATAAATACGAATCTGTTTCATTCTCAGCTCATTGAGATTTCTATTTCTTTCTATGCTCATTAAAATATTTGTTTCTTCTTCAACTCATTATGATTTCTATTTCTTTTTTAACTCATTACGATTTCTATTTCTTTATCAGCCCATTACGATTTCTGTTTCTTTCTCAACTCATTAAGATTTATATTTCTTTTACATATCATTATGATTTTTGATTCTCATCTCATTATTATTTCTATTTTCTTCTCATCTTATTATTATTTAAATTTCTTTATCACCTCATTATGATTTCTGTTTCTTTATCACCTCATTATGTTTTTTGTTTTTTTCTTAGATCATTATGATTTCAATTTCCTTATAATCTCATTACAATGGAATTCTTCACTCTAAAACTTTGAAATTATTAAAACTTCATTATATTTAAACATTCTAACATCTTTCAACTTATGAGTTCGGTACTTTTGGAACCGAAACAATCTTTACGATTTATCCATTTATTCAAAAGCATTTATCTTGAGAATGTTTCATGATTTTCGAGAACTTCATGATCAGAAAAGAATCATCGAATTTATTTTATAAAGTATGGAAAAAAATTTACTCCTAACTTCACAATATTATTTTAAAATCTCTTTATTAATAATAGAACTTCTTCAAACAACAACATATGACTTTCTAACAAAGATCATTATGATGGACTGGGTCCAATTCCTGAATAACAAAATCATTCTTTTACAATGAAGGTTAGTTTTAAAAAAATACAAAACTTTGTTAAAAAAACACCATTAAGGTTCTTTAAAAAGAATGTTTTGTTTCTCTTTCTATGATGTAGGTTCTCAATAAAGGTATTTCAAAATATTTAAAAGTTTTTCCATTCTTTTATAATTAAATGTTTTATCTTCCACTTCACATTACCATTAGAAATAATTTATTCATTTTTAAGTTTTTATTATTGAATATTATTTTTAAAATTAAGTGTTTTCAAAATTTATCACTTTTACATTTCGAAAAATACTCTTTAAAGTGACTCACAACTTCATCTTTTCAGACCAAGTTAAAATAATTTTCTAAAAACTCTTTTATGGTTCCACTTCCATTTTCCTATTTATCTATAAATTATTTATTTCCTTGGAATTTTTTTTAATGAATCTCAATCTAAATTATATAATGAAATAATCTTTTGGGATGATTGAATTTTGATTATCAATACTTTACATTTTGGAGGTTTATTTTAATGATACCATTTAGAAATGTTATGAACCCCAATTTTCTTTATATGGGTTCTTTATGATATGATGAATGATTGATTTCAAATGGAACATATAGGTATGGATGATTAATGGGTGTGGTTCTATAACTTCCTCCAATTCATTGGGTAAAGTTTTATATCTCATGAAATAATTTTGGGAATAAATAATTGATGCTCACTCTACTGTGGGAATCAGGAGTGATGGTTGCACTACTATGTTATGGGAATCTAGAAGTGGTGCCTGATCTAATCTATTATGGGAATCAAGTAGTAATGGATTCTCCACTTTGTTATGGGAATTAGGTAGTGATTCTTTACCCACTATGCTCATGGGGATCAAGTAGTGATGCCTACTCCACAATGTTATGAGAATCAGAAGTAATTATTGCTCTATTTTGTTATGGAAATCAGGAAGTGATGCCTACTCTGATATGTTATGGGAATCAGGTAGTGATTCCTGCTCCACTATATTATGGGAATTAAGAAATTATTATTACACTAATATGTTATGAGAACTAGGTAGTGATGCCTACTCCACCATGATCAACAAGGTTCAGGATCCGGGAATTGCCCATTCCTAAAACAAGTTATTAAAATAAATGGAGAGTATCATTTCAAATGGGTTTACGTAAACGAGAATAAAAGACACCACACATATCCAAGTCAACCAAAGTAGAAGAAAATTAGGGATGATGAATGACTAGCTCAATATAGTTTCTAAAATTTCTTGTTTTGATAAGGAATCTATAACCCGATTAGATTCCCTATACACATGGGTTACATCTAAATCAATTATTTCAGTAAGACGTAGACATTCAATCCAATGTGGGTGAACTCTCCATGGGACAAATTGAGATCAAGTCTTTAAAAAATGAACATTAGTGGTGGAGTCAGATTCCACCCAAATACATATCTAGTTGTGCTGAATCACATATTTAATATACTTAATTATTTCCCACAACTCTACCTCAATAGCAGAACCAGTCCCAATATAATGGTAGAAGTAGCCTTTAACAACACCCCAATGCCTGCAGAAGATGCCACCACAACCCGATGGGCTTGGTGCACCTGAATCCTCCCCATACACATTCACCTTTAACCATTTAGGAATTGGGGGAATCCATATAATAGACTTTAGCACTAGTAGTTTCTTAATCCTACCAGAAAACCACATATTTTCAGAATAACAAGGTTAGAGAAATCATTATTCATTGTACCCATTTGTTTCTTTAAAGTAGTTAGAAATTCTTTGTGAATCATAGTAATTCTATCTTGAAACAATGGTCTTTGATTGTAAAAATCAAGATAATTTATTTCCCTCCAAACATAGGTAACAAGAGCACCAACTGCTGCGTACAATATCTCATGAATCTTCTTGTTTATAGTCCAAAATGTAGATATCCAACATAGTGTCTTCAAAACTTCTAAGCCTCAAGGTAACTCAAAACACTGACTCTATGTAGATATAATTTTGAGATGATAAATCATAAGACATGAAAAAATACACAATGCACTCATTCAATGACAAGAAGTACAATCACACATGCTCTAAGTGAAGGCCTGTGTGATGGAGCTGTCCTTGTAGTGACAACCTACGTTTCCAGATCATCCATTGTAGTAGGAGATTAGAAGGTGTCAGGAAGTGACACCTAAAATTTGTCATCCAAGAAGGGATATCAATTCCATCTACACAATTGTTTCTATATAATTCCTTAGTAGAAAAATTACCAATATTATTAGGATTATACCTTAATATATCAACATAAAAAAAGGAATAGTTTTGTATTTCCAGCATTACAATAAAAGATAAAGAAGCTTGCATAGTGTCATCACGAAAATAATCATGAATATAGATGTGCTTCATGTGATTGGGAATATTGAAATAATCACAATTTGGGGAAAAAAAATCCTGGATAAAGGTGTTTTATATCTTGGTTTAGTAGAATTATTCTTCCATTTTCCTTATAGGATAATGTTGATAAGAAGTTACAAACCACTCACTAAATGTTATTAAAAAATAGAGGGAGTTCCGAATTTTCAGAAGGATAACATCTAATAATAGTAAGGCCTAATTAGAGAAGCTTGATGGATGAAATTTTGTGTTTTGTAAAATTAATATAAGGGGTTTCCTATTGTAGAAGGAATTAGATCTTCTATTAACTGGATCTAATCCAATATCGATGAAATCAAAAGAAAGGGAAATTATTGATAAAAAAACGCTAGGGTGGATATGGATGTCACTCACTCGAAACATGGTGATTAATATATGGGAACTGAAAAATGATTCAAAATTGATGAAGACCCTAAAAAACATGTATAAAAAAGCAACGACGATGAATAAGGTCTTCTTATTAAGAAGACTATTTGACATTTATTTATTATAAGGGATGTATACTACCAATCATATTAATAATTTAAATATGATATGGAGAAAGTTAGAGTTTATAAAGTTAATCTTCGATAATAAAGAGTTATAATTGTTATCACTCTGCTTTCTCCCTAAATATTAGGATGCAATGGTGACCAATATGAGTAAATCTAGTGGTAAGAGAGATTTTAAGTTCACTGATGTCCATGACATACTCTTAAAGAAATATTTTTTTGGAAGGAGATCCAAAAGTTTTCTGAAAATTCATACAATGTAGAATGAAGAGGATATATTGTTACTCAAAAAATTCACAATAAAGGGAAAGGTAAAAGGGGAAAGAGTAGAAGTAACTCACGAGATGGTTCTCTCTTGTATTGGAATTGTGAAAAAAAGTCCACATGAAAAAATAATTATAGTGAAAGGAGGGATAATTATGGAAAGTATTCTTCTAAAATAGTTATGAAAACCCTATGTTTAAAGATATTAGTGCATTCCTCCAAAGTCCCACTAGATCATTGGGGTATTGTGTGATAGATGTTGGATATTTATTCCATTCTACATTTTAGAGAGTAATCATGATTAATTACACTTTTTTAAGGAATGGAAAGGTTTAACTTGAATAATATAAATATCTCAAGATTGTGGGTAAAAGTGAGGTCTTAATCTAGATAAGGAACAAACAAATTCTAGAGTTGTGGGATGTGCAACACATACTAGGGTTGGCGAAAAAATTAATCTTAGTAGGATAAATCGACGATGAATGTTTCTATTAAATATTTATGGATGGTGTGTGGAAGATTTCATATGTCTCTATGATTGTAGATAAAGAGTGAAGTATGGGACTTTTTACCATATTGGAGTATCAGAAGTTTCACATTATTTAGGATAATTAACTTCCACTAAAATTTGGCATGGATGTTTGGGGAATTTCAGTAAGTAATGAATGAAAATAATCACTAAAAATAGTTTATTTAAGGTTGATATCCTGGAGTATGGTACATGAAAGGACTATATATTTGATAAGAAGCATAAGGTTTCCTTCCAGAAGAAAGGGATTACCCTAAATTATTGGAAGTTGGAGTTAGTTCTCATGGACATTTAGGGATCAACTCCAGTGTGTTCTCATAAAGAATAACTATTCTACATAACCTTCATAAATGATACCTTGTGGAATGTGTGGGTGTAATTTTTGAATAAAAAATACAAGGTGTTTGGAATATTCATCCGATGGAGGTAGACGGTGGATAAAGAGGATAAATGAAAATTGAATTTATTATGGTTGGAAAATGGTGAGGAGTATGAAAGAAAATATTACTAGAGGTGTTTATGGTAGAATGGGATTCAATTTGAGAAGTCTATTCCATTGAATCCATAATAAAATGAATTTTTATATAGAATAATCTATATATTAGTTGAGAAGGCTAGAATCATGGGGATTCACACAGGGTTCCCCAAGGTGTTTTGGGGAAGTTGTGAACTATGTGGACTACTTGGTCAACCAAAGTTCTTCATCTCCAATTGGTCAAAAAATTATGAATATATGTTGGTTGGGAAAGAAGATAGATTTAAAACAACTTATATTATTTAGGGTAACTCACCTATATCTATTTCGAGGCATGTAATAATACAATATGTATGCCAAGTCTCAAAAATGATAATTTTTTGGCTATGATGATGAAGAGAATCTAGGATAATGAGTCTTAGAAGTTCATAATAAGTCAAAACTTTATCTCCAATGAAGAGATCCTATGTAAGTATCAGAGCCACAAGGTAAGTTATGGTAAAATAAAAGTATAATTAGAAGTATAGGTTTATCTAAATTGATGACTATATTTTATATATATCTTGGATAATTAAAAAATAATGGTAGTTTCAGAAAAACTATATTGTCCGATGGAGTTATTAGAAGATGGTCAAGTTCCAATGGTGTTTCCCAAGATAGATGTTCCAAAGAGTTGAAGGATTGTATAATCTTTAGAAATGAGAGTTCCAACTTGGAAATATGCAGTAATAGAAGGAGATCTATCATAGGGAAAACTATAAAGGTCTACCAAATAAAGACACATAGTGAAAATTTATGGTGATAGTTTCACTATTTTCTTCTAATGGGTGATAGAGATCCTTAGAGACCAGAAAGGGAAAGGAGTTTAAAAGACTCAAAATAATTAGAGTTAGTAGTGAGGGATGAAATTAATCCCCTCTATGTGTTTAGAACATGGGAGCTAATAGAGACACCCACTATGAATAAGGTTCTTAAAAAGGGTTTATCAGCTAAAGGAATAAATAGGTGGTGGGAAGAGATATAAGGTAAGGGTAGTCATTAAGGGATTTAAAAAAATAGAAGGAGTGGATATCTTAGATATATTTTCTCTAGTTTTTAAACTCACAACTATATAAAAATTATTTTTTTATGGTTATGTATAAAGGATTAAATATGGCGTAAATGTACATGAAGATAAATTTTATTCATAGAGACCTAGACGAGGAAATATTTATGGAACAACCATATTCTTTCATGGATAATTGGAACCAATGAATTGTATAGTGGCCCAAACATAGCTTTTATGGTTCGAATCAAGCACTAGGGAATTGTAATTATAAGTTAAATGGATTAATTAAGGAGTAAAAGTTTTTCTAGAGTAATAAAATCCATTTATATTACTGGAAGGTGATTGTTGATGGGTATTTTAGTATTTTTTTTATTTATCTAGATGAAATATTGATTATTGGTTCGGTAAAGGAAGGAATTCTCAAGATGAATACTGAATTGTCCAAAATATTTGAGTTAAAGGACCTAATTCTAAAAAACATAGATTCTGGGGATGAAGATGGTGAGATAATTAAGTTCCTATAATTTGTACCCGAGCTAGTTGAATTATGTTCATAAGGTGGTGAAGTGTTTTGGCATGGGTGAGGTGAAAATAGTGGCCACACCCATGTCCATTAACTTCAATATGAGAAAATAGAAGTTAGAATGAAAAAATTAAGAGGTCAAATATATGGAAAAGATTCCATATGAACCAGTGATTGATACTTTTATGTATACCAAGGTTTGTATTCATCATAACATTAATCAAGTAGTGGAAACTATTAGTAGGTTTATTTATAACCTTGGAATATATAATTGGGAAGATATTAAGTAGGTTCTTCAGTAATTAGTGGTTTTATAAATATTGGCACTTTTATTTGGAATAAAATAGACTTTTCAAGGTTTTATAGACTTATACTTTACGTGAGACTCTAAAACATATAAGAGAACTTCTAAATATGTGTTTACTTTAGATAGAAAAAATAGTGAGTTGGATGTTGAAACTTTATCCGATGATTTTAACCTCAAAAAAATATGTATAGTATGTCACTTTGATGGAATCTAGAAAGAATTTCGTTTTTTTGAAAGGTTTTCTAGAGGATCTAAGAAGAAGGAATGAGTTTGAAGTGGTACTCTATGATTCACAAAGTTCATTTCACTTAGATAGAAAAATGATCTTTTTTTATTGGATGAAGAACATCCAAATGAAATACCAATTTATCAAGAAATTATTGGAAGATAGAGTTTTGTATCACTAGAAGATTAAAGGAACTTTAAATTTAGTGTACATTTTGATGAACTTCATGAATTAGGATGTATTGAGGTGGTTTTGCACCTCGATTGGATTGGGTCGACTAGAAGAACATCATGGGGGAACCACAAAAAATATGAAATAAAAATTTATAGAATTAATGGAGTCTTATTAAACTTGATAGAGGACTAAGTGCTGAAGCCTATGAAAATGATTCCTAAGTGGAAGATTAATGGGTTTTGGATATGGAAATCATTTTTATCTAAGTCATTAGAAAAAATGAAAGGAGAACTCTATATGGTCTAATGATTGATCACCAGATGAGGATGATGGAAGTGGCAGCGGTAGGTCTAGGTATCTAGAAAATATGTGCACTAGGAAGGACAAGATGATATGACTAGAGAATGTGATTTTATGGTTATAGACAAGTTATATAGATAGAAGCTGGGTGACCGAAAGTTACCATCTTAAGGGAGTTTGATTCATTCATAAGGAGGCAATAAATAGAGATGGAGAGTCGATCAGAAAACATTCCATGAGTTATTCGATAGATTGTACTATTGAACAACTTAGGGAGTTAAGGTAGTGGAAGATACCTGACCAAATAGAGGATCGACTTTGAAGACCAGTTGAGGTGGACTCTTCTCCATAAAGATCATATGATAATGATAATAGACACACTAAGTAGATTTTATATTAAATTGTAGGGTGAATCACTTGGGAATAGTGCATTACACTAAACTCTCACACATTGTAATTTTACTTTGATTATCCTGAATAAAAGTAAATCAAAATTCCCCCCATGGATGAGGACACATGTCCGAACCACATAAATTTGTGTTGTTATTTTCCCATTTGAGGTTTTTTCTTTATACTGTTGTCTTCGATAGTATTGTCTATTTCATCTGGTTGTTCTTCATTATGGTGTAGTGGCTTGGGTGCAATGTGACTTATTTGTCCCAGAAATTATAGAAAGTGTTCATTATAAATCATTTTCTTTCATGTGTTTAAGTTCTAATGGTGTGTCATCTAGAGGTTTTATTAGATGGTAATCATGGACCCAAAATCTAAAACATATGTGTTAAATAGAGAGACAACCAAAACATCATTCTTTTTGGGCCATGTATTTTTTAGGTTCATGGAACATGGACCTCATTTTATGCGGGTTATAAAATGGCAGTAATTAATCCTATATTTTCAGGATGCACAATCCAACAAACCAGTCCACAATTTTTTTTCTTATTTTTTTATTTGACATAAGAATCTTTATAAAATATTTTAAAGATTCAAATTTATATATGATAAAACATAAATATAAAACTTTGAATTAAAAAAATATCTATTCACAAACAAATTTTAAATCATAATATATTGAAATATAATGTTAAAAACATTATATACACGTATATAACTTATTAAATATACATTAAATGAGTGGATTGTATTATAAAAACACATAATTTTGGTTGTTATATATATATATATATTTAAAAATTGAATTATAATTATTTCAAAAGATAATTTACATATTATATTTTTTTATATATTTATTATATATGTTTACTAAAAATATACATAAATATGGAAGTAGACTGCGCATCATAGCCCATGGCCTGGTCTACACAAATTAAAAGTTTTTCATATCGATCCCAATACAATCTACATCTATGAGAGCCTCAATTTTAGAGATTTGAGTCTATAAAAAATTGCCGATAAATGGGTCATCCCATGACCTCGTAGTTTTATGATATATCTAATCCAAAATAGAAATTGAAAGACAATTTATCACAAAAAAATATCTAAGAGAAAAAAATGAAACATGATAATATGAAAATCTAGTTTCAAATCCCTTTTTATAGAATTAATATTTTTTTCCACAAACAAAAACAAAAATGAATTTCCTCAGGGCTAGAAAAAAGTATTTCTCGATACTTAAAAAAACATTGGAATTCAAGACACTGAGAAAAGGGATGTAAATTATAAATGTTTTTTAGTAATGAGAAAGTACCTATTTCTCACTACAAATAAAATAAAACCAATAAAAAAATAAGCATCAAGAAAATAATTAGAAATTAAATAATAAATATATTTCATTATTTGAAAAAAATTACATTAAAAGTATAAATTATTGTTATAATAAATAAAAATCTATTAGTTACATAATAAAACAAGAAAATAAGAGTTTATTGGAAAATCATCAATAATCCTTTAACTTTTAAAATATCACATAAATGCACCTTTAAATGAAGTAGAATCCATATATAAGCAATAATAAAAAATGTGTGTTTTAGTAATAATTATTAACAAATTTAGAACTAATTATAATTTGAAAAATACATCTCAAGATATGTCAACAAGATTATGCATCATAATGATGTATATTTCATCCCTACATGTTAGTAATGGATTGATAGTCATGGTCTTATAATTTCACGATACTTCAATTTTTTTTTCATTTTTGACAGTGGGACACAAGTTTTGAACTAAAAAATAATATCTTAAATTGAAAAAATACACTTTTTGTTACTTTGAAAACATTATGTGTCAAAATGACATGTGGAAAAAACCTACATATTTTCCCCTCCAATCTATACCAAATATATTATCCACCTACTAAATTCACTCCCAATATATTTCTTATCCATACATGACTCATGTTTTCCAAGATTTCCCCCCTCATTCTAGGTCTCTATGTCTTGGCCTCTATACCTAAAACTCCACACATTTCTATCTCATAGGTTCTCTCTTAATGTCGATGTCTCTCTCCTTTAAATCAATTATACACCTTTATATCATCTTATCCCTTGACATTAGTTCTCCAACAAAGTGTAAACTATATATTTAGGAAAACTACTATGAATCTAAGATTAAAAAGGGGTTGTTTGCGCTAAATTGATGGATATCAAGTTTAATTTTTTTTTCAGTGACAACACACCACTATCAATGGTTATGATGACCAAAGTGCCTTGAATAATCATCATTACTGATATGACCCTTTCCCCTGGCTCGCCTCCAGTTGTCCTCTTACCAAATGGGTAAAAACTATATCCTTATTAAAACCTCAATATTATTTCCATTCATCAATTAATGCTAGGATTTACTAATTTTTTGGTTCTTGAGATACAATCCTCTTTTGTCTCATAGATTAAAAATACTTTCCTCATTTTTCATGCTCATATGCTATGCTGCTATGTTTCAATCCATTGATAATTTTGATGCTTAAGAGCATATCCAACCCATTAATTCATTTTTTGAGTAGGACTATTCCATTTTAAAGTATGAACAATGAAATAAACTCCAACCCAATTACTTCATTTCCACTCTAAAAATAATATTCTTTGAATATACCTATTTATTGATTTTTTATTATAACTTTTATTTAACATATTATATTAAAATTAATATTTTTTCATAAAATTAATCAATGCAATATACTAGATATTTAATAAGATTAATTATTATATTAAATTAAATTTTATATTTATTAATAATAAAATTAAATTAAATTTGATATCATTAATTAGTAATGACAATTTAAATTTAATAAATTCTACCTTTTTATTATACATTAATATAATCTATTTTATTTTTCAGTTTGTTTTTATTATTATGTATAATTAATTTTTATTAATTTATTTATAATATAATTTTAAATTATGATATATGTATTTTGAACTAATTATATGATTATAATTTTAATTATAATTACAAGCGTGTGTGCAATTTGACTAAGTAATTTTTTTAAAAATAGTTATATAATAATTATTTAAACATATATTAAAAAATTGAGTTTAATAAAATAAAAAAACTAACCACATAAATAATTAATGATTAAATTAAATTAACCTTATTCTCATTATTTTATAATATAAAAAATTAAATAAAACTTCCATTGTTATTTAAAATGATATTCAATTAAAAATATATAAAATTGTTATAGATACTCAATATAGTTAATTTTATAAATCAGTATATCCCTACCATAGATGCTTGATTAATACCTTGTAGAGTGTGATATTTGCATCCCTATCACTAATTATTCTATGGTGACGATATAAGTGCTGAAATCAAACACTTTAATTTGTTTCCATCTTAATAATTAGAGTTGACACATCCATTGCATCTATAATTGGACCATTCAGATCACATTCATCCTCAACTATCGTATTATACATGATAATTCATGTGGTCATTATATCATATAATACATGTTTTATCCAAAAACATATTGGTCTTGACTGACTAAAAATTATAATTTTTTATTTTCATGACAACCGCTTTATGGTTGAGCGGTAACAAAAAACATCAAGAGGGATAAACAATCACAAAATACAGATATGAAATTTAAAATTCAAAAATCAAAAAGGAACACTGTATTTGAGGAGGCATCCATCCATGAGTCACCTACATCATCTAGATTCACATTTCCTTCCATCTTCTATCATCATCTTGGGTAAACCACTGCCATCTTTTCCACCCTATCATCGCCAGAGCTGATGACTGGAGAAATAAAAATGCAGAACAGCCCTTTATCCTCTCAACCTCTCCATTGAATTTTCAGCATCATTGTATTAATGAGACAAAACCATCATCCCAAAATGGAATTAATGTCCTAAAATGAGAAAAATAACATTTTATAAAACTTACCTTCCTTTAGGACCAACACCATACGAAACAAACAACCTTGCACCATTATGAATCAACTAGACCCTACTTTGATGGTCTCTAGACTGCAGACATCACCTCAACACCACATAAACATCAGTCACATCTTCTTCTTTCACACCGAACATTCAAGAAAATGTATCGCCACTAGAATAACCATTGACCACTTAAACAGTAAATCCCAAAGCTATGGAGAACCACCATACCAAACTGACCTAGAGAGGAAATATGTGACACGAATCTAGGGGAGAGTTGAAGTGGCTTAAGGCCTCAACAAAGAGTTGAGATCTTCACCAAGAATAAGCCCAGTGAAACCATGAAAGAAATCAAAAAAACCGTCCATAGAAAAATACATCTGAAAAAAAACATAAATAAGAACAAAGAAAAAATGAAAATTGAAACCCATCACCGGGAATAAATTTCAAACTAGAAGAAGAGAAAAGGAACGAAGCCAAGGAGGAAAAGAAGACAACGCAAATGAAGAACAATAATGAGACTGCAACTATACCACTTCCAACACCATCCCAAGTTGACCTGAAACCCGCATCGATCTCAATAAAAATGGGGTCGATCATGATGGTTTGAACTTTAAGGTAACTGGAGAGGAAGGACATCAAATTCTACCACTGATTCCAACCCAAGTCGTCTGAATCACCAGCACACAGACCCAAAATAGAGGTCTGATGTGCATTAGTTAGGTGGAAAGATGGGCAGTGAGAGGTGTATGATGTCTGCACTAACAACAACTCTAGTCAGGAATGGGGAAGAAGAGAACAATTATAGTAAGAGAAAAAGGATCTAGGTGAAGTTTGGAGCACCATTACTACAAAATGGAATCATGAAAACCCTAGTAGGAAAGGGAAGGCGAGGATGTGTCAAGAGTGTTTAATCACTGGGTGAGTGGGGATCCATCTATAACATGTTGGTATTGTGATAATAGAAAAGAGTGACCATACAATTATGAATTCAAATTCCAAATATTTTTTGTATGCTTCTTTATTCATTGAAAAATACTTATACTTCAGACTATGTGTCTCATGGAAACATTAAACAATGATAGAACACTTTGGATATATATATTATCAGCTAAATAATATCCCATATCATATTATTTTCTATGAATTACACAATGAGTAGGAGGATTGACACGTTGTGTGATATTAGAAGTAAAATAGGACAATTTAAGAAAATTAATTCCATTATTGGTACCTGATATACAAAAACATGCATACCCTATCCAAAGATCATAATTGACCACTAATTTAATAGTAATAGTTGGTAATCCATAAAAACCTGATTATTGTTGTTGATCAGAGTAGAAAACTCAAGAAGGGGATGAGTTGAGTTTCCAATTAAAATTTTATTTAAAAAAAAATTAAAACCAAAATCCCCCAATTTATTAAAATATCCCAGTTAAAAAAATCAGTAGAAGTATATAATTTTATCTTTCAAAAATATTCTCAAAATTTTGATAACAACTAAGTTAAAACAAGTTTAAAACTATTTTAACTTTTGAAAAAGATTTACTTATATCAAACATAGTATATAAAAAAAAATTAAATTTAACTATCAAGGTAATGTTTTAAAATTGAGTTTTAAAAATAGATATAGTTTTGTTTTAAAAGTAGAGTAAGAAAAATAGGAAAAACACTGTGGAATAAATACAAGATTTTTAGTCTCAAGATGAGACATAGTCTCCTCTACTTTGAAATAATATGCTACCAATAAATTTATTAATCTAATAAATTGATCCACAAAGTGGATCAGTTTTTATATATAACAATGCATAAGGTTTTCCATGATACATAGAGCCTCTTCTACTATTCTTCATGTGAGAATAAATAATTAAAAACTGAATGTAGGAGTCGAGGATACAACACATCTTCCACAGTTCATCATGGGAGTATAGGTAAAGAAAAGAGAGAGAGAGAGAGAGAGTGTGTGTGTGTGTATTTTAATCTCCATTTTAGTGAAGAAGAAAATTATTAAAAGATATACAACATAAAGAACACATAGCTCAAAAATTAAGAAAGAAATAGTAAGACAAGTGAGGGAAATTGATGTAGTAGAGAGAGTAGTTCTATTGTTCTATAGGCAGTTCTTCTCTTATTGATGTCATCTTTTGATATGTAAATAATGTATGAAAATGATATGATTTTATTCTATGTTTAATTGAAGTTTTGATGAGAACATAGTGTCACATATGTTCGAAATAGAGCATATAATTATCTTTTTTTATGAAAAATTCTGATATCTCTATGTGAAACTATGTTGGTTTATGTCCATCACTACATATGCTACATATTTTCAGTATTTTAAAAGGCATAAGTTTTTTGTAAAAATATACATTAAGAAATCATCATTGGAGATCCTTGTACTTCAGTATGAAATTAGAGCTCATAAATTCTTCTAACAGGCATATAATTCTACACATATAAGTAGTTTATTTAATATATTTAATAATAGAAAACTTAATTTTAGGTAGATTCACTTTAAGTTTGGCACGTCATCACCCATGATCACTTCAATACTTTGTGAGAATTCTGGTTGGATTCTTTGATAGATTTTATGGTTGATCATTTGAACTTATGATTGAAAAATTGATCTTATTATTGATCAATAGTTTTTAAAATTGAGTGTACTAACCATGTTCTCTTCATATAGTCTTATAGTCCACTATTTAATTTTTCAAAATTTCACATTTTAGATACAATTTCTTCCTTCAATGTTTGGTCGATAGGTAATGATCATTCATCAATCCATCACTTTATAATATTTTGGAAAGTATTTTTGTCACTTCTATATGAAATTTTAGTTGATAAATTTATTATGCAATGTTTCAATAATAGTTGGTAAATTGGATATGGTTAATCCTTTTAACTCATAGTGATCTATGCCTTAGTGAAAATCTTTATCATGATGGGAAATTGAGATCCAACACGCGGTCGCTCGGTTTGAATTATAGTTGCATGGATCCCTTTCCATATATTATCCAATAAATCCATAGTTTTTTTGTCAATGAATTTATCATGTAGTTGATTTGGTACTTTTTAAAATTTCTATATCTCATACTTAAGGTCAATTGACTATTTGGATAAGCTTCCCAGTCAGTTTATGAATTAGGAAAATTTATTTTAATTCCCAAAAATAGTATTTTCATTCATAATACATAAGATATGTTGGAAATAAAATAAACATGATTTATGATTATTAAAATAAAGAAATTTTAGATGAATCTAACAAACTCCCCATTTTTTATGATAAAAAATCATGGAATTAAGATCCATATAAAAAGATTAAAGATTATAATCTACTATAATAGGTAATTGGATAAAATAGATAATCATGCTCAATTTTTTTAATTTTTTTAATCATATTCATCACTTTACTCCCCCTTTGTTTGTTCTATATATTTTACCCCCCCCTTTGGGAATATAAAAAGGGTGATAGAGTAAAGGTTTCATAAAAAACAAAACATACATAAGAAGAATATTGAAACTAAAATAATAATAAATATATATTTCATCAATTTTTCAAATCGTTTACAAAAGAGACCCTATTAAAAACTAATAAAAAAATGAATCCTTAGAAACTGGATGGGTATAATGGTCAAAGGGGTCCTTCCCTTTTCCAATAATAGGATTAGTAGCATAAGGAGATGAGGAACAATAAGAAATTTAGGAATGGTTATACCATTATAAAATAGACTGATATTTCCAAGATATTGGGAAATAGAGAGACCAAAAGGTCCATTTGGAGGTGCAACAAGTGCGGTAGAGGTTGAGTTTGAGGATTTTGGAGGAACTAATGCAAAAATTCTAGGAATATTAAGATTAGGGGTGTCAATATTGGGGTATATGTAACATATATATATGGTTCCAAAATCCTTGTAATGTTTGTTATAACCTTTGTTTCATGATCCATAATTTGAAGGAACATGTCATTTTTTACATGAACCAATTGAGAAGAGGATCCATTACCAACAACCTTTCCATAATTTCTTTTAAAAATAGTAGTCAAAGGTGGCATCTTCAGACCTCTTTAAAATGAAAGAAATTGAGTTTTAAGATCTACTTTGGTGTAAATCCATCTAATACAATACTTTATTTCACACTTGATTACAAATTTATCTTTGGAAGTCTTGATTGATTATACTTTAAGAAAATCATACTACTATTCTCTATTAGAAACATTGTCAAAATACACTTTCTTTCTAACATCCTTTACACTGTTAAGGATATTATTAATCTTCTCATGAATCAACCTTATTATAAGGACATCATCAATAGAAAATGAGGGAGGAGGTGATGGATAAGAAGTTGAAGGTATATATGTAATGGTTTTAATAGGGAGATAAATTTTGTTCATGGTAGCTAACATATATAAAAAATAATCTTGAAGGGCTCCAATTATACCTCTAAAACTTTTCATTTCATTTATAAAACTAGAAATCTCATGAAACTTAAGATATACTTTCAGGAACAACTTAGGTTGGATATGTGCCACCACACTTTGAATAGTATAGAAAATATCCTCATAAATGTTTCCTTATAACCATGATATATTAATTGGTTTTAAATATTTAATTATATTTATCTTATTTTTTGAGTTTTAGGTTGAACTAGTATTTAAATTTTAAAAATTAGGCTTTTCATTATAAGCACATGGTCGGTGCACAAGTAATAGAAACCATACAAAAAATTTTTGGGTGTATTTGGGATTTTATAAGGATGACCACACAAATAATTCATGGTTTCCCTAAATTTTTTCCCTACCCATGTGGGGTGTCAAGGGACTCTAGTAGAGGTACATGGTTGGAGCATGTTTTGGCCAATCATGTGGTTAAATCGTGTGTAGTGTCCAGGGGGTAATTTTTTTTGAAAATCCCTATTTTCCCTTAATTAATTGAAACTCTCAAAGGGGTTTATTTTCTTTCACGTCACCCCTATACCTCTAATCATGCACTAATTACCTCCCCACTCTCTTGGACACACACCACCACCTCTCCTCCCATATATTTTGTCATATTTTCATGTTGATTATTCATGCGATTATATCAGGTGAGTTTTTCTCCTCATCTATTCTCATTTTATTATTCTATTTTCATTATAAATTCTCTCCTCAACTATGAAGTTCACACACCATTTATGAACCCCAACCTGATTTTGGGGTTCTTTTTTGTTGGTTTTTGGTTCTTAGGGTTTTTGGGGTTCGATTGAGGACCATTCTAGCCACAACTGTTGATGGTGAATAATTATTTATTGATTTTGGGTAGGTTTTCATCTATTATTGTTCTTTGTAACAATTTTAATGATGGATTTTGTGTATTTTGGGTTTATCATATTTTTTAGTGCACCTTGGACCACATTTAAGTAGATTTGGTCCATTATTGGTAAAGGCTACATCATTTGAGGTAGGTTACCCTATGCATGAGTCTTTAAATTTGAAATTATAATTTATTGAATGTTTAAATGTGTGTTTTAATTATATTATAAAGTATATAAGTTATATAAAATGATTTTGTTACCTGAAATTAGTTTTTATTTATGTTTCCATGTTTTCCCTAAGTTTATTCTATGTCCCCTCTTGCTAAAAATATGTTTTCAAGATTGTTTGAAATACCGAGCACCTTTGGTAATTTTTTGTTTTTTAATTAGTTTAAATGATTATGTGTGAAAATAAAAAATGTTTTTGACATTTAATATGGGGTTTCCAAAAAGTTTTAATGGAATGTTTTGTTCCCAAATAGCTGAAAAATGTCTTTTAATTATCTTCCTTCTTTTGAACATGACTTATACACATATACATATATAGATTTATATATTGGTTCCCTATTTGTACATATTCATGAGTGGAATTGGGAATATGTGCATTGGGACGAGGGGTATTTATATATATACCAAGGTTTATATGTGTGAAGTGTGAAGTGTGGTTTGGAACATGAAAACTATGGTATAAAAGTGATTTCCTTTTACAATGATGAGGGTAGGTTGGTGATTTATAAAGATTTATAAAAATTAAGTGCACACTAATGGTAGTCCAAATCTTTATACTGGTTTTGAAACTCAGATTTTACACATTTGGAATATTGGTATGATTATAATAAAAGTGGATTCACATTGGTAGTGTAGAGAGGTGAGGTTTTATTGTATGATTTATTTTCATTGTTGTGTGATTAAGATTTGGTTTTTCTACTAAAAATACCTTATTTATTTTCATTATAGTAATGGAACATGGGAATCTTGAGTATCTAGATAAGTAGGAAAGGACTAGTATCTAGGTGATTTATTAGGGCCTCGACCTGGGTATAACTAGTAGGATCACAACACAACACTAACTAAATGATATTAAATGTATATTACCGTTGAAACTTGTGTTCATATTCTCTAATTAATCATGAATGGTAAGGTTATATGTTTGATCGCTATGATACAGTGTACCCAAAACCCCAAAAACATGGCTAATTTGGGATTTCCCATGGTTTTTTATCTCATTTTATTTCTATTTTTATAGTACTATATTTTCATGATATTTTTCTTAGTTTCATTTTCATTTATAAAATAATAAAAATCTTGTTCAAATTTTATCTATTTGTAACACATTTTGATATGATTTCTATTGTCTAATTTTACATTGTAAATATTTTTCCATTATATATCCCTTATCATAATTGAGTTTTTGTAAAATATCTCATTCATTGGAAAGTAGTTTTGGGAATCATAGAAGGGAATGGTTTCTCTATGGTATTAGGTCGTTACTTATTTTAAAAGTAAATAGAAAACATTATTTATATATATATATCTTCAAACTAAATTTAAATTATTTTCTACTTAAAGGTAAGGAATAAGGTGTGGTTTCTCTTTTGGAATCCCTACTGTGAATATTTATGCTCATGCCTATATCTTTATCATTTTTTAGTTTCATGTCTGACTTATCTTTTATTCTTATCCACAGGGTATTGTGGTTCTTCATTATTGGATTGTGATTTGTATAGTCATAATGAGTTAGTTATGATTGTAGTTCAGTTTTTATTTTAGTTTCATTTATTTCCTTACCACTTTGGATTTTATCACTTTCTTCAAATGGAGGGTAGCCATAGCTACTGGTGGGTGAAGCAGACCCATTAGAGGGGAGTATTTTTCTTGAAAGATATGGCGTTTAGAGGGTGAGGGATGTTTTTGGTTCTCTCTTATATTTACTACTTACTTAATTTTTATATTATCTTGGTACTTATTTATTTTTCTCTATTATGGATTTCTAATGTATATACATGTCATTACAAATTTTTTTTTATTTTACCTCACCAGATTTCTTAATTATTTAATGGGAGAAATAATTACCATGTGATTATTACTTGATTCCCAGGAAATTTTTCCAGCCTGTGGGTATTGGGAATTCTTTTAAAGCCTTATCATGGGTCGGCTCGGGGAGTTCGATGGAGGGATGACTTGGGTTGGTTCGTGATAAAATACTATCAGATTATTCATGTTATTTTTTTTCTATAGGAACATTATATCTCTTTTGCAAACTAATTATATCCATAACTAATAGTGGGTAAAGCAGCACAATTGGAGGGGCTTCTTTTCCTTGAAAGAGATGGTGTTTAGAGGGTTAGGAAGGTTTTTGGGGTTCTTTTCTATTTACTACTTTTTAATTTTATCTTAGGTTGCTGCTTATTTATTTTTCTCTGGTATGGATTTCTCATGTATGGACATATCATGCCAAATTTATTTTATTTTACCCTACCACTTTCTTTAATTATTTAATGGGAGAAATCATTCCCATGTGAAACTTCCTTTATTCCTAAGAACTTGTTTCTGCCTGTGGGTATTGGGAATTCTCTTAAATCCTTATCATGGGTCAGATCAGGGTGTTCGATGGAAGGATGACTCGAGTTGGTTTGTGAAAAAATGTTATCAGAGTGTCCATGTTATTTTTTTCTATAGGAACATTAGATATCTTGTAAGTATCCAATGTTATTTTGGATGTCCATTAGGTGAATATAGGATTGTTAGGTCTTAGAAGGCAAGTTATGGGTTGGTGGATAATCACCACCACTCATGAAAAGACCTGAGTTACTGTGGGATGTTGGGAGTTTGATTTTGATTTTGAGATTTTATTTTTGGGATTAAATTAGAGTTGATCTGGTGGTACATGGTGATCTCACACATATTGGTAACCAATATAGTGCCTGTATAAATGGTTCTATGTTACTCTCGAGAATGGTTATGTGGTTGTCAATGCTCCCCAAGACATGTGGTCAATTCATACACTATCATTATTCCCTCCTAGGTGGGTTTAATATTATGTGTGATGGGTCAGTTGAGTTTTGAATAAAGTATGAAAAAGTGGTTTTGGATTTTAAAATATTTTTCAAGTGAAGTTTTAAGATTTTTGAAATGGAAGCATGTCTTCAAAAATGGTTTTAGGTTGTTAAAATCTTTTTTAATTTAATAAGTGGACTTTTGTGATGGGTAAACATTATACAAAAGTATTTTCATGGTCTTTGTGATTAAATCCTCATTCTTGAGGTACGTAAACTCAATTTTGAAAATGGGTGATTTAAAATATGTGCTTTTAATGAAATTTTTTGGTTTTAAAAATGGTTTAAGAGGGGAATTTCCAAATTTTAAGTAAAATGGGTTTTTATTCTTCCTTGTGAGATATATAAATTTTAAATTCTTTCAATTTTTTTAAATAAAAGTTTATAAAATTAGTTGGAATAAAGTTGGTTTTATTTTTTATAGGGGAATAAATTTTTTTCATTGAATGTTTTATAAAGTGCATTTTGATATTTTAAATTCAAGTTGGGGATTTTAAATGGAAAAGAATTAGTTTTTTGAAGATGATTCTAGTTTTTTGAGTTGGGTTTTTATTTTCGGTTCATGGTTAATATGGGACAATTTTATTTGGATTGGGAATCATGAGTCAATGGATTCATATTTTGTGATATTTTGAGTATACCTGAGAAAAGTCTCGTTATAAGGTGGATGGTCTGTCTCTAGAATGTCTTCCTCCATGTTTAAGTAAAGATCAGTTTGGGGAATTATTGTTGGTTATATTTTTGAGGTTTGGGATTGGTGAGTTTGAGGTAATTGGGGTATTGAGGAAGTTTTGAATTAGTATTTCCCTAGGTATACCCTTGAAAACTCCTTATAGAGTAAAATTTGTTTTAGTGATCAGCCTTTTTGATGAGGTGAATGAATTAGTGTTGGTAGCACTTATTTAAATGGGAAAGTCTTGTATGAGTGGTTAGGATAACTGGGAAGGGAACTTTATTTTTATGATCAGTTGGGTTTACCGAGGTTCAGTGTTCCAAGAGTTAGTCCTAGTTTTCCTCTGATTGAGACTAAATTCCATTTTGATCTTGTTGAGGTGTGTTGGTTTGGGGAATTCTCAGTCTTATCTTTCCATTCTATTATGATCAGTTGGTCCCAGTGGTCTTCATTTTGGGTGGTAGTCCTTTGATTTCTTGGTTTTCCAAGTGTTTTAAGGTTTTTGGGTGGTTCCTTGTCTGAGGTGTCACAAATATTTATAAATGGTTTTGAGTATTTTTTGGTTTTAGTGGATTCTTTTGGGACCACTTTTTTCTTTTTCCTTGGGAATTCCATTTATAATGAAAGTGTATTTTTGGAATATTATGAATTTTGTTATTGTGAAGTAGTAGTGTTTCTTGTAATGTGCATTATTTCTAATATATTTTGGATCTTGTTAGGAATCATGATTTATTTCATCCTAGGATATTAATGTTTGACAAGGGTCCCAATATGGTGGGGAGGCCACTATAGAAGGATCTCATGGTGAACTCGGTCTTTAAGCTTCCTTGATGGGTAAATTATTTATTCCCACCCCACCTAACCCTAATCACAGTAGTTTTGATGGATAGGACTGAAGGTCATGTGACATATGCTTATTGAGATCCCTAACAGACCATGATGAGTTTATATAGTGGTTTCTATTCTAGGTATTGGGGTGTTACTTGTTTTAGGTAGTGTTTGGAGATATGAGAATCTCTTTTTCTTTTTGTTTTTATTTTTTCATTTGATGGTTTAAATTTCTTTGTCTTTATAGTTTTTTTCCTTGGATGTTTGTTTCTAATTTAGGATGAAATATTTTTATTCTTATGGGATTTAAATGTTTTTGGTTTCATGTGAAGTGAACATTAATCCTCCAATCTTTTGGTTTTAAGGTATTTTCTTGAGTATTAGTTTGTCTTTACCTTTTCCTTAATCAACCGAGTCTCTTGATATATTCTAGGTTAAGAATGTGTCATGGTGGGGATAATTGTCACAACCTGATCATTATTTATTAATTATTTTTATTTTTTTATTTAAATTTAGTTTTTTTTGAGTTTTGATCCAAAATCGTGTTTAAAATTTTAAAATTTGAGCTTTCATAATAGGTTCATAGTTGGTTCATGGTTAGTAGAAACCATGAAAAACCCATAGGATGCATCTATGATTTTAGAGATCCAAATATACATCTAGAACATGGTTTCCCAAACCATGCACCCTACCCATGTGGGGTGTGCAGGGCCTCCAATATATATTCATAGTTAGCTCACGGTTTGGAAAACAGTGTGGCCAAACCATACAAAGTGTCCGTGGGTATTTAAAAAAAATCTCAATTTTTATATTAATTAATTAAAACCCTAAAATGGGTTTCTTTCCAATCCCATAAACCCTCTCCCTATAATTATTCACTAACCCCCTCACCACCATCTCAGCTGTATACTCCACCTCCTCTCCTACCTCTGATTTTGTCTAATTTATATGATGATTCTTCACACAATCATCTATCATGATATTTTATCTTATTTTATTTGACTATTCTTATATTTTCATTGTGAAGTTTCTCCTCACCCTTGATGTTGGCACACCATGGATGAATCCTAACATGATTTAAGGTTTATTTTTGGTCAATGTTTGGTTCCTAAGGTTCATGTGTTTGATTGAGTATTGTTCTAGCCACAACTGTTGAAGGGAAAAAATATCCATCTATTTCAGGTAGGGTTTCTTCCATTACTATTCTTTAGATAAATTTTAATTAGTCATTTTTTGAATTTTGGGTTTCTCATATTTTTTAGTGAACCCTGGACCTCCTTGTGGTAGATTTGGTCTGCCGTTGGTGAATACGAAACCATTTGAGGGAGGTTACCCTATATCAGAGCCTTTAAATTGGTAACTATTATTTCTTTAGTGTTTAAATGTGTGTTTTAATTATATTATTAAGTATATAAATTATATAAAATGGTTTCGATGATTAAAATTGACTAATATTTGGCTTTCCATGTTCTCCCTGAGTTTTTCCATGGACCCTCTTGCTAAAAATATATTTTCATGGTTTTTTAAAAGGTAGATAATATTGAAAGATTATTTGGATTTTCAATTGGATTAAATTATTTAGTGTGAAATGAAATAAAATGTTTTGGCCTTTTGGCCAAGATTTACATAACAACTTAATGGCATATTTGGTTCCCAAAGAGTATAAAAATGCTCTCTAATTATTTTTCTTCTTTTGAACATGACATATATATGTATACATATATAGATTAATAAATAGGTTCCATCTTTGTATATATTAACACATGGAGTTGGGAATATGTGCATTAAGATAACATGTAATTTTATATATCAATGTGTACACATGTCTATGTGTGAAGTGTGGTTTGGAATGTGAAATCTATGGTATAAAAGTGGTTTCCTAAAAGAAGAGTGTTTCCTTTTAAAATGTTGAGGCCCAGTTGACATTTTAAAATGATTATTGAAAATGAATTTCACTCAAACAGAATCCAATTTATTTATATTTTTTGTAGAACTTGGATTTGATATGTTTATCATGTCATAATTATTTTAAGAAAAGTGGATTCACATTGGTAGTGCAAGAAGGTTAGGTGTTTTTGTATGATTTATTTTCATTGTTGTGTTCTTGAGATTTGGTTTTGATACTACACCCCCATTATGTATTTTTGTTATGGGCATGGAACATTGGAATATTAGTTGCCTAGAAGGGCAGGCTAATACTAGTAGCTAGGCAAGCCATAAGTTCCTCGACCCGGGTATGTCTAGAAGGATCATGATGAAACACTAACCATATTACATGACATGGATATTACCATTAGAACCTGGGTCCGTACCCTCCAAATACACATTCATGAGAAGGTTCTATGTTCGATCATTGAGATATTATGTTACTATAACTCCAATGAACTAGATACTTATGGTTTTCCTATAGTTTTTTCTCTCATTTTATTTTTGTTTTTATAATACTATATTTTCATGTATAAAATAATAAAAATATTGTTCTACTTTTATCTTTTTTGTAACACCTTGTGATATGTCTTCTTCTTTATACTGTCAGATTGTAAATATTATTCCATTACATGTTCCTTTTCATAAATGGGTTTTTGGAAAATTACTCATTCTTTAGAAAAAGGGTTTATAAATAAAAGATACAAATGGGTTCTATTTTATATTGTAATGTTACTTGTTTTGAAAGAAAATGTAAATCCTTATTTTTATATATCTATATTTTTAAAATATCTATATTTTTTTTCTATTTAATGGAAAGGAATATGATTTGGTTTCTCTTTTGGAATCCCTACTGGGAATGTTTATGCTCTCACCTATATCTTTATCATTTTTCAGTTGATGGTCCAACTTATCTTTTTTTATATCCAATGGGTTATTATGGTTATTATTTATTAGGTATTGACTTGTTTAGTTACAATGAGGTAGGTATGTTTGTAGTTTAGTTTTTGTTTCAAATTCCTTTATTATATTGGCAACTTAGGCTTTTAACACTTTTTATAGAAGGAGGGTATCCATAAATTCTACAGAGAAATGAAAAGCCATTGGAGGGGGAGTTGTTTCCTTATAGAAGAGTGTGTTTGGAGGGTGAGGGAGTTTTTTAGTGTTCTATACTCATTACTTATTTCCTAGTTTTGATATTAAGTTGGTGATAGTTTATTTTTCTTTATCATGTAAGACTAATGTACGAATGGGTCATGCCAGAATTTAGTTTGTTTTTCAATTATGCTTTACTTAATTTTTTAGTGGGTGAAATCATTCCCAAGTGGATTTTAACTGATTCCCAGACACTTGTGCTAGCCCGTGGGGATCAAAAATTCCCTCCAGACCTTATCATGGGCTGGCTCGAGCATCTGATGGAGGTACAACTTAGGTAAGTTCATGTCAATATCTATTATTATTATTATTATCCAAACTAATAGTCAAAAAATTTTCTTTAAAATATTTAAAATATCATTGTTGAACTAGATAAAATCTTAAGAAGTTATCATATAAGGTTGAACAAAAGAAGGTCCTACGTGATGAGCAAGAGTAGGAACATATTGAGGTTGAGTGGTTTGTGAAGAAGTAGGTATAGACTAAGAAGAGGATCCAGAGTCACTGAACATATGAGTTTTTCAAGAGAATTATTCCATAGGATAAATGATCCTAGGTGGTCACTCAATTTCCATTTGAGTTGCCTTATATTTTTCCTATGAATATTCCATGTCCACAAATTCTATTATGAGATAAGAATCATAAAATGGATCTTCTTGAGAAGTGTTTTTTGGTACATCTCTAGGAGAAGGAGGTGTAAGGACCCAACCCCAGTTGCCCAGATCCAGTAACTTATTTAATTACATTGTTATACAAACAAGGAATAAGCAACCCTAAGGACCAAGTAGTTTAGTATTATTTGAAACAAGATTCATATATAAGTTAAACATTATAATTTGAAAATAAATACAACATAGAAACTCCTTAGACAACATCCATAACTCCTAGGTTATTTCAACATGTCATTCATAATAAACTTCTTCATGTCCGGATAAAATGAAACATAATAAAGGGGTGAGATAAAATTCTCATTAAGGGTAATGAATACAATGGATTATAACATAAACATTATACATGGTGAATAAGTGAAAACACATGCCTCTAAAAATAAACTTGAACATAATATAGTAGAAAATGAGTTGAGTAAATATTTGCAAAACATAACATAATCATGGGTATTATACTAATATAATAACCACATGAACCACCAATACTATTTTCATAATTAGGGAATGCATAATGCGGGAAAACATAACTATACCGTCAAGGCCTCATGCCAAGACCATAAGTAATCATTTTGTCAAGGCCTTATGCCATGACCGTAGTTTGTCTCATGAGACCTACCGATGCACCGAGGGGATTGAGTGGGCCCACCCGACACTTACTATGTATAATTAATTCCTCATATGAATGAGTATAAACATAAAAACATACACATTAATATTGAAACTACTATATGAAATCTAAATAGCTTTCCCTGAACATTAAGAAAAAACACTAACCATTCGAAGTAAACTGATGAATGGTTTTAAGATAGAACATCAAGATAAAAAATAATAATAAACCATTAAATTAAATATTTTATATGATAACATGTAATAATAATCCAAATAATAAATAAGAATCAACAAGAGTGTTGAAATAGATGAAGATACTCTTATAAATTCTTCGAGAAAATCTTGAGATAAATACTCTTTTACTTTGAAAAGAAGAGTTCTTTTGGAAAGAAATTTGTATAAAAATAGAAGTTAATTAAGATAGTATTTTCATATAAAAATAATTTATTTTAAAAATATAATGGTTTTCCAAAAACAGATTATAGAGTTCCCTTGAAAATAGATAAGAATTTGAGAAATTCCCTTGAATCGAGCTTGTATTTTGGAAACAATTTTGAAAATTTCTTTTAAAACATGAAAATATCCATAAACTTGGTCAGGATTATGGTTAGTGTAAATATATATAATAATCAAAAAGAATTTATGAAGATTACATAATAATACATAAGAATTTCATTGAGGTAATTAGATAATTAAAGTCACCAAAATGAAAATGGAAGTTCAGGTGGAAATCCCTTACCTTAAATCCGAATGTGTTCCCCTCTTGAACATAAGGTTCTAGAATTTGAAATTAGACTCATTAATAACTTAATTAATAACTTATTATACATGAATTTATTTTATCATAATTCTTTTTAGTTTATTTATGTCCTTATTGATAAGTTATAATATCAAATTTCGTCGTTCCAGAGTGTTCGTTTTCTTCATTTTCATAATCGGTTCTCTTGGTTTTAAGTAATGGAGTTCGTGTGGAATGGATGAAAATCTCCAGAACCAAAATTACATATTATTTATGAACATATATAATTTTTAATGTTCATTTATATCATTTTGATACATGAAAAAAGGATGAATCATTAGATGAATTATTAATGATATTCACTTAGATTATTTAAGCGGTATTTTGATTATTAGGAACTAGTTTGGTATTATGATTTAATAATATGAACATATACTGGTTACTGAATATTAATTTGGTTATAATACATATATTATAGTCTGGTTCGACCATAAAAATGGTATCATGAATAGTAATGAAGGATAAATTGAAGAACAAAACTACGTCATCCACAAAGGCTATAAATTGGAACCTCATGGACGTTGATTTCATTTATAAAATAAAAGGGAGGAGAGAGAGAGAGAGAGGATATTGATTATTTTTAGTCCATTAACACAATATAATTAAAATACATATATGATACTAGAGTTATCATGGTCATTTGTATAGAGGAAGTGAGGAGAGGAAAAGAAAGGAGATGAATATGAAAAGAAAAGAAAAGTTGAGAGATCCCTTATGAAAATTCGACAGCCTAACGACGTCGATTAAAATTTCATAAAATGAAATGATGAGAGAAAAAGGGAATATAATCATATGGAAATAAAAATTATTGTAATATTAATACATAAAATAAAAATCCAACATATGATAATGGAAATTCAAAGAGATAACATAAAAGAAGTGTCGACTAAAAGAGGAGCTTAAAGGATTCCCGTACCTTGTAGAGTTACTCCTAGAACATAAATTTTGGGACCTTAGGGGCTTAAGGAAACCTTGGGAGGAATCCTAGAAAGGTAAAACAACCATATATTCTAGTATGAGGTATTTTTAATGAAATAAAACGAATGGATGAGTGGGTATTTATAGAAAAAGAGGGAGTTTGTAAATAATTTCAATGGGACATCGCCTTAGTGGGTTTTTTCCAAACCATGGGCTTGAAAATGGTATTTTCCCATGTTTTTATCCAATTAGGACACCTCATGTCATACGTTACTATAAAAAAGTCTACCAGCCTTTTATTATGTCATTATTATGACATTAAACTACTGAATACTCAAAACTGCATTTTTACTATTCATGAAAAATTCAAGTATTTTAGAAAAATCCCAAAAATTCACCCCTACTATTTTTCAATGTGTTGTATTTAAAAAACTAACTCCATTTTTCAAAAATAATTTTATAAATATTACTAATTTAATTTTTAAATAAAATCATAGTTAATTTGAAAAAATAACAATTTTAAGGTATAATTAGTTTTATATCACATTGAAAAATTAATTAAGATCTCATTATCTTATTACATTAAGAAAATAAAATAATATCATTATTTAATATTCATAAGGTTCATAATACTATTCATATTACTATTCATAAGGGTATCTTACTATTCACCAAAAATCAAGTTTGTTCTATATGACTCCAAATGACTTTCTCGTCAAAAATCTAGATGACAGTTTTTCGAAATTCAAAACATAACAGAGGAAAATTTATGTTTATGGATAGATTATAAAATGAATTCAATATTTATTTTCAAAACCTTGGGTTGTTACAATAGGAGTATCCAAAAGCTTCAAAAAATTCTTAGAAGAGTCAAGCCTAACTGGTCTTTCTAAAATAGGAGTAGAAATAATATCTAGTATAACATGTTATTTCTGTCTTGTAACAAAAATAATCATAGGTCATTCTAGATTTGGTGAATCACCACCACCATAATTATCACTATCCTTTTCATCATCATCATTGAAATTACTAGGATAAGAAGCATCCATATCAAATAAAAAATTGTCTGGCAGGGCTTCTTTACTAGAGGGTGAGGAATAAAAGATGGGAGCTCCCACTATCTAAAACATGGGAGGACTCTACACTACTGAATCCAAATACTCATCACTTTATGAATTAGTGATATCTAGTCCAAATAACATAAATCTGGGAATTTTATCCCCCTCAGGATTTACATATCATTCTTCTATTGATTCAACCAGAAAAAAATTTAAGGTTCTCTTGTAGCTTCAATAAGAATTCCAAAAGACCATGGAACATCATGAATAAGAGATAACTATTCTATTATAGGTTCTCCCTTATCTAAAACCACATGAATACAAGTTCCAAAAAATATCTACTCAAAAGATCTTTTGGATTCCTCATCTGCATCAATAGGAGTTTGAGACTCATCTTCATCAGATGAATAGTTAACCTCAACAATATCATATGATTCGAAACTAGGGTCACTGATATACTTTGGTCTTATAGGTTTTTATATTAGATTGAATATTTCATAAAACCTTTACACATTAGTTTTTCACATCATTTTCCAAGGATTCCAATTGATCCTCATCCCGTTTCAAGTGGTCTAATATAAAAACACACCACCAAAATACATAGACCTTTCTACTCCAAGAAGAATTAATATTCTATGCTCTAGCATCATTGAAATAAACTTTGGGTATGGAAGAGTGTTGAATCTTAATGATTTTTTTTCAACTATTCTATATGAATCATCAAGAACCTAGTAAAACTAATCTGAACTATGTGAACCATTAGGTATAGAAAAAATAGATCTTAATACCTTATGAAGCAGAATTCTCACTTTTTAGAAAAAATCATGTGATTCATAAACTTAAACAACAAACTACATTCTTCACTTATCTCATTAGAATTCAGTATTAAATAAGTTTGGTCATATGTTTGGTCTTTCAATGCATTCCTAATATCAAGATGGGAATGGTTCATAGGGTAAAAACTTGTATAGTCTTATTAATCTCCAATATGTGTAACTGTTTCTGATGAAAATGTGTTTCCTATTGGTTGATTGTAGGGGGTTGAATTTTTTTGAAATCATTCACATTGTGTTCAATATTTATGAATGGTCTCAAATGGGTTTATTTATGGATATGGAAACACCCAACAATTCTATATCCATGAGGGACCTACTTTCCAAAGGTCGTCTCTCATTGGGGAGTTTGTCCAATGATACTTAAGAACTTACATTGGTCAAGACGATGGGAGGTTGGGATCATCAAACCCTTTTGGGGGGAATTGTTTCCTACTTTATGAATCTCTTATATATTTAATATATGTTCATTAATCCTTAATTAAATCCCAATTATGACATGTGTCACCCTTTAATTAACAATCAATTATCAGCATGTATAGAAGTTAGAATAATTTGTATGCATATGAGTTTCTTAATCAATGGAGATATCTATATGAATTTGAGGTTCTCCATCAATGGTAACCTCTTATGTATTGATTAGAGATTATGTGGTCATTATTATGAAGATTCTGGTTTTTATCCACATAATGGGGAACTCTGAAGTATATCATCATCTAGGGAGAAGATAGATGTTTTGATATTGGGATTGGACCCATGAATAAGATTCCTACATATCCTTGTGAAAGGAATCATAACTCATATAGTTCAGTTCCACTTATTGGGACACATCATACCTTTTAAGGTAAGGTGATAAGGACCAAACCATGTAGTTTAATGTCATGGGGAAAGGACATCTAGGAGGAAGGTTCTTGTCAAAGTTTGGTGAGGAACTTATTACAATGCGGCCCAAGGAACCTGTAACAGATATGGATTCCCAGGTTTAATAAGACTCTACTAGGAATGCGACATGGAGAGAATTAGGGTTGATTTGGGGTGTTGGGTTTGGACCTTAGAGAGGCTTCCTACATACCCCATTTTCATGGGAATCAAATCCCACGTAGTTAGGTTGTGAGGACCCACACCTATATAGGCCCATAGGTTTGTCTCTCAGAGTAGTATGTCTCTTTGAGAGGATTAAATTGGAAATTATTCCTAAAAAGGATTCCCTAGTGACTGGAGGTTGGGTTTAGGGATTAATAATAAGGATGATGACTATAGTGATCATAATTTTGGTTTGGGGCTTACTCATGAAGAGGATTCCCATAGTGATGGTTTGGTTTGGGGCTTACTCCTGAGGAGGATACCCGAAGGGATTGGAGGTGACATGGTTGGGGCTTATACCATGTAGGTTTCCCAAGATTAGTTGAGTTGGGAATTAAAATTGAAATGTTTCCCAAGGTTGGGGATTATATGGATTCCATGATCACTGCCAACCTTTAAGCCCACGTGAGTCCTGATCCATGTGAGAAACAATAAGAATCAATATATCAGGGGAATCACACAATATGCTCTGTCCGCTAATGGATGAGATCAACTCTCAAAGGGAGAGTGAAAAAAAGTAAGATATTGTTCTCATTACCTCTTATCATTGTACTATAAACCCAAACGGAGATATAAATGGCTTTAAGATACCCATATCCTCTTTTTTACCTATGGGTATGGAAAAGGAGGATAGAATGAAGAAGGAGGGGTCCTACAAGAAAGACTAGGGGATTACTCTAGGAGGATGTCTTGGTGAATGGTTGGGGCTTATTCATAATGAGGATTCCATTATTTAGGAACCACGAGGAATGTATCAACTCATGGTGATTTGGAATTAGAGGAGGGTTTATATGTGTCGCAACCCAAAATTTCTTGGTCTCCGGCCAAACATTTTGCATCACAACTCTCCATTTTCCACGGGGTGTCAGAGCTGGGCTACGGTCCTAACCGGTGGGTTCATCCAAGTGGGTCTCCCTAGTCTGGGTCACACAGGTGTGGGTTTCCTAGGTGTTGGTCGCCCATGTATGGGTCACCCTAGTATGGTTAGACCTGGTATGGGTCATCCAAGTGTTGTTCACCTAGGTATAGGTTGCCCAAGTGTGGGTCGCCTAGGTGGTTCTCACCCAGGTATGGATCACCCAAGTGTTGGTCGCCCAAGTTGGTCTCAATGAGGTATGGGTCTCCCTGGTATGGTTTTATGAGTGTGGGTTGCCGAAGTCTTGGGTTGGGGGCCTCACCTTAGTACATGCAGGCTATGGTAGGTCTCCTAAGTAGGGGTGAACTACTTAGGCGAAGGAACTATGTGACTAGATCACTCTCCTAGATTATCCATATGAGAGTTTTTCCATAATACTAAAATTTTAGGTAGTGTGACTATTTATAAACCTGTTGGTGGGCCTGTGTGAAAGATATTGTGTGAATGGGCTTATGATAATGGACTTGCGCGAATGAACTGCATGGGGATGCAAATTCCTTTACAATTTTTTTTTAAATTCTAAGAGCCAAAAATTTTGATCTGTGAATTTGTTTGGGATATTAAACCTATAAAATCTAAGATTATGAAGATATATAAACTTATTAATATGTTGGATGCACCAAATTTTCTTGAAAGAAGTGTTAAAATTTCATTTTAATTCATTTACACCTTTTTATCATCAATATTGGAAATCCACGGCCTAGTTCTGGAGGGGGGTTCTTTCCACTTATCCCTCAATATAAAGTATTTTTTTGTAAGATGGAAATTAAACCTAAATATTATTCTGTCATGGATAAACATATCTACTCAAACTCTATATTTTTTTTCTAAGTGGGGATCAAATCATGAATTCTGTGGAAAAGTGCATGAAACACATTTTACAATGTCAATAGAAACTCTTAATTAATTTTCCCAAATGGTCTAAGTGATTTCACACTCTTGAAAATCAATAATAGTTCGGATCACATCCTTGTGATATTTATCTTCATTGTCAATGTTGAGGTAAAACACTTTTACCATACAAGGATAAAAGGGATGATTTTTATCCATAAAAAAACTCATCTAGTTATGATGAATAAAGACTCACTATAACAATGATCGAATCATTCTAAACCATCAGGTATCCACTTAATTTTTTAGAACAACCTCAAGATAAAGGATTTGAGGCTTCATAAGATTCCTAGATTTTCTTAAGATGTATTTCTCTATCTTGGATGATTTGGGAGTATCTTATCCAAAATATATCTTTATTTCAACTATTCAATAGAGATATGAGATTCTAGAATCCAGGGATTCAGTGAAGAAAGGTTCAAGAAAGTGGGTTCGAAAGAGGGTTTGGTTTGGGTTAAAATGAAGTGTAAAGATTCGATTTCTAATTCTAAATTTCAATCATCTGAGGAATTTTAGAATAGTATTGTGTGAGAAATAAAAGAATAAACACTTAATATATTTGTAAATCCATATGGTGTATTTAAAAATGAAATAATTAAAAGGCTAATCTATATAATCATAACTTATTTTTATTCATAAGAATATAATACAGAATAATTGAAAAGGTATATAATAATTTTTTTAAATAGAATAAATCATACCTAATTCATGTTTTATATAGTTTAATCTCTCACAATTCAATGTATTTTTAAAGATGTTATCATGATGATGTTTTATGCTAATAAATTATATAGTGATATCTTTTTTTTAAAATTATATCTCAAAAAGTGATGTTGTACATAAATTTGTTTTTCCCTATAATGAGATATATGTTTTTTAGAAATTTTAATAGAATTTTTTTTATAAAAATTTATACTGTTAGAATTTTTATTATGAAAGTATGTTTCATCCATAGAATCTGATCATAATAACTGTCAAAAGCTATGTATTCAACTTTAATAGTAGATAATTAAACATAATTCTGTATCTTACCACACCATGAAATTATAGACTTTCCCAAAAAGTGACATGTTCCCGAGGTGATTTTTTTATCTAACTTAAAACCACTAATGGTACCATCTGAATAACTAATCCGATCAAATGCATACCCTATAGAATAAAATAATCCTTGATTTTTAGTATTTTTTGGTTATTTAAAAATTCTTTTCATATCAAGTAAATGTGATTAGTTTGGATTTTCTTGAAAACACAAACACATGAACATACAAAACATAATATCAGTCTGGCTAGTAGTGATGTAAATTAAACTCTCAATCATACCTCTATAAGTGATTTGATCAACAAGATTTACCATTTCATCAAGATCTATTTTATAGGTAGAACTCATTGAAGTATTTATTCCTTTTATACAATCCAAGTCCAAATGTTTTAAAATATATTTAGTGTAATTTATTTGGTTTAAAATATTTCCTTATTTACTTTGAAATATTTTAAATACAATAAAATATTTCAGGTCACTCATTAAGCTCATTTTAAATTCATTTTTCATAAGTTTTGAAAATTTAGTACATAAATAGTTTTTGGATGATATGAAAATAGTTTCATCAACATAGATTTGAACCAATTAAACTAATTTGGAAATTATTTTAATAAATAAATTATAATTAACAATACAATTTATAAAACCATTTTAAAAAAGATAAATATAGATCCTATCATACAAAGATCTAGGATAATATTTTAAACTATAATGAAATATTAACATCCATATGATATAACCATTTAGTAATGAAATATTAACATCCATATGATATAATTTAAAATTTAGATGTGCTGCATAAGAAATTGTTATACTAACGGATTAAAGTATTGGTATCAGTGAAGAGGTTTCATCATAGTCAATACATTCCTCTTGAATATATCCTTGTGTAACCAGTCTCACTTTATTTATAACTATAGTTACATACTCATTAAATTTATTCCTAAATACCCACTTTGTTCCAATGGTTAGGAAGCCATTAATTCTTTTTTACTTTCTTTTAGAGTTTCTTTATCTCAAACTAAGTCAATTATTATTGCATTTTTATCACCCATAATTCATCACCTGTTGCTTTAGTGATGTTCTTAGGCTCAAGCTATGAAATTAAGGCTTGAATTTCAACCTAGATTATAAGAGAATTTTTCTTCCAAGTTTCTCTATCTAGAACTCCAACTACAACATCTAAGGGATGATCTCTATGATTCGTAATGTCTCTAGAGAAATAAGTATTTGGAACATCTTTCTCACCTTCTGGTTTAGATTCAAACAGTTTGTCCGAACTAGGTGATTTTTCTATCGTAAGATTTATAGAACTATCATTAGGTTTGGTTGAGGAATTTATATTCAAATTTTAAAGGTCATCCTTAAGATTTTATAAAGAGGTCTTAGGCTCATGTGGATTTATTTCATCCAATTTTACATGTATATATTATTCCACAATTTTGGTTATTTTATTGAATAACTTATATTATTTACTGGATGTCGAATAACTAATGAATATTACTTCATCACCTTTAGATGAAAATTACCTAAATTCTCCTTTTCATTAAGAATAAATACCATATATCCAAAAATTCTAAAGTAATTAACTTTTAGATTTCTTCCATTCCATATCTCATATGGATTTTCTTTAAGAGTGGTCTATTAAGAATTATATTAAAAATATAAAAGGATATATTCACAACTTCTTCCTGAAAAAACATAAAGGTCATACTAAATGAGTACAATATGGGAAATTTATTGAAGAGTTATAATTATCCTTTCTAAAACACCATTGTATTATGAATTCCTAGGAGAATAAAAGTTGTGATTATAGATAGGTTGTGAGTATAAAGATTTCAATTATTGATTTTGTAACTCACAACCGTGATCACTTCTTAAGGTTTTAATTCTAACTCCACTAAGATTTTCCGCCGATTTTCCACATTTTAAAAAATAAGAATAAGATTAACTTTTGTGAGATATAAAGAATACCTAGGTGTATTTAGAAAATTCATCTACTAGAACATAAGAATAGTGTTTCCCATTTTAGTTATACATTATAGATGATCCAAAAAATTCCATGTGAACCAACTCTAGTGGTTGAGAAGGTGAAACTTATTTCTTTGGTTTGAAAGAGATATTATGATGTTTTATCTTTTGATATGGGTTACAGTCCTTATATTTTAGGAATAATATTTTAGGAAGATCCTTGAATAATCCTTTACTAGTTATATTTCTAAGTGAGTGAAGGTTGTATTGGCCTGGATTCCTATGAAAAATCCTATATTCTTTATGAAAGGCACATAAACAAGAAACCTTTTGGGAAAATGAAAAATATAAATCAACAATATAAAAATTACCATTACACAAATTAGTAAAAAATAAAACATATTTAAAATCATAAAATTTACAAGAAATATTTTCAAATTTGACATCATAACCACCATCACATAATTGTGAGATTCTAAGAAGATTACATTTTAACCCATTAACAAATTATTCTTTTGAAATCAAAATAGTACTAGAATTATCTATATGATTGAGTCCAATTATCAATACTTTAGAATTTTCATCAAAAGTGACACGTACAACATATAAATTAATAAGTTTTTTAAATCTTGGAAGTCCCTAGTCATGTGTCTAGAATATATTATGTCCATATACCATAAGTGTTTATTGGTAATCTTCATATAGATTTCGTACCACATAATTATATGAGTAATGATTTTGGTATCCACACGTTATTGGGTCCATAAATTTTAGTAATAAAATATTTAAGAATCCAAATATATTTAACTAGATTTATATAAATATAGTTTAGAATTTTATAAATTAAAAACTTGTTAGGTCTATAAGAATATCATTTGTTTAAAGTGTTAGAATATCTTGAGTTAGAAAAAACTTATTCTTATAAACTATCCTTTTAATAGAATTTATAATTTTATAAATTAAAAAATTGTTATGTCTATAGTAATATTATTTGTTTAAAGTGCTGGAATATTTTGAGTTAGAAACAAATTTATTATTATAAACTCTCCTTTGACCTGGTTGGTAACCAATCCCGGTTGTATACTTGGGTGTGGTTTGTCTACCAGGAATCCTAGTCAATATTTATCTACCATTTTTATATATTTATATATCATTATATATTTTTTCATTATAAAAATTGATTTCATTATTTTCTTTTAATAGCCAATAATTTTTTCTTTCTTTACAGAAAATTCAGATTTAAAATGCATTGGAAATGCATGTTGATCCTTTATACTTTTATATTTATATTTTAGTAAATAAAATGATTCCTCCATTATGTTATGGAACTCAAATTAATCCTCCCTACTCATGTTTTCATAATTGCTTTTGTTATTAAAAATATTTGAAATGTGAATAGGTGATGCATAAATAATATTTGATACCTCAGATACTTTTTTTCATAAAACACATGTTAGATATATCATTCTTGTCTTCTCTAATCAAGTCAGAGTCACATGAACTATCCTCATAGGTTCTATATGTGGAATTTATAACCTTATTCTATATTTTTACTCTATAATCAGATCTTTTAGTATAATTTTGTTTCATAAATTCATCCTTGATGTGTCCTTTTATTTTACATTCATAACAGGTTACTTCACTCAATTTATTATCTTTTTTCAAATTTATATTTCAGTCATTTTTTAATCCATAATTTTATAACTTGAACAATTTATTCTTCTTGTAATTTTTTTAATATCTTAGATAGGTGATCTATTTCCTGATCACCATCAACAAGTGATTCATCCCCACTTGAACTTTCATATTTGATTTTCTCATTTATATTTGAGTTATAAGTCTTGAAGTATAATAACATTCTATTTGGTTCATCATATTCTTATTTGTTCACTTTCAGTTCCCCATTATACATGTTAACCTTCCAATAATTTCCTTCATAATAAAATTTACTTATTTCACACAATTCTATAATGGAAACAGAGGTCCCTCTACACATATCATCCTGACATCATAAAAGCTACACCACTTGTTCTTTATATTCAATTTTAATTCCAATTGCATGCATCATATTTGAAATCTCATTAGACCTAAGATATATATGAAAAATGGTTACCCTAGGTTTTATCTTGAATGTATCATATTTAATGGTATAATTATTTAATCATATATCTTTAACATTGGAATTTCCATAATGAGAAACAAAAAGAGTGTCCTAAATTTCAAATATAGAAAATAAATAGATATTATATTAAAATCATATTATCTTGAAGTACAATATAATCCATTCATATGTTTACAATTACATTTAGACCTAAACTCAATGAAATCACACTATTCAACTCTTGTATCTTTGGGGTTTTTATATTTTTCCTCGATTACAGTCCAAATATAAAATCCATTGCTCTTTATATGGATTTTTATTTTGGTCTTCCAATGCGAATAATTAGTTACATTAAGATAATGAGTCTATTTAGTATCCATTCCTTCTTGATGATTATTTTCCATAAATATATAAATTTATAAATAACATTTTTTTTGGTAAAACGAGACCACTATTAAAAGTAATTTGAAAACCATTGACACCAAATGTTATTTAGAGTGTAAAAATCAAGAGGGGATTAAATTGAATTTCTTATTTAATTTTTTTTCAAAAAAAAAATTAAAACTAGAATAAACTAATTTATAAAAATATCCAAGTTAACTAAAAAGTAGAAATATATAATTTGATCTTTCAAAAATTTTCTCAAAATTTCAATCAAAAATCAGTTGAAAAAAGTTTAAAAATATTATTATTTTTGAAACAAATTTACTTTTATCAATCATAGTATATAAAACATAAATTAAAGATAACTATAAATGTATTTTTTGTTTAATTGGGTTTTGAAAATAGTTTACTTTTTTAAAAATAGCGTAAACAAAACAGGGTAAACAAAGTGGAATAATATAAGAGGTTCAGACTCAAGCCAAGACCTAGTCCTATCCACTAGGAAATATCCCATTGAAAATTAGTTTATTAATCTAACAAAATGATAAATAAGATGGATTAGTTTTTTCTTAAAAAATAACACAAGACTTTCCTAGTTACATGTAACCTCTTCCACAATTGTAAATGGGATAATAAATGATAAATAACTACACTCATGCAGTCCAAGATACGTAGCCTCTTCCAAATTTGTTTATTTTATTAATGGTAAATAAAATAAATAGATAGAGATAGTGTATGCATATTGTACTCTCTAGTTCAGTGAAATAACCAGTGATTAAAATATATACAATATAAAGAACACACAACTCAAAATGTAATAAAAAAAGTAAGATAAGTGAGTGAAATCGATGAAGCAAAGATATTAGTACCATTGTTCTATAGTAATTTCTTCTCTTATTGATATCATATTTTTATTTGGAAATGATGCGCAAAGACAATAAGATTTTGTACAATGTTTTTTAAAGTTTATGTGAGAACAATGTCAAAGAAGTTTGAATTATAGCATATGTTTGTCATTTCTATTTGTGAAAAAATACAATATATCTATGTTGTGTTATTTCCATTTATGACCACCACCCCATACACCATGCATCTTCAGTATTTTAAAAGGAAAAATATTTCTATAAAAAGAGTTTTTGATAAATCTTCATTAGAGATCCTTGTACTTTGGCATGAAATACAGGATCATTAAATTATTCTTACATGTATTTAATTCTTCACAAAAAAGTAGTTGAGTTAATATATTTAATAATATAAAACTTACTTTTAGGTACGATCACTTTAATTTTTCCATGTCATCATCCATGGTTTCTTCAGTACTTTGTGACAATTCTGGTTGGATTTCTTAATAAGATGTATGGTCAATGATTTGAACTTACAATCAATCAATTGAACTTACAGTCAATATAATTCTTTATCAAATTGAGTTTAATGACCACTGTTTCTTCATATAGTCTTGTAATTGATTCTTTTCATTGTTAAAATTTCACATTTCACATATGATTGCTTCCTTCAACATGTGGTCAATAGGATATGAGAGTAAGGTCAATCTATAACTTTTTAATATTTATAATAGACTAATTGTATCATTCATATAGCTCTTTTATCGATAAATTGTTCATGTAGTCGATCCAACAGTTGGTGATAAATCGGCTACGTTCAATCCTTTTGAATTGTAGTCGATTCATGCTTTTGTGAAAATCTTGATCATAATGGTCTCTTGAGATTTAACATGCAACCGCCTATTTTTTCTTTTTATCTCTTGGATTATTCTCTATTAATCCTCCAGTTGGTCTGATTCTCTTGTGAATTATTCATTTTTCATGTGGTCGATCTGTTAATTTTTTATATTTCCATTTCTAAGACTTATAGTTGATTGAATATCTAGACATGATTCACAATCGGTTCAATAAAGAGGAAAATTTTATTTATTTACCAAAAATAGAATTATCTTATATAAAACGTAAGATAGTTTATAAATAAAATAAACATGGTTTGTGATTATTAATATACATAATTACTGGAGTAATCCAAAAATTATTTAGCCATTTTCATAGGTCAAATTTTCAAGTTGAAATGAATAAAATACAAACTAAATAACATTATTAGATAACCATATTCTTTTCCAATATAAAGTAATCAAGAAATATCATTAGCATTGGGTGATAGAAGGAATCGATCTGAAAAAATATAAAAAATATCAAGAAAAAATATCATTAAACATTCAATTATTATAGACTCACAAATTTTAACACATTTATCAGTAGAATCAATTGAAAATCCATATACGAACATCCTAAACAAAACTTTTAATAACTAAAACATTGATAATTCAATTTTACCAAGCCTATAACTTATTTTTTGAATGTAGTGATCACATGATTTAACTTCATCGATAATAAATAGAAAATTATTTGAGATATTTGATATAATTGATGAAATAATTTAGTAATATATCATGTATTACTGTAAAATTAATAATCATACAAATTAAAATATATATACTCATGAATGATATTGGTAACTATGTAACCTATGATGGATCCCCAATGATAAGTTTGATCATTGTGTTCACAATAATAATGTGGTATCATCATATTATTCCTCTGCAATGCATGATGTACTGATTCTTATATCTCTTCAAATTATTTTTCTATAACATCACTAAATGATGAGAAGATTGAAAATATGATGAGGAAATTTCAAAATGAATATCAGAAGGATATCTAATATTTTATTTCATTTTGTTAATCTTATTGAATAATTTTTCTAAATAAGAGATAAAATGACACTATTAGATTAGGAAATCCAATTAAATTAAGATACAATTAAGATAAGGTTGGATGAGGATGGAATAAATATAACAATTGTGGTCAATAAGAAATTCATCCAATGGTAAGGATGGATTTGAAATCATGATTAGTTCTGAAGAAAGTTAAAAATAATATGATTTCTATGATAAAAATGAAATCCATCGGATGTTTGAGATTATAGTGAAATAATGATAATGTTGGTATAAAGATAAAATCCATCCAATGGTTCATATCAATATGAAATCCATATAGCATTTGGGATAGAGGCACAATCATGATAAGGTTAGATGAGGAGTGAATCCATCCATTGATTGAGATCTATATAGAATCCATATAATGGTTGGGATGGATATGAAATCATAATAAGGTTTAAATAAAGTTAAGAATCATCCAATGACTTTTATAAAAATGAAATCCATCATATTGTTGAGATTATAGTGAAATAAAGATAAGTTTGGTATAAAGATAAAATATATTTAATGATTCATTTCAAAATGAAATCCATCCAATGGTTGGGATGAATATATAACCATGGTAAGGTTAAATAAGGATAGAATCCATCCAATGGTTAGTATAGAGATGTAATTTTGATAATGTTAGATGAGGAAATAATCCATCCAATGATCAAGAGAAATATTAAATTCATCTAATGATTGGGATGGATATGCAATCATGATAGTGTTTAGAAAAATTTAAAACTCATCTAACGATTCTGATCAAAATTAAATAAATCAATTCTAAGGTTGGATGAGGAAATAATCTATCTAACAATTGAAATAAATATGAAATCCATCCAATGTTGAGGATGGATATGTGTTCATGATGAGGTTTTGATAAAGTTAAAACTAATCTGATGCCTATGATCAGAGTGAAATCCATATGATTATTGATATCATGGGGAAATCAAGATAGGGTTGACATAATTATAGAATCCATCCGACAGTTCATATCAAAATGAAATCAATCCAACAGTTGGGATGAAGGTTCAATCATTATAAGGTTAGTTGGGAAAGAAATTTATCCAATGATTTCCATCAATACAAAATATATCAAACGATCTATTATTTATACTCTACATCTGCATTATCTACCACACTCCCTATAAATAACCATCAATTTAATTCATCCAAAACACTCATTCCCTTTATTTTACCAATACATTCTTATAACTATTTTATTTTAGAATTAAATGGTTTTATAGTCTTCTAGATACTTCATTATTGAATATATACTATCATGCGAGGTGTACATTAGAATTTACTATGATCCTATCACTAATGATTAATAAACATTAGATTATTTTTTATCTTACATTGAGAACACATACAAAAAAGGCTAGAATGAGGGCCAAGATATTTGAAAGAAAAGATTAGTTTAGTGTTCGATACAAACTATCAACATGGCCATTTAAAAATTAAGTGGACGCATCAGAAAAAATTTAAAATTAATCCCAATGGTACATCAAAATAATATATTGTGAGTAATTTTATCTATCTCTTTATGTTTATATATTCATATAAAAATCATTTAAACTGGGTTTTTTTCTAGTTAAATCAAGAAAAAATATTACTCATTTAATATCCCATATACCAGAAAGGATTCAAATTTGATCATGTATATAGAATATTAAAAATTATTAAAAAAAATTAAAATATGGATCTAGTACTATGAGACAAATATCTATAAAATAGAATGTATCACCATAGTTAGAAAATCCAACTCCTAAGCCTTATGCACTCGAATATTATGGATTTTCAACATTTTCAATGAAACAAACGATGAAGATGTTGGTGGATATTACTTTGTATGAACCATTAGAGTGAAGAAAGCTAAATTAAAAAGGAAAAATGGTAAAAAAATATTATCTATCATTGAAACATTGGAAGAGTAATATTAGTGTATTTTGGAGATGTTGGAGAAGTTAAAGAAACAACAAACAAAAATTAAAAAGAAGGGAATTTCTTTCAAAGAGTTTAAATAGGAAAATATTTTTTTAATAAAATTTTAATAAAGTCAATGATCCAAATGATCATGATTTTATTCAAGATGAACAAGTATAAATTACATAGAAAATAAGAGGATAATTACACCAACCACCAGATCCACCTTCATGATCACCTTCAACATCATTTTTTTTGAATATTTCAACAAAATTTGTGGAAGTGATGATAATTTTTTAGATTTTTAGATATTTATTTTTTAATTTTTATTTATTTTTAGTATGTATTTTCAGAAATGTTATTATAATAATGAATATGTGTTATCTTCTATGTTTGTTGTTTTATTTTTGTAATAACATGGTTCTTATTTTGAGGTATGAATCTTTTCTTTTTGGTTTATACTTAAGGAAAAGGATTGGAAGGGGTCAAATGTTGACTCTAGGCCTTGCACGACCTGTCTTGGTGGTTACACACCATGTATTCCAAGTACACATCGTGTATTCTTGTCGACATGACTTATTTATGATGTGGAAGAGGAAGACAGAAGAAAAAAGGATCTTCCATATATGCATCACGTCTTTTAATGTATATAGTTATTATTATCTTTTTTTGGATAAAATGGGTAGTATCCTCATTTTATTTAGGAAAATAGAACCCCTAACCTGGGTATCATGAGCAGAATCACTAGATCTCGTTTTGGATCTTGATTTTCTGTCTGAACTCCATTTCGATCACCACCGGAATCATTGGAACCCAATCAATAAGCTCTCAATTCCTCTTTATCCATTTTTCGTGATTTCATCTCTCGACCACATTATCTAAGGTGGAGTGTTTTTAATTTTTTTTAGATCTACTTTGTTCTATCTATAATTAGAGGCTGACGCTGGATGATGAGCGTTGTATGACTATGAGATAGGTGGTCTCGTGCCTTTAGGTGATTGTCATGTTGAATATATATGCCAGAGTGCCACACACCCATTTTAGGGTGTCTCTTGGATTGATATTTTACCCATGTTATTGCCTAATGTTGTCTAGGTAATTAATTATTTGATATGAAGCATTTTTGAGGTTATTTATGTTGATTTAGGGCCACCTTATGGGTGCATTTTACCTTTAAAGACCAATGTTCAGCTATTTGGACTAGGATGCCTATGTTTATGCCTTTGATTCCCTTAATTGGTTGTTTAAAATGGAATTGGTTAATTGAATTAATATCCCACATGATTATAATTGTTTAAGCCTTGTGATAGTTTAAATTAATTGTTAGGCTTGTGATGTGAACTGCCCATGTGAGTATATAAATGTTTTAGCCGAGTAATGGTTTAGATTACTTGATAGGTTTCTTATATAATATGTTCCATGTGAGCTCATTATTTTTAAACCATGTAATAATCTAAATTACATGTGCTACTTGTTATGATATTTTACCACGTGAGGATATAACTATAGAAGATATGTAATAGTTTAATTTACATGTTTTGTTATAAATCCATCCCATGTGAGTATTTAAAAGGAAAATCCTTATGAGGATGGTCCTTGCTTGTTTATTTTTCTATGCCTCAGGGTGAGGTTTTTCTATGCCTTCAGGTGAGTTTTTTCTATGCTTGCATGTGAGGTTTTTCTATACTTATGGGAGGGGTTTTTCTATGCCTTAGAATGAGGGTTTAATTACTGTTACTATGTCGTGAGAGATCCATGATGTAATGGACGAGCTTAGTTCTTCATTTAACTAATTAATGGAAGCGATTGATATATGATGTGTTTTCCAAGACAAAGAAAAAGCTTGGATTTGATCATCACTTGCTTGTTTATATATATTTCTGAGGTATATGTTGTGCTTTCTTTATACAGTGGATTTAAGGGCTTAGTCCAGATCCCGAGACTAATATAATTCAATATAATTGAATTAATTAATAAACATGAAATAAATTGAAATGAATACCGGTGCTTTTAGGACTATTTACTTTTGAGAACTTCCCAACCTACTGCTTTCATTATTGTACACTTCCTGTTATATATATTCACTGAAAGACTGACATAGATCTTGGATGGTTTCCTAATGGTATTTAAGAACTCACCCTATTTGGGTCATGTTTTAACGCCCAAAAAGATTATATTGTTTCTGGTTTTCATAAGGGTAATAACCCTTATAGAAGTACTTGATATGATGTTTAGGATTTAGATAGAATGAGACCAATCCAAGGATTCAGATGATTATTTGTTTCCTTTTTTTGTGCCTTTGGAACATATATTGTGGATTACTGCAGTGTGCTGGTTTTGGCTATTTTCTTAGAACATAACATGATGCATCATCTTTTGTATCGAATTATTCTTGGTTATTTATCTTATCTGTATTCTGCTGTTTATTTTAGTTTTATTTTATTTACTATTTCTTCTATTGTATTATTAGTGGTTGCACTATGTTACACTCTTCCAAGGGGGGAATAATGTCCCCACTATCACACCTTAGTCCCCCGCTGCTAGTCGGAAGCCTTTTTCAAACATGTATCATTCTTTTCAACCTGATGAGGTTGAGTTACAGGTAGATGCATCTTTTGAGGAGCATACCTTTCATATTGTGGTTCGTATCATGAAGGTTGTCTATGACCGATCTATTCCTTTAGTACTGGTTCTATGGCAACATGAACAAGTATAGGACAAGACCTTGGAGATGGAGGCTTATGTATGATCATAGTGGTCAGAGTTTTTCGTAGATGTTCCTTCACCACCCTTAGAAGGGAAGTTCGTGGATGAATTACTTTAAGGGGGGAAGTTTGTAAGAACCTGGTTCTTCTTTTGAGTTATGAAACTTTTTTTGGTTTATACTTAAGGAAAATGAGTAAAAGGGGTCAAATATAACTCTAGGACATGTATGAATTGACTTGTTGGTTACACACCATGTATTCCAAGTACACGCCGTGTATTCATGTCGGTAGGAATCATTTATGACATGGAAGATGAAGTTAGCAGGAAAGAGGATCTGGCATATACACGCCATGTATTTTCATACACATGGAATGTATTTTTTTTGGCTAAAATAGGTATTATCCTTGTTTTCTTCAGATGGATAGAACCCCTCAGATGTGTATTGTGAACAGCAATGCCAGATCTCGTTTTGGCTCTATATTGTCCATCCAAACTCCATTCTGATCATTATCGGATGTGTTGGAACCCAATTGTTAAGATCTTGATTTATCATTAGTCTTTCTTTGTGATTTCTTATCTTGACTGTGTTATCAAAGGTTGATCATTTTTGCTCATTTTTTAGATATACTTTGTTCTATATCTAATTAGAGTCTGAAGCTAGATAAGTAGGGTCGTATGACTACAAGGTAGGTGGTCTCATGCCTTTAGTGATTTTCATGTTGAATATATGTTCCAGAGTGCCACACATCCATTTTAGGATGTTTCTTTGATTGATATTTTACCTGGGTTATTTCCTAATGTTGTTTAGGTAATTAATTATGTGATATGAATCATATTTAAGGTTATTTACCTTGATTTAGGGCCACCCCTTGGGTGTGTTTTCCCTTAGAAGACCAATGTTTAGCCATTTGGACTAGGATTCCTATGTGTATGCCTTTGATTTCCTTAATGAGTTGTTTAAAATGGAATTGGTTAATTGAATGAATAGTCCATATGAGTATAATTGTTTAAGACTTGTGATAGTTTAATTCACTTGTTAGTCTTGTGACATGAATTTCCCATGTGAGTATATAAGCGTTTAATCCTTGTAATGGTTTAGATTACTTGATAAGCTTATTATATTATATGTACCATGTGAGATAATTATTGTTAAACCATGTAATAGTCAAAATTACATGTTCTTATTATTATGATATCTGCCCATGTTAGTTTATAATTTTGGAAGCCATGTAATATTTTAATTTAAATGTTGATTGTTATAAATTTAGCACACATTATATTTAAAAGGCCAAGACTTATGAGGTTGGTACTTGATTGTTTGTTTTGCTATGCCTGAGGGAGAGGTTTTTCTATGCTTGCGGGCAGGTTTTCCTGTGCCTAAGGGTGAGGGTTTACTTACAGTTACTATGTCGTGAGCGAGCCATAATGTAATGGATGGGCTTGGTTTTTCTTTGAACTAATTAATGAAAGTGAATGATATATGATATTTCTACCAAGACAAAGCATAAGAATTGAATTGGTCTTAACTTTCTTGTTTAGATATCCTTCTTAGGTATATGTTGTGATTTCTTTATATGAGGGATTGCTGGGCTTAGGCCAGATCCTGAGACTTATATAATTCAATATAAATGAATTAATTAATGAACATGAAATGAACATAAATGAATACAAGTGCTTTTAGGACTGTTTACTTTTGAGTAATTCCCAGCCCATTACTTTCATTATTGTACACTAATTGTTATATATATTCACTAACTGACTGGAACAGATCTTGGGTGGTTGCCTACCAGGATTTAGTTTAACACCCTATACGAGTCATGATTTTGGGACAAAAAAGATTTTATTTTTTCTAGTACTGATAGGGGTAAGAACCCTTCTACAGGTACTTGATATGATGTTTAAGAGCCGAAGACCATGGGACCAAGCTAAGGCTTGTGATGCTTCTTAGTTTCCTTTATTTCTTTTGTTCTTTTGGAACATATATTTTGGATTACTATAGTGTACCTATTTTGGATATTTTCTTAGAACATAACATGCTGCATCATCTTTTTTATGGAATAATTCTTCGTTATTTATCTTATCAGTCTTCTGCTATTTATTTCAGTTGTATACTATTTAATATTTCTGCTATTGTATTAATATTGATTCTGTTGTGTTACACTCTACCAATAAGGGAATATTTTCCCCTCTATCACACCTTATTCCCTCATTGCTAGTCAGTAGCCTATGATGTTTGGGGAAATGCACTTGAGGCCATATGGCCGACCGAGTATGGGGCACTAGTTTAGTGACATCCAGATCTAGGACATTACAATTTTAGGACTATTTCATATCATTATGAGATTTAATTTAAACCAATATGTGTTCTATATTAGCACTTCTCCCTTTAATTAGGTTGAAGTTATTTTTTTCAATGACATTTTTGATTGTTTCTAACTAAAGTTTATTCATGTAGGCATGCATGTTTATATTTTTTTATGTTTAGAAAAAATTTATTTATTATAAATAATTTAATATATATATTTTAACAGGTTCAATTTTAATTTTACATTATTTTTATAAATTAATAATATAATGCATTTTAATTTTTAGTTTATTTAATTACTATTTATTATTATTTTGAATTAACTTAAATTTAATATTTTTATTTATTATATATGAATTATTCACTAATTATATGATTATTAATATATAAATTTCATTAAATATATAAAAATAACCAGTAAAATAAAATAATTATGAATAAGTAATTTTTTTTCAAATTATGAAAATAATAAGATAAATTATAATAATATTTTCCATATATCTAAATTAATATTAATAATCTTGTTGATTTTTTAATAATATAATAATAAAATATGAATATAAAAAAATATAATGATTAAATTATGTATTATATATGTAATAATAGAATTAAAAGAAATAAAAAATCATGTGATGATTCATCTATAGCACAACACCAAATATGTCACTACACTGAACTAGATCTCCCTTTTGGTGCACCAAATGGCACTCGGTTAGAGATGCAATTTACACTAAAATAAGATTTTTGTGTTATCTTCATGCTGTGTTGAATATGGTATAAGGCTTCAAATCTTTAGTTGATAGTGAATATTGTTCCAACCTATTTCATTCCCTTCCATCATTTCTGGACCCCTCTGTCAATATAAGAAATAAAATATATAAGCTTCAATATTGTGGATTTATTCTTTAATGAGTGATTGTTAGAGATTAAATAAAATTTATTTTTGTTTAATTTAGAGTTAAACTAACTAAATTTTATTGTAGTGTATGTTGAATTACCTATAAATCAAGTATCCCATATTATATATGAATATGAATTCCCTTTAATTTTCCTTTAGTGTGAAGTTGGTTAACTTTAGTATCATATTTGGAACTACATTATTTATATCAATTTTTGTCAATATTCCTATATTTTACTCTTTAAATAATGTTTAAATTTTTGAGGCACTCAACTTCCATTATTGATTGGTGGGTTTTTAATTGTTTATAAAAAACTTGAAATAATATAACCTTTTTTTGATAGGTTTTAGAATTCATAATTTTATATCATTTGTTGGCACCTTATATTCATCATAATCACTTATCTATGATGAAATTAAAATAATAATTGAAATAAAAATATGTACGTATATAAGTTATAAATTAATTATATTTTTATATTAAATTACTGAATTATCATATAATCTTAATATCACTATTTTTATATAAAAAATTTATTTTTTTATTTTTATTTTAGGTTTCAAAGTGTTTCATTTATAAACATTTCTGAAAATAAGAAACATAATGAAAAAAACACTAACTAATATTATTGTTGTTAATATTTTCTTCAAGTTGATTCCTAATAGCCTTTTCATGAATCAATTCCTTAAACCTATAATTTTTATATTTTAATATATATTATATTCTATACATTCATATTTATATACATTTTTATTTATTTCCATTATTTTGAAAACTAATTTTACTTTACTTGAGGACTTTAAAAACTGAATGCTGATTTTGGGAATGATTGGTATGTAAACATGTGGTCAAATAGTGGGAAGTTTTGTGGGAGTAACATACAATTACAAATCAATACCATGTATATATTTTAAAATAATTTATTTATTTCTTTTGTATATAAAACATTATATAATACATTCATGAATTATTTGTTCACTCTTGTATACATTATATTCATTATATTTTATTTTATTTCTTTTCCAGAGTAGTTTATTACTTGAATTTTATGATTTTTTTTTCCTAAAATTAGAATTTATTTTACTGATTTTGATTGAGATGCAATAATAAATATTTATAACTTAGATCAATGGTCTTCTGATTTTAACAAAAAAATAAAAATTGAAATAAAAGAGTGATAATATTTGTGTTGTTGAATTTTATTTACGTTGTAAGTATAAATAATTCATGAACCAACAATATCTAAAATTAAATTTCATATTTTTAGTATCATTTTATATATTTTTTAGTTTATTTTACTTATTTCTGATTTTAAACTTAATTGGAAAATCTTTTCTTTTTGTTTACTTGTAGAAATGATTATCTATAATCTATTATACTTTTGTTTTTTTCTCGAAGCCATTATCTATATTATATTTGTATGAATTTAGTTATAATATTACCTTATACATACTTTAAATATGTATTTTTAACTCATTACATATTTTTGATTTTGAAGTAAATAATGCTTCTGATTTTTTTTCTCAACAACATTGAATGTTCAATGCACCAGTAATTTTCAAACATAAATTTTCATATTATAGATTATTAATAATAATATGGTTAATTTCATTTCAAATTATTAATAATTTAATTCATTTTACTACCAAGGAATCCCATTCGAACACACAGGTTGAAGGCTAGTTGTATAATACTTGTGAAATGAACTCTTGTAGGTTTTTTTTCCTCTAATAATTATTTTCAATAAAGTAATTTACAGGTGTTCATTATTATAAGCTCAAAATTTATAATTAAATAATTTTTTATAAATAAATTTATATATTTTTAGTAAAATTTAAGAGGTTTAAGGTTCTGGGTGTAGTATAACGCCAATTGGACATGGCTAATTCGAGTTTTTTTTCCCGTATTTTTCCAATAATCCAAGAATCACATGACAAATAACATCATAAACCATAGAATTAAATAACATATTTGTTGAATTATTATGCCATAACCAATAATACAAGATCAACACATAAAATTTATAATTAATTTAAAGATATAGTTATAGTTACGATGATTTTTAATTCTTTCTTTATCGTTGAATTAGTAGACCACTATCATAATTAAATCATTGAATCATAGGAGCCATGGTAATAATTCCTATATAATTTATCCACATGTGTTCTAAAATATCAGAGCTCCACTGTGGACTTGCTGGGTGCTAGAGAGGTCGATTATAATTAACTGCATCATTCATCATTGATCATAACAAGAATTAATTCATGGAAGAAAGATTATTTAGGTTCTATTGAAGGATTGAAAGAAGAGGGGAGGATGGGTGATATAGTTATTGAGTTCTTTCTTGAGAGTATTATTTCAATGTATTGAGAGAATTATCTCAAGGTTTCTTGTGTATAACGAGTGACTTACCCTAGAAATGGATAAAATTGGGTATTTATAGAGCTAGGTTAGAGCAGGTAATTACACATGGTCTCTTAGCTAATTCCCTATTTTTTAGTCAACCCAGTGTCTAATAATAATATATATAATAATATTATTTAATTAACATTCACAACATCCACATATAAAAAATATCATTTTTAAATAAATAAATAATTAATTATTCAGATGATATTTAAATATTATTTCCATCTAGAACATTAAACTCAGTTCGTCGATCTTCCTCAAAATTGATTGAAACTTGAATAATGACTATTTACTTAATAAATAAATATTACATCATTATTCATCGATAAATATAATAAATATCATATTCACTAAATCTTATGAATAAATAATTATTATTATTTAACTCATATATTTATTATTCTAAATAAATCGCTATGAAATATTTCCGATCAACTAACCCAAAATAATTATTAAATAAAAAATTAGGATTAAATTTTATTCCTCTTATTAAATTCATATTGAATTTATCTAAGATTCTATATTTAGTTAGTTTTTGACTCTCTCGGCCTCTTTATTAATGGTATTTTTCTGAACTACCTAAAATACAAAATTAACATCTAGAAACACACAAAATAACCCACAGAGAAATAAGTTAATGTTGCAAAAACATGGAGCCTTATATAATGTCTCACTATATAATATAATCCCTTTAGCTTGATATATCTACTAAAGAAGGTTTCATGCTAGTGTCATCAACCTTTGTGCTCGATGTCTCATTCTTTGACTTTATGGAAATGAACTTGTTGAAAACATCTCCTTGGTCATGAAATTAATTAATTAGTTCATTTCCCATTAAAGGTATTAAGATATCAAATTTCATTAAAAACATATTATAAAAATTATTTCTCACATTATTCCTTAAATAAAATTTATATCGTGATGCACTCAACACATCGCAATTTTCTACGAGTATATGTCATTACAGTTTTCATCAATATATCAAAGTACATGACTCATGACAAGCATTAACAATAATATTCACATCCATATATGGGAACATTCAATAACACACATAAATGTGGATTTACTACTAGCGGGTCATGTTCTCATAATCTTCTTTATTTAGGATTACCTAGGGTGTACACCATGAGAAAGTTTATCAAAATCCTATGAGTCTCGACCCCTGATAGACTATATCATTTTTTCCTTATCAAATGATATCATATGCATATACAAATTATATTTAAAGAATACTATTTTGACACTTTTAGGTTCACATCATCATGGGGAACTACTATGAATTTTTAGTGTGACAAGTACCCTTAAGATAGTATCACATACTATGTTACAAAGAAGAATAGTCATGATGTGATAATAACTTTATTAATTTTTAAAATAAGGAATACAAGAAATCATAAAGTACATAAAAGTTGGTTTCAGGGAACAAAATCCAATAGACTCCCACTTACGCTAGTTCTAACTGTTAAAAACCTTTATCCCATCATCTCTCATATTATTTTTATGCTTATGATGAGATAAGTATTTAGTAAAAGGGTCCACCATGTTTTCCTTCATAGAAACCCTGCTCATTATGAATTCACCCCTTTGAGAAAAATCTCTCAAGAGGTGATAATTATGGAGTGCGCACTTCATCTATTGGTGTGAGCTTGGATACTTTGTGGGAGCCACTATAACTATATTATCACAATATAATGTGATACGGTATTTACTGATAAACACCACATCAAGATCTTGGATTTTTTTTTATTCAAAATGGATTATTTAGCTATATAATATGCTACTATATACTCAGACTCCACTGTAGAATCAATAACAATTGAATATTTTTAACTCTTCTAGATTACAAATACTATATTGAGGAAGAATTAATATCCTAACCATGACTTTAGATCATTATGATATATCTAAAAGTTAGAATCTGCGTAACCCTTAATTACTAGCTCCTCATATCCTCTATACACCAAGAAAATATCTTTAGTTTGACTCAAATACTTAAGGATAACCTTAGTAACATACTAATACTATTCACATAGATCAACTTGATATCATGTTACCATGATCAAGGTGTATCAAATATCAATATTATTATATAAAATTTGAAACATGATTGATTCTATTAGAGAAGTGTATGGGATGTTACCCATTCTTTTTATTTACAGTTGTTTCTAAGGATACATTTTCTTAGAAAGAAGTATACCATGTGAAACTGAAACTAATCCCATATTGGTTTATTCCATACTAAATCTGAATATTATCTGGTCAATTCATGTGGTTTGATTTATCCCAAGAATCATCTTGGATCTATCATGATGATCATGATACCAAAGATGTAGGTATCTTCACCTGAATTCTCTATGGACAAGCACTTGTTCAACTAGTCCTTAACTGATTTTAAGATTGGTATGTTGTTTCCAATAAATAATATTTCAATTATATATACTCTTTGGATAACAAAAACACTCCCCCTAAAATACTTATAAACACATAGTTCACATTCATTATTAATGAAAACATATTCTATTATGGCTTCATCAAAATAAATTTTCCATGAACTGGATGCTTTCTTTAATCCATAAATGGACCTTTACAACTCTCATACATTTTTGGAATTTTATAGAGTCATAGAACCATATAGTTGTTTCATATAGACATATTATTAAAGGGTTTTATTAAGGAATGCTATTTTAACATCTATTTTACACATATCATAGTCATAGAAATATTTTGTATTAAGTTTACTTCTTATGGATTTAAACATGTATACTAGAAAGAGGTTTCATCATTATCAATGTCATTACACTATTTAAACCCTTAATCCACTATCCATGCTTTATAGGCACTCAATTTTCCTTCCATATCCCATTTTATCTTGAATATACATTTTTAACCTATAGTATTTACGTCAACTGACAGATCTACCAAAACCCAAACTTTGTTATAATACATGGAATCCACCTCATAATTCATGGAAAATTTCAATCCTGCATCTTCTTATCTCTCCACTACATACTTATAGGAAAGTGGATCATTATTTTCAAATAATAATGATTCACTATCCTTAATGAATAGAAAAGAATATATTTCTAGTTATCTAACATATTTTGTGGTTCTACATAGTAATCTTGTTTTATGAAAAAAAATCATCCACATAGACTTATGGAATCTATTCCTATAACAATTATTGTGTAACTTAAGTAGAAACTTCATTGAATTCAATATTTCTCTCACTATCCTTCTTAAGGATGTGGCCCGTATCAAGAAGAATCGATTATCTTAAGACAATAAGCATCTTATCTAAGGGTTTATATATATAGTATCCCCATGTTTCATTGGAATACCCTATAAAGATACACTTCACCCCTTTAGGTGATAATTTTTTTTTCTAAATTTGGCCTTAATAAATGTCTCTCAACCCCAGGCATGACTATTTTACAAAATAGGTTCATTTCTACTTTATAACTCAAAGTTAATAACATTTTCTTCTTTAGTTGGTATATAGTTTATTGTATATAATAAAATTTTTAATGTATATCCCTAAATGTATAATAGAATATTTGTATGAATGATCATAGATCTCACCTTGTAAATCAAGGTACAGTTCCTACTTCCACTGACATTATTCCACTATAGTGTGTAAGGTAGAGTGAGTTTAGATATAATCCCAAACACCCATAGAAATTCAATAAACTATTGGTTAATATATTTACCACATTGATCAGATTGGATATTATTTTTATTCTTACCAAGTTTATTCAATACATTATTCTTAAATTATTTGAATTTTTTAAAGGAGAAGACATATCCATATCGACTAAATTCATCATTAAAAATAGTGAAGTAAAAATAGCCAACTATAGATTATACTAGAAAATGTATACACACATAAATTTAAACCAATTATAAAATTTACATAGCTCATTCACCATGACCAAAAAATGGTGTTTTGGTCATTATTCCTTGTAAACAATAATAACATCTATCGAGTGGTTTTATCTTATAAGATTCTAAATAACTATCTTGATAGGTATTTTTTAGACACTTCTCGTTTATGTATCCAAGATGATGATTCCACAATTGGTTGTGAAATTAGTCACATGAACTTGATTTTTTATCAATTTCCAAAACTATGTTTTCATAATTTAATACATAAATACCATTATTTAATTGTTCCATACCATAAAAAATCACATTGTTATAAAAGTATCATTCTTTATTTTAAAATTTGAAAATAAATCCATCCATTTCAAGGAAAGAAAAAAAAGATATTGTTCACTTTAACACAATTTGAATAATAATAGTTCTTTAAAACCAATATAAATCTCATTGAAGATGTGATATGGTAGTCCCTAATTTCTAGAGAAGCTATCATTTCTCTATTGGTAGCTCATAAATCATCCTCTCTTAGTGTATTATTTCTAAATCTACTTGGTTCCCAAATTTGAATCTAAATGTGAGTACGTCAAGATATATCTAGTATCCAATGTGTAGATATAGAAATATTGTACTCAATAATTAATAAACCTAATGATTCCCAATTCTTATTCAATAGGGTGAAATTATTATTCATGTGGACAAGATTACTACATTCAAAAATATACTATGTTTTGTTCCTTTTCTTTCTATTGGATCTTATTATTCTTAGAAAGATAGTGATCATGAGCCTAGAAATTTAATAAGTATTGGGGTCATTTTCCTTTTTATTCATTTTATTATTCACCATAAAGACTGTAGGATTTTTAATCCCCATGTATTTATCAACTTGGATAATTAAAGTAAGAAGTTCTAAAAGAGTCTTCACAGTATTTCTCATGCTATAATTTACACTAAAATTGGAGAAACTATTTGATAGTGAGGATAAGATGAGATATGTGTGTAAATAATTTGGGATTTAAAACCCAATATATCTAAGAACTCTATAAAACCATTAATTTGAAATGCATGAAGCTCAAATGACCCTAATTATCCAAGATTTCCCATGAATAGTACATTAGATATCCCATATCTCTCTCGTCTCTCACCCTCTTGATAAATATCATGAAGGTGAGAAATCATTCTATATGAATCCATATCATTATGTTTATTCATGATCTCACTAGAAATTTATGATAGTATTAAACACTATACATATATGAAATTATCCATGTGTTTAAGATCGATAGATACATTTTCCTCACTAGTACCATGTGTAAATGACTCAAGAACTGGGGTTTCCAATATGTATAATTTCCGTTCATGGAGTAGTATAACATGAATTCACCTATACAATTAATAAAAATATGGGTTTATGAAAATTTTATACTTCTATTGTATGGATCAAAATGATATTGTTTAATTTCTATAGATTCCAATTTCTATGATAAATAATTGAAAAATTTTAGTACTTGATTATGATTACAAAATTATATAATAAATGTTAAATTTATTAATCTCCTACTATTTTTTCAAAACCTAACACCCCAAAATTAGTTTCAGAATATATCATTTCATGGATATTATTATGGAAAATATCTATATTCCACTTCTCATAACCTTGACTTGGTCCTAACATGTTATTTTAAGGGTTTTAGAACAGTGTAACTTTCCAATTGCATTAATTCAAATCTATCTGATTTGTTGAGTGGACTCCCCAATCATGAAATCCTATGTAAGGATTTGATTATTTATTTTTGTCACACCTTGATCCTAAACTATTAATTATATTTATTTTTTAATTATATTTAGCCTCATTTTTCAGTTTTGGGCTAGACTAGGTTTGAAATTTTAATTTTTGAATTTTTCAGTATAAGCACACAGTTAGCACATGGTTAGTAAAAGCTATGTAAAGATCATGCAAGGGTGTCTATAGTTTTTAACATATCTGACCACATGGTTGAAAAAAAGTTTCCCTAACCATGTAACCTACCCATGAGGGGTGTCTAGGGCCTCCAGTAGAGTCACACTGATTGACTAACCATGCGGCCAAACCGTGCATGATTTCTTAAATTTTTTATAAATGTTTATTTTTATTTTTTTATCATCAGTTTAATTATTATTATTATTATTATTATTATTATTATTATTATTATTATTATTATTATTATTATAATTATTATTATATCTTCAAACTTTTTCTCCTTAGTTCACATGACGACCCTCCCCCCTTTCTCTCTAAGATGTGCGACACCCCACGATCAAAGCCCACCTCGCGTGCCATGACCTCCTGTTCTCCCTCGATTTGTGGATATTTTCCGTCAAGATATTGGGTGAAATATGTAACACCCCAAGGATTTGAAAATAAATTTAATATTGAATGCATGAAACATTGAGTCTCTACAAAACAATAGCTTTTTATAACCTATCCAATAAAAACAATTTTTTCTATTCTATGATTTGAATTTTGAAAAACTGACATACACGATCACATTCAGTACGATATTTAGAGTATGATAGGATCAACAAAATTTTTTAGTGAATAGTAATTTGACCCTTATGAATAGTAACACAACCTTATGAATAGTAATGAAAAGTAAATCAGCCAAGAAAATATAAACTTCACCCATGAATGCATAAATACAATTTAGACATTTTATAAGTGAAAAAATGATCATAGCTTAAGAATTGGTATTTTTGTAAGTCATAAATATTTTAATTATAATTTTATGATTAATTTAATTATTTAAAATGGAAATTTATTTTCATAAAATGAAATCTTAAATTTTTATTCTAATTTATTATTGTTATAAGATATTTTTATGAGACCTTGATTAACTTTTCAAAGTGTTATAAAACGAGTTATAGTTTTAAGGTTGTTTTTTGGAATAAATTGCGATTTTATTTAAAAATTGAATTAAAAATATTGAGAAAATTATTTTCAAAAAATGGATTTAATTTTTGAATTCTACACATTAAAAATGGTCGGCATGATTTTTTTTTGGATTTTTCTAAAATACTTAAAAATTTTATGAATAGTGAAATACTGTAATTTACTGTATATATACATTATGAGTTAAATACACTATTACAAGCTTCATCACTGATGTAAGAACCCTTGGTTCAAACTAAAATTAAACTATTACTAATTTTGGTCATGGAATCATCACTATTTCTTGTCTTATGGAAAAATAATATACTAATGATTAAAATATCTAGAAAACCATCCTCTCATCCATTACAAAAACCACCCACACTCCCCTCTTCTCTACACTCCTCTTAATCCTTGTAACTTGTCAAAATTCTATTCAAATATTTCCAAATATCCTCCCCCAATTCAATAATCCATTGGTCTCATAAAAATACCATATCCTCTCCCCTAAAGAGGCTCTCAAGGAAGATTAATTAAAGAGGTAAATTCCTCTTTTCAATTATTTTACTTTATTTTCAAGTTCCTTTGTGTTATTCTCTATCCTGAACTCTACTCATCCAAATTTTATGACAAATCCAGTACCTTATATGTATTTTAATGTTTTTATGTTTATTTAATAATTTATTATCATGTCTCCTTTACACTTTTTCTATGCTTGTTATAAAACACTATCTGAGATGTGCTAATTTACCATATTCAAGGGCGATGGATTTTCAATTTCTATTAAAAAATTAAATTTTGGTCAGAAAACCATTATTACGGATGAAAAAAATATAATATATGTATTATGTCTCATATATTGTTCAGGAATCTTTTTTACACATGGTTTCTATTTATTAATCAAAATGAGTTTATTGTGTTCAAAAATCGCCAATTAACCTAAACAATTATCATTAAATAATTTATATAATGATTCATCTTCAATCCAAGAAAAATAATGAAATTTAAAATAATGTAACCTTTTTATTTTTCACTAATAACATATAACTTCAATTTTGGAAAACCATCCTCATTTTACACAATTCTCTATTCATTTATATAATTATATGAATCATAAAATAAACGAACCCAAACAATAAAATTGAACCTCTTAACCCATCAAAAAGGTCATGAATGAAAATAATAAGGTTATAATAAATCAATTACATGGATAGTATGTTAAGGAATTATTAATTAATGAACCTAAATTTTATTATTTAGGTTATTAAGATCAAGTGGATAAAACCTTCAGACTTAAGTTAAGGGTTTCTTTATCTCACTTCCATTTTCGTGAGATATTCTGTATTCACTATTACTACTTGTGTATAGTGTATGTATACTTACCATTGATGTTTCATATCATGAATCTATTTATTTTTATTATATTCAATGTATAATTTTATGATTATTAATTTTTGGTCATATGATTCAATTGATTACAATTTTGTAAGTATTTTCTTCCCAAACCTCCATTTTCATTTGGGTTGCTCTTATTCTCTACTCACCTTAATGAAAATTTTATTTATTCTTATGTAATCCTATAAAATTATGTGAGAATGTTCTATATATATTTACCAACTATGATCCTTCTTTAATTTATGGAGAGTTACATGTTTTAAAATAATATTTCAAAAATTCTTCCGAAATGCAAGCCTGATTCAAGGAACTTCTCAAATTCTTACCTATTTTGAAGTTCACTATATAATCTATTTTAATCCAAATTTATCTTTCTAAAATCACAAATTTTAACATAAAAAATATATTCTTGTTCATTTTATGGTTTTATTAAATCAAACATGCCTTTTCAATTTAAAATATCTTTAATGAATTCCCTAAACCACACTAAAATGTTTTAATTCTAAAGCTTCTTTAAAAACACTTTTTACATGATTTAATTTCAACGGGACATTATTTATGCCTAAAATGTAATATCAATGTACTTAAATTCTATTTTATGGGATATACATATTTAAAATAAGATTTATATAAAATAAAAATTATTTACCAAAAGAACTCTTCTTTCCTAAGTAAAATATATTTTTCTCACCTCACTTTTACTTTTCTGAGATATATACCTTATTCACCACTTATTTCTTGCATGTGGTGTATGTAACTCCCCTTGTTATATTATATCAAGAGTATTATTTTTCCCATGATATTATAATGGATTATGATTTGAATGTTTCAAGGTGGTATGGTACACTTTGGAATGTTTAAGGATTATTTCCCCAAGAATTTCTCAATGGTCTCATTTAAAGAATCTTTTTCTATGTAAATATCCTTTGATGAATCTTGTATTTAATAGAGGTTTATATCTTATTTTATCATATATAATATGTTTTTGAATTATTTTTTATTAGATTTAATGTGGATGTTCTATCTTAAAACCAATCACCAAATTTACTCTGAATGGTTAGTGTTTATGCTTAATGTTCGGTGAAAGTTATTTACATTTTATATGTTGGTTTCAATATGAATGTATATGTTGTTTATATATATATATATCCATTCATATGAGGAATTAATTGGACTTATTATGTAATAGGTGGGGCCCTCTATATCCCCTTAATGCGTCGACATGTCTCATGAGACAAATAGATATGAACTTGGCTGAGGCCTTGCCCATTTTTTTAGATATTATTTTAGCTGAGGACTTAATAATTTTTAGATGTCATGGATGAGGTCTTGAAAATATGTTTTTTAATTTCTTGAATATGCATTTCCCTCATTATGAAGCTATAAATTCATAGTTCATGTGGTTATCCAATTAGTAGAATACCCTTGATTATGCTTTATTATGGCATTATATACTCATCTCTTATTCCTGTTATATTATGTTCAAGTTAGTTTTTTTATATCATGTGTTTTTAGTTATTTATCATGACTAATCTTTATGTTTATGATATCTTCTACTATATTACTTACCCTTACTGAGCATATGAGATCACCCCTTTCTTATGTTTCATTTTCTCAGGACATGGAGAAGTTTATTATGAATGACCTGTAGGGATAAACTTAGAGTTATGGATGTTCCCAATAAAACTTATATGTTCTAATTAATTTAAAGTTTTAATGTTGAACCTATGTATATATATAGTTTTCCAAAACTATAAAACTAATTGATACTTCAGGATACTACTTTCTTGTAATCATGACAATGTAATGAAATAACACACCAACTCCAGGAAATTGAGGTCAGGGCGTTACAAAATATAATCTGGTAAGATTCTCCTCTTATACTATTACTTTATTCAACTTTTATGTTTGGTTTACCTACCATATGATGTGGTTCATGCTCCATGGGTGAAACCTAAATTGAAACCGGTCTTTGTTTTGGTTTTTTCTTGATGTTTAGGGATCTAGAGTCGGTTTTGGCCAATTCTAGACATTGCTGTCGAAGCCAGTTGGTTCGCCAGGGGTTTAAGGTTGGTTTTCTTCCATTCTTTAGTTTTCACAATTTTTAATTAGGTATTTTTTAATTTTTAGATTTATTTTTTATTATTTAGGTCATCTTTTAGCTCTTTGAAGGCATATTTAATGTATATACACTGGTAAACACATATATATCTATATAATATTTGTAAATATACCTTCATAGTGTTGGGAATATGTACATTGGTTCAAGGGATACACACACACACACACACACACACACACACATATATATATATATATATATGTGTGTGTGTGTGTGTGTGTGCGCGCGAAGGTGTATATGCATGTAAGTGTGAAGTGGTTTCAGTCTGTCTTCGTTAAAGTAAATGTGTTTGGATGTAGGTTCCTATGATCGAGCCTTTAATTTTAATTTTTTTATTGTTGCATATTTTAAAAGTATGTTTTTATTAAGTGATATACGTATACTATAGAAAATTAGTTGTGGCTTTTTGGAAATGGGTTTCTATTGTTTGAAAAGTTTACCTAGGCTTGTACTTGGGGTTTTCACATTAAGAATATCTTTTTAAACTTTTTTGAAAATGAAAAGTATTTTCATAAGATGATAAATCCCAATTATCACTTTGAATTTTATTATAAAAATGTAAAACCCCACATAAATCATTCCCTCCATTGACTTGGAAATGTGGTGTGTGTTATAAATCTCTGATTGATGATATGTGCTTAGTAAAAAGGTTGATTTTTGGTTTATATGACTTGAAAAGGGGATGAACTTAAGGAGGGAGATTAGGATTGAGAAGTTTTATGGGTTTTGGGTAAAGAGTATGATATGTATGTATATTCTAGCTTGATAAAAAAATGAACCACCATTTGAGCATGGAATATGAGAATCCTAGGTAACTAGGTGGCTAAACTAGGTCTAGTATGCTAGGAAATCCATCAGGGATGCTGACTGATCTCCCTAGTAGGATTACATTATAACACTAACTAACTTATAAGGATGGGGATTGGTTGGCTAGAGAAGGATATGGATCTTCGTGTCCTTGGTCGATCACTGAGAGTATGAGGATACCGGGACCCCACTAACCCTAGCTACTTAGAAATTACCCATTGTTCTTGCTATCCTATACATTTGTTTTTCATGGTTCTATTTTAAAATTCCCTTTTCTTAGTTCCCCTTTCTTATCTAAAATAATAAAAATCATACTTACTTTCTCTACTATTATTCATCCATACCGAAACACTTATTTTAGCATGTTTTGGGTTCCATTCTAAAAATATAATGTAAAATGGTTTTACATAAAAATTGGAGTCTTGATACTTGTTTTAAAAATAATGTAAAACCTTAATTTCTATACATATTATTTTCAAACTAGCATGATTTGGATTTCCCATTAAAGGCAAGGGAAAGGGAGTAGTTTATTTGGGAATGTGTATTGAGTTTTAATAGTCATGACTATATCTTTATCATTGTTTTTATATTCTAGTACAACTTCTAGCTCAATCTCAGTGACCATGGGGTGACATTGGTTAAGTGTTTGGTGGTGACCCATATGGTCATATAGAGGTATATCTAGTTTTACTTCTTTCCACTGCTAGTTTTTATTTTTATTGTTCAATTTTTATTTATTTATTTATATGTCTATAATTTATGGGATGAACCATTACCAATTGATTATATTTGTTTCCAAAAACTAGTTTCTATCATATGAGGATTGGGAATGCTAATATAGACTAGTCGCGGGCCGGATCAGGTGATCAGTTAAGAGTTGACCCGTGTTGGTTCATGAAAAAAGGGTATAAAAGAATCATCCCTTATTATTTGGGGTTGTTTGATAGATTAGAGATTTTATTTTTCTAGTTAAAGTGTTTAGTCATGGGTATGTGCTTTTTTACCACTTATTTAGAAGTAAAATTTAATATCTTGGGTGGTTTGATGTGGTCTTTCCTTGAAATATGAGCTTGGCTCTTAGATGTTTTTGAGGTACTTGGTTTTTTTGAGCATTTATGTCTAGTTTTGTAGATTTTGTGGTTATTATGGGGGATATTAAGAGGGTTAATTTTTACTCTGCATGCTATGGAAAACCATGCAAAAACCATACTACTTCCCATGATGACCTCCGATTTGCTCACCCAGTTGGTGCACAACCTTCCAAACCGTGCGACCAAGCCATATGTATTGGTTATTATTATGAGATTTAGGGATTTTTGATTGATAATTGGGTTTATTTTGTTTGTTTATTGTTTTAGTTTGAGTTTATTTTTGTGTTTTACTTTTGGATTCTAAGAAATAGATTCTGGTTTATCAAAGTTTGTTTTCCAAAAATAAAACCTCAGGTTGTTTGAAAATGTAATGGTTTGTTTTGGAAACTGAAATTGTTTTGGAAGTAGAATCATTTTATAATTTTTTTTTGGGTTTTTTTATGTTTGGTGAAAAGTTTAATGTAATTTTTTTGAAAACGTGGAATTTGGAAATTCTTTTTTTGGATGATAAAGGGTGTCTTTGAATTGGTTGGGAATTTTAATTTGGGTTGAATGTTTTGTTTTGTGAATGATAAATGTTTTAAATTGACCCTTGGTATTCCTATGAATTATCACATGAATGTACACATGTTCCAACTGGATATTTTCTTGTATGTGTGGAGGTGTACTTGATCTATTAGGGATTTATATATATGTGAGGATTCTTAAAATACCAATGGTAGGTGTTTGGTTTTTAAGACTTGTTATGTTTTCTGAAAAATGGTTTTCAAAATAGGGGGATTTAAACTTTTTGAGATACGAGTGAGTATTTTTTTAGTATTTTACTTTCGTGATTGGAGTATTATTTATTGGTCCTTGGTTTAACATATTATAAATTTTTTAAAAAGTAAATTTCATCTTCTTGATGAGTAAGTTTTATTTGGTGTTTTATTTTATGTTTTTTTTGGATTACCTTTTTGGAATATTTGGATTGGTTTTGTTGGGGGTGTGATTGGAATGATATTTTGAGTTTGGGTTATTGATTTATGAATTATATGTGTAGATTTGTTTTTTTATGCTTTGGTTTGGTTTAGCGTTTCTTGTTTTTAGAGTATTCCCTAGAGGAGTCCTAGTAAAAAGAATAGATGGTTGGTGTCTGAGGTGCCTTCCTTGCTTCTCCAAGTAATGGTTGGTTTGGGAATCGATGTTGGTCATCCTTTAGTGGTTTTATCTTTTCAAAATTTTGGTGGTTTTAGTCTTTGATAAAATTATAAATAAGTGTTTCTCTAGGTTTTCTCATTCATGAAACTACTTAGACTCCAGATCGAGTGGTGGAGCCAGAGGCCTTCTAGACATTGGACATACGTACCTACATACGTACGTACATACGTACCTACCTACGTACCTACATACGTACATACATACGTACATACATACCTACGTACCTACATACATACATACGTACATACATACATACCTACATACATACATACATACATACATACATACATACATACATACCTACATACATACATACATACATACATACATACATACCTACATACATACATACATACATACATACATACATACATACATACCTACATACATACATACCTACATACATACATACATACCTACATACATACATACATACATACATACATACCTACATACATACATACACACATACATACACATACATACACATACATACATACATACCTACATACCTACGTACCTACATACATACATACGTACATACATACATACATACATACATACATACATACATACATACATACATACATACATACATACATACATACATACATACATACATACATACATACATACATACATACATACATACATACATACATACATACATACATACATACATACATACATACATACATACATACATACATACATACATACCTACGTACATACATACATACATACATACATACATACATACATACTTACATACATACATACATACTTACATACATACTTACCTACGTATGTACGTACCTACATACGTACATACATACATACATACATACATACATACATACATACATACATACATACATACATACCTACATACGTACGTACGTACGTACGTACGTACATACGTACATACCTACATACATACATACATACATACATACATACATACCTACGTACGTACGTACCTACATACGTACATACATACATACATACATACATACATACATACATACATACATACATACGTACGTACGTACGTACGTACGTACGTACGTACGTACATACGTACATACCTACATACCTACCTACCTACATACGTACGTACATACGTACGTACCTACGTACGTACGTACTTACCTACATACATACATACATACATACATACATACATACTTACATACATACATACATACATACATACATACATACATACCTACATACATACATACATACATACATAGATACATACGTACGTACGTACGTACCTACTTACATACATACATACATACTTACATACATACTTACCTACGTACATACATACGTACGTACGTACGTACGTACGTACATACGTACATACCTACATACCTACATACATACATACGTACGTACATACGTACGTACCTACGTACGTACATACATACATACATACATACCTACATACCTACATACATACATACATACATACATACATACATACATACATACATACATACATACATACCTACCTACCTACCAACATACATACATACATACATACATAGATACATACATACATACATACATACATACATAGATACATACATACATACATACATACATACATACATACATACATACATACATACATACATACATACATACATACATACATACATACATACATACATACATACATACATACATACATACATACATACATACATACATACATACATACATACCTACCTACATACCTACATACCTACATACGTACGTACGTACGTACCTACGTACGTACCTACGTACATACATACATACATACATACATACATACATACATACATACATACATACATACATACATACATACATACATACCTACATACATACATACATACCTACATACATACATACATACATACATACATACATACATACATACATACATACGTACATACGTACATACCTACGTACCTACCTACGTACATACCTACGTACATACATACCTACATACATACATACATACATACGTACATACATACCTACATACATACGTACATACATACGTACATACATACGTACATACATACGTACATACATACGTACAAACATACATACATACATACCTACATACATACATACATACATACATACATACATACATACATACGTAGGTACATACATACATACATACATACATACATACGTACATACATACATACCTACATACATACATACATACATACATACATACATACATACATACATACATACGTACATACGTACATACCTACGTACCTACCTACGTACATACCTACGTACATACATACCTACATACATACATACATACATATGTACATACATACGTACATATATACATACACACATACGTACATACATACGTACATACATACGTACATACATACCTACATACATACGTACATACATACGTACATACATACGTACATACATACGTACATACATACGTACAAACATACATACATACATACCTACATACATACATACATACATACATACATACATACATACATACATACGTAGGTACATACATACATACATACATACATACATACATACATACATACATACATACATACATACATACATACATACATACATACATACATACATACATACATACATACATACATACATACATACATACATACATACATACATACATACATACGTACATACATACGTACATACATACGTACATACATACATACATACGTACATACATACGTACATACATACGTACATACATACATACATACATACATACATACGTACATACATACGTACATACCTACGTACATACATACGTACATACGTACATACATACGTACATACATACGTACATACATACGTACATACATACGTACATACCTACGTACATACATACGTACAAACATACATACATACATACCTACATACATACATACATACAGACATACATACAAACGTATGTACATACATACATACTTACATACATACATACATACAGTCACACACACACACACATATATTTGTGTGTGTGTGCGAAGGTGTATATGCATGTAAGTGTGAAGTGGTTTCAGGTTGTATTTGTCAAAGGTAGTGTGTTTGGAGGTAGTTTCCCTATGATTGAGCCTTTAATTTTAATTATTTGATTACTTGATTATTTTAATAATATGTTTTTCACCTTTTTTAAAAATTAAATGTGTTTTCGTAAGATGATATGTACCGATTGAAACTTTGACTTATTTTATAAAAATTTAAAACCCATCTTAAGTCATAACCTCCCTTGATTTGGAAATATATTGTGTGTGATATATGAGTTATTTGTGATATGTTCTTAGTAAAAAGATTGGTTCTTGGTTTAAGTGACATGAAAAGGGGATGCACTTAAGGAGGGAGATCAGGGGTGGGAAGGTTGATGGTGTATTGGTAAATCATATGATATGTATATATATGGTAGCTTTATAAAAAACTCACCTCCATTTTAGGATGGAACATGTGAATCCTGGGTACCTAGGTGGGCAGACTAGGTCTATTATGGTAGGTGAGATGGTAGGGTCATGGCTTGGTATCCTAAGTAGGATTACGTTACAACAGTAAGTAAACTATGATGATGGGTATTGGTTGGATCAAGCAGAAGATGTACCTTTATGTCCTTGGTCGATCACTAAGAGTAATAAGATCCTAGGAACACACTAACCCTAGATACTTTGGAATTTCCCATGGAACATTCTTCTATCTACACTTGCTTTTCATGGTTTTACTTTAAAATGATATTATCTTAGTTCCCTTTTCTTGTCTAAAATAATAAAAAGAAAATGTTATTAATCCATACTGAAACACCAGTTTTAGCATGTTTTGTAAACAATTCTAAAAATATAATGGAAAATGGTTTTAATTAAAAATTATAATCTTGATACTTTTTTTAGAATAATTTAAAACCTTAGTTTCTATACATCTTATTTTCAAACTATCGTGAATTGGATTTATAATTAAAGGTAATTAATAGGGTGCTGTTTAAGTTTAACTACTCATGCCTATATCTTTATCCTTTTTTTTTGTTTATGGTGCTACTTCTAACCCGGTCTCAGTCACCATGGGGAAACATTGGTTAAGTGGTTAATGGTGACCCACATGGTCATATAGAGGTATATACAACTTATTTATTTCCATTAATAGTGTTTATTTTTATTTTTTAGTTCATATTGATAGATTGATTGATTTATATATTGGTCATTTATGGGATAAACCATTCCCAAATGAGTATATTTGATTCCTGACACTAGTTTCCAGCCTAGGAGGATCATGAACTCCTCTTAGGCCTTATCGCAGGCCAGCTCAGGAGACCAGTTTGGGGTTGACCTAGGTTGGTTAATGAATTTTTTTCTCTTAATTTCACCATTTACTAATTGGGTAATCAACCTTATATGTGAAATAAGTTAATTCAACCCAAAAATCAATAAAGAATTCCTCGATAATTGAAAGTAACCCAACCTGGGTCGGTCAATCACTTTTGAAGTTTGGTTCATTTTTGACTTAAGTGTTGGAAGGATATACTAACTTAATATATTGATTAGAGGGATTTTCTCTTTATGTGTAAATTTCCCATTTTATCTTATTACATCATTGTTAATATTAAGTGAATTATAATTAAGTGATTAACCATGTATAAAATAAAATTTATGCATAATCTAATTTATTTCAATTCCAACTTGCATGATTGTTAATTCATTAATTTATGTGATCATGAAAAGTAATCCTTAAAGAAATTAAACATGAAACTTAATAGAAATACAATAATAAAATTGTTTTGATCATGGTATTATATCATGGTTAGTTTATCCAGTGGATGATAAACTAACCATCGATCCTAGGGTTAAATACCTTGAACCATTACTTGGTTCATGTTGCAATATTCCAAATACCCTTTTATGCATCTATTGGATTGGTTTCACCCCATCTCCAAACTTGAATCACATCCACTCTTTTGATATATCCATTTATTACATATTTAGTCACATATAGGCGAGTGGAAACAGATGATTGGTTTTGGTGGTTTAAATAAAAGAAACCATGTGCATGTAGGCCCTTATATAATGATATGATAGGAGGAGATGTAGACAATAAATTTAATTTAATATTAATACTAAATTAATATAAAATCAATGACATACATAAGTTTAGTATTTTTTTCATGATCAAACACCCCCATGAAGAAAATATACATTTTCTATATAGTTATAAATTACTTAAATTTATTATTTAATTAAGATAAACACCATGAATTAATCTGATTAATTATCTAATTAATAAATTAATTCAATTTACACTAATTCCATACAAACTATCATGAAATTACTATAATACATAATTTTAAATAAATTTAAAAAATAAATTTTATTTAAAATTAATAAAGTACACATGTTTACTTAGAGACAATGACATGTACCCATCCAAACTACTTAGTATGGTCCTTGTACTATTTATTCACATAGAATGCCACATACATTAAGTGTCATGTAATTACAAGGCATGAAGTTTTCAATAAATGATGCATGATTGTATATAAATTACCTGTTATGTGATGTTATTAATACATATGAATTTCCCTTCAAGTAAATACCACACATAATGTATTTTTCAGAATTTAACAAAGAAGTTAACTTAATATATAATTAATAATTTTATGATATGACTTGTATTATCAATAAATGAAACACATAATAAATGTAAATAGTTTTAATTATATATTTAATTTTTCTCTCTATGATAAATTAATTAAAATAATTAAAATAGGTTACATGATGTGTAATAGGTCAAAACACAATGTAACATCTTATTCCCATGTCAAAGACACATGCTTAGGGATTAGGCCTGTTTTTAAGCCATGGATGTTTATAAGGTACAAAACATGGATGCCAACTACAAGCCATGGAAACCTAATGTTTCATAGCTTATCAGTCCTCGCATAATTTAATAAATTTATGAAACAACTTCTAAAATGACCCAAGCCTCTTACACATATCATTACATGAATTTTACATACAAATCTACAAATAAAACCATGAATATATAGAGTTATAGTATATTTGGGATACTAGGTTCTTATTACATCAACATCGAACTAAAACTCATATTATTTATTTTAGTCTACATAATGTTCTTCTAAATTCATTTGAGATTATAAAACTACAATGTACAATTCAAGGAATACATAAAAAATGGGTGATCTGTAATCCCAGTAAGAGAAAGTTCATACTAATGTGGTATAAAATATGAGTCAAATGACATAAATTAACATCACAAAAGATAAGGATCATGACTAATAATATAGAATCATGGCACAAAGAAGATGGAATCATAAGATCATGTCATCATAGGAACGTGGAAACAATATAAAAAATGACATAAAAAAAGTTAAGGATCACTACCAAGATAGCATAACATGTTGGAAAAAGTTACACCATAGATCAGGCTTACTATCTAATACCATAAATATCATCTCATGAGATATAAACATTACCCAGTGAATTAGAGTATTATCTGAGTGTATCCATCATGACATTTAAATGAATATGTGTACCACATGGGGGAATCAATCATATGGTATAAGAATAATAAATACCCATGGAAATTAATGGGTTATATAATATTTCATAATATCACAATTAAAGGATATTTCATAAAGATTCTAAAGAGAAGAAAGAATTTAATATTTTGGAAGTTTATATTCAAATAAATAATAAAAGGTCTCTAATATGTAGTTTATTTGAATATATTTTCACGAAAATTGTAGAAAATTGGGTATAGAAATGAACCTTTGAAAAAATGTTTTAAGGAATCAGTAAAATACTTTTAAAGAGGGAAAGAATATCTTATTTTATTTGAAAAAAGAGGTTCAAAAAAATGGTTAACCATAAAATTGTTATCATTTTCTAAAATATCGAATCATTAAAAGACTTTAAAATAGTGTTTCATGAAATTATTAAGTGATTGAAATGTTCCCCTTAATTGGGTTTAATTTTAAAGGTGGTATTATAAAATGAATAAAGACATGTATAACCTGAACAAAGAAAGGGAGAATAATATAGGTTTATATAGAAGAAAATTATATACACAATCTATAAGTATTATATAATTCTAAATAGAGAGATAAATTTATATAGATATAAAAATGCCTAACCCAAAGAAAAGATGGTGGTTCAGAGAGTTCCCTTACCTCAGATCTGGATTCATTTCGCAATTTCACTAAACATATTAAATGATTGAATTAAATTTTTTAAAAAATTGAATGAGAACAAAATACAAGTATATTTGATTTATTATTAAGCTTTTATGTCATATGAGAGTTATTTCATTGAGAAAATGGGTCAATATTCACTTTCCCAAGGTCATTCGTGTCATGTTTCTACGATCATATTAGTTATAGGTAATTACGAGAGTTCATATGTATTAGTAAATTTAATAAATTGATGAGAATTATCAGATTTAATGTGTTTATATACATGAAAAAGTTTATTAATATCCAAAATTATTCATAAATATTCACAATTTATAGGGTATATGTTCTATTTCTATACACTTGGTTCATTTATGCTGATTTTCTGACCATGATGAACTTATAAGGTTTACTTTAATATTATGATTGTATATCCATTCTAGAATGTGAAATAAAATTTAATATACTTATTTATATCATTTTAACCCATAATAAGTGAATTTAAACCAACCATAGTGGTTATAGTGGAAAATGAAATTCATTGTTCATAGGGGTAGTGAATCGACCATATTATGAATGAGGTTTTCATTTTAGAATAAATTGAGAGGGGGGGGGGGTGGAAAATGGATATTCTATTAAGAAAAAAACATATCAGTAAATTTATTATTCGGATGTAATCATTTCAAGTTTTAACAAAGAGATATGAAGGATTTATGAGAGGGAAAGTACTGAAAGAGATAAGCTGGTAATATTACCTATTTAGAAGTCATCTCTTAGAAAACATTTTAAAGCCCTTTTGGAATGGTATTTTTCTGAGAATGAAAGAACTTGGACATATGGGTTATTATTGGGAAGTGAATTGGGTAGAAATTTGGGAAGCTCCAAGTCTTAGGAGGTTTGAAGACAAGGGGTGATATTTATAAGGGAAGGAGATGAGTGTTTTTGAATATTATATTGATTTGGTTATTATTTTTTCTCAAGACTACCAAAAGTGCCGATTCTTATGAATATATACATTAATTAGTGAAAGTGATTTTTATCTAATGATTTCGTAAATAAATCATGATACAATAATTATTGTATTTAACTTATAATGTTAAATATAGTATTTTATAGTATCTCACTATTCACTAAAAATTCAACTATTTTAGAAAAATACCCAAAATCAACTCTAACCATTTTTTGACATATAGATTGAAAAAATTAAATATATTTTATAAAAATAAATTTATAAATATATGGAATATAATTTTTTAATAAAATCCTTATTAATTTGAAAAAATACTAATTTTTATATTATGACCAATCTTATGACCCTTTGAAAAATTACACATGATCTCATAAAATTATAGTATAATTATACTGAAAAATAATATTATTTTATAAACCCTTTTTTTTGAAATAAAAATTCTTATAACTCTTTTTATATTTATCATAAAAATGATAATAAAACATTTGTGTTTTACAAAAATACAAGCACTTATTTTATCATTTTTAAATATTTTTTTTATTTTAACCATGTTGTAAATTTTATATATTTTCATTTTATCAGAAACCTAAATTTTATTTTATATTTTCATCAGTAAATTTACTATTCTAATTTTTATATTATTGTTCACAGTGGTTAAATTATTATTCCAATGATTATATAACAATCACATTAGAACAGTCAGGTAATGGTCAGATCCTAATGGTCAAATTTTCATTACACCCCATTTATAGTCCCCATTATCATAACTAATAATTCAATAATTTTCATACAAGGTTCTATACTTTTATTTTTAATGTCCATAATATTCTTGAAACCACTCTTTATTTTTACAGTCTTTATATTAGGAGTGAATTCATGGGATAATTCAGGCCTATGGAGTTTATATTATTGTATACATTAATATTTTATGTTTGAATCCCTAAACCATTCCTTGTTATTATTGTAAATATCATTTCATGATGTTTAATTTTCTTATGTAATTTAAAAGTCTTTCTATGTGCATGTTTTTTAAAACATAATGATATAGACATAGTGGAGCATGAGTTTTTTTTTCTAATAGAAGGATTTTTGAGCTATTACATTCTCCAAACTTAAGAAATTTCACCCTTGAAATTTAATTTTACCTAAAAATATTGAAACAGATGGGGGTAATTATATTTCATTACTTCTTCTAGTCTCCATTTGACCTACTCATAATTTTGGTTCCACAATAATACTTTGACTAGGTGAGTTATCTTGTTACTTAGATATTTTTCTCTATGATCCAAGATCTTCATAACCCGCTTCTTATAAGAGAGATCACGATCCAACTATACCAACTTTTTATTTATTAAATGTGAGGTATTTGGTATGTAATTTCACAATACGAATACATGAAACACATCTAGTACTTTATAAAACTTTAGTGAGAGTACTAGTTGATAGGCGATAACACTAATGTGATCAAGAATCTCAAAGGGGATAATGTATTTGAGAGTTAAATTCCTTTTCTTTCTAAATATAATAATTCTATTCCATGGAGATATATATGAACACTTTATCTCCAACCTAAAACTATAGGCCTCATCAATGATAGTAAAAAAATACCTTATATTGATTTTGAGTTTCCTCGATGTGTTTTTAAATGGTCTCGACATTTTCTTCCATTTAATCAAGCATTTTAGGTCATAATAAATTTTGTTCACCAACTTCATCCCAAAACATATGTGTTCTACCTATATTTACATAATGGGATTTATATTGAGATATTTTTATGATTAAGTGGAATCTATTATTATACAAGAACATGACCAAAGGAATATATTAATCCCATGTTCCTTTAATGTTCATAGAGTAAGATCTCAACCTGTTATAAAGGGTTTAGATAGTCCACTTAGATTTTATATCAATATGATGGTGATATTTCATACCTAAGTTTAACTCTATATTCATATCATCTGAGATACTTTAAATAAAAGTAAATCAAGGATCTTGATCAGATATAATTGATATTTGTGTTCTATGTAGCCTCACCAATTCTATAATGTCTGTCATTGCAAGTTGATCAAATGAGAAATCCTCTCATATGTCAATGAAATGATTAGTATTTATAAGAATAGCCATAACAACCCATGTGAAATTATTTCCTATAGAAGTATTTAGAATACCCATGATAAAATCCATGATGATTTTTCCCATTTCCATGTATGTATGGGTAATGGTTTCATAAGACGCTTGTAATTTTGCCTTTATTCCTTCAATTATTGACATACCTAGCACTTTGAATTATATTCCATGATATCCTTCTTCAAATTTTCCAACCAACATTTCTCACATAGATCTCAACACATCTTCATAATCCATGGGCAGATGGAGAATGTCGAGTTATGTGCATCATGCAATAACTCATTTCTTATCACAGACTTTAATGATACATATAGTTGAGACCCAAATATTACAAATCCTTTTTCAATTTTGAATTCATAGGATTTACAATTCCATATAGTTTCCACATTATTATATATTTCCACATCACCCCTTTGATCATACTTTATCTTCTATAGAATGGATGGTTTAGAAATCATTTTGGGTTGGTGGAATTTTGTTCATTCCTTAATTTATTCAATGTAAATCCTTTATATGCTTATAAATATTGAATAATTCTCAATTATAATCATTTATAAGGTTATAATATACTTTATACTTGGAGCATAGTAATTTTTTAGTAACATAAAACATGTGATAAGCATAAGTCAAGACACATTTCAAGGACAACATAACATGATGGATATAATCCCATCATGGATTAACTTTATTCCCAAATCACATACATATAATATAATGAGATTTAAAAATTACCCAATATAATGGATAATTATCCAAGAACACCTAATGCAACATGTAAATGTATATATGTTTCATATAATGGAATCAAACATATTTAATAATCATAAGAAATACCCATGGAAAGTAATGGGTTACATAATATTTCTTCAATGAATAATCAAAGGATATTTCATAAGGATTCCAAATATAAGAAGAAATTAAATATCTTGGACATATATATTTGAATAAATTATGATATTTATCAAATATGGAGTTTATTTTAATAAAAATTCGTGAAAAATGGTAGATAATTGGGTATAGAAATGAACGTTTAAAACAATGTTTTAATTAATTGGTAAAATAATTTTAAATAAATAAATAACATAAAATTTTCTTTGGAATAAGAGGTATACTCAAATAGTTAAACCTATGATAGTTATTATTTTATGAAATCATTAATTTGTAAAAGATTTTAAATGATCATTACAAGAAATTATTAAGGGATATAAAAGTTACCATTGACCGGGTTTGATTTTAAAAAAGGCATTGAGAAATAAATGTAAGGAACGTGTAACCCTAGAAAAGAAAGGAATAATTAGATAGGTATATATGTAATATAAATATATATAGAATTTAAAATCATTAAATAATTTTAAATGTAGACATATAGTTTGTGAGATAGAAAAATTCATAACCCAATAAAAAGAGGGTGGTTCAGAGAGTTCTATTACCTCATGTAAAGATTTATTCCTCAATTTCACGAAATATCATAAATGATAATATTAGTTTTATCTAAAAACTTATTTAGAAACTTATTCAATAATATATGATTTATTATGAACATTTTATATTATTTTTGAGTCATTTCATTGAGATTCTATGTCTATATTCACTTTACAAAGTTCGTTCATGTCATGTGTACTAGGTCATATTTTTTATAAGTAATTATTAGAGTTTATATGGTTTTATACCATAAATATTGTAATGGGATGACATGGATTTAATGAGTTTTATGATTTTAACATGGTTTTTATTATCCAAAATTATTCATAAAAAGATAGGATTTGTTTGGTGTTAGTGTTATTGCTATATACTTAGTTCATTTTTTCTAGGTTTTCTAACCATCATGATCTTATTGGGTTTGATTTAATATTATAAATATATATCCATTACAAAATGTGAAAGAAAATATTATATATTTTTTATAGCATTTTAAATTGTAATAAGTGAATTTAATTCATCCATGGTGGTGGTAGTGGAAAATGAAATTCGTTATTCATGGGTCGGTGAACCGACCATATTATGAACGATGTTTTCATTTTAGAATAAATTGAGGGGAGTGTAAAAAATGGATATTCCATTAATAAAATATTTTTAAATATTTATTATACTAATATAATTATGTCATTTTATATGGAAGATACATGGAGGGGGTTATAGATTAAAAGTACTGAAAGAGATAAGTTGGGAATAAAACATATTTGGATGTACTCTCTTAGAAAACACCTCAAATAATCTTGAGATAGTGTCTGGGTGAGACCATCATCACTGGGACATAAAGGAGTGGATGGGAAAAAATAATTGGGTATAACTTTGGTAAAATAAAAGGTTTGAAATATGTGACGATACTGGGTGGTATTTATAAGAAACCATTTTCTCAGAATCACATGCACTAATTTCCTATTTTCATGCGCCTATTATGACATGTGTTTCTATATATCACTCTAATTCATTGAGTAATGCTTATATATCATGATATTGTATGTATAAAATTGGAGATTACAATTAATATATTATGTGACTTAATAAATCATGTTATTTTGAAATTAATTTATCCTTAACTTACAATTATTCCATATTTTTTGTTGATGACACATTCATATGATGCCATTATCCTATGATTCCATATTCTTTATGTCATTCTTCCATATTATTATTCATGAGAATTTTATTTTATGATATAATTTTATGCTATTTTACTCATATGATATGCCTATTTATCATATTTATCTCATTACCTTGTTTTTTATCTCACTCTATTTTTATGTATTCCCCAGGTAAAACTTTGTTGTTTAAGATACTTAAAGGGATTTAGGAGTTCATTATGGAGATTAAAATAATGTTGTTTTATTTTGGTACAATTTTTATGTTATATGAACCTAGTAAACCAAATATTATATACCTATAGATCATAATATGTATTTAATTTTTGTAATCTACATATCCAAAAATGGTTCGGGTGAATTTTTGGTATTTTTCTAAAGCAATTGAATTTTTGGTGGATCGTGAAATACAAAAAAATATGGAATTTAACATTATAAGTTAAATAAATGAATTAGTGAGTCATGGATGATATAATAAACCATTATATATAACTCACATGCACTAATTAATTTATATAGTCATAAGAATCAACACTATTGGTAGACTTGAGAAAAAATAATATTGTAATCCAAATTATATTCAAAACACTCTTCTCCTCCCCTTATAAATACCACCCATCACCACACCTTATACCCAAACTTTCATTTCCATTTATATTACCAAATTTATACCCAATTATCTTCATAATCATCTCCTACACATCAAAGTACTATTGGTCTCAAAATAGACCATCCCCTGGTTCATCAAGGAATTTTCAAAGTACGGACAACCAAATAGGTAATATTCTCAACTTATTTATTTTAATACCTTTCATCTCCTAACTACTCCACATAACTTACATGAAAAATGAAATAATTAAATCAATATAATAAATATATTTAAATGTTTTTTAATGGAATATCCATTTTTTATCTTCCCCTTAATTTATTCAAAAATGAATTTTTTTTAATATGGCCAGTTCACTACCATTATGAAAAAAAATTCATTTTCTACCACCACCTCCATGGATGGTTTAAATTTAATTATTATGGTTTAAAATGATCTAAATAGGTATATTTTTTTTATTTCACATTCTTTAATGGATATATATCCATAATATTAAAGTAAACCCAATAAGTTCGTCGTGGTCGGGAAACCCACCCAAATGAACCAAGTATATAACAATAACAACTATGACATTTAAATAATGCCTATTTATTATTATTTTAGGATAATAAGAACCTTAGTAAATATTTGAGACTCATTAAATCCACTTCACCTCATATTTGGAGTTACAACACCAAACCATATAAACTCTCACAATTAACTATAACTAATGCGACTTTGGACACATGACATGAATGACCTTAGAGAAATTAATGTAAACTCATTATATTAATTAAATAAATCTAAAATAACATAAAATATTAATAATAAATTAATTATACTAGAATAAGGTTCGAAATAATATGTTTAATAAAACTAATTTTATCATTTGTCATGTTTAGTGAATGTGTAGAATGAATCTGGACCAGATATAAGGTAACATTATACCCCATCCTCTTTTCTTTAGGTTATGAATTTTTATATATAACAAACTTTATATATTTATTTAATGTTATTTAATGCTCCTAATTTATATATATGTGTTATATATATATACCTATCTTATTCTAACTTTATTTTATGGGTTTATACATGCTTTATGTTCATTTCTGAATAGCTTCTTTAAAATAAAACCCGATTAAGGTGAAATTTTATATCCCTTAATCCTTTCATGTTACACTATTTTAAAGAATTTAAACCTTTAATTATTTCATAAAAAAAGAATTATTTTAGGGTTAACCATTTTGGTATACCACTAGTTTTAAATAAAATTACATATTCCTTCCTTTTAATTTTTTTGGCGATTTCTTAAATCACTATTTGAAAGGTTCATTTCTACACTAAATTCTCTTCCCTTTCTCATGAATTTTTATTCAAATGAACGCTATAAATGAAAAATATAATAAATATTTTTAAATATTAACATAAAAAATATTTAATTCCTTATTATTTTTAGAATCTTTATGTTATATCCTTCGATTATTATCAAAGATAAGATAATATAACCAATTAATTTCCTAGGGTATTTATTATGCTGATGAATTATGTTTGGTTCCATTATTTGGAACATATAAGACTGTATATGATATTTTGGGTTCACCTGAATAGAACTCCAATGCATTGAGTAATTTTTATATTGTATGAGATGATATGTATGGGATTAGGGAGTAAACCCAATGCATGATGGGACTCTTTCCACCATGTTATATTGTCTTAGTAGTGAGCCTTAACTTATTCTTATGTCATGTTTTATATTTATGAAACATTCCTATGATTCCATGATCATAAGATTCCATATTATTTATTTCATGTTTCTATATTATTGTTAAAGAGACTTATATTTTATGATATTATTTTATTTTATTTTACTCCAATTCCATGCTTTATTATTATGCTTAATCACTTACTAGTCTTTATAGCTCACCCCCTTTTTATATATTCCCTAGGCTATCCTATGTAGTTTTATTAGCTAAAATTTATTTGTTATCACATAATATATATTAAAATAAATATTGTATGTTTTAGTTTAATTTTCATATAATATGAGCCTAGTTTCCTAAAGACACTAGATCTCTAGATCTTTATGGTGATTTTTATTGATTTTTATGTTAAAAAACATGTAATGATAAGTATAAGAGGATTGAATGTCTATAGTTGTTATGAAATACAAGTCTAGTTATTTTTTTTGGATTATGATAAAAATAAAATTGTAAAAACCATTAGGATAAATCTAAGTATAGAAAAACATCCTGAAATTTTGGTAGGGTATAGAGTGAGTGGTTTCCATGAAATTAAATCCTTATTTAGATACTATAAGTGGATGTGGATCTGGAATAAATATAAATTGGGGTAATAACCCTAAAAGGGACCATTGGGTTTTAAAATGACTAATACTTGGTGAACAATAAAGAGGCCATGATGCACACCTGGTTCAATACTCTAGTGGGATATTCTTTTGGAAAATCCATAAGCTATTTAAAAACCATTATAAAGGACTTTAATAGATTGTTAGGTTATAAAACATAACAGAAAAATGTCCATGAATAACCTATATTGAAATATATAGAATCATAACTTAGGATAAACATGCCATTTATAAGTTATTCCTTCTAATTTTAAATTTTCCCTTATAAATTCTTATTAGTTTACGTATTCTGATCCCTAATTTTCTATTATTTTAGTTAATGGTGGAAAATAAGAGGAATCGTGCTAAAAACAAATGTGATAGGCAATGCGATGATTTTACTAATGATATTCCTAACCTAATAGAATCTGAAGATGAAATATTCATGGATATATGAGTATAATTGACTCAAGTTATGAATAAAAACCCGAATCATGTAAAATTCCCTCCTCTTAAGAAAGTGAAACTTGTAGTTGAGTCCATTATATAGAAAATGTCTCCTAATTTTACTGTATCTTCTAATACCCTCATCACAAAAAAATTTATTAAGTCCAATGAAAAGATATTTCAATCCTCCAATTATATAAAGAAGGAAAATTTATACTATTCATTTATCATCTAGTGGGATAAACTGATCAGTGGTAGACATTGATCAAGAATAAAAATCCAAAAGATGAAATTGAATCCATGGAATAATATAGATTAAGAAAATATTTTTCAATAAATATTTTCCAAAAATATCCATATAAGATAGGGAATTCCTTAGAATAAAGTATATGAAGGATGATCCTATTAGGGATTATTAAGGAAAATTCACATGGATTTCATGGTACACCTCTAACTTTAGTGATTTAATACTATAAAATCTATAAAGTAATTATATATTGTCAACTTAAGGTAAATATTGATATTGGTGACTCATACTAGTCTAAATGTTATGGCTTTAAAAAAATAAAAAGGATTTTAAGGATCGATTGATAAATCCCATGGAAGAATGAAAACATAACTTTCCATATGTAAAAAGTGTTCGAAGAAGCATCCAAGAAACGATATTAAGGGAACAAGGAGATGCTTTAAGTGTGCAAATGAGGGGTATCAGACTAATAAATTATGAAGGGAGACAAATAATACCATTAATTAAACAGAATTGAATAAGGTTATGATTAACCGTTAACCTATATTCTATCATTTTAACTGTACGGAACATGATAATTATGAAATCCGGTGGACTAATATGATTGTTTTTAGAGATAATAAATGGAAACAACCATCAAGGACAAGAGATAAAACAAGGGCATATGTAAACATTTTAGTTAAGTTGTATTTTCAAAATTATGTGGTGATGAGTACACTAGTTTTTCATTCAAGAATAGAGAAAATAATATTTAATTCTAGTTCTATTCTTTCTTTTATATCATGAAAGTTTAGTAGAACTATTCAAACCCCAACTCAAAACATGGGGTTGATTTATCTATTAGAACATTAAATGGAGAAGTTATTATATCCTAATAATATAAATCCTTCCCAGTCAATTTTTTTTGGTTAAAAATCCTAGAAGGCCATGCCATACTTCCTTTTGTAATATTTTATGTTATATTGAGCTTGTATTGTCTGTCCTTACCTAAATCCTACATGAACTATTATAAGAGGAAAATTATAGAATCCCAAGATAAATAAAAAAATTTATTTCATTATTTTACATCTATAATCGACCCATATCACAAATAGTCTCACAAAATAGGGAATTAAAGGTTTAGTGTCTTTTAGGAACCAACATATAAACAAATTATTTTACAATACTCAACAACATTTATTCAAAACCCCTAAACTCTAAACCACCTTATAAACATCTCACATGTAATTCACATATTTATATCTTGCGGAAAGAGAGCATAAAAAAGGGTTTCTCACGAACACCCAGTAAGGGAAAACATATGAAATTTTCATCAAGGGTTAGATCATAAGCTTATCAAGAAACATGAGAATGGGAGAAATATCTTATTAAAAGGGAATGAAAAAATAAGTTTTTTCCATAAGTCATGATAGACAGACATGTAATCTAAAATGAAAAAACATATACCATGGTAAAAGTGTATGGAATCTTGTGACATTAAACATGTATCAAGGAGCTTATTCATAGGCACAATATTACAGAATAAGTGTGTGTAATAAACATAAGCATAAAAATCATATGTCTACGATACTCGCCATGAAATTCAGCACATAGTAGTCTTGGGAAAATAACTCATGTACCTTCTTGGTCTTGGGATTATCTTTATATATACCCATAGTATTGAGATAAAACCTCTCATGTATTGCTTTATCTTAGTATAAATCCTTTCATATACCCTTTATCTTTAGGATAAATACTCCCTTTTACCATTTAGTTTGTGAAAAATCATCCAGTGTACCTTCTTACTTGTTATAAATCCTCTTATGTACCCTTTTATTGAGATAAATCCTTCCAAGTACCATTTCTCTTGGTATAAATCCTCCCATGTACGCTTTTGAGCTCATTAGATATAAAAATTACTGATGCCTTGGAGTTATAAATAGGACCCCACCCGCTAATCATGTTTATATATAAATCCACTTAAAAAGGTCATTAAACACATTATAAATATCCCAGGGAATGAAAAATGGGTCCCACAAAATTTTCTGATGGTATCACCGAAATTGAACTCTAGAATGTAAATGTTTGATACCCAAAAAAGTATTTTATAATAACATTTAGTTGGTGGTTCATGTGTTAGGTCCCTTGGTATGAAATTAGTGACTAGAGGGGGGGGTGGTGAATAGTTATCTTTGATTTAATGTTACAATTACTAATTTATCAGAGTTATAATAGTGTAAAAGGAACATCAGATATAAAATAGTTTACACATGATGTTTTTATAGAGGATCAAATCACCAAGATCCTAGTAATATATACAATATACTATACTCCAAGAGGATTCTTGTATACACTAAATCCTCACTTTTTAATGGGAGTGATAAATCGATTATATACAAATACAAATGTAACTTTTTCACACAAGGTGGTATAACCCTGTCCTTTGATGGAGTCAAAAACAAAACTCTTTTTTTTCTAAGAGGAACAACCTAACCTTCCTTTTAGATGGGAGGAATAACACAACTAAAAATTTTGGATGGAAAAAAGCTTAAACCAAAACTTTAGAGGAAAAATAGGTGATATTAAGTATTAAAATGGAGAAATAACCAAAAAAATGAAATAATAGTTGAGAAGATGATTTTGAAATTCATTGAATCTTATGTTCTTTGACCACATCAGTGGTGGAAGATGAAGGTGATGGATATTCTTAGTTATCACAATAAGACAATGAATGTTAAAGAAGGTTATTGATCAATTTTTACAGCATTAGAAAATTCATAATTGTATTCCCTTGTCACATAAATTGTCAACACTGGAATATGTGTCTTTATCCTTTAATAAATCTCCCAAAACATTAAAACATAGATTTATAGAAGCGTGTCATGTCTAATGTCTAAAAGACACTATTTAGTGTTTAATAATAAAATAATATGGCTATTACCTTATTTTGTTAAATTTGTGATAAAAAAACACAATCTAACTAATATTTATTCATGAAATATTAAAATAAATATTTGATATATTAAGAATAATAATTCTTAGACAAATCAAAATTGAAAATTAAATGAAATAACAATATAATTCTGCAAATTATATATGCAGTAGAAAGTTATGAAAAACATATCATTGTGTGGACAAAAATACGTATGATAACATTTCACTAAAAAAAGATACAATTAGTTTTTAAACAATTTTTTAATTTTTTTTCAACCTAAAATAATAAAAATTTGACAATGTATTTTATTTCAATGACATTAACTAAAATTAATAAAATAAAAATTTTGGAAACAAATTTTTAACTAATGGTGTATCATGACTCACTATTGAAAACATATATTGGTTAGACATTACTCACCATTGGAAATGTCTAATGGTAGTAAAACTGATTATTACTTACCATTATAATTTTATGTAAAGAAAAATGTTTTGAGAAAAACTAAAAAAATTCCATGAATCTTAACACCAAATGGATTCATGAGAATAATAAAAAAGATACCTACCATTATATGTACAATAGTGAGTAAATTTCCCACCATTAGGTCCCAAAGGCGGCTCATTAAAAAAAAATATTAGTCCATATGAATAAATCAAACTAATTAAATCTTAAAAAAATCATAGAATAATAAAAAAAAGTGAAATTTAAAAAAATCTATGACTATGACTCTGAAGAAATTAAAAAAAAATGAATATGCTGCTGATAAATAGGATGAAAACCAGAAGAATAATTTTTTGATCAAATATCATAATAGAGATTAAAACACACCAAGGACTCAATAAGAAAACAAAGAACTTGATAAAAGAGGGAATATTTATTCTGGGATTGTAAAACTGTAATTGTTAATTCATAGATCAGTAAATGAAAATAAATGAATGGTGAGTGAAAATATAACTCACCATTTATGTTTAATGTTGGGTAAATTTACCTACCAATAAGGTTTAACATTGACTAAATTTAGTCACATTTGATCTTCTGGAGGTGGGTCAGTGACCCACTGTTGGGTTCCAATGGTGAGTAAAATTAATCACAATTAGAAAATTTACAATGGTGAAAGAAAAACACTCACCATTGTTAAAAAACAATAGTGAAAAAAACACTCATATTTGGTAAAAATCCATAGTGATACGAATGAATAACCATTGGTAAAAACCAACAGTGATAAAAAACACCAATTGTTGGTAAAAACCAACGAAGGCTCACTAGAAAAGAACAACCTAAGCATAGAAGGATTTTAGATAGTAAAAGAATCCAAAACACAAAGGAGAAAATGAAACAAAAGAAAGAGGTTGAGATAAATATCACTTGAACCAAAAATTTAACCCAACATGATACATGTAGTGAAAAATATAGAAGAATAAAAATAGAAGAAATAAAGGCTTTGTTGGAAGAAAATAAAATGCTGAAGAACACTTTTTTTATTCGAGTTTGAAAGGAAACTATAATCATGAGTGAAGATTCAAGAAAAAAGATAAGAAGTAAAAGACAACTTTAAAGGAGGAAGCAACAAAGATTTAGACACCATTAATCTAGAGAAAAGAAGGATGCTGGAGAAATGGAGTCATCAGATGGTCCACTGTGGACGAAGAATAACATAAGAAGAAGAAATCATATAGGAGAGTAAATGTAACTTGGGATTTCAAAAAATATATGCACATGATAAACAAGGATGATTAGATGAATGTGAATAATAGGGATGAAATCCAATGACCAAGATTAGGTCTCGATTTAAAAACTATATCCCTAATCAAATCCATGAGGCAAAGATTGATTATTATATAATACAAGATGTGCTGATCATCGGTTAGAAAACCAACATTACACACATTGAGGATGACCAAAACCCACCCCATATAGAAACTTCCCTGACCTTATAAATGGGCCCAATTGGCACAATACAAGCACTATTCTCAACCAAGGCCTTATGTGAGCCATGATAACTGGAACTCCCATGAGGGTTGAATCCTCCAATTCCCCTTAAGAGTGGTTGTGGTTTAGCTTGGGTTCTTTCTTAAATAAACACACTTTTTTAGAAAAAAATATAAAAGAAACAATTCAAAAAATAATAACCACAGATCAATAAAAAAATATTAAACCATTTTATTAAGAAAAAAATATTTTTGAAAAAAATATTATTTAATGAAATGTTATGAAATGTAATTTATCAAAAACAAAATGTGATATAGAAAAGCTAATACAAAATAGTATACAATCTCTCAGTTTTTTAAATTATGAAACAAAATATTTATTAAATTTTCAAACTTAATATAAAATTATTATAACTTCAAAAAATTTCTCCCCCTTTTTAATTTTTTTCAAAAATTTCAAAAAAAGTAAAATAAACAAATTAAAATTTTACATTTAGATACATTATTAAAAAAATTATTATTTATTGACTATAATTTTTTTAAAACATTATGATATAATTTATATTTAAGGATTAGAGAAAAAATGAGTGTGTTGTTGAAAATAACAGATTTTTACAGTGTTCAAGTAGACAATGTTATTTAATAAAAAGTAATCCGAGTGTAAAAAATAATTTTCAATTACATAAGACATACATAAAAATATTTAATAGATTTAACAAAACAAAAATTATACTAAGAAAAATTTAAGCTTCCATCATACCTAATTCAAACTTCATTTTATCAAATTTCATAGAATCCAAGGGTTTAGTGAAAATATCAGCTAATTTTTTATTATTTGGAATAAATTATAAGCATATATCACCTTTATTTACATGATCCCTAAGAAAATAAAATCTAACATATACATTTTTAGTTCTTGAGTTTTGAATAAGATTTTTAGAAATTGAAATGGAATTAGTGTTGTTAAAATATATGGTAATTTTATCAAAATTAATATAAAAATCATAGAAAGTTGTCTTTATCCGTATACTCTTTGAAAAAAAACTAGATGTAGTAATATAATCAGCCCCAACTATTTACAATGGTAATGATAGTTGTTTCTTAGAGATCTGTGGAATTAAACTTTTTACAAAAACGTGACACATACCTGAAGTGTTTTTTTGGTCAAGTATGTAACCTCCAAAGTTAGAATTAGAGTAAGACAATAAATTAAATCAATTATCATTAGAATAAAATATTCCATTACTAACAATACCTTTGATCTACCTAATTACTCTTTTAACATACTTAATATGACTTTCTTTGGGGTTTGAATGATATATAGAACACATAAAAATAGAAAGCATAATATTTTTCCTAGAAGAAGTAAGATAAAAAAGTCTTCCTATCATGCCTATATAAAACTTATCACAAACAAAATTCTTGATTAATTTGCATCCAGTTTAGATTTTGGGGTCATAGGGGTTATTATAGTTTTACAAGAATCAAGTCAAAACATTTCACATGTTCTTTATCATACTTGCTTGGTTTAAGAAAACACCATTTTTTCTTTAATTGACTTGTAATCCAAGAAAGAATTTTAATTCCCCCATTTGAGTCATATCAAATCCATTTTTTATTAATTTTGAAAACTCATTAATTAGTTTATCATTTGTATAACCAAAAATTATATCATCAACATAAATCTGTATAATCATAATATCATTTGAAAATATTTTTATGAATAAGGTTGGATCAACCATACCTTTTAAAAAATCATTTTAAATTAAACATTTAGTTAGTATTTCATACCATGCTTAAGGATATTTCTTAATACCATATAAATCTTTAGATAATTTGAAAAATTTATTAGAAAATTACTTATTTTAGAAACCTATAGGTTGTGTAACATAAAACTCTTATGAAATTACACTATTTAAAAGGAAATTTTTATATCCATTTAAAAAATGTTTAAAATTTTTAAAACTTGAATAGGATAATAAAATCATAATGGATTCTAATATAGAAACTGGTGAAAATGAATCTTCAAAATAAATACCTTATTCTAGAAGATAACCTTGGGAAACTAATTTTTTATTATTTCTTACTATATTACTAGATATACCTAATTTATTTCGAAAAATTATCTTGGTTCCTATAAAAGTTGTATCTTTAGGAAACTCAACTAGATTCCATACTTTATTTATTTCAAACTAGTCAAGTTCAACATACCTGGAAGTAAACCAATTAGAATATTTCGAAGTATCATTAATGTTTATTGGAAAAAATAAGCTACAAAAGAAGTATTTTTACAAAAAAATGTAAAATGAAATTTCTAGTTCTAATTCAAGATTCAACATTTCCTATAATATTTTCCAAAGATTGATCTTTGTGAATTTTCAAAATTAAAAGATCATATTGAAAATAGATATACTCACTCTCAACTGATGCATCATTATTCTCAGGCCTATCTTCATCAAAGTTAAATTATTTAAAATCTCTAGCATTATGAAAAGAGATAGTACTCTGTTTTGAATTATTTCAAATGATTTTAACATGAAAAAATTCTTCCATTGTCATCTTTATTTTATTATATACCCTATAAGTCTTAATATTATTAGAGCATCCCAAAAAATATTCCTTAACTAATTTTTGAATTATAATTTTATATATTATATTTAGTATTTAAAATACATACAGTACATCCAAAAAATTTAAAATAATTTTTTTGGGTTTCTTATTCTTAAACAGTTCATATGGAGTTTTCTTTAATAAGGGTATAATGTAAACTCAATTTAATATATAACAAGCTGTGTTAAAATATTAATCCAAAAATGTTTTGGATTGTTAAATTCATTAAGAATTGTTCTTTACATTTATTGAATTGTTATATTTTTCCTCTCTATAACACCTTTTTGTTGTTGTGTTATAGGGGAAGAATAATTATGAAAATATAAATTAGTTTCATAGAAATTTTCAAATTCATATTTTAAAAACTCTCCTCGTTTTTCACTTCTAATAGTATAAATTAAGTGACCTTTTTTATTTTTAATTTCATTATAGAAAGTACCAAATTTTTTTAATGTTTCAGTTTTATGAGATAAGAAAATAGTCCAAGTAAATCTACTGAAATAATCAATAATTACAAAAAAATATATTTTAGAACCTAAACTAACAGTTCTCATTGGTCCAAAAGGATCAAGATGTAGCAGTTCTAACCACATAATAGTATTAACCATATTTACAAATCTCAATGATTCTTTATATTGATTAAATTTTATACAAGATTCACATACATAATAATTACATGCAATGAATTTTGGAAGTTCCAAATATTGTTCATGGTTAGTGAGTTTGTGCAAATATTGAATATGAATATACCCACTCTTCCATGCCACAATATGTGATATGTATCAATAAAATTTAATCATTTTACATTTTGCTGGGTTAGTTTTGAAAAACCAATAGAATTTATATTTTATTTTATATTATCATAAAATAATACTTTATCATCTTTATAAACAAGGAATTCCCTATCTTCAAATTTTACATACATTCCATCATTATAAAGTTGTGATATGCTAATTAAGTTATTTTTTAACACTTATATAAAACTAATTTAGAAAATATAACAGTAGTTAAGATTCCCACTTCTCCAAAACCTTTAACCATACCTTTAGAGTTGTCACAAAAAGTGATTATACATCCATCACAATAGTTAAAATATATGAATTTAGAAATTTCACCAGACATGTGCCTTGAGAACCCACTGTCCATATACCACATGACTTTAGAACTCCTCATGAAGGTTTATTAAAAAATAAATAAAGAAAATGATTTTTTGATACCCAAACTTCTTTGGGTCCAACTGGATTAATAATAAAATATTATGGTACCCATAAATATTTGAGACATTTATTTTATAGTGATCTTAATGATAAATTTTTAGAAATGAAAGTATTAGTAAAGCCTAAAGACCATTTATACTTTAAAGAACATTAATTTTCATGATTCCATTATCATTTATAATTAAATAAGGTAACATTTAAAAAATTACCAATTATGGCTTTAAAAAAATGGTTCTATAAATTTTAGAATCCAAAATATTATAACCACAACCCTTTTTATCATATCTGGGTTTTTTGATAGCCATTATTTTATCAAAATTTTCTTATACTTAAACAAAGATAGATAAAGTTTCCTTTAAACTTGTAATTTACTTTTTATGGTTTTCATTCTCTTTATGAATAACTTATTGGTTATAACAAGAATTTATATTTGAGCATGATCCAGAAATTTTCAGTTTATTATTTTCATGTTTAAGATGCTTGCATTATTTTCAATTTTATCTAAATCATTACGAACCAATGTAAATATTCTATTTTTAAATTAATTAATTTTTGACACAAAAATTTTTATTCTCATTTTTTCATCATTAAATTTCAACAGTTCAACATCTACAACAATTTTTTCTTTTATATTACTTTAAATAGTCTCATTCAATTTTTTATTTTAGTCTTTAATATTCTTATTTGATCTTTTCATTTCTCTATACAGTTAATCAATTATCAATATGTCAATTTGAAATTTTTTATTTTTATTAGTTAATTCTTAAACTTCATTTTCAATATCATTTTCATATCCAGAACAATAATTATATTTATGGTGTACCTCATTTACTATAGTATCCATCAAACATAGATTTCTAGATTCTTTTTCACTTTCAGAACCAACATCACTTGAATTTGACTATTCTACACAACTCTATCCAGCATGATTTGTATTTGTTTTCTCCTTCTTGTATTTATTTTCCTTTACATATTGTTTTAGTTTGGGATAGTCTAATTTTATATGTCCATTTTCCTGTACTGATAACATATTAATTCGGAAACATCATATTTACTAGTTTACTTCTTTTACTACCCCTTCTTTCATATTTTTAAAAATATCTTCTATGTCGCTTCTTAAGGACTCTCTTAACCTTCATGTACTTGTAATCACCTTTAGGGAAATTTATAATTTCATCATTTTCACTTCTCTACAACTCATAATTAGAAGAATTATAAATAATATTTATATCTTATTTAAATTATTTGACTTTACTTTTATCATGACCATCAAAATTTTCATTATTCATTTCCAACTCATATTGAAGTAGTCATCCTATCAACTAATCCATAGAATATTAAGTAAAATACTTACTTTCTTCAATAAAAAACTTTTTTTAATTTCATTTATTGGGTAGATATAAAAGTATTATTTTAATGAGAGCTTCATTATTCATTGTCTCTCAGATAGAAACCATATTATTGATAATTTTGGTGAATATATTAAACATATATTTTATAATTTATTGGTCATTAATCCTAAATTATTGAAAAACAGCTCTATGTATACCTAACTTGGTTCTATAGAACTCATCAGTTCCTTAATGAGTGACTTACAAAGTCCTCCAAATGTCAAAATCAATTTTCTAAGATGAAATATGACTATACATATTTCTACTTAGAGAGAAGTATAAGTAATTCATAATTTTGTAATTTAAGAAACATTTTGAAGCATCATTACCAATAAGAGTTTCTAAATAAAATTCAGAAAATTTATATGGTTTTGACATTATAGCCCAATAATCAAGACCTATATTTTTAAGAAATACCTACATTCCATCCTTACAGTAGGCATAGACACTTCCATTAAATTGAGATAGTCTAATGAGATTTAACATCTGGAAATCACGATTAACCGTAAAAATATAGTGAATCTTTTCCTTAGACTTTTATGTCAAGGATAAAGGTTAGTTTAGAAATAGAAAATGAAATAATTAAAATATATCCTTAAAAATGAACCATGTTCTGATACTAATTTCTAAGTCCCTTGGTATAGCAATAGTGAATAGAGGGAGGGGGGGGGGTAAATAGTATTTTTTGATTTAATATTACAATTACTAATTTATTATAGTTATATTAGTGTTAGAAGTTATATCATAAATAAAACAAATAAAATAAGTTGTTTTTATAGAGGTCCAAATCACCAATATCCTAGTCCCATCTTCAATCTCCTCAAATCCTCAAGGAGACTAGTATACACTAAATTGTCACTTTTTAATCAGAGTGATAACTTGATTACATACATATACAAACATACCTTTTTCACAATTGGTAGTATAAACCAAAATTTTGAAGGCATTACAACCTACATTACTTTTTTATTGGAAGAAAAAAATGACCTTCCTTTTAGATGGAAGGAATAACCTAATGGAATATTTTTGATGGGAAACTATTTAAACCAAAACTATAGAGGAAAAACAGGTGATATGAAGTACTTTAATAGATAAATAATATAAAACAAATGAAATAAAATTTGAGAAGATGATGTACAAATTCAATGAAACTTGTTCTCTTTGATCACATCAATGAATGAAGATGAAGGTGAGGAATATAGTTAGTGATCAAAGAAAGACAAAAAAAGATGAATAAGTTAATTGATCAATTTTTAGAGAAGTAATAAATTAATTATTTTATTATCTTGTCAAATAAATAATCTACACTACTACATGTGTTTCTATCCATAAAGAAATCTCCCAAAACATTAAAACAGAGATCTGTAGGAGTGTGTCTATGTCCAATGTCTATATTCCACTTGTTAGTGTTTAATAATAAAAGAATATGGCTTATACATTATTTTTTTGAATCCACACTTTAAAAAAACACAATCAGACTAATATTTATTCATGAAATATTACAATGAATATTTTATATATTAATAATAATAATTGTTAGGTAAATAAAAATTGAAAAATAATTGAAATAAAAATATTCTAAAAATTATACAAGTAGTTTAAAATTTTGAAAAATAGGGTATTGTAATAAAAATAGTTTGCATGAGAAAATGTCAATAAAAATGATGTAATTAATTTTTAAATAATGTGTCTATTTTATTTAAACATAAAATAATAAACATTTGATAATGTAATTTATTTTGACAACATTTAGTAAAATTGAGAAAATAAAAATTTTGGTAACCAATTGTTTACTAATGGTGGGTCATGACTTACCGTTGAAAACAGAGAGCAGTGAGACATTACTCACCATTGGAAATTTCTAATGCTAGAAAAATAGAGTATTACCTACTGTTGTAATTTTATGTAAAAAAAGTTTTAATAAAAACTAAAAACAATTCCATATATCTTAAAACCAAATGGATTTATGATAATAATAAAAAAGAACCTACCATTGGGTTATAATGGTGGATCATTGAAAAAAATATTTACTTAGATATGAATAAATAAAACTTATTAGATCTTAAAAGAAGATTATAATAAGAAAAATGAACCAAAGGAAATTAATAGAATGATACTTCCATGATTTTAATGAAATTAAAAACCAATTAATATGTTGTAGAAAAATAGGATGAAAATTATATGAATAACTTTCTAATTAAAGATTATTAAATTGATAAAAACACAAAAAAACACTCAATAACAAAACAAAGCACTTGATAGGAGAGGCAAGAGTTCTTTTGGGAGATTAAATTTAAAACTATCAATATATAGAGTAGAAAAGGAAAAAATGAATGATGAGTTAATATATAATTAACCATTGATGTTAAATGGTGGGTAAATTTACGTATCACTGAGGTTAAACAATGAGTAAATTTCCGCACCATTGATCTTCTGGTGGTGGTCCAGTGACCCACTAATGAGTTCCAAAGGTGAGTAAAATTATTCACCGTTAGAAAATTTCCAATGGGGATAGAAAAAAACACACCATTGGTAAAAATCAATGGTGTCTAAAAAACTCATTATTGGTAAAAACCAATGGTGAAAAGAATGACTTGCCAATGGTAAAAGCCAATACTGACAAACAAATCACCTACCATTGGTAAAAACCAATGGTGAATCATCATAAAATAAAAACCTAACAAAAAAGGATTTTTTGTAGTATAAAAAAGCTGAAACAAAAATAAGAAATGAAATAGAAGAAGTAATACAAGATAAAGAGCTCTTGAACCAAAAATTCAACCCAACATGAAATAGGTTGTGCACAAGCTAGAATAAGAAAAACAGAAGAGAGAAATGCTTGGTTGTAAGAAAATAACATGCTGTAGAATACCTATTTTCTTCAAGTTTGAAAGGAAAACCAAAGAAGGTGAGGAAGACAAGTCACTATAAGTATGAGTGAAGAATAAAGACAAAATATAAGAAATAAAAGAAAACTTTAAAGGAGGAAGAAACAAAGATACATACACTATCGATCTAGAGAAAATACGGATTTCAGAGAAAGGGATTTCCATATGGGCTGCTATAGAAGTGGATGGGGGGGAGAAAAAATCATGTGGGAGAGTAAATATAATTTAGGATTTCAAAAAACTTGAGCATGGGATGGAAAAGGATAATTAGACAGATGTGAAAAATAGAGAGGAGATATGATAACTAAGATTAGATCTTGGTTTAAAAACTGCATCCCACATATAATCCATGACATAGAGAATGATCAATATATAATACAAGATGTGATGGCCATCAATCAAGGAACCAACACATCACACACTACGGGCGACCAAAGCCCACCCCATGCACGCGTTTCGCTGACCTTATACATGGGCCCAATTGGTACTATGTGATAACTATGCTTGACCAATGATTAATACATTCCGTTATAGATGGACCTTCTAGGAGGGTCGACCCCTCTGAGTCCGCTTAAAAGTTGTTGTAGTTCAGCTTGTGTGATATCCTACACAACCATATTTTTTACAACAAAAATATAAAAACAAAAATAAACCAAAAATAAACCAAATACAAATAACAAAAATATTAAACCATGTTATTAAGAAATAATATTTTTGAAAAAAAGTTGATATAATTAAATGTTATGAAGTATAATTTTTTAAAACAAAAAGATATATAAAAAATTAACACCTAATTGAAAACACAAGAGGAAAAAAATTTATAAATCATATAAAACAAACTTATTCATCATTAAAAAAATTATCTACAAGGAAAAATAAATTCCAAGGAAATAATAACTTTAAATATAATGAAGAAAATCGAAACAAAACCATTAATTATTTTTTATTAATTTTTTTTATCATTACCATGATAGATGATATTAAAAATTGCATTTGAAATCCATTTTAAAAAAGTTAAAGTGATTTTTTTTAAAAAATTACTTTTAAAATAAATCATAAGTATTTTAAAAATTGAAATGATATAAATATTTACAAATTTTTTGGTGAAAACATTTTGAAAACATTCATTTTAAAAAACAATCATAAAAAAGGAGCCTGGGAAAAGACATTAAGGTTTCAAAATGTTGATGTGAAATCTTTGTAAAAGATTTAATTTTGAATGGTCAACTTCAACAATAGATCCTTGAAATGAAATAAATGTTATCAATATAAAATTGGAGTTAAATATAGAACATTTTATTTTTAAAGAATGGAAAACCATTTTAATATTTTGAAATACCTTTGGTTAAAAACCATATAAAAAAAAGAGTTAATAACTATTTTTGAAAAGAGGATAAGGTAAATTTTAAGGTCACATAATATAACACACAATTAGGTTTGAAAATAAAAAGGTTGACTTTTTTTGGAAGGGAAAACATGGAAATAGAGGAGAAACTATCATTAAATAATATATAAATTATTTTTAATGACGATATAATTTTTCGAGAAAGAAATTCATCAAGTTAAAATCTTTGTATTTAAAATTCATCTTCTTCTAGAGAGGAATATAAACTACAATAAGATATAATATTAGGGTTTAAGAAATTAATCTTGGAAGAAATAAGTTCAAGATGATTTATTTTAACTCAATGAAGGGAGTTGAGTTAACAAAGAACCTTATGACCTTGGTATTATTTGAATTGAAATCCATTTAAAGAATTAAAAATACATTTCTCTTAAAAACCCATTAATTTCATAAATATTGTAGTATATATTAATTTTATCATAATCACACCATATTAAATATTTCATAGTGTACAATAATATAAATGTCTCAAGAAATTAAATTTTAGACACAAAACTATTACCATGAATTCCTGCTTAGTTGATCACACTATAACATAAGGTATAACAAATATATCCATCATAATAACCAATTTTATAACATTATTCATGTATATAACCTTTTATAAACTTAACTTAAAATTATTCTCAGTATTTATATTAGTTATTTATTATATATTTTCAATATCGAGTGTGAGTAATCTTGATTTTTTTGAATAGGTTTTGTAATAGTGGTGTTGTTGTTAATTATTATAAAAAATTTCATTATTAAAAGATAAAAAAGTTATTTTAATTGATGTTTTATTATTATTTATAATGTTTTATTTTCATTATATGGGATTTTTGGTTATGATTATTAATGTTGAATTTAACGATGATGTTGTTTAAATTATTCTTAGAGAACTAAGGTTATTTTATTAAATAATGAGTTATATTTTTATAATAAAATTAAAAAAACTCATTAATTTTTTTTATGTAATATATTAAATGAAATTAAATTCCAAAATTACTTCATGATATAAATTACATAGGTTTTTATACAAACTCAAACAAAGACATAACATAATTAATGGATGATAGTGAATCGATTTAGTTGTAATATAATTATACCAGAAGCATAATGATCTTATTTAATGTTTATTACTATGATATACTTGGATTTAAAATAATTATAAGTATAATATAACAAATAAGAAGTCATTATTTAATATAAAAGAATCATTTTTTCTCTTAGAACACTCTTTTGGATGGTTGAATTTACCAAATTTTTTTATTGCTCATATTTTTAATTATATATTCACTTTTTCATTCTATAACCTTAATAATTTATTAAAAATATTATTTATCCATTTAAACCATTCTAATTACCTTTCATGTATGATGGGGGTGAAAAGTAAAATGGAAAATGATCATTCTATGGAGGCGGTAATCCATACATACACATGGATAATGATTTAATTTTCCGTAGAATAGAAAAAGGAGCAATATGATTTATAAATTAAGAATATTAAATATTTAATAAATATAAAAATGATATATTAAATTAAATCTTAGTACCATCCTTGCAATTAAATTAAGGAGAACGAGACATATTGTGCCATGTAGGTGGTAGTCCGTATAATGCACAAATTTTAATTTCTATTCGCCTAATAGAAAAGGGAAAGGTGGTTAATTATTCGAACATCATTATGATAAAATAAAAGTATAACAATTATACTTAAGTTATCATTTTAATATGGTGTAATTTAATTTCAGGATAAATAAATGCACATAAAGAAACAAAAAAGATAAAGGATTCATTAGAAAATTATACCTCACTTCTTTTATTATCTATTTTTCAAAGGGGGTTAATCCATTGAGAGATTATATTTTGAGAAGACCAGAACCTATTAAAGGTGTATAGTATTTTTTTAGAATAGTTTTGGGAATATTTTTGTCAAAAAAGTGGGTATTTTTGAGATATAAAGTGAGTAGATGAGTTTCCCTTTTATAAGTGAAAAGGGATGACATTTTTGTAAATACCCAATTTTTTTCATTAATGGGAAGTCACTCTCAAGGAAAGTGTCTCAAAAATTGATAAATAATATAGATAAAATTTGATAAGGTTTAGAAATTACCCAAACACAAATTTACACACATTTTTTAAATATTTTTATGTCTCTTACTCGTATATTTTTACTTTTATCATTTTAGATTATAGCATGGTAATTAGTTTTTACATAAATAAATTAACCTTTATGATTAAAAATAAAATGGTACATTTATATAATTTTTAACCACAAATTTAAAATTTTTATTACATTTTATTATTTTATTTCTATAAAATTGATAAAAATTAATTTTGACACACTAAATTTATAATTTATTGAAAAAAAATCATTAAAAAATGTAACTTAAGTTCTAAAATGTAAAATATGTGTTTGTAAATATATATTTTTTTAAAATTATAAATAAAATTATAAAATAATTATTTTCTCTTATATAAAGGTTTCATGAATTTCCAGTTCATCCATATATCTTAATAATGTCATAAAAAGTCTTATTATTCGTAAAACCAATATTTTTCACTATTCACTTGAAAATAAATATTTTTAGAAAAATACCAAATATTAAACGTATGATAATATTGAAATTAAAATTTAAAAAATGAATTAAATTCAATATAATATATTTATTTAGTTATTTAGACAAAAAATTATAAAAAAAACTATTTTTATTGAAAAATGACTACTTAAAATTCAAGTGTCTTTAGTCTTATTTCTTATAAATTTATAAATAATTGAATATAAAAATAATAGTTTAAAAATAGTTTAATAATATAAATCTCATATAATAAAAAAAACTTTTATATGTGATAAATTTAATTTATTAAGGTAATATACTATACCTCATGTTTTATTTGGTTCTTCAAAAGAAACAATTTTATAAAATATTAAAGAAAAAAATAATATGTAATTATTTTAGTTAATAATTATTTTTTTATCTAATAATTATTATATTATTCATGTTATTTTAATATGTCTTAGTTTGTTTCAGTCAGGTAGTTCTGTGTTATGTGTGACATGATCAATTGAAGATAATATTAATTTAAAGGATCCAAAATATTGGGTTGTTACATTCTACACCCTTAAATAAATTACATCCTTGAAATTCTAATTATCACTTAATAATGAAACTAAGTTAGGGTATTATTAACATATTTATCATTCATGGAATAAATTCTAATATGAAATATAGATTTATCTCATTGGCTACACTAAGTTACCCATATTTCCTCAAACAATATTAATCATTCATACAATCATGTACATCATTATGTATATACCCTAATCATATATTATACATAACATACCTTCCCCAAAACCATTTTCATCTTCAATACATTGAACCAAAATCAAATCATATATTACTTCAAAAATTAACTATATATTTAACACTCAAATGGTTTTAGCCAATGGTTCATAAGGTCACACGTTAGTTAATATATATCATAATATTAGAAATGAGATAAAATTCACAAAAAATATCACAATTTTTTTTTCATTAAATCAATAATCAGTTATAAGGATATCGAAACTATCTAAATCACTTTTATTATAATCAATAAACCCTTTATTACCTCAAAATTAAAAATATATTAAACCTATGAGTTATTCGTTCCTTAATCATTTTTTCTTCAATAGTTATCCAAAAATTATAACCCTGTTATAAAATAATTTTTCAAGGTTATTGACACCATTTAATATATGTTTTCAAACCTTTCAAGTAGAACTACTGAATAATTATCCTCATATTATTCACTTAATCCTCATAACTTTTATAATATAGAATAATATCATCAAAAAAATACAACCCAATAATTAAAATATCTAAAATTATCAAGATTTTATTTCAATTATGATATAAACCTCATTATAATTGGAAAGATAATTAAACTAACATTTTCCATCATAATAGGAATATACTAAGATTTTGAACAATTTAAGTACACTCCCTTTTTCAGTTATAATACATAATGGTTTCTAGATACATAAATTTCTTAGCTTAATTTTCATGATCCAGTTTAAACCAAATATTAATGCCTAAAATGGTTATCAATAATATAACACCCAGAACCTGTACTCCCATATCCGGTGTTGAAATCATTAAATTTATATTTCTAGATTTGTTATCAATAATTATGACCTATTTTTTTCATCCTAACCTTACAACAGAAAAATAAAAATTGGATCACTTACATTCACAAGGACCTCTTAGGTTTCGAGTTTTATAGAATTATTACAAGCTTCTACATAAATAATACCCATGTCATTAAATGATATTTCCTCCCACTTAACCAAATTTTATTATTTCAAATTAAGTCTTCACCACTATTCATATTAAATACATTATAGACATAATTCATTCAATATAATTTCTTGATAATCTAGGGGAAAAGAAACATAAGAAGGGTGAGCTCAAGTTCTCAATAAGGGTAGATATAATCATCAAAAAGTGAATGTCATCAATGAACATAATAAGTAAATAAGGGTATAAATACATAATCAGAGTGCATGAGAGAATCATAAAATAACTCAAACCCATCAATAATTGAATCATAAATCATGAAACATGAAATAAGGATTTAACAAAGGAAAGATTTATAAGAATCAATAACCACGAGCTATGTGATATCAATATTGATCAAAGGAAACATTATAAACACATGGAAAACATAGATACAACATGTTGGTATCTTAGGATATCATCTTCATAAAACAATTATAGAACTCTTAAATAACCTTTATATTTAGAATGACCCTATGGTCAACTTCCAATATAACTATCTAGGGAATATAATCATTAACTAATGCATTGGAGCACTATATGGGTGCAACCATCATATAAGCTATATCAGGATCACCCAACACTATCTGGGCACACCCATCATATAATATATAACGGGTTCACCTAATTCTATCTAGGAACACCTATCATTTATAATGTATATGAACCTAATAAATAATAATGTACATAGAGAATTCATTTCATCAAAACTCATTGAAACATCCTCTATTTGTTTTAGAACATGATTAAATAGTTAAAAATACACGGGTTCTATAAAAATATCTCTGAAACATTATTAATTAGTGGAAGATAAACCAGTCCCATGAAAATATCTTGGAAACATTATTAACCCATGGAAAATAAATAGGTTCCATAAAAATATCTCTGAAATAATCATAATTCATCTAGTGATAAAATAAGGATGGTATTAAAAAAAATATCCCCATTGAAGGATAAGTAACAAAAAGGGTTGGTAATGTTGAAGAATGGAAATACCATATATCATTAAAAAAATTATTGAGAAAATTATTCTTATCATTTTTAAAATCACTTTATAAAACCTAAAACATTAACCATTTTCTTTGAAAACCACTTTTAAAAACTATTTATTTTCATAATATTATGAAAAAATGTAATGGACCGGACCTCTCTGGCTCATTCCTTTGTGAAAATTAGGTGTATGGGGGTGTTTTGGGAGGTCAAGGTGACTTATCCCCAACACTTTGCTAAATTTCGATTTCTGTGAACAGTTCCATCGGTGAACAGTTCCAACGGTAGACTGTTGTGAAAAGTGCATCGGTAACCATATATGAACAGTGTCATCGGCAAACTTATGTGAATAGTGAAATAGTGACCTTAGGTGAATAGTGACATCGGTGACCTCATGTGAACAGTGTCATCGGTGACCTTCTGTGAACAGTGTCATCGGTAACCTTATGTGAACAGTGGAATGGTGACCTTATGTGAACAGTGAAATCAGTGACCTTATGTGAACAGTGTCATCGATGACCTTCTATGAACAACTTCATCGGTAACCTTATGTGAACAATGCAACGATGACCTTTTGGGAACAGTGACATCGGTGACCTTATGTGAAAAGTGTCAGCAGTGACCTTCTATGAATAGTGTCATCAGTAACCTTATATGAACAGTGCAACAGTGACCTTATGTGAACAGTGCATCGGTATCCCTAGGTGAACAGTGTCATCAGTAACCTTCTGTGAACAGTGCAACAGTCAGGTTCCAACGGTGACCTTTTTCCTTTACCATATTTTGAGTTCATGAACTGTGTTCCCAGAATTTTGAGTTTGTGAACAGTGTTTCTAGAATGGTGAGGTTCCAATGGTGACATTTTTCCTTTGCCAAATTTTGAGTTCATGAATAGTGTTTCTAGAACGGTGAGGTTCCAATGGTGACCTTTTTCCTTTTCCAAATTTTGAGTTCCTCAACAGTGTTTCAAGAATGGTCAGGTTCCAACAGTGACCTTTATCCTTTGCCAAATTTTGAGTTCACGAACAATGTTTCCAGAACTGTGAGGTTCCAACGGTGACATTTTCCCTTTTCCAAATTTTGAGTTCATGAATAGTGTTTCTAGAATAGTGAGGTTCTAACGGTAAGGTTCATGAACAGTGTTTCTAGAACGGTGAGGTTCCAATAGTGAGGATCATGAACAATGTTTTTCCTTTTCCAAATTTTGAGTTCGTGAAAAATGTTTCCATCTTCCTACAGTTTACCCTTTTAACATTTCATTTGACGTAAAATGCATTTAAAGCCTGTTTTTAAGGACTCTAAGGCTGATTTAAATGCCATAACACCTATATTAATTTTTCCTAAGGCCTGGGATTTTTTTACTTGGTCAAACCACGTGGTTTAATGCGATCCACTTTTTATGGAAAACCCAATGTATCTTAAACCACTACTCCATTAAATCTTCTAAAGGGATAAGATATCTTCCTCCCTAGTTCTCCCCCCTTGTTCTCAGGTGTGAGATTCTCGAACATCCCATTCCTTCTCATAGGAGTTATGCAATTAAACATTCCTTTTAGGATTTCTTCCGCTTTGTTTTGATGCAACCATGCAATATCGACCAGTATTCGATATAAGGTATTATCTATATTCATTATTTTGGGTTCATCTCATTCTTTCTCCTTTCCATTTTTATTTAATTTTACCCCCATGTTCCTAATAGACTTTTCTTGGGTGATGGTCGTTGTGGTGTTGTCTCTGTATCCTCGGTTGGATACAGTTTTCACAGGGGAGGAGATCATAACCTGTTGTGTGTCTCATTCTCATATAAAGAATGACAAGAACTGTTTGAGGCATGGGATCCATTGATCCCTTTTTATTTTATGTGCTACTATAGAGTTAGAATGTGTTATCTCACTGGATCACAATGGAATTGTCATAATAAATATTTGAACCTGTTAAATAAATTGATATCGAGCATATGTTATTGCCTCTTGTTTTTCTAGATAGTATGATATCTATGCTTGCTTGCTTAGATTTTTTCGTTCTTTATTGAGATTGGTAACGAATGTAAAGCCGGAATTAATTGATAATTGTTTGGTTAAAGATAAAGAGGCATGTAAATTAATTTGGTTCCTCTTGTTGTAATATGATTTAAATAAAATTGGTGCAGTAATCATGTTTAATTATTTGTGATAGCTTACTGATTAGGTTTCCCAAATTTTGGAACCTACGAATAATAAATCAGTTAATCCAAGATGGATTAAAGAACTGGTTGTTTGATAAAATATAATTCCTTGTAGGGTTCTGAGTTATCCTCTTGCTTGTTTAAAGGCCAAGAGCCCATTTTATGTGATGTTTGTTTTCCTATTGCTTGTGTTGTGGTGTGAGCCTCGATGGCTGTTGTGATATGTTTGGGAATGGATGCCTATTGGTTGTGGCAGAAGTGGATGCCTAGAGTGGCGAGATGCATCGGGTTATACAAGTGGGTGTTAGGGAGGACACCAGGGATGATAAAATGGGTTGGATGTAAATGTTTGGATTCTTAATGATTCTTATTGGTTGTTTATTTTCTTTAATTTCCCCACTGGTCACGGCAGCTAGTCTTGCTTACCCTTCTCCCAAAAGGGGAAAAGATGCATGGGGTATGCCAAGTGGTTTCCATGTTTAACTTCTCAAAGAGAGGATGAGTCTACACTCTTGATATAGGAAGAAAAGATTTGACGGGTTGTTCATCTACTCGTTGTGTTGATCCCCCTTGTGTTTAGTAGCTTAGAATATTTTTCTAGAATGCCCTGGAATATGGGAAAGTAATAATGTTGTTAATAAATGATTTAATAAATGATGTCAACCCAAGGGTTTAGAGCTTGCTGGGACACAATGCTGGGGTTACAATTTAAAGGGACAGTGGACTTTGGGTATGATGCTAAAGAAATTTAATGTGGAATTATTGATGGTTAATTTATGTTAAATAATTAATTAATGTAAAGTGAAACTGATAAAAAGGGAATGATGTAATGTAATTAAGATGTTTAAATGGTTGTGTGCTTATCAGATACATAGTATAAGAATAATAAGCCAGGAGTCCGAGAGATGTTAGCTAAAGTTGTTTCTAAGACTATGTTATGCTTATAGTGTGGTAGTGAGCTATAGTATATTCTGTACTTTTTGTGTTTCTATATGCTACTCCACCCTGTCAGTTAGGGAAATTGACACCCCAGGGATTTTGAGCCCTGGGGGGGGGGGTGTGTTTTCCCCAACATTCTGGTGGGAGGATGGATGGTGGACTACCCCCTCTGGCCCCGATGTCTTCTCTAGGTAGTTACTTATACTGGTAGGCACCCCGGTTAGTTTCCCCATATATGTGTGTAGAGGGATGTAATGTCAAGTGGTTTTTTACACACATATATTCTGGATATAGTTTCCTATGGACTACTATAGGTGTAACGTGTATAGGATGTGATGGCTTGAGGATCCTTACTCGGTGTATGGGCTATAATGGCTTGAGGTTTAATACCCGATGTATGATACACGTTATGCGAGTTGTGGTGGAACCCAAAAACTACCTGGTTACTTTCTTATGTGGACGTGGTGGTGTGGTTTTATGAGGTGCATGTTGTGGTGCTCTGCCCATGTGTCTGTGGGAAAGCCTTTTTTTGGAGAGAGATGCTTTGGACGTGCGATATTGGGGAAAAGAGGAAAACCAGTGGGGAAGTAGTTGTGGGGTTCCCTGGATATTATTTATTATATTATATTCTGTTGTATGTATTACTTGGTGAGAGTATCCATGGAGAGGTTGGGAACTTAGTATACCTGTTTATGTGACAAGTTAGTTTCACTTTTTGTTCACTGTGATTTAGCTTGTTTTTGTTACTTTTGCACAAGAGGCCCCGAGGAGGATCCTACTGAGTATAATATTATACTCACTCTATGTTTATATGAAATGTTTTTCACATTACTTGGAGTAGGTTTTAGATCAAGATGGTTTCTACTATCTTGGTGTTGCATGAGTTATTCGGGCTTGTGGTTGCTGCTGTTTTTACTTTCTTTTGGGTACTTGCAGTTTCCCCCTTCTATTTGTAGTAGTTTTTCATGACATTACATATGTGAACTTGGGTTTTCATTTATATTTCAGTTTGAGTTGGAGTTGGTTGGTGTCTATCTTGTCTCTCTCTTTCGCATGTGTTCTCTTAGAGGGTATAATGCCTCCCTTCTATGTGTTTACTATACCCTCAATGCTAGTTTCTAACCCGGTTCCTACTAGAGGCGGGACTCAGGGGTCATTATCTCCCTTCTCACATTTCCGGCCCAGGAGGGGTACACCTTGTGGGGAGGGGGTCATGAAAAATTTGTATTAGAGGCTTGGTTGAGGGATAAGATGGAGTTTGGAGTTAGGAACAGGTGAGGTTGCTTGGGTTGGTTGGGAAATAGTGAAAATCATGTTTAGAAAGCGATGTAAACACTAGATACCGGCTGATAAATAGGCGTTTAGTTCCCCATATGATCTGATGTTAGAACCTTTAAGTTTACAATGTCTACTAAACGAGGTGATACTAGTTGCATGGTATAGACCTAGGAAATGATCAGGCATAATTCTTCTTTGTGCCTGGGTTTTAATGGGTAGACCATGGGATATGTTAACCTAAAATGAATAAAAGAAAAAAACTAATTAATTAATGCTGAGTCTTCCATATTCTAGGTTTAGAAGATCTAACAGTTTGTTATTTTACAGGTATGGATCTAGGTCAACGTCCTTGTCAGGATCACATAGAAGATGTCCAATAGGCTATGCCAGCATATCACCGCAGGTTAGAGGTTGGAGACGATGACACTTAGAGGAGGAAACTCCAAGAGTTTTAATTCTAGAGTCTGTAGAAGTACGAGGGCTCCGTTTTAGATGTAGTCACATAAGACTAGTTGGAGGAGGTCGAGATAGGATTCAGTTCGATCTGTGCTCATAAGGAGCACTAGGTGTCCTTGGTTGTGACTATGCTGTATGGAAGAATGAGGAAATGGTGGTTCTTGTTCCATGGGGATTGTGAGGAGTCAGCGATCTCATGGGAGGAGTTCTGAGACAAATTTATAGTCTAGTTTCTTTCTTCGAGTTCAAATGTGTCTATTCTCCAGAAGCTTCTTACCCTTCAACAGGGGAGCTCTAGTGTGAGAGAGTATGAAATCCATTTTAGGAACCTTTTACGGTATGCTTCGGACCTGTTTCCAGATGAGGAGGACAAGGCGAGGTGCTGGTGAGGGAAGAGGTCATCGAGAGAACATTGGCAAGAACCAGATCATCATGAGAGGGGAGTCATCATGATTCCTCACGAAGAAGAGCTATGGTCCGGGGTTTCCAGTTTTCAGTGAAGAAGAGTTTCTGTTCAGGTGGGGGTAGGTCCCAGCCCTATGCATCTCGTTTCTCTAGAGGCAGCGGCTCTCAGGCCTATGCCAAGTGATAAAGCTCCTATTTTCTTATGGTGGTCTGGGTCATCAGCATCGAGAGTTCCCAAACATTTAGAGCAGTCATTGTGCAGCATTTGTTTTTCTCCAAGTTCCTCTGTTGAGGGAGTTCCAGCAGAGGCAGCAGTAGTAGGTTTCACCAGCTTTAGATCAGCATAGGGTAGATGGGGTAGGTAGAGGGCATCCTTGTGATGCTCCCCATCTTTAAAGAGAAAATCGCGACCATGGTGGTCGTCAACATCAGGGTTAGAGAGGTCGTGGTGGAGGTCAGGGAAAACTTCATGATTTAGAGTTTCTAGCTCTAGGTGATCCTGACATCATTTGAGGTACCCTTTGTTTTTTTCTACATTGGTGTATGCCTTGTTTGATTCAGGGGGTGAAACAATCCTTTATATCACCTACCCTTGTCCATGCTTTGGAACTTTAGGTAGAGAGGCTTCCTGTGCCCTTGGAGTGGACTACACAAGTTGGAGGCCTATCTGACTTGTTGGAAGTATGTAGAGACTGCGAGCTAGTGTTCATGCATCACCACTCTTCGGGAGATTTCCTATGTTTAAGAATACAACCATATGATGTTATCCTAGGAATGGATTGCTTGTATTCGGTGAAGGATATCATGGATTTCCTCAGGAGGTAGGTTGTGTTATTTAATGCGGATGGAGAGCCAATGGTGTTTGTTGGTGAGAGAGACCCTTGGATGGGTCATAGGTTTGTTCCATCCTTATCATCCATGATGACTAAGATAAAGTTGAGTTCTTCAGAGGTTTAGCAGTTGAAATTTCCTAGGGTCATAGAAGAGCACCTTGATGTCTTTTCAGTAGAGGTTGTAGCATTACCCCCTCGATGGGAGATCGAGTTTGGGATCGAGCTACAAACAGGAGAATCTCCTATCTCTATGTATGAATATAGGATGTCCTCTTATGAGTTATAATAGCTAATTATATAGATTGATGGTCTGTTATAGTGCGGTTTTGTTCGGCCGAGTGTGTCACTGTGGGGTGCAACAGTTTTGTTCGTGAAGAAGGCTAATGGCAGTTTGCGGGTGTGTGTCGATTATCATCACTTGTACAAAGTTACAATAAATAATAACTATCCTCTTCCATAGATTAAGGATTTATTCAATCATTTGAAGGGTTCAAGTTAGTTCTCAAAGATCGACTTGTGGCCAGGATATCATCAGATGTGTGTGAAGGATGAGGATATCTCGAAGACTTCTTTCCGTTGTCGTCATGGGAATTATGAGTTAATTTTAATTCGGTTTGGGGAGAAAAAATGCTCCATATATGTTTATGGGATTGATGAATGTTGTGTTCCATGAGTTCCTGGAAAAGTTCTTTGTAGTTTTCATCGACGACATCCTTGTGTACTCCACATCTGAATAAGGGAATGCAGAGCATCTACTCACCATTTTGGGAGTTCTTCATCAACATCAGCTATTTGGGAAGTTGTCAAAGTGTATATTTTGGGCTCGAGAAGTCTGTTTCTTGGGGCATGTGGTCTCCCAACATGGATTAGCTGTGTATCCATCGATGATATAAGCGGTTATGTCTTGGGTAGACCCCAAGACTGTGTCAGAGGTGCAAAGTTTCCTTGGTCTCGCTGGCTACTATAGGAGGTTCATAGCTAATTTATCTCGAGTTGTGACTCCTATAAAAAATTTTACCAAGAAGGATCAAGAATTCATATGGTTTGATCAGTGTTAGGTAGCTTTCGAGTATCTAAAAGAGAAGTTAGTAAGTGATCCAGTTATTTGTCTTCTAGAAGTGGTAGTTCGGTTTGATGTTTTCTGCGATGATTTTCATCTGGGGTTAGGTTTTGTTTTGATGCAGTAGAGACTAGTTGTTTCTTATAGGTCTTAGAAGTTACGTCCCCATGAACATAACCACGCCACCCATGATCTCGAGTTGGAAGCCATAGTGTTTTCTCTGAAGTTGTGGAGACATTACCTCATTGGTGAGTGCTTTTTGGTTTTCACCGATCATAAGTGCCTCAGGTATGTTTTCTCCCAGTGTGACTTGAATTTACAATAGCATCGTTGGATGGAGTTCTTATAGGAATATGACTTCAAAATATCTTATATAGATGGAAAGGGGAATTTTGTAGGTGATTCAATGATTCAGAAGTCATGTTGTGATGCAGTGTGTGAATCTGGTGACTCATAGAGAGTAATTGAAGAACTGTTAGCATTACATCTTGATATAGAAGAAGTTGGGGGGTAGAGGTTGTCTTTTTTAGATGACGGTGTAGTCATATCTGGCGCAGAAGGTGGAGGAGTCCCAGTTGGGAGATCTAGAGGTTGAGGTCTGGAGAGATTGAGTTGTTTGTAAAGAGGCACCTGATGGTTATTCCAAGGATGAACAAAACCGAGTGTTGTATCCTAGAAGGATATTTGTTCATTTGATGATGCACGAGGAGGTTCTTAGAGAGTTCCATAATTCTTCTTTTACGGTGCATCCTGGCATAACAAGGATGTACCGAGCCTTGAGGAGCCAGTTTTGGTGGCCTAGGATTAAGCGTGCGGTTGCAGAGTTTGTGTCTCGATGTTTGGTCTGCCAGAAGGTGAATGTCGAACACCGTGTTCCTTGTGGTCTTCTCTAGCCATTAGATATTCCTTAGTGGAAGTGGGAGGACATATCAATGGACTTTGTTACTAGTTTACCTTAAGCTCAGGGAGGACATGATGCCATTTAGGTGGTAGTGGATTGTTTAAAAAAATCGTCCCACTTCATAGAAATCAAGGAGTCAAGCTCAGTGGAAGTTTTGTCGAGGCAATATATGGAGGATGTGGTGAGACTTCATGGAGTCCCAAGGACACTCATTTCTGATCAAGATCCTCATTTTACCTCTAGGTCATGGAGAGGTCTCCAACATGATTTTTTTTCTCATTTATGCCTTAGCACTACTTTTCATCCTCAAATGGATAGTCAGATAGAGTGAACCATCCCGACTCTTGAAGACATGTTACGCTCTTGTGTCCTGGATTTTGGAGGTTCGTGGATGAGGAACTTACCCTTGGTGGAGTTTTCTTACAAAAATAGTTTTCACTCTACCATCGGTATGGCGCCATTTGAAGCCACATATGGAAGACCTTGCCGTTATCCATTGTTCTAGTCTAGGGTCAGAGAGTCATCAATTCTTGGACCGAAACTAGTGCAGAATACAACAGAGATGGTTCAAGTTATTTTTGAGAGGATGAAGACAACACAAGATCTTTATAAATCATATGCCTATCAAAGGAGGAGGCCCTTAGAGTTTGATTTTGGGGATCACATGTTTCTGAAGGTGACTCCTCATCGTGGGCATTTAAGGTTTGTTCATGGGAGTAAGCTTTCTCCCTAGTTTGTGGGGCCTTTCAATTTGTTATCTCGTGTTGGAGTTATGGTGTATTGTGTAGCACTTCCCCTGTAGATGTGTCATATACATGATGTTTTCCATGTATCACAGCTCCATCATTTTCTTCATGATGACTCTCACGTCATTGATTGAGGAGAGATCGATGTTGATGATAATGTGACCATTGAGGAGTGACCTATGGAGATCCAATACCACAAAGAGAAGGTGTTGCACATGCATTCTATTCCCTTGGTTCGTGTCTTGTGGTGATATGGGGGCATGGAGGAGTGCACCTGGGAATGTGAGTCACAGATACATGCTCAGTACCTAGATTTGTTTGATGTTTAACTATTTTAATGTATCAATGTATTCTTTGGGGGTTATAGATCTTTCATGTTTATAATATGGATTTATTTTGTTGTTTCTTGTGGCTTTCTCTCTTTTGAGAGGTATCTCGATGGGTGGTTGTTTGGACCCTGTTTCGTTTTCACTTTAGGTGGGTTTTTAATTCTCGGGGATGAGAATGTTTTGCGAGGAATCTGATATAATTTCCCGAACCTCTCTGGTCCATTCCTTTGGACGGAAATCAAGTGTATGAGGAGTTTTGGGAGGTTAACATGACTTATCCCCAACAATTTTCCAAATTTCCATTTCTTTGAACGGTTCTATCGGTGAACAGTTCCAACAGTAGACCATTGTGAACAATTCATCAATAACCTTCTATAAACAGTGTCATCAGTAACCTTATGTGAACAGTGCAACAATGACCTTATGCGAACAGTGACATCAGTGACCTTATGTGAACAGTGTCATTAGCAACCTTCTATAAACAGTGTCATCAGTAACCTTATGTGAACAGTGAAACAGTGACCTTCTATGAACAGTTTCATCAGTAACCTTATGTGAACGGTGCAATGATGACCTTATGGGAACAGTGACATCGATGAACTTATGTGAACAATGAAACTATGACCTTATGTGAACAGTGACATCGATGACCTTATGTGAACAATGTCATTGGTGATCTTCTGTGAACACTGTCATCAGTAAGCTTATGTGAATAGTAAAATGGTGACCTTATGTGAACAGTGCATCAGTAGCCCTAGGTGAACAGTGTCATCGGTAACCTTATGTGAACAATGAAATGGTGAGGTTCCAATGGTGACCTTTTTCTTTTGCCAAATTTTGACTTCATGAATAGTGTTTCTTTAATGGTGAGGTTCCAATGGTGACCTTTTTTCTTTTCCAAATTTTGAGTCCATGAATAGTGTTTCTAGAACAGTGAGGTTCAAATGACGATGTTTTTCCTTGGTCAAATTTTGAGTTCATGAACAATGTTTTCAGAATGGTGAGGTTCCAACCGTGGCCTTTTTCTTTTTCCAAATTTTGAGTTCATGAATAGTGTTTCCAGAATGGTGAGATTCCAATGGTGACCTTTTTCCTTTTCCAAATTTTGAGTTCATGAACAATGTTTCCAGAATGGTGGGGTTCCAATGGTTTCCTTTTTCCTTTTCCAAATTTTTAGTTCATGAACTGTGTTTCTAGAACGGTGATGTTCATAAACAGTGTTTCCAGAATAGTGAGGTTCCAACGATGAGGTTCCAATAGGGAGGTTCATGTACAATGTTTTTCCTTTTCCTAAATTTGAGTTCGTGAACAATGTTTCCAGCTTCCTACACTTCTCCAATTTAATGTTTCTTTGACATAAAATGAATTTAAATACTTGTTTTAAGGACTCTAAGGCTGATTCAAAGGCCGTAACTCCTATATTAATTTCTCCTAAGGCTCAAGATGTTTTTACTTGGTCAAAACACATGGTTTAATGTGATCCTCTTTTAATGGAAAACCCAGTATATCTTAAACTAAGTCTCCATTAAATCTTTTAAAGGGACAAGATATATTCCTCCCTAGTTCTTCCACCTTGTTATCAGGTGTGAGATGCTCAAACATCCCATTCCTTCCCATAGGAGTTTTGCAATCAAACTTTCCTCCTAGGATTTTCCACTTTTTTTTATGCAACCAAGAAATATAGACCAGTCTTCGATATAAGTTATGATTTATCTTCATTATTTTGGGTTCATCTCATTATTTCTCCTTTCCCTTTTTATTGAATTTTACCCCCATGTTCCTAATGGTATTTTCTTGGGTGTTGGCCGATGTGGTGGTGTCTCTGCATCCTCGGGTGGATATAGTTGTCACAGGGGAGGAGATAATAACTCATTGTGTGGCTCGTTCTCGTATAAAAAACATCAAGAACTATTTGAGGCAGGGGATCTGTTTCTTCTCTTTTCTTTTATGTGAAAATGTAGAGTTATCATGTCTTATCCCACTGGATGAAAATGGAATTGGCATAATAAATATTTGAACTGGATAAATAAATTGATAACGATCGTATGTTATTACCTCTTATTTTGATAGATAGTATGATGTCTATGCTTGCTTGATTAGATTTTTCGTTCTCGATTGGGATTGGTAAAGAACGTAAATCCAAAATTAATTGATAATTGTTTGGATAAATATATAGAGGCATGTAAATGAATTTGGTTCCTCTTTTTGTAATATGATGTAAATAAAATTGGTGCAGTAATCATGCTTAATTATTTGTGATAGCTTACTAATTAGGTTTCCCAAATTTGGAACCTACAAATAATATATCGGTTAATACAAGATGGATTAAAGAACTAGTTGTTTGATAAAAGATAATTCCTTGTAGGGTTCTGAGTTACCCTCTTTCTTGTTTAAGGGCTAAGAGCCAATTTGATATGATGTTTGTTTTCCTACAGATTGTGTTGTGGTGTGAGCTTAGATAGATATTGTGATATGTGGGGGCATGGAGGCCTATTGGTTGTGGTAGCAGTTGACTCCTAGAGTGGCTAGATGCATAGAGTTATACATGTGGGTGTCTAATAGGAAACTAGGGATGATGAAATGGGATGGATGTGAATGTTTGGATTCTTACTGATTCTTACTGGTTATTTATCTGCTTTACTTTCCAAACTGCTCGAGGTAGCTGGTCTTGCTTACCCTTCTCCCAAAAGGGGTGAAGACGTGTGGGGTATTCCATGTGCTTTCCCTGTTTAGATTCTCGAAGGGAGGATGGGTCTACGCTCTTGATATAGGCGACAAAGACAAGATGGGTAGTTCATATACTTGCCCTGTTTATCCCCCTTATGTTTAGTAGCTTATAATATTTTCCTAGAATGTCTGGGAATATGGGAAAGTAATAATGTTGTTAATAAATTATATAATAAATTATGTTAACCCAAGGGGTTGGAGCTTACTGAGACACAATGCTGAGGTTATAATTTAAAGGGATAGTGGAATTTGGGTGTGATGCTAATGAAATTTAATGTGGAATTATTGATGGTTAATTTATTCTTAAATAATTCATTAAAATAAAGTGAAACTGATAAAAAGAGAATAAATTAATGTAATTAAGCTCTTTAAATGGTTGTGTTCTTGTAGGATACCTAGTCTTAGAAGTGGAAACCGAGTGTCCGAGAGATGTTAGATGAAGTTGTGTCTAATACTAGGTTATTCCCATAGTGTGGTTGTGAGCTACAGTATATTATGTGCTTTTTTTGTTTCTATACGCTACTCCACCCTGTTAGTTAAAGAAACTAACACTCCAAGGATTCTGTGCCCTAGGGGGGGTGTTCTCCCCAACATTCCGGTGGAAGGAAGGATGGATGATTACCCCCTTTGGCCCCACACTCTTCTCTTGGTAGTTACTTGTGATGATGGGAACAACAGTTAGTTTCCCCATATATGTGTGTAGAGGGCTGTAATGGATTGTGGTTATTCAAACACATATATTCTGGAAATAGTTTTCTATGGACTACTATAGGGGTAACATTTATATCCTGTGATGGCTTGAGAATCCTTGCTCAGTGTATGGGATATAATGGCTTTAGGTTTAATACTCGATGTATGATACAAGTTATTTGAGTTGTGGTGGATCCTAGAAACTACTTTGTTAGTTTTTGTGTGGACATGGTGGTGTGGTTTCACGAGGTGCATGTTGTGGTGCTTCGCCAAAGTGTCTGTGGGAAATCCTTTTTTTGGAGAGATATGCTTAGGACATACGACGTTGGGGAAAAGCGACAAACCAGTGGAGAAGTAGTAACGGGGTAACCTTTATATTCTTTATTATAATATATACTCTTGTATGCATTACTTGGTGAGAGTAGCTATGCTGAGGCTGGGAACATAGTATACTTGTTTAGGTGATGAGTTAGTTTCACTTGTTGTTCACTATGCTTTAGCTTGTTTTCTTTACTTTTGCATGAGAGGCCGTGGGGAGGATCCTACTGAGTATACTGTTATACTCACCATACGTGTATATATAATAATTTTTCAGGTCACTTGGAGTAGGTTTGAGATCAAGCTGGTTTTTACTAGCTTGGGGTTGTAGGAGCTGTTCGGGCTTGTGTTTGCTGCTATTTTACTTTCTTTTGGGTACATGATGTTTTACCCTTCCAGTTGTAGTAGTTTTGCATGACATTACATTTGTGAACTTGTGTTTTCATTTATATTTTAGAATGAGTTGGAGTTGGTTGGTTAATACATTATCTCTCTGTTTAGCATGTGTTCTCTTAGAGGGTAATGCCTCCATTATGTGTGTTTCTTATAACCTCGGTGCTAGTCTCCAACTCAGGGCCTACTGGAGGCGGGACTCAGGGGTCATTATCTCCCTTCTTACATTACCGACCCAGGAGGGGTACACCTTCTGGGGAGGGGGTCCTGACAAAAATTTTCTTCACGAAAATCCTTGTAAAATTGAATATAATGCTTTAAATAAATTAAATTCAAGATAGTGGGTTATTCCTAACATCCCATACAATTTAAAAATAACATCCATTTTCACTGTAATATGGTTACAAAAGTGTCTTTTTCAGAAAATGATAAGAATATTTCATTCAAATTTTTGATAAAATTCGAATGGGACATATTTTGAATACAACATGAATTTTCCTTTTAATATTTTTAAAAAATAAAAAATGGGTAAAAATGTCTATCATAAATTGATTTTAAAAGTTTAATTTTCTTTGAAAACATTTCTTGATAACATGGTTTTGGAAGAAAAAAGATGTCTGATTGAGGAGATAAATGAAGTCGGATTTTCTAAAAAATGTTTATTAAAAAATATTAAGTAAAAAAAGTTAAGAAATGATACTATTAATTTAAAATATTATGAATAAAAATAGGAGAAAAATATTAAATGGTTTTATTTATAAAATGATAAAATTATTTCCTTCAACTAAAATTCAAGAATAAACAATCTCGATTAGAATGAGATTGTGAAATAAACCCTTACAATGATCATAACATTGATGCAAGAATTATTCAATGAACCGATTATGTGTCTAAACTATAAATACACATAAAATAATTCTAATAAAACATAATATAATCAAGAGTAATTATACACATAGTCTTATAATATCAATGATAATGAATATTTAACATAACCCAATGAAAAGAAATTTAGTCATGGAATTATTTACCACATGGTAATTTTAAATTCAAATCCCATTGGATGAAATAAATAAAATTTAAAAATAAAATATCCTTTATAATTATTTATTCATGGTATTAAATTTCAAAGGGGAAGTATATACAAAATATAAAATAAATTAGGTTCATTACATTACCATATGCTTAAATGAAATGAAATTGACATGAAATCCATTATTACTTTGGATGATGACACCATGAAAGAGATAAACTCATATGTATTTATACATCCTAATAATATTTATGAATTTAATCATAAAATACATTAATAGGAATTATATACACCATCAAATAGAAATAAGTACTGAACGTGACATATATCTCACAATAATAAAAGTGAGACGAGAAAACCCTTACCTCATACTTCATTTTGATGAATGGTATTTAACCAAATGTATAGTGGTTATAAAAATGTTATTAAATTTAAAAAATATATTAATATTTATAATATCATATAATTTTTTTATAACATTTTATCACCATTTCATTAATAATATTTCATTATTTTCATTATTTTAGGTGTCAATTGGCTTGCTTTCTTATGCGTGTTTTGTCATTAAAGATCCATTTCATACACATATTATATAGTAATTTCCTATAAATAATAATAATCATGAATTATTTATCATATTTTTACATAAATTATACTTTTAAAACAAATCATGAAATATTTTTATGGAAAATGAAGTATGTTACGATCATGGGGACGGTAGGCCATACTTATGCGTGAGTAACATTTCAATTTTCCAATGATCATTATGAATAGGATTTAAGTAATATTTTATATTTATATATTTATAATAATATCATATATAAAATATTATTTATTTAAATATACTTTTATATATAATCCATGTGGTGTGGTGATGAAAATGGAGTCACATCGATTTGTGAAGGCGGCAGTCCACACATACACAAACAATGCTATCATCTTTAAGTAAGTTTAAAGGTAAGAAATAATATTATATTTTAATAATAATAAATATGTAATTAATAAAATAATTATTTACTTTATTTAACATGTATTTATTAAAATTAACCTTATTACATTCAATGTAAAGTGTTTATGAAAGACAAATCACATCGCTTCGTGATGTTGTAGTTCGCCGTACACAAGAGCATCATTATCATATCCCCAACAGAATGGAAATTAAAAATATATATATGATATAATGAATCTATAGGTATAAGGTTTTTATAAATTTCATATATATACTTCATACACATCATCATACCTAACTATGATAGGTGGTAATGGAAGAAAAAATGACATCAGTTCGCTATGCGGTAGTCTGCCATACACACAAATGTTAATTTCGTAACCAATTTGATGGAAGTAAAGATAGTTGTACGTCATGAAATTTTTATAAAAACATACTATTATATTGAAGATTATGAGGATATTATATCATCATGGTTTAAAAATAATTTCTTTAGAAGGTTAAAAAAATAAAATAATTGCGCTCATTGAAGAACATTACCTCTTCTTTGGGTATCCTCCTTAGGTCTGAACCAAAACCATCCTTGATTATATTTCTCCCAAGATAAGGCATATTTGATGAGATTAGGAAATTTTTGAATTTATTTGGGTAGGTATTTTATGAACCAAATAGTTTTAATGTGTTAATAAGGGAGGATGGAGGGTGTCCTTTTATAAGTGAGGTGAGTGACACACTTGTAATTTTTTGAGGAGATTCAATCATAACCACATTTTTATCATGCCAAATGCCTCTAAAATAGGAAATTATAGAACCTATATGAGTTGAGGTCTAAATTCGAATACAAAATACTTTTTTTTAATTTTTTTAAGTCATTTTAATCCTTATATTCTTTGTTTAACCCCTAGTAAATCCATTTTTACCTTAACTATGAAAATTAATTTTTTCTATTTTCACTATTAATTTTGGTCATAATTTAATTTTAACTCATTAGATATTATATTTTTTTTCAGAATCAAAAAATGGATTCCATTTTTTGAAATTTAATTCACATAATTTTAAAATTTTAATTTAAACTTAATCCCATAGACATGATGAAAAGTTGATTTTGAATGAGAAAATGTTCAAAAGTTTACAATGATTTTATATCAAAATTAAATATGAAAATTATTCAGGTTACCTAAATTGTATTCATTTATATAAAATTGATCTAATATTATATTAAAAAAATTCAAAATATTATTTAACATTATAAATAATTTAAATCAAAAGAGATCTTTCAATTAAAATTCAGTATTTGTTCACTATTCATAAAAAATGGAACTTTTTAGAAAAATCCAAAAAATTCACCCTAATATATTTTTAATATTAATATTTCAAAAATGAAATTAGTTTAATAAAATAAATTTTATAATTTTTTTAAAAATTAGTTTTAAATTATGTGTGCAAAGTGCGACTAAACTGTCACATAAAAAAATACATTTTTTTTCTGAAAAAATTTCTTTTTATTTCAAATGATTATTATTTTATTTCTAATCAATAGATAATAATATTTTCGTAATTTATTTAATAATATTCATAACTTCCATTCCAACATCTAGATGATAAATATTATATTAAATAATAATATTTTAATAATATTTGACATTTCATTTAAACTAAGTATTGTGTGTAACACTAGCAAAACTCAGTGTTATGTATAACATAAGATAAAATTGGTATTGTTTTTAATGAAACATATTGAAGAGATTGAATATATTTAAAAATAAATATATCATGAAGTCTTAGGATGTTCCTAAATATATCTTTTTTTCATTTTCTGAATAAACCACTCTTATGTTTAGTGGGTACCTCACAAAAAAATTCAAACAAAACAAACCAATCCAAAAACAAAATTTTAACTTGAAACACATATACCAATAAATTTTAAAACAAAAGAATTTGTGATTCAAAATTCAAATTTCAAAAAAAAAAATTCCGCACACAACACCTGAGGATTTCTTCATCATCACATCAGGGAAATTCGTGTAACCGAATATCATGATTTCCACTTATCAATGTCAATACCCTAACTCCACCAGAGCTGATTATCAGAGAATGTTTTCCGATTATCAGAGAAATATTTCTTTTTTTAAAATATTTGGGGGTTACATCCCCCATTTAATAAATCGATTCATCACAATTTGAACATTATCTGGGTAATAAGAGATTGGATATTTGATTTTTTTATTGTAATCCCACATTGTAAAACAAAAAAAATCCAAAAACTGCTCTTAGGTTTATTGGGAACCTCATGAACAAAATTAAAATAAAATAAACTAATCCAAAAACCAAATTCAAACATGAATTACAGATACTAATACATTTTTAAACAACAACACGTGAGATTCAAAATTCAAATTTCAAAAACAAACAAAATAACAAACACAACACCTGAGGATATCTTGATCATCACATCAGGGAAAGTCATGACACCGACCATCATGATTTTCACCCATCAGCGTCGTTACCCAAACACCACCAGAGCCGATTGTCTGAGAAATTTTTTCGATTATCAGGGAATGTTTTCTTCTTTTAAAATATTGGACAGTTACATCCTCCCCCCTTTAATAAAATTAATCCTCACAAATTCTAATTTATCTTAGTGATAAAATGTTGGATATTTGAATATATTTATATTGTAATTCCAAATCATAAAAAGGGTAAATAAAACAACTTGTTGATAAAAGTGAAATAAAAGTATAAGGTTCATTTGGAATAACACATACTAGGTTTCCAAATAAGTGAACATAGGTGGGATGAGAAGATTTTTAAATGGAATAGAAGTGTAAATAATTATGGAGACTGATTTATTTAATTGATTACAAATAAGTTAATTATTAATGGAAAGTTTAGATACTTAAACCATGAATATATGATGATTTTAAAGACCATATGATTCATCATATATGAATATAAAAGGATATCATTTTTGTTTAAAAATAATTTTCCATATTTTGAGGAAATCTTTCACCATATAGACTGAAAACATAGTGAAATATACTTAATTGACAAGTATAATTTAATCCTTTAAACAATTTCTACCAGAACCTCATTTTTTTCTCCAAACAATTAGTATTAAAGATGAATTTTTCATGTCTGAAGCACTAAAATCCAACTTTTAAAGGATCATATAACCATGAAAGTGTTAAAAATATATTCCACTTATCTTTTGGAATAAAAAAAACCGAAATGGTTATAACATGGTAAGATAATTCCCAAAATGATAAAACCATCATATGATGAAATAATACATTAATCTCCAAAATTAAACAGAAATACCCAATCTTCAAACTAAATCATTCCTAAAAACATAATATTAAGGAGTTTTTTAACCACATATGTTATCTCATACCTTTCATATGTCAATCCAAAAATATGGAAATATTTATTTTTTTCAGACAACATTAAAAAATTAGTCACCAAATCACTTTTCAATCCTGTAGTTATCTATATGATAAAAATTGTGTTCCCATAATTACCACAATATCCAAGATTATATAAACCCTAAATTTTATTAATTACTTAAATATTATTTCCACAAAATTTAAATTCATATATCACATTAAACCAAAATTTAAATATAATTAATACTAATAAAATGTCTCTAAAAGTTTCATTAATGGCTTTAAGATCTCATCACTTTAAACCTCAAAATGGGTGTCTAAGAATTTTGAACTTATGACCATCCTTAATCTTATATAACTATTATTGTATCCATAACAATTAATCTAACCTCACATGATAACATCATAATATCCAAATTTATCTAAACTTTTTTTATGATACCAACTATAACAGATCAAAACCCACATTCCCATATCTAGTACTGTAATCATAAACATTAAATTTATGTATTTGGTACCGATAATGATGAAACATTTTTTTTCTATACAAACCTTAAAAAATAAAAAGGATTAATTGAATCACTTTAATTCACATGGAACTTTTAGGTTTAGAGTTTTAGAGAATTAGGAAAATATCTTACCTAAACAATACCCATTTTGTTAAACGATAATTTCTCTCACTTAAACCAAATTTTCTGATTCCACATTAAGTCATTATTATTATCCACATGAAATCCCTTCTAGATATAATTATTTAAATATCATTTCTTGATAACTTGGGTAAAATGAAACATAATAAGGGTGATATCAAATTCCTTGCAAGGGAAATATAAACAATAATAAGTGAATTTCATCAATGAACATATTAAGTGCATAATGGTATGATAACATAATCAGAGTGTGTGAGATAACAATAAAATAACTCATATCCATTAATACCAAAATCATTAATCTTGAAACATGGAATAATTATTTAACAAAGTAAAGAGTCATAATAATCAATAATCATGATCCATGTGATATCGATCTTGATCAAAGGAAGCATTATGAACTCATAGAATCATTGTTAAAATGTGTTGGTATCTTGAGAAATCATCTTCATAAAACACTTAAAAACCATTATAGAACCATTATAAGTAGAATCACCCTATGATAGACTTCTATTGGTTGGATTAAATCACTCAATAGAGGGGAATTGAGTGTCTATAAAAATTTCTATTAAAAGTAATATTCCTATAAGGTTTCACCAATAAATTTAAATATAGCCCAGTTAATCAAAGTAATATGGTTATGAAAGTTTGACAGTTTAAATAACTTCTTAGAAGATTGATTAATTCTCAGCAATATTAATTGTAGTTATTAATATTACTTTTGAATCTATTCTAATAAGGCAAGACAATTATAACTTCTTTCCAAGATTAACTATAAAAGTGAATTTAGTGAATTCTGAGTTAAATAGTAAAACAAAGAAAACTAAATTTAAATAGCACAATAGATATAAAACAAGTGGTTCAGTCTCAAGTCGGTACCTAATCCACTTTACATGGTGATCACCTACTACCAAGAAGTTTATATAAACAAACTTGATCCACACCCTGGATCTGGGTTAACAATAGTACACATGGCTATCAAGGTCAAATGACATCTTCCATAGTTATACGTGGGTAAAAACTAACAAGCCACACAAGGACCTCTTCCACACTTATCTGTGGGTATAAATAAGTGTAAAAAGTTGTCCGAGAAAGGATATCTTATATCCTTCAGTTTAACACAGGAGACAATGTGTGTTGTTATACCGATACACACACTTATAGAAAGATAAGAAAAATGATACACAACAGAGAAAAGATGATGAAATAGGGTTAGAAGTGCTCTGATTGTTTTTCTATGTAGCTCTAGACTTCTGAGATGAAATAGATGCAGAAATTGAGTCCTCGTGTGGAAAATAGAGTGTCGCAAGTCCGCTAGATTGGCAGATGTTCTTCGTGGTGAAGATATCATCCAATATAGTATTCTAGTATGCTTCGTGTGTTCTTCAGTAGTGTTGAGTAGTATGTGACAATTATCTCTTTAAAAATGATCTGATTGTTTTCTTTTTTTCTCTTTCTCACACACATGCTTCACGTTATTCCACTTTCATTTACATACTTTTTTTGGGCCGCACTACTCTTTTATCTTGGGGCACATGTGTTGGAGCTGACGGGTTGCATGTATTCTACAACTCATACCTCGTGCTGTCAGGTAAAAAGTATACAAAGAAACATTAATCATGTCAGTGCATTTAAAATATTCAAATATGACCGTTAAAGATTAAATTGAAAATTCACAAAATAGATTAAGAAATAGTGTCACAGTTTTAATGTAAACGATGTCTCTATGAACCGGTGTCTCTTTTAAATAGTGTCTAGATTGGTCACGGTTTCTGGATAGTCACAATGTATGGTCATGGTGTCTGGATAATGGTGTCTGGTTCACGGTGTCTAGGTCACGGTTTCTGTTTCACGGTGTCTGGGTCACGATGTCTGGTTCATGGTGTTTGGTTCATGGTGTCTGGGAAACAGTGTTTGGTTCACGGTGGCTGGGTCATAATGTCTGGTTCACGTTGTATGGGTCACGGTGTCTTGTTCACGGTGTATAGGTCACATTGTCTGGTTCACGGTGTCTGGGTCCTTTGCCAGAAAAACATAAACGGTGGTAGACTCACGGTGTCTCGGACTTATCCAAATATCTATATTCAGACTTAAGAAGTGATATTCATAGAATGTATTCGACTTAACCATTAATCAAATACATCATTATAAAGTAAATGAAGGATATTTTATAGTAATAAAACAGAATGTATCACACTTAAGATATTTGGATAGCTTTACTAAACAACTGTACATTTTATGTGAGATAGATTACATGAGATTAACAAGGTTTATAGACTGAATAGGATTTGTGATCATTAAAACATGATTAATACATGAGGTGTCCAACAATCTTCTCCTTTTTGATGATCACAAATCATGTGTATTTTGAGTGTATATTTGTTCAAACTACATATTCCCAATGTCAATATGACATATATATATATATATATTTTATCCCCTTTTGGGATTATCAAAAAGAGTGAATAGGAAAAGAGAATAAAAGTCCACAATGCATTAGAGAAAAATATTTTGAGTACAAACGGTAGACAACAAATAAAATGCAATAATATCCTTATCAAAAGAGATTATTCACTATTCTTCATCACTGGATGGTCTTCTCTTTTCCCTTAGCAGCAGGATCAAAATAAGAAGCCATAAAAGCAGAGGATGAGGTAGAAGAAGGGAGTGTGCTGGTTAACAGGGAATGTAATGGAAGACCTTAAAATACATAAGGGGCCAATGTAGGTGTAGTAGAAGACTAAGGAAACTATTGATCAAGGATTACAAGCCTGATCTGACTCAGGGCCTGACTGACATACCTAGAAGTGGACTCTAGGGTAGAGGTGAAGGAAGGAAAATCAGATCTCAGAGGGGCAGCTGTAGGATAAACTATGGTAGTACTTTGTACATGGAGATAGGGCCTCAAAATCTTGATAAAATCAGCAATGATCTCCCCACCATACTGCATGGATTTTTTAAAGTCATACTTTTTCTCCATAAAATTTTCCAATAGACGAGTGAACTCTATGAGCTTTTGAACTTGAGACTTGAAGGCTTGATTAACAGGAAGAATCCTCATATTTCCACTAGATACTTGTAGTGATTTTTCATGTCATTCTTAGAGAAGATCAGATTGAAGTAGAAGTACAATTTCTCTCCAATTTATTGTTGAGAACCATTAGTAATATTAGAATATATTTTGACCAAATCAATAACTCTGTCACTATTCTTGATAACTTCAGATAGATATTCTTTATTAAAACCACTAAGCATAGACTGGAGTTCCTCGATGACCACTATTCGAAATAGATCACTGTCTAAGGAAGGTTGAACAGATTTACGTGAGGCATTAGAAGCAGTGACAAATGAGGTATAAGATTTTAGTTAATTGAGAACTTTTTTAAGACACCCCTTATACTCATCATTTAGCTTGTTAAGACCAAAATCAAGATCACACATCTCTTTAACTATTTGTTTATTTCTTTTAGCTATCTTTCCAGGTAATGAAGCTAAATGAGGTTAAATCAGAGAGGAAATATCTGGTGGGATTTGAGGAAAAAAATTCTCAATAGGATGAGAGCAAGATCTGATCTCAAATTCATCACTTTCTACATTTCTTCAGCCATACCTCTTAGATTTTGTACTTCATCACTAAGTAGTTTGTTCTCAATTCTGACTTCCTAAATTTCATGAAGCATTTTAGGTTGAATCTACCAAATGACTTTTTCAAATAAAAATGAAGCATCTCTTTTAATTAGATTTGTTATAGGAGATGGTTGGGTATTAAGATGTTTTCAACTCCAAAAAAATGGGTTGCTCCAAATTCTTTCAGGTCATCTTTATTCACCAAGGCTGGAGGTTCTGGTGAAGGCTCTAAGATAGAATCTTATATAGGAATAGGTTCTTGGGTAGAAATATCTTCAGGATAAAATTCCGTTTTCAACTGAAACATTGTAGAAAGTTCAGGACCTTTGACTGAGACTTACTGTGAGTCACTCACATCATAATAACTGGGATACTTAAACCATGTGTCCACTAAGCTTGGATCAATCATATTTTTCACTATAATAGATTATGGATTGGGGGATACTCCCCCTCAACTGGTGCATCTTCCTTGGGACTTAAGGACTTAGGAACTTGATTTATTTCAACGAATTCATCCCTTATTTCCTCAAACATTTTATTTAGAGCCAATTGAAAGGCTTTATCCATTCTCTATTCAGTAGAAATAATGACTTTAGAAACATATTATTCCTCTAGGAGTTCCTCAAGGGAAACTGCTTGCATAACAGGAAGATATTATCTTCTACGCTCTTCAACAACATGCTTTTCTATCTCAACAAAAACATATTCTTCCTCCACATTGGGTTGTTTGTCCAAATCAGAAACATCTTTAGGAACATGTATTTCATTCTTAGTTACTACTTGAGGGGTATACGTATTGTCTTCCTCATCAAGAACAGTTTCTTTGGGAGATACAACATCCTCTTATTCTTATTCTTCTTCATAATACTCGACAACTTCATCTGGTTCTAAAACAGGATTGGAAATACCTTTTGGTTTTGAAGGATGTTCCACTGGATTGAACTTTTAATATATCATATCATTATCTTCCACCCCATGATTTTTTCCAAGGGTTCCAATTGATTTTCAGCCTCCTTATAACAATTTTTGGAAGACAAAAATCATAATAATTGATAACTTTATCATTTGGTCCAACCAATCCTTTTGCATGCAACATGGTTTAGATTATCCGAGAATAGAATAGGGAGGTTGACTTGGATGTGGTATTTATCAATTCACACATATGGTGTATGACATACTTACAAAGATTGATATTATGTCCATTTTTCATGAGATGAATCAAAAATATATCATGACATTTAAGTACATAATAATCACCTTTATGGGGCTAATAAAGTTTAGAATAAACTTAAATTGAAGTCTAGATTCTCCATCCAGTTCAGCAGTGATGGATCTCCTCTTGGTTCTATTTGCTGTTAAACTTTTCAAGGCATCTTACAAAACAAATGATTCACTTGGATGTGGAGGACCTCTCTGGTAATCTTCCAAAATACCTTCATGAGGTATCCTAAGGAATGAATCCCATAACCCCAAAGAAAACGTGCATCTATGTCAATTTATCCAACTTCTTAAAACATAGCCACTATCTGAATCAAAAAAAAATTGTATATACTAATAAAATTGTGCAACTATCTTCGATTAGATAGGTTTATCTTCCTTTGCAAACCAATCTAACCAACCTTTCCATTTAAATACTTTCAAAACCAGAGACTCACTTGATAGAAGACAATTTGGTCATATCTCTTTCTCAGGTACTATAATTTGGTTCACTAGATTTGGATTCAGAGGACCCGTAAGTGCTAACTAAGGTGTGATCTTCTTATTCTTTGAACTGCGTTTCTCAGGAGTCGATGACAAAAGACATTTTATCCTGGGAATTCACCGAAGGTTCGAGAGATAGAAGGGCTGAAGAGGGGTCACTGTATGAGATAATATAAGAGAGATTGAGTGAAGAATGAGTGAAACTTATTTTATTTTATCATTTTTGGAATACCAATAATTGTAAAAACAAAAGCGCAGGAAAGAGTGAGGGTAAAATAAGTAATCATCATAATACAAGTTCGAATTTATAAATAAAATAACAACTCATTCTTATGGTGAGATAGTAACTGGCGTTCATGGTGAGATAGTAACAAGTGTTTACGATGGGACCATAACAAGTGTGATTTACAGACCATGCGATCATATTGTTAGAGATTGTAACCAAGAAAGACTAACTGTGAGACCATAAACATGAAACTGTAAGTCTTAAGACATAAAAATATGAAACAGTAAGATATTTAATAGTAAGATATTTACTTAAGTTTTATCATACCTAGTTCATGTATGATGTAGTCTATTATTTCATAATTTAATGGTTTGGTGAATATATCAGTAAGATGAAATTCAGTTCCAATGAATTTTAAAGTGATATCACCCTTTGGATAATGATCTATGAAAAAGTGATGTCTTACATCAATATTCTTTGTCCTAGAGTGTGAAACATGATTTTTTGAGATATTAATAGAACTTGTGTTGTCAAAATTTATAGGTACATTTCTAAATTGATTTCCATAGTCTAGTAATGTGTGTTTCATTCAAAAAATTGGTCACAATGACTACCAATAGCTATTTTTTCAACTTTTTCCGTAGATAATGCAATATAATTTTGTTTCTTACTACACCATGATACGAGTGACTTGCCTAAAAAGTGACATGTCCAGAGGTTCTTTTTCTATATAACTTATAGCCACTAAAGTTAGCATCAGAATAACTAACTAGTTCAAATGATTGTCTTCTGGGATAGAAAAATCCTAGAATGGGTGTATGCTTGAGGTATTTTAAAATTCTCTTAACAACATTTAAATGAGACTCCTTAGTATTTGCTTCAAATCGAGCACACATACACACACAAAACATAATGTCTGGTCGACTAGCAGTTAAGTAGAGTAAAATTACAATCATTCCTCTATAAGTGGTTTGATCAAAAAAATTTCCATCTTCATCAAGATCCAACTTACAAGTGGTTCTAATTGGAGTTTCACTACCTTTAGTGCTATCTAATCCAAAACTCTTTAGAATATCTCTATTGAATTTTCTTTGATTTAAAATAATACCATCATTATTTTGAAAGATTTGAAATCCAAGAAAGAATTTTAGTTCACCCATTAAACTCATTTAAAATTCTTTTTACGTCATTTTAGAAACATCAATACATAAATAATTTATTGAAGATACAATGATAATGTCATCTACATAGATTTGAACAACTAAAACATCATTGGAAATTCATTTTATAAAAAGGGTTGGATTAGCTATTCCTTTTGTAAAACCTTTGGAAATAAGAAAAGTACCCATCCTATCATACCAAGATCTTGGATCTTGTTTTAAACCATATAAATCTTTTGTGATTTAAAAATATGATTTGGAAAATGAGGATTTATAAAACTAGGAGGTTTCTCAACAAAGAAATCCTCAGCTATATACCCATTTAGGAATGAACTCTTAACATTCATTTGATATAGTTTGAAATTCTGATGTGCTGCATAAGTAAGTAGAATTTCTATGGCTTCAAGTCTAGATACTGGTGCAAAGGTTTCTTTATAGTCAATTCTTTATTCTTGACTATATCCATGTGCAACCAATCAAGATTTGTTTCTAACTATGATACCGGTTTAATCTACCTTATTTCTAAACACCAATTTAGTGCCTATAGTGAATGTGTCCTTGGGTCTTTCAACAAGTCTCCAAAGTTTGTTCCTTTCAAAATGATTAAGTTCTTCTTGCATAGACATCTCCCAAAATTCATCATTGATAGAATCATTAATGTTTTTAGTTTCATGTTGTGACAAGAAGACTTGACGTTCAACCTGATTTCTAAGAGAAGCTATAGTTTTAGTTACTTTGTCTAATTCTCCTATAACAACATCTAAGGGATGGTTCTTAAGAGTTCGAACATCTCTAGAAATGGAAGGACTAGTGATTTCAGGTTCATCAATATTTTTAGGCTTATTATGATTTGAGTCTAAGAAATTTCTAGAATTAGAAGTTTTCAAAGATTCCTTTATAGGATGGTTTGAGGATTTTGAATTAATGTACAAATTTATACATCATCCTCCAGGTTCTCTAGAATTTTTTTAGGCTCATGTGGATCTATTTCATCAAATTTGACATGGACAGATTCTTCCACACATTTAGTTCTTTTATTGAGAACTCTCTAGGATTTAATAGAAATTGAATATCCTAAAAATATTCCTTCATCACTCTTGGATTAAAATTTTTCAAGATTGTCCCTGATATTAAGGATATATACTTTGAAACCGAAAAATTTTAATTAGATAACTTTGGGTTTTCGATTGTTCCATAACTCATAAGAATTCCTTTTATGAATAGGTGTAGTCAATACTCTATTGACTATGTGGCATGCTGTATTTACAGCTTTATACAAAAAATAAATAGGCAGTTCCTATTCACTAATCATTGTTCTAGAAATCTATTTCAGGGTTCTATTTCTTATTTCTACAACTCCATTCAGTTGAGGTGTTCTAGGGGCAGAGAAATTGTGACTATATCCATTTTGCGAGAAAAAGGATTCAAACATTTGATTTTCAAACTCACGACCATGATCACTTCCCAAGGTCTTAATTTGAAGTCCACTAAGATTTTCTAGAGACTTTTCATATTTGGTAAAGTGAGAGTAGGCTTCACTTTTGTGAGCTAGAAAGAAGGTCCTTGTATATGTAGAGAAGTCATCTAAAAAAATAAACATAGTGCTTCCCATTTAAACTAGAAACTCTAGATGGTCCAAAAAAATCTATGTGACAGTCCGAGTGGTTGAGAAGTTGACACTTATTTCTCTGGTTTGAAGGAAATTTTGTTTTGTTTTCCCTTTTTATAGGGATTACACACTTTATCATTTGGAAACTCAAGTTTGGGTAGGTATTTGACTAAGCATTTTCTAGTTAGCTTTCTAAGGGAGTCAATATTACAGTGTCCTAGTCTCCTATGCCAATGCCAAGAATTTTTATGAAATACAGTTAAACATGAAGTATTTTGAGAAACTAAAGAATCTATGTTAACAGAATAAACATTTTCATTTCTTAATGTAGAAAACACTAATTCTTCCTTGGAATTAAAAACATTTCAATCATCATTTTCAAATCTAACATGAAATCCATTATCAAATAATTATGAAATAATAAGCAGATTATATTTCAATCCATCAACAAATAGTAATTTATAAATCAAAACTAAGTTAAAGTTACCAATTTGGCCAAGGGCAATGATTTTTACTTTGGCTTTGTCACCAAAATTGACATGTCCTCCATCAATTTTTATTAGATTCTTGAAGCATGATTAGTCTCCTATCATGTGTCTTGAACTCCCACTATCCAAGTACCATAAAATTTTATAAGAACACTTTAAGAATCTTTCCAACAAAATGATCAATTGAAAACAGATTTTGGTACCCATACTTGTTTGGGTCCAATAATATTAGTGATTAGTGATTTTGGAACCCATATACGCCTCATAGGTTTCCTATAATAATTATGTAAAGTATTTGAAAAATAAACTCTATTTGGTTCAGAAAAACTTGAAACAGTAAAGAGTGTATTATAACTTGAACTAGTTGATTTATTTCCAGAACTGGGAGTAAAGCCGTATGCTCTAGATTTAGAAATGAAGTTTGTTCTTCCAAAATTTCTTTTTCCAGGTTGATAGAAAATTCCAGTAGTATATTTAGAGGCAATATGTATACCTAGAATCTGAGTAAGATTATTTTTCCCATTGGTAAAATTTTATATGTATTTGTTTAATTGTTCATTAAAATTTTTTAATTCATTGTTCTCCTTGAGTAGTTGATCATTTTTCTCCTTTTTAGTTGTGAGTTCATATTTAAACTATCACAGTAAGAGCATGTTGTTTCTTCAAATATTTATATTTATATTTTAGTTTATTTAATGTCTCTTAAATAATATTATAGTATTCAAACACTTATTTATTAGACATGTTTTTAGAGTCACTCTCATTTCCAGAATTGTATGAATTATGTACAGAAGAGTCCACTGTTACCTCAGAAGTGTTTGTCATAAAACACATGTTGGATTTGTTCACCTATTCATCATGTGATGTTTCTGAGTCATTTGAACTATCCTCAGAAGCACTCCATGTTTCTTTAATTGCCTTTTTATACTTTATTTCTTTGTACTCATATTTATTTTTGTACTTGATCTTTGGATAATTAGGCTTGATATGTCCTTTGTGCTTACATGCATAGAAGACAATCACATCAGTATTGTCACTTCTTTTTCCAATCCTTCTTCCAACTTTATTTTTGATCACATTTTCCATTGAAGTTAGGATTTTGTAAAAAGTTATTCTTCTTGTAAATTATTTTTAATATTCTAGATAATTGAGCCATCTCCTCAACATTGACAGGTTATTATTGTTCACTACTGGAACTCTCTGCAGAAGCTTCCAATTTCCATTTGTCTTTGTGTTTAGAGGTTGTGGTCTTGAATGATACAGATTTTCTTTTGGGTTCACCCTACTATTCCTTGTTGAATTTAAGATCCTCTTAATACATCATCAGTTTACCAATGAGTTATTTTACAAGTATCTTTATGATGTCGCATGATTCACTAATATAGATAGAGGTTCCTCTCCATCTATTAGGTAGACATCTAATAATTCTTATTATCTGTTCCTTGCATGTGACTTCTCTTCCAAGATAAATATTTACATTGATAATTTCATTGAACTTAAGATACATGTCATAAATAGGCTCATTAGGTTTCATTTTAAAGTCATCACATGTAATAGTATAATTATTAAGTCTCATTTATTTTACACTAGATGTTCCTTCATGTGAAAGAGACAAGGTATCCCAAATTTCATGTGCAGTTTTACAAGCATAAATTCTATTAAATTATTTATCTCCTAAGGAGAAATATAAAGAATTCATGGCTCTACAATTGTTATTGTAGGCAGTTTTGGTAGGTTCATCCCAAATTATCCTATCATTAGTAGGAATCTTATATTCATCTATAATTGAAGACCAAATTTCAAAACCCATACTTTCTAAATGCATTTTAATTTTAATTTTCCATTTATAATAATTGGTTCCATTAATGAATGGTGGTCATTTGGTTGCAGAACCTTCCAATTTATTATCAAAAATAAATAAATTCTTTGAAAGAGCTCGAAAATTAGAATTAACAGAAATTTACAGATCTTTAAAGTACATCTACAATCACAGTTGAATAAGTTTAAAAAAACAGAGTCTTAATAAAATCCTTTGATACCAAATGTTGGTCGGAGTAGATTACTCAAGTGGGGGGGGGGGATTGAGTGTCTATGAAAATTTCTATTAAAAAAAATATTACTATAAGGTTTCACAAATAAATTTAAATAAAACCCAGTTAATCAATGTAATACGCTTATGAATGTTTGACTACTTAAATAACTTCTTATAAGATTGATTAATTCTATGTAATGTTAATAGTAGTTGTTAATATTAATTTTGAAGCTATTATAATATGGCAAGACAATTATAACTTCTTTCTAAGATTAACTATCAAAGTGAATTTAGTGAATTGTGAGTTAAACTGTAAAACAAAGAAAACTAAATTTAAACAACATAGTGGATATAAAACAAGTGCTTCAGTCTCAATTAAAGACCTAATCCACTCTACTTAGTGGTCACCTTCCACCAACCAGTTTATATAAATAAACTTGATCCACACCCTGGATAGGGGTTAACAATAGTACACATGAGTATCTAGGTCACACGACCTCTTACACAGTTCTACGTGGGTACAAACTACCAGGCCACAAAAGGACCTCTTCCACACTTATCCGTGGGTATACACAAGTGTAAAAATATTTTTGAGAAAGGATATCTTCTATCCTTTAGTTCAACACAAGAGGAAGTGTGTGTTATTATATAGATATATACAATACTCAAAAGATAAGAAAAATGATACACAACATATCAAAGATGATGAAATAGGGTTAGAAGTTCTCTGAGTTTTTTTTATGAAACTCTGGACTTCTGAGGTGAAACAGATGCAGAAATCAAGTCCTCATATAGAAAATAGAGTATCCCAAGTCATCAAGATTGGTGGGTGTTCTTTGTGGTGAATATTTCATCCACTATGGGATTCTAGTATGATTTGTGTGTTCTTCAGCTGTGTTGAGTTGTATGTGACAATTCTCTCTTCAAAAATGATCTGAGAGTTTTATTTTTTGCCATGATCACACACTTACTTCAAGTTTTTCCACTTTCATGTACATATTGTTTCTAGGCCACACTACTCTTCTATATTGGAGCGCATGTGTTGGAGACGAACGGTTGCATGTATTCTGCACCTCAGTCCACGTAGTTTCTGGTGACATGTCTACAATGAAACATTAATTATGTAAGTCCATTTAAAATATTCAAATATGATAGTTAAAGATTAATTTGAAAATAAACAAAATATATTAAGAAACTATGTCACAGTTTTTCTGTAAATGGTGTCTCCATGAACCGGTGTCTTCTTTAAACGATGTCTCATTCACAGTGTATGGGTCACGATGTCTAGTTCATGGTGTCTAGGTCACGATGTCTTGTTCATAGTTTCTGGGTTATGGTGTCTGGTTCATGGTGTCTGGGTCATGGTGTATGGTTTACGGTGTCTGGTTCCTTTTCCAGAAAAAACATAACCGGGGACAGACTCATGGTGTCTCAGACTTATCCAAATATCTGTATTCAGAGTTAAGTCGTGATATTCACAGAATGGATTAGACTTAACAATTCATCAAATAAATCCTTATAAATTAAATCAAGGATAGTATAAAATAATCAAACAGAATGTATGGAACTTAGGATCTTTGGATATCTTTACTAAATAACTATACATTTGATGTGAGATAGATTACATGGGATTAGAAAGGTTTATAGACTGAACATGATTTGTGATCATTAAAAAATTATTAATACATGAGGATTCCAACAACTTCCACTATAATTATCCATAGAATACATCCATTATCAAATTCATTAGATCTCTCTCTAATCACACCCATCATATAAGAAATATCAAGATGACTTAACATTGTCTAGGCCCACCCATCATATAAGATATAACTGGCTCATCCAATGCTATCTAGGCACATCAACTATTTATAATTTGAATGAAACATATAATGATTAAATTACATTTAGAATTAATTTCATAATAACTCATTGAAACATCATTTTTTTCAGAATATGATTAACCCGTGGAACAATAATGGGTTCCATAAAAAACTCTTTGAAACATGGTTAAACCATTCAAAATAAATGAGTCCCATTACAATCTCTTTTAAACATGATTAAACCCTGTAAAAGAAATGGGTTCCATCACAATCTCTTTTAAATAATTATAATCCATATAGATAAATAATATCAATGAAATAAATAAAAAATATCCCTAGTGGAGGATAAGTAACAACAAGGGTAGTTGATGTTTATGAATGAAAATACCATTAAAATATCATTAAAAACATTCTTGAGGAAAATATTTTTTTAACTTTTTAAATGATTTTTAATAACATAAATCATTTTGAAAATCCTTTTCTTTTAAAACCACTTTTAAAAACTATGAATTTATAGAATATTAAGAAAAAAATTCCTTTAAAAATATCGTTATAAACCAGGAAAATAACATTAAAAGAAATTATGGGCATGAAAATGGGTATTTTCTTACAAACCATACAAGTTAAAAAGAATATCCCCTTTTCATTGTAAAAATGTTTGAAAGGTTCTTTGTTAAAAAAATGATAATAATATTCCTTTCACATTTTTGATAAAATCCAAAAATGCATTGTTTTGAAAAAGAAATAGAGATTCCTTTTAATTTTTTTTCAAATATTAAAAATGGGTAAAAATTTATTTAAAAAATCATTTTGAAAAGGTTAAAAAACATTTTTAAAAACAATTCTTGAAAATATGATTTTAAAAGAAAACAAAATTTTTATTGAAGAGAGAAATAAAGTAATATTTTCTTAAAAACATTTTCTCAAAAATTTTAAATCTCAAAGAGAGGAAAAATGGTACTATTAATTTAAAATATTATTAATAACCATAGGATAAGAAAATTAAATGGGATTATTTATACAATAACCCAATAATTTCCTTCAATTAATATTCAAGAATAATTTTTTAACTAGAATGAGATTGTGAAATAAACACTTACAATGATAATAACATTAAAGTGATAATTAATCAATGAATTTATTATGTGTATAAAATATAAATTAAAAAAATGGAAATAAAAAATAATATAATAAAAATTAATTATGAACAAAATCTTATAATATCAACAATAATTAAGAATTAATATAACACAATGAAAAGAAATTGATTTATGAAATTCTTTACCACTTGGTAACTTTCATGTCAAATACCCTAAGATGAAATAATTAAAATTTAAACAAAAAATACCATGAATAATAAATTATTCATGATATTACATGTCTAATGGGTAGTATATACAAAATATAAAAGAAATTAGGTGCATAAAATTACCATATGGAACAATGAAATGAATTTGAGATAAAATACCTTATGAAATTGGTAATTTATGGATCAAGAACCCATGAAAGAGATAAAATCATATGGATTTGTGAATACCAATTGTATTTATGAATTTAATCATAAAATAAATTCATGGTTAGTATATACACCACATAATAAAAATAATTGGTGAAAATGGTATATATCTCCCAGAAATAAAAGTGAGATGAGAAAACCTTTACCTCACACTTACTTTTGATTCAACATTATTTAAACTCTTATATAGTGTTTTTAAACTTTAAATTAAATTAAAAAATGACCATGTTAATATTTATAATATTATATATTATCCTTTTATAACATATTACCACCAATTCATTAATAATCTTTCATTATTTTCATTATTTTTAGTGTTAATTATCTTATTTTTATGAGAAATTTGTATGTAATGATATGCTTATTGAACATATTATATATATATATATATATTTTAATAATAATAATCATGAAATAATTATAATATTTTTTCATCAATTATAATTTTAAAACCAATCATGAATTTTTTTATGAAAAATTAAGTACGTTACGATCATGAAGATGGTTGACCGTGCGTATGCATGAGTAGCGTTTCCATTTTCAATGATCATTATGGAAAGGAGGTGAGTAATATTTTATCTTTATAAAATTTTATTAATATCATATACACCATATTATTCCTTTAAATATACTTATATATATCATCCATGTGGTTCAGTGATGAAAATAAAGTCACATCGCTTCGTGAATGCGGTAGTCCACACATACATTAACGATGCCATCATCTTTAAGTGAGAGAAAAAAAAGAAAGAATATTATATTTTAATAATGATAAATATGTCATGAAAATAATATTTATTTCATTTTATCACATTTTTTATAAACATTAACCATGTTACATTCCATGTGAAGCGATATTGGAAGACGAATCACATCGCTCTGTGAGGTGGTTATCTGCGATACACACGAGTGATGTTATCATACTCCCTATAGAATTGAAATAAAAAAATGATATAATTACTATATAAGTATAATTTTTTTATAAATATCATATATATACTTTATATCCATCATTATACCTAACTGTGAAAGTTGGTAATGGAAGTATGAATGACATCAGTTCGTGAGGCGGTAGTCTGTCGTACACACGAACAATGATTCGTAACCCATTTAATGGAAGTCGAGACAGTTATAGGTAGTTAAATAATTATAAAAACATACTGGTACATTTAATATAATTTTGTTATTATATCATCATGTTTTAACAACAATTTAAGGAGATGTTGAAAGAAATAAAATAAAGACAGTTGTTGAAGAACATTACATCTTCTTCAGTTATTCCCCTTAGGTTTGCACCAAAACCTTCCTAGGTTGGATTTATAACCAAAATAAGTCTTATATGATAATAGGGGGTAATTTTTAAATTTATTTTGAAAGATATTGGATGAACCAAATATTTTTAAAGGTGTTAATAAGGGAAAATAGGGTGTGTCCTTTTATAAATGAGGTGAGTGACACAGTTGTATTTTTTTTGAAAATATTTAATCATACCCACATTTATGTCCTGACACAAGCCTAAAAAATGATAAATTCTCAAAAATAGAAGATTTAAGTTCTAAATATGTATATAAAATGGGTGTTTTACAAGTTTTAAGTCATTTTTAATCCTTATATTCTTAGTTTAACCACCAATAAATCCGTTTTTCCCGTAAACACAATAATTAATTTTTACTATTTTCACTATTAATTTTGCTAAAAAATAATGTTGAAATTATTATTCATTATAAATTGTGATGATTTAAAATATGGAATACATTTTTCCAAATTAAATTCACATAATTGGAAAATTTTAAATTAAAATTAATCTTGCGGAAGCGACGAGAAAATGAGTTTTTAGAGAGAAAATGATTGAAAGTTTACAATTTATTTATATCAAAATTTCATATGATAATTATTAAAAATACCTAAATTTGAATAACGGGTATAAAATTTATCTATTTTTACTTTAAAACCAATTAAAAATGTAATTTAACATTAAAAATAATTTTAAAGAAAATGCAGTTTTCAATTAAAATTCAGTATTTTTTCCATATTCATAAAAAATTAAACTTTTTTGAATAATACCAAAAATTAAACCTAATATAATTTTGATGTTATGATTTAAAATATGAAATAAATTTAATAAAATAAATTTTCTAAAAGTAGTAAAAGTTTTTCACAAACCAAGCCAGGTCGTCATCCAAACTAGCGTTGGACCTGATCCGTGGAAAGGCCTGAAGGGTGTTCCCTATACCCATGGGTTGGAAAAAGTGAACTGGTATCCTAAATAATCTTGGGAAGGATTTTCCCAAATTTTATAAGCATAAAACAACCAATAATAATAACTGATTAACCAAATATTAAAATTTAAACCAACCATCCATAAACAATTTTTTAGAATTGAGTTACATAGTTTAAACAAAAACCCAAAAAGGTTACAATAGAAAGGAAGCATAATAATAACTCAAAAAGCACCACATGGAAAGAGTAATCACCCTAAAAAACTTCCATAATACCACACCAAAAAATATAGCTAGAAACCCGAACCGCTATGTCCAAAAGCTTTACCCTTACCTATTTCAAACATTACCAAGTTTACTTACACCTAAAGGTGTAAGTAGGGTGTGAGACTAAGCCCATTAGGATGCCACCTAAGAAAACATTCCATGCTATAAACATTATAAGACAAATATCTTGTAGTTTTCATAAAAGGGAAATTCTTGTAACAATTTTAAGGAAAGAAACATTGAATGAGAAACAATTTTTAAGAAAGAAAATTTAAAGAGGAATAAAATTTAAAGAGAGAATACATGTCTCTGAAATTACCAACCAAACATATTGTATGCCAATGGTGGGTGCGATATAACCAATTATCACTATTCATGAGAAACCCCCCTAGGCACTAGCTAACAATGGGACACTAGGTACATCGTATCTCGGTGAAATGTGCCATAAAAACCATGAATAACTGTGTTCTCATGCCCAAGTCATTAGTAGGGAATAGATCCATAACCTATTAGTCTCCAGTAAATCATTATTATTTAGTTAGTGTTGTTATCGTCAATCCTGCTATGTAAAACCAGTCTGTATTCACTTCCGAATCACTAATACACTAGTCCTAGTCCACCCACCTAGATACCCAAGCTTACCTTTTGTGCTCAATCAATTTACACATGGCACATACCACCAACTGCACATCCAAATTCCATTTAAAAATCATTCTCACACCAAAATAGTTTGAAAACATGTTTCTCAACCTCCATATAATTTTATAAACCATTAAAATGTTTATAAAATAGTTCCAAGAAGTATCACATGGCTTTACACACAAAACACATTCAAAATAATCTATTAAGATCAAATTCACACCAACACCACACCAAAACAAAATTCACAACCCTTTTGTAATTCAATAAAATAATTTCACAATTTATAAAATATTATAAAGTGAAATAATATGGGTTTACATCAAAACACACACCATTTCATATAAACATTCCACTCAAAAATCAAATGCATGTTAAAATATTTCAAAGAATACTTTCACACCACACATATTAATTAAAGAACATACTAAATTAATTAACCATGCAAAATAATTCACCAAATAAAGTTTATACATGAAACCACCTAACTTTGGTGTCAAAATTCCAAAAAACCAGTGCAAATATCCAACCGCATCTCAACCGCACCACAACTAAGAAAAACGAATTGTAATCATGAAGTTTGAACCCAAAAACCCAAGATTAAACCCTTGATACAAAACCCTAGATAATAGAAAAATTGAACCCCAGGAAAGAGGTAATAATCCCTAAAAATAAGGAAGAAACAAGGGATAAATCCACTTACTTGATGATTCTTGAAGCTTCTCCCACCAAAACCCCATAAAAAATGGGTGCTTAGGAAGCTTGAGGGAGTTTGGAGACCTCTAATGGGTGAAAATCCCAAGTGGGGGAGAATAGGGGTGGATTAGTTTTAATTACGGATGGGAAAAATGAAAAATAAGCATTTTTTAATGATAAGGACAATGTGCATGGTTATTACACATGGTTTAATAAACCATGCCTCAAACCATGAAGTATTCTATTTCTAGCCATATGGTTTCGGTCTGTGGTGTACGACCATGCGGTGTCCATGCGGTAGGTTCTATCTCTTACCACACGGTTACCAAGGTTGGGAGCACAGTTACTACTAACTATGTGCCTGGGCCAATCCACCTAAAACTATCCATTTTTCTCCAAATATAAAATGGGATCATAGGGGGAAAATATAGACAAAAAATAAAAAGAAGAAAAAATTGAAATGAAAAACATGGATGCGAAAATTCTCCCCACCATGAAAACCTTCCACCCAAGAATGTAAACCTGAAGCTAGATCAAAAAAAAAGAATGGGTACTCTTTATTAACCCATGATTTCTTCTCCCATGTCTCATGAACATCATTACCATGCTACCAAAGGACATAGACCAATGTAATAGACTTCCCAAAAAGCACCTTCTCTTGGGAATCCATTATCTTTATCGTCTATTCAAACACTGATAAATCAAGATCTATCTCTAACTCTTTGCAATTCAAAACATGGGAAGAATACAGATTTAAATTGGTAGTCATGAAATACATCATGAATTGATGTCAACTAATAAAAAATTCTAAAATGTATGCTACCTTTCCAATCATCTCGGTGATTTCAAAATGCTCGACATACTTTGGCGTCAGCTTTCCCTGCTTCCCCAAATGACGATGGTCCCAGTGGGGGGACACCTTCATTAACATCCGATAACCCATTTAAAACTCAAGATATCAATTCATATAATCATAATAATATTTTTAGTGACTCTGAGCTATCAATAAAGACTGCCTAATTAACTAGAATTTCTCAAGAATCTCTTTCACAAGGCTTAGTCCAAAAAGTGAGGTCTTGCCTACCTCAGACCAATAAAAAGGAGGCCGAAATGGAATACCATAGATCACCTCGAAAGGAGAAAGTTGAATAGAATATTGGTAACTGTTATTATAAGAAAACTTGACCAATACTAGATGGCTATCCCCCGATCCTCTAAAATACAAAATACATACACGAATCATATCCTTCATAATATAATTTTCCCGCTCTGTCTGACCATCTGTTTGAGGATGATATGTCATACTCATCTTAATCTACAACCCCAATTTCTTATGAAGGCCTTAATAGAACTGGGAGGTAAAATGAGGGTCTCTATTTGAAACAACTATGGAAAACACCCCATGAATCCTTACCACCTCCTGAATATACATCCAGCCTAGCTCATCCACTTTAGCTTTATCTCTAATCAGAATTAAGTGGTATGATTTTGTTAGATGATAAATCACCATCCAAATGGAATTCCTTCACTAAGGAGTATGTGGTAGGCCAAAAATTAAATCCATGGTGAATTAATCCACCTTCCAGGTAAGAATACGTAACTACTGAAGTAAACCTGAGGGTCTTTGATGCTCTAATTTTTATCGATGACATGTATAACACCTCGATACTAAGTCATCTATGTCCCTCCTCATTCCTGGCCACCAAAATTACCAACAAACATCATAATGCATTTTTTTCTTTGGAATGAACGATATACTAATATTGGTAGCAATCATGCATCACTGCCTTCCTTAGAGAAAATTACACTGGTGAATGGACCTTAAAGCACAAGATCCCTTCGGGAGATGTTGACCAATCAGAATATGTCTCCCCACCATAAAGAAGATGCATAGACCACTAAAATAACTCATCACTGGGATGCTTCTGCTGAAACAACTATAGTATTGAAGGAGTTAACTAAACGATTTCCAAGAACACACCTCAACTATGCTCCTTGGTTTCCAAGTGAATATGAGAAAATATCCCCATCAAGGACTACTCATAAATATACTTCCTGAAAGCTTACTATGATAACCGTACTCTTTATTACACACTTAAACATGATTTATTACATAAAATTCTCTTGATGAAACATAGAATATTGAGAGTTATAGTGTATTTGGGGCTTAGGATCATTACATAACAACTTAAAACATGAAATACAACATGTTTATTGAAAAATTCCTTTACATTACCACTACATTCCCTCATACTTATCATTTCATGGGATAACCTGAGGACATGCATAAGAAAAGGGTGAGCTATAAATCCCAGTAAGGGAATAAACATGGAATAACATGAGGAAAAAAATTCATGTTAGACAATAGGCATATCAATGGATCACTATAGAAAAATGAATATAAAGGCATGATAAATCATGATAATCATAACAAGGAAATATGGCAACAACACTTAACATGGAATTAGCATGACACAAGGATAATTGCACATGGAGCATGAGTAAACACTCATTGTACATAAATAATGATTAAAACCTAATTTCACTTGAATTAGAATGAGTCAAAACCCATTTCACATGATGTATCATGATACTATACTTTACCTAATGCATTGGAGCACTATCTGGGCACTCCCTCTTTAAATATTTTATTTCATGCATAAGTGTGCCACATGGATCATATAACATGGAATAAATCAACACAATAATTTATTACATGATTAAGTAATGTGGAACAAATAAATTAAAGTAACATTCAGTATGTATATGTTCATAAAGGTGAATAACCTTGATAGAGACATGGTTATGGTATTCACTACACAATGATCTTTGCTTGGAAAAATGCTGTGCAATTTCGGCAGCATAACGACCTGACATAAAGATTTATGAAAATGGTTTATGAGAGAGAAATGGGTGTACCATAATATTTAAATTAAATGGATAGTAATTGGGTCATATAGACACATTTCCCAACAAACATAATGGATTTTAGATGCATAATACAAAAGAATTACTTGGATGTAAAAGAGGAGAGAGAAATCCCTCACAGAATTTTGGCATGGTAACAGGTGCAAATGGGATGAATTAATGAGAGAGAAAGGGGTCTACCATAATCCCAAAATAAATATGACAGTATGTGGGAGGTGAGAAATCATACCCCAACATTTTTAATTGAAAACAAAAGGGCATAACAACTTAAATAATATTAGGCAAAAATGAGAAAGGAAGAAATCCCTTACTTGGAAGTGTGCTTCCAAAGGCTTGGGAGGAGCTTTAGAGAGGCTTATTGGGATATTAGGGATCCTTGGGAGGATTCTAGAGAGAGAAAGGCAGGTGTTGATCAAACTAAGAAGGCTTTGAGTTAATAGGAAGTGGGAGCTTGAGTGGGTTTATATAGGAAAGGAGAGGGAATTCTTTATTATTTTGGTTTGGGACACCTCAAATTAAACTAATCAAAATCAGATGCCAGACCGTGGTTTTTGCCCATATTTTTTTTCCAAAGGGGAGTGGAAAACAATATTTTTTAATTACAATGGCCTAAAATCTTAAAATAATAGGGTTTTTTATGTGGAGGTGAATCACACTTTCAAGGAAAACAATTTAAAAAGACCAAATGTTTTATAATCCTTGAAGGGTCCACTAAAGCTTTGTAAAATAAATAAATAAAATGAAAAATCAAATTATTTTAAGATTAAAAAATATATTGGACAAAAATAATGTTTATAGTATTTTATTACATCACTATTGGGTCATTATGATGTCATAAAATACATTATATATTTAAACGGTATTTAATTTTCACCCAAAAATTTGACTGTCTCAGAAAATTATAAAAAATTAACCATTGGATAATTTCAACATCCTGATTCCAAAAATAATATTAATTTTATCTAAATAATTTATAAATATGTGAATTTTGGATTTTAAAATAAAAACCGAAATTTACCGAAAATTCATGGGTTTTGACAAAACAGCTTTCAAACCTTAATAAAAATTAAAATTACATTCATAAAATTATATGATAATTTATATATAATAAAAATTAATTAAATTATAATAATATTTTATTAAAATATTATTTAATTAAAAAATTCATTAATTCATCAAAATATATTTCTTAGTTGAATATTAACTAAAAATACTATTTGTGCTTTACAAACTATTTATGAAGTGACAATAATAAAATGAATGCACATTATTTATACAAAAAAAATGTACATTGTCATAGTACTAGGGCATTCTTACATAACCCCTTATAACACCCTCATAAGACTGAAGGGTAAGGTGTGCGATGATGAAAGACTCTTGGGGTGGCTCGAATAAAATTTCTCGAGTGGTAATATCTATTAACTTCCACTTCTCCCATAGTCGGTTCCGCTCAAGATTAACGTATTCAAGCTCAGCTTGGGCTTGATCAAGAGTGAAGACCAATGATTCCCCCTCCTTTATGAGCTCTAACAAATGGGCTTCATACAGAGAAAGTCTACTGGATGAGGCCATCACTTCCTTTGTCTCGGTAAATTGGATTTTATAAAGCCCTATATTTATACTAATCATGTGATCACTGTTCAACAACTATATTAGCAACGATCACAATTCATAATAATATTTTAAAATCTAGAAACATAAAACTAATGAATTTCTCATTTTATATAACCGTAATAAGACATTTAATTAGATCAAGATAAATTTTCATTAATTAATTTTTTGGTTGTTTCATTACACTAGATCTTTTCTACTCAAGTCATTAGCTACCACATTACCCTTTCCAATGGTATAGATGATATTACAATTAAACCCCTGCAAATACTTGATCCAATGTCTCTTCCACAAGTTCAAATATTTTTGAGGAAAGATGTAGGCTAAGATTTTATGATCCAAATAGACCAAAAATTTCTCCTCAAAATGATAATGGTTCCAATTCTTTAGGGCATGCATTACCGCTGCTAATTATAGGTCAAGGTTCGAGTAATTATTTTCATGCGGTTGGAGTTGGAGAGAACCATATGCCACTACATGATCATCTTGCAAGATCAAACACTTGAAAACCATACCTAAATCATAATATTAAAACCATGTAGCCCATTCCCAACTCTGGAAAGATCAACATGGGTTTGTTAGTGAACCGCCATTTAATCTCCTCAAAGGCTACCTAACATTCTGGGATCCATTCAAACTTCACCCATTTATGAGTGTGAAATGTCTTGGTAGAATCAATCTATGAGAAGTCTCGAAAAAACTATATGTAATAACCTACTAGTCTGTGAAAAATCTTGATCTCGAACACAATCTTCGGCTTCTCCCACAAAATAACTGCACTGATCTTCTCGAGGTCCAACAAAACCCCTTGATCCGAAATCACATGGCCTAAAAACTTCACCTCCATAATATAGAAGGTTAATTTTGAAAATATTTCATAAATTTGATGATCCCACAGAGTTCCCAACATGATCTATAAATTATTCTCATGCTCTTACTTGGATCTAGAGTAAACTAGTTTGTCTTCCACAAACACAATAATGAAGGAGTCAAGGCACTAGTGGAACACCCAATTCATGAGTTCCATAAAAACCGCTAGATCATTTTTTAATTTGAAAGGAATGACCAAATAATCAAAGTGGTCATACCTACTTCAAAAAGCCATTTTTGGGGGTATCCGCCACTCTCACCCAAACTTAGTGGTAACCCAAATGTGAGTCTATCTTGGAAAACCACTTTTCCCCCTTAAGGTGGTCAAAAAATTCATCAATCAGGGGTAAATGATATTTATTATTAATGGTTACCATATTTAACTTCTAGTAGTCAATTCAAAACATGAGGGATCCATCATCCTTCTTCGTGAATAGAATAGGAGTGGACCAAGGTGAGACACTTGGGAGAATTCACCCTTTGGATTCCAAATCATACATTTGTATCTTTAATTCCCTCAGCTTGGTAGAGTCCATATGATATGAGGGAATATATATCGACTATGTTCCTAGTGCTAAATAAATCGAGAACTTCACATCACGCACTAGGGGTAAGCTTGAAAAATCAACTAGAAATACCTCTCGGAACTCATCCATCACCAGAGGTAATCCACCCTTTCAAGCACCATCATCATCCTCTAGTGTGAGCAATGATAAATGAAAATCATATTTACCAACTCTGTGAGTGGAGGTCCTGTATGACTTGAATGAGGATACCATTCCCCAAGAAATACCTGAGGAATCCCATAAGGTTCCATGAATCTCACCCACTACCTATAGAAATGAATGCGTGTTTAGAAGTTCACCATCTAGTCTGTGCCAAGGATCAAATCGAAAAGGTCCATATTCAGGACTAGGAAATCCCATTCCATCTCAACCCCTGACAAAGAGAGAACAAAAGATAGACACTTTATACACTACTCCTTCCTCTTACCTAACATCATCACCAAATCCATCATAAACAACATCAACTCAGTTGGAAAATTCAATAGGTTCAAAATATGGGAAGATATAAAAGAAACCGATACACCATTGTCAAATAAAATAGTTGTTATAGAAGATGCAATAAAAATGATACCTCGGACTGTTGATGGATCTGTATCCAATCACACTGGTGCCTGATCCACAACATGAAGATGCCTGATATCTACCTGAGAATAACCACTCACCTGTGGATCTACCCTGAACTAAATCTTCCCAAAAGACAATTCGTTCCTACCAGCATTACCACCAAACTGATATCCCACTATCCTGGATGTATCTGACTGAACTGACACCCCCTTGAAGCCATAGACACTGCCCCACTCTGGTGTGGGCACGCCACTATGAAAAAATGCAGCAAGTGACCCATAACTCCACATGGATGACAAGTCCTAGGAGGATATTTATTTGCAGGTCAAATGTGTCCTTTCCTCCCATACTAATGGCACATGATAGACCCTACATTAGAAGCTACAAATGATGATTTCCTAAAAGGATGGCCCGAACTACCACCTCCTTTAATCCCCTACTCCTCCCACACCCTCTTCTTCTCATATGAACCAACACTTCACAACATTGACACTTCCCCAGAGGAACTAGAACTTACCTTGCATTCAATTTACACCATACATTCTTGATCAACTATCTCAATATAGGTATTTATCTTGAACAAAAATACATGAGAATAGACATCCAGTTACAAAACCCTTCCGAACATCTGAGGCTTCATCTATTCATTAAATACTTTTTCGGTTCATATTAGACAAGATAAGAAAAATGTTTGGCATACTCCAGCACGAAATGATCACATTGAATGAGATCCATAAACTCATGGGATCTTGAATAAGCTAAGAACTCAATACAATATTGGTTATCGAAGATAACCTTGAAGTTCTTCCATCTCTTCTACTCATACTTACAAGCTTGATGTACTGAGTCCCACCACCTACGGTTGAGACCCTATAATAAGAATGAGGTGCACGTTAATTTGACTTCCTCAGGAGTGTCAAGAAACTAAATCATGTGATCCATCTTCTGAGGCCACTACTCTGATTCCTGTGGCTCCGTGCTACCTCGAAAAAAAAGAAGGTTTGTTCTTGAGAAACACCTATGATTTGTCCTACCTAGGACCATATTCATCTTCTCTAACTGGAGTAGGAGAAGGACCTCCTCCCTTTCCTAGATCTGGGATATCCTGGACCACAACTTACACTAACCAATGATCAATCAGTGAGGGAGAAATCTCTCCAGCTTCCTCCCATGGGTGCATATGAGTTCATCGGGGAGGAATGTTTCTATAAAAATAAACAGTCACAAGAAAAAACATTAATAAAACCGTTATAAACAATTTCATTAATAACATAAAATATAAATAAATCAAACTTGTTATGAAAATAAAATGTCCAAAAACTACACCCCCATCTAATGTCCACATGCATTCTACAGCCTGCTGATCCCACCTAGAAGAGAATCCAAAGAAAAACCCCAACATCCCATGGCAACTCGAGGCCTATCCTGAGGGGTGATGTCCATGAACCCAACTCACAACAATAACTCTAAGTTCTGACATTCCTAGATCTTGTCCAACTAGACTCATCCCAAATAAAACGACCTAAAGAGATAAACCTGGCTCTGATAAAATTTTTACACAAACCAAATAGGTTCTTCATCCAAATCGGTGCCCGACCTGGTCCATGGCGGGGCCCAAAGGGCGTTCCCTATACCCACAAGCTGGTATAAGTGCTCAGGTGTCCTAAATAATCTTAGATTTGATTTACCTACATTTTATAAGAATAAAACAACAAAAAATATCTAATAAACCAAATCTGAAAATTAAAATCAACAATATTTATACAAATTTTTATAATTGAGTTACATAGTTTAAACCAAAACCCAAAAAGCATAAAACAAAAAATAACCACAAGAATAACTATAAAATCCCTCAAATTCCAAGGGGAATCACCCTCAAGCCATCTCCAGAACATCGCACCAAGAAAGATAGCTAAAATCCCAAACCACTATCTCCAAAATCTTTACCCTTACCCATGTCAAAAATTACCAAAAATACTTACACCAAAGGTGTAAGTAGGGTGTGATACTAATCCAAACAGAATTCCATGCGAGAAAAGATTTAATTTTATAAATATTATAAGGAAAATAGCTTATAGTTATCAAAAAATGAATATTATAGTAACGATTTAAGGAAAGAAACATTGAATGAAAAATAGTTTTTAAGAAAGAAACTTTAAAGAAGAAACAAATTTAAAGAAAGAACACATGATACTGAAATTTAAAACCAAATATACCATATACCGATGGTAGGTGCAATATAACTAATGAGTACTAGTCATGGGAAACACCCCAAGGCACTAGCTAACAATGGGTCACTAGGTACATCGCATTTCAATGAAATGTGGCATTGAAACCACAACCAACTGCATTCTTGTTTAACATTCACTATTGGGGAACACACCCATAATCTAGTGGTCTCCAATAAATCATCATTATCTAGTTAGTGTTGTTATCATTAATCGTACTAAGTCAAACTGATATGTAGACACTTTTGAATAACTAATATACTAGTCCTAGTCCACCCACCTAGATACCCAAGCTTCCCTTTTATGGACAATCAAGTTCCATATCAAACATAAAACCACTGGCACATAAAAATTATATTTAAAAATCATACTCACACAAAAACAGTTCCCAAACTTGTTTCTCACCCTCCATATAATTTTATAAACCATTAAAAAGTTTATAAAACAGTTCCAAGAAGTACCACATGTCTTTAATCACAAAAACCCACTCAAAATCCTCTTTTAAGATCAAACACACACCAAAACCACACCAAAACATAATTCACATCCCTTGCATAATTTAATAAACATATTTCACAATTTATAAAACATTACCAAGGGACAAAATATGGGTTTACAAAAAACACACACCCCATTTCACATAAACACACCACTTAAAAATCAAACGCATATTAAAATCTTTCAAAAAAAAATTTAGTACCACAAATATTAATTAAATAACATACTTAATTAATTAGTCAAGCAAAATAATTCACCAAAATAATGTTTATACATGGAACCACGAACCTTTGGTGTCAAAATGCCCAAAAATCAGTGTGAATTTATGACCACACCTCAACTAAACGACAAGAAAGAAAAAACAAACCATAATCACGAAGATCAACCATAAATACCAAATATTAAACCCTAGGGATGAAACCCTAGATTCTTGAAAAATAGAACCCCAAGAAAGAGGGAAGAAACCCTTAAAAGAAGGAAAAAACAAGGGATAAATCCACTTATATGACGATTCTTGATGTTACGCCCACAAAAACTCCTTAGAAAATAGGTTCCAAGGGATCTTGAGGGAGATTTAGGACCTCATATGGATGAAAATATTGATTAGGGAAGAATAGGGGTAGATTAGATTTAATTTCATAAGGGAAAAATAGTAAATACCCATTTTTTATTGAGTTGGACTGCGAGCATGGTTAGACTGCACGATTTAATAAACTGTGAAAAAAACCATGCCGCATGATCTATCTAGCCACATGGTTCCAATGCAGGGTGAATAGGCATGTGGTGTCCATGTGGTAGGTTCTATATCCTATTACACGGTTACCTGGGTAGGGTGCATGATTACTACAAACGATGCACTAACTGTGTTCCTGGGCCTTTCCACGCAAAACTCTACATTTTTCTCCCAAATTAAAAGGGAACATAAGGGGAAAATATAGAACAAAAATAAAAATGAATAATAACTATAAATAAATACCTGAATATAAAAAAATTAATTTTGAATTATGTGTGTAAAGTGCGACTAAACCGCCTTTTAAGAAAAATAATTTTTTTGAAAAACATTTATTTTTATTTTAAATGATTCTTATTCTATTTATAATCAACAAACAAACTTGTTTCCATAATTTATTTAATATTATTCATACCCATCATTATAAAGGCTAGTTGATAAATATTATATAAAATAGTAATATTTTAATAATATTTCCCATTTTTTAAAACTATGTTTTTCGTATGACAGATGCTAAACTCAATATTGCATGTAACACAAGATTAACTTAGTGTTATGTGTAATGAAAGATATTTAAGAGATGGATTATATTTAAAAATAAATATATCATAAAGTCTCAGGATGATATATTCCCTTTTTTGTTTGGTGTTGAATGTAATATACCCCATAAACATAATTTTCTTCTTTTAATATCTCGGGGTGTTATAAATAAAATAAGAGTAAATGATCATACGAATATTAAAACTAAATATTAATTTGTATTATCTAATGAAAACTTCTTTTATACTTTTATACTTTTAGTTCAAACAATAACTATTTTAGTTTATCCTAATTTATCCATGTTCATATTACTATTTGGATCTCTAACTTACCATAAATATGTGCTCAAATCCTTCATAATAGTTCATAATGAGAATGTGATATACTAAATCATATCGCTCATGAGTTTATAAGAAGGTGTGTAGTCTTAATTATACTCATCATGAATCATAGTAAAGATTGAATTAATTATCAATTTTCATTTTTAGGGTGATTACCCATAGGTGAATTTGTGCCACAGCCACATCCACTTTCCAGTATCCAAATAAGGATGTAATTTCTAAGAGAACCACACAATTTCTACTTTAACAAAACTTTTAGATTTTATATTACAATTAGACTTATCTATTGGGGTTTCATTAAGTTTTTATAATCATAATAAAAAAATCTAAAAATAATACCTCATTTGATACCAACTACAGAGAACAAAGCTGAATAGGCATATTTATTTTATTATTTCACATGAATAATCCACTAGTAATTTTTTTATGGAAACCCAATTTTCAAGTTGGTTATTTAATAACTAACATGAAAAATGTTTATCACATTTCTTATAAAATAATAGATGTTAAAACATTCAAAATTTATTTTCAATACCGCTTATATAATAACGGATGTTGAAAATGTAATTTATCACTTCAGTTATTTGAAAACCGACGCGATATACATTTCTTCAAATCGGTTATTATATAGCCAATGTAATAATAATTTAAAATTATTGTTAAAAATTAGGATGAATCTTTTTTGGTTTATTCTATCTTATGAAATCCTTATCTTTTACATGATGCATTAAACTCTAACCCTTCATTCTTTGATTTGGTGGTATCAAATCTCATTTAGTTGGCCTTACCACCATTATCGACCCTTATCTATCATCAAATACTATTTTCTCTCTCTATGCTGTATTTCCATTACCATCAACATCAAATTCATCCTCTATCTGGTATATATTTTCAAATTTTTATTGTTTCTATTTTCCATACATCCAAGGTCAGTTTTAATTGATGAATTTTGTCTTGGGGTTGCTTTATTGAATGATATCCACCATCAATAATGTTTTTCATCTCTTCTCTATTTAAATTTTTTGTTTCAATTATTCATACATATAAGGTATTTTTAATTGATTTTTTGAGATTAAGGTTGCATTAATTTTTTTATGAATATGTGTTACAAATAATTTTAATTTATATATTAATGTGTGTATAAGGTGTGTTTTTTGTTTGCATTTTAAACTTGTGTTTTGAAGGTTTAAGGGATTATGTAATTTGAATATCGAGTATTGATAATATATATTTATATGATTATGATTATGTCAGGATTTTTTATAATTTTTTTATGAAAAATGATAATTAAATAAGTTATAGTATTAATTTTTTATTATCAAATATGTTGTATTTATTTTATTTGAGAAATATTTTATGTTATTTTTTATTTCTATTTATAAAATAATATTTGAAATTAAATTAAAAGAAATATAACCTATTTTAAATTTTTGATATTTTTTATAGATAATAATAATTCAAAACTAGATTACCGCACGACCGACAAGTGATAAATATAAGGAAATTGTTGATGGTTTTTTGGAATTTTATAAATGAAATGTTCGAAACAACGAATTGTTTTTCTATAAATGTTTGAAATGTTAAAATATGAAAAAGTTAAAAATCATAGAAATTAAAGATCATTTAATTTTTTATACTTTTAATCTGAGTTACAACCCTTGAATTTGGAATGGTTAAACTGGGAATAATTCAATATCTACGGATAATGATGATTTCAAGATGATAAGTCTAATCAAATTGAAGAAATGATTTGGGATATTAAATTAGAGGCAATTGGGAAATAAATGATAATTGAGTATCTATATGTTGATGCCAAAAAACCATTGTATCTAGCTTTTATAAAATCTATGGTTTTATCAATAGTGTTAAGATTGGTTACCTTGAAGTTGAAAAATGGATGGAGTGGTAAGTGTTTTACAGAGTTTCTACAACTAATGAAAGATATACATCCTAAAGAAAATGATATTCTGAATTCATATTATCATGTGAAGAAAATATTATTCCCCTTGGGTTCGGGGTACAAGAAGATACATTCTTTTTAAAATAATTTTGTTATATATAATAAGAAATATGAAATTCTATCATAGTATCCTTAATGTGGGACATCACAATATAAGTTGACGGAAAAATCATAGGTTGATTTAGTAGTTCTAAAGACCCATGCCATTGTAATTTTTTATCTTAATATAATTCACTAATTTAAGTTTTATCTTAAAATTAAAATGACAAAAATAGGTTAATATGACATGTAGATGGGCAATTATGTGATGGAAAATTATATCAACTATCTTATTTATCATATTGGAAGAAAATTGACCAACAATTTCTGACATTAGTAAATGAGGATAGAAATCTTAGACTTTGAATGTGCTTAGATGTAATGAATCAATATCAAATCCTTAGTACAAAACATAGTTCATATAATTTTTTATTGGAAATTTATAAATAATCTCTTAATTTTTGTATAAAATGTAAATATATCAAATTGAGTATAATTATTTTTGGACCAAAATAACCTAGAAATGATATTAATGGTTTCTTATCACCATTAATTGATTATTTGGAACATTCATGGGAGAAATGTATTAGAGTGTGTGATTTTTATAAAATGGTACATTTTAAACAAAATGTAATGAGTATTTTCAGTATAAATGACTTTCAAACATATAGATTGTTTTGGATATAATGTTAAGGGGAATAAATTATATCCAATTTATGAACAACATACATCATATTATAAACTACAATGAGGTAAAAAATAATTTACATGGGTCATTGGAGGTTTTTTTTTATGGATAAATCTTATTGAAGATTAAAAAATGAATTTAATAGCTCCTAATAATTTTATATTATTTCAAGACATTATTCCATCAATCAATATTTTGAAAGGGGGAAAACATTGATGTCACATTCAGAAAGATACAAAAATCTGGTAGTTATAGAAATATTTTGAAGAAAAAACCACTATTTTGTGAGCTTCCATATTGGATATATCATGAGGTAAAACATAATATTGATAAAAGGCACATGGGGAAGAATATTTTTGACATTTTGATTATAAAATTGTAAGTTATTAAAATAAAACTAAATATGGATGAATGTAAGATTGGAATTAAACTCAATGGGAATATGTTTACAGTTATCTCCCACTCTTGATCAAAATCTGACATACCTAACTATGAATTTTCATACATTATTCAAGAGGGATAGATTTAGTTTTTGTTAGTGTCTCCCGGGTATCAATGTTCCGTAGTGATATTCTTCAAATGTAAAAACTTTTGTGTCACGAAAAGATTTGAAGTTGACATGCATGAAATCTTAGGATTTTCACATCATGATGCAACAAATCCTACCACTTTTATTTATTGGAATATTTCATATCCTTTTTAGAATGACTATAATGAAGGTGTGTTTTTTTTTTCAATTCAATTTGTAATAAAGTAATAGATTTGATTTCATGGAACAATTTGGAGAATGTTGTGGTTTCTATAATTTCTCAACTGAAAATGAATTTTACTCTATCTTTTTTTGATATCATGGTTCATTTAATGGTTCTTTTAGGGTAATAATTAAATGTGAGTTTACCTATATATTTATATTGGATATATCCTTTTGAAATGTATATAGAGATTTTGATGGGATATTTTAAGAATCCACATCGACCTGAATCCTCTATTTGTGAGAAGTATATTTATAAAGAGGTTGAAGAATTTTATACAAGACATTTGTTTGATGAGGAGAACATTAGTTTTTCTATATCTCTCCATAAGTGATTCAATTATGGGGAAAAATAGATATTTGTATTTTAAGTTAAATAATTGGTATGTGAACATATAAAGAAGATATATTTATTCATCTTTAATAAAATTGATAATGCTGAAACATATATGAAATTTCACATTTATTACTTAAAACAATGTTTTCCTAAGAATAATGATTTGATGATTATGAAAGAGCATATTTTTTTCCTTAGTTTAAGTAGACCATGCATGGAAGACCAGATTCTTTAGAAACATTGAGATGGTTACTAGGAGACCCAAGTTTAAATTTGATAACATGGTCCCTATATGACATTAATAACTATGAATTTGATTTGAAAGATTATGAAATTAAAGTTTAGTTAAGAATAATAATGTATTTGTGTTTATAAAAGCAATGCATTTTTTGAGTTCCATAGACAAAAACCCAATCTTTGCATATGGAGTATATTACAGATTCATTGACAAATCATTGGAGGTTGATAAAATTAAAATTAAGTTTGAGTGTTTAAGTAAAAATGGTTTATCAGTAACAACAATGTTATAAATGATTAATTGAGAATGAAAATATTTAATCAAAATATACTAGATTATACAGATGACCATTTTATCATGTAAACACATTCAAAAAAAATCTTTTATATTCTTGATTGATCAAATATGAAGTAGTCTATCATTTTATAAAGGAAAAAAAGTATTTTGTTGATGAAGAACTTTATGATGATGTTTATTTAGTTGATATACCTAGTCACATTGAATGATTGACATATAATATTAAAGACCACATCATAGACATGGTTTTCCCCATATATAATGATAACTATAAATCCATATAGTGAAAAATCAATTTGTAATTTTCCAATTTTACTGGTAGCAAATATATATATTTTCACTTTTAATTTTTTTTTAAAATATTATATATATTAATTTCATTATTGTTAGTTAAAAAAATATTATAACTCATATGTTAATTTTTTTTATTTTTTAGTTTTTTTGTATTAAATTTCAATTATTCAACATTTATGTAACTATTGGATTTGTATTAATATTTACATATGATGTGCATTCTTTTATCTATATCATTTTATGTTTCTTTAATATGTTCCAGATTATTTAATTTTTTTTAACTACTTAATAATTAAGATAAATAATATTGTAATTATTCTTATCAACATTCTTGTTACTACTATAACAAATATAATAAAAAGTGTTTGGTTTAGTATTTTATTGTTTTATTTGTATCATTTTAAAATTTTTGTTTAATTTCTTTGTAATATATATATTAATTTTATTTCATATATATCATTTTATCTCTCATTGATGTTTTTACTTTAGTTTAATTTTATTGGATGATTTTTCATTTTTATTTAATTTTATATGTAATAGCAGGACTTATATTTTTTTATACTAATTATTTGTTACTTTGATTTGTGGGATAATGTTAGATAAAACATCTTAGTCACCTAGAAATTATGGGGAGGAATATATCCATACTTCTATTGCGGGGCCTCCTTATCCTTCTACATGAGATCCATATGCATCCATAGGGATTGAGAAGACTTTTATAGTTGTTATACAAAACATCACCTATTTACCAAAATTATTAGTTTCCCATAGTCAGGGCCATAGAATACTAGTTTATTTTAATGATAAATATATTACCAGTGATCCATATTCAAAATAATTTATGAATTTTTGTTGTAGTTCAAGGTTAAGACGAAGTTAGTATTTGTATTTGATATTAGAGAAGCGTCGATAACAAAATATTATATCAATTAGGGGAATTTTTTTTGGTAAGCTCATTTTTTATTATTTTACCTATCAATAAATATTTTTACTAAAATATATTTTTTACTTCTTATTATATGACATATGATATACCTGTCATGGGAGGGGTTAGGAAGAAATGTTTAGGTTTATCTGCCTGAAGATGAAGGGATTTTAAACCAACCCTCATATGATATTTCATTTTTTGGGGAAAAAATAAAAATCCATGTGATATATGTCCTTCTGTGGATGAAGTTACATGGAATTGGTTTATTGAGAGTAAAAAATAAGAATCATTTTGGTAAGTAAAAAGTTAGTTTTTAAAGGTTTGTTATATTAGTGATCCTATTAATAATTTGTTTATTATTAATTTACAAAAAATGAGGAGATATCATAATGTTATCCAATCAAAAAATGTACACCCTCATACTTTATCTTATGGAGGGTATATGTCACTATAATTATAAATAATGGTTGAAAAAAATAAAAAAAACGATATTTGAGAATTCAGGATCCATAGAGGATGACCCTCCTCCCACTAGCTAGACATAAAAAATAGAAGAGGGGCCATATGATGAAAAATGGGAAATATCTTATAGAATTATTGAGGACTATAATTGAGAGAATTGTAATAAGTTATTTATTTTATTTATTTCATTTATGTTAATTAAAATATTTATATATTTTGTTCCATTATTGAAGTTATAAAATATTTTAAACAAGAATATATTAAAGAGGAGAGCACACATGTGACCTTCATACCTAAGGATAGGAATGATATTTTAGATTTCTAATTGAGAATGAATGAACACACAGGTTGCGTATGAGGATATTTGACATGCGTATCAATAAAAAAAGTGTTTGGTCATTTTGTAGATTCTTCAACTCAGGATGTATATAAAACCAAAAATAGAAGATTTAAAAGATAAAGTTCCTAATATGGGTGAGATGATGGAGGATAAAGTCAGATCTTCAATACAATCAATGTTTGTAAACATGAAAAATTAGTTTTAGGTAAAGATCCAACTTTTATACCTTAGCCTGTAGATCCCACTACTCTATCTCCATATACTAATCCCACTTCTCCACCTCCTCCAACAAATCCAAATCTCACACCTCCTCTTCTATAGTTTCCCATTTATTGTGAGTTATATGTTCAGGATCCCCAAAAAATATTGTTTCATATAATATTAATAATTTTATTTGATATACCATTCTTCTTCAACCTATAAATATTAAGTAGATTATGGTCACTACGCAAGATATTATAGATAAATCAGCAAGATTATCATTTTCTACATATGAGTTCACTAGAGTTGTAAAAATTATTGGCCATTTTTTATTTTGGACTTCTATACTAGTATAAAAAATTACCATTGAGGTATGTATATATTATATCATTTATTCATCTTCGTGATGAATTTGTTTTTACCTTATAAAATTCATATATTTTTGTTGATTTTTTACTAGAATACTTTAAAGGTAAAAACATACCGTATAGAAAACAATAAGTAAAAGATGCTACGAATTTAGATACCACTTATGGACTTAGTATATTATAAAGTTATTCTTATTATTGTTGCATGTTTATGAGATTCTAATGAATGTTAACATTTTTGGGAGTTAATTGACTATGATGATTTCAAAGAGAGATATCATAGAGCTTGTAACCAGTGATTTGTTGGCCATCAACATGATGCACATATTTACCATGTAAGTTGATCATCAAATATGTTTCAGTTATTTATATTTATTGAATTGTAATAACTATGTTTTTTTATATTAATTATATTTATACAATTTGAATTCATCCTAATATGACTTCAGTATATGTACATTTAGACACATGATGTATTCCACCAATAGAGTTGATAATGAATGATATATAAATACAAATATATATCACTATAAATTTTCAAAATAATGGAATTCAATGTTAGATTCTTCTTTATCTTGAAATTCATGGGACATATACTTATTAAATGTTATTTATCTTAACACAATATATAATAAAATTATATTTTTTATATATTATTGAAAATTGGATATTGTGTGTTTTTTGTCCAAGAGAGAAGATATCTCTCTAGTTATGCTGTATACATGGTGATGTGTGAGATTTTTTTACAAAGTATTGAACTTGAAAGTTTGATTATTTGAATACTTGTATATTATAAAATCTTTAATTTTATTTCCAAAATATTAATTTCAAACTTATCATGTAATTACTTTATAAATACAGCATGAATGAAGACTATAAATATCATATATATAAAATCAAAGATGAATTGTCATTTATAATTTCAAAATTTTGGATGAAAGTACTTAAAATATTATTTTTAATTGGAAAATTATTTTCAAAAATAGTTTTCATCCTAAAAATTGATTAATAGAATGTGGATGGTATGTTTTAATATTTATGTATGAAATTAGGTCAACTGGGATAATTTCCAAATTCCCAAGGTTTGATTTTATTATAAACTGTCCTTAAATTTATAACAACCCAGATTTTTCATACACTTTATTTCAAGATTTATTTCATAATGATACCCATAATATAACCTCATAAAATCATGATTTGTAGTGTATTTGGGTAATTAGGTACATATCAAAACAAATTTAAATAGAAATATAAATACATAGTCTAAAACTCTATAACATTTCCTTAAATTTCCGTGATCTTCTAAAACCACACAGGATATCATGGGGACATACATAAGAAAGGAGTGAGATATAAATACTAATAAGAGAATAATAAAATACAAACATGATAAAAGTAATACACTTGAGTTATTAGGCATATCAAGTTAACATAATATGGGTGAGAATCATAAACATTAATTTCAAATCATGATATTAGATAATAACATAAATGAAACTTGGGAATGTGGAAATAATATAAAAAATGACATGATAAGAGCAATTCCATGATAAATGCCAAGATATAATGTCAAATTGTGCTTATGAAAACCACTCATGAACCATACAAGGAATATCATGAGATAAAAAACATTATCCATTACATTGGAGTGATATATAATTATAGGCCCACCCAACACATCCCTATCATGTACATGCATAAGTGTTCCATATAGATCATAAAACATAAGAATGTATCCAATAACCTTTAATACAATGATTAATGAGTCTGATTTACATAAATGTAAGTCCCCAATCAATTAATTACAGGTATATCTAGGTGAATACCCTTGAGTAGAAATTGGGGTGGGAATTTACTACATAAATGTTTGGAATGAAAAATCGCAGTATAATTTTGGAAGCATAATGTGTGTATATAATGGATTATGGAATCGGTAAGTAAGAGTGAAAGGAAAAATATAATTGAAAGAAAATAATATGTATAGTATAGTTATATTAAAAAAACAGTATAATATTTACAATTAAAAAAAGGACTTAGTACACAAAAATTACTTGAAATTAAAAGAAAGAGGAGAGAGCCCCTTACCTTGAGTGGGAACTTATAAATAATTAATAATAGATTATTAATATATTGGTAACACCTTGGCATGGATATAAATAGGTAAGTTTTTATTAAATTCAAGATCTAAGGGTTTTTAGTTAAGATTAATTGGATATTGGGTGATTATTTATAGAAATAGATAGACAAATTCTTTATAAATTTTTAAACATAGGTTTTGTAATCTATATAATAAAATAATAAAAAACACAAAAAATATCATTATTGTTACCATGGTATATAAAAAATCTGATTGGATTTTCTTATTTTACAAATATAAGAACCTATATACCTAAAATAATACCCTTGGTGATGTGGAAGTGAGTCATGTTTATAAAGAATTGATTTTAAAACCTTAAAATATAAAATACGTTTTGGACGATTCATTAAGGGTTAATAAAATTAATAAATTAACATAAAAAAATTATTTTAAAGGGAAAAATAAATTTGGTTTTGGATACTCTTTACAGTATTTATTATAGCACTTTTGGGACTTCATGATGTCATAATGCATATCACACTTATTTTTTACATTAAAATTTTACTATCTTAGAAAATTATGAAACATTAAATATTAGATAATTTCAATATTATGATTTTTAAAACAGTATTTATTTTATAAAAAAAATTCTATAAATATTATAATTTATACTTGTAAATAAAAATTCCTCATTTATTGAAAGATTTTGATTTTTTTGACAGTAATAGTTTTCAAACCCTTATAAAAATTAAATCAGAATTCAAAAAATTATATTATCATTTATATTTATTAAATATTATATAATAACTATATTTTATTATTTTTTATCTGAAAATTTATTAAATTCATTAAGAATAGTATCTTGATTGAAACTATATAGTTCCAAAAAATACAATTTGTGTTCATCGTATTGAAATCTAATTTTTATCAAAATTTATTATTTAACAGTTATAAAGTAATAAAATATAAAGATAATAAATATTTTATTAAAAAATAAAATATAAAAATTCACACTCTTAGGGTCTTGATACACATCCATTTATTACACCAGTGAATTCCCGAAGGGTAGGGTTCTTGATGGTGAGATTTTCTCGAGGTGATTTAGTGAACATGGTTTCAGTCATGATCTCAATGAGTTTTAACTTATCACATTAATGGTTTCACTCATGAATTAGTTATAGAATATTGGTATGGGACTATTTAAGGGAAAATACCAGTGACACTATCTCCCTTGGAAGCTTTGATAAATAGGCCTCATAGGCTAGGATCCCATCGGTTGAGGCCATCACTTCCTTTGTTACTGTAAAATGGATTTTTAATAACCCTATATATATATATATAATAATAATGTTATCACTATATAATGACTATACTATCAATCTTTATTATACTTAATGGTCTTTTAAATTTGATAGGATATAACTTATAATGGTCCAAAATAACCAAACTAGTGGATGTGTTTTATATAATTTTATTTAATAATAATGAATTTACCCATTTTAAAAGGAAATTTAATTTATAAATGTTCATTTTGTTACATTATTCCTCCATTCAGAAATTTTAACCTCAAAATTTATTACATACCATAAAACAGTTTTGGTTACTTGTACTTCATCACCAATTATGGTTCTCAAGATGATTCTTAAAACTTGTGATTCCACTACAAAACTTTGACCAAGTGAGTTGTCGTGTATCATAGAACATTTCATCTATAATATAAGATCTTCACTGGCTAATCCTGTTATAAAATATCATTATACAATGATTCCACCTCTAGATTCATTACACATGAGGGTTTTGTTATTTTCTTTCTCAAGATGGATACTTGGAACAATCATGTACTTGAGATAGTTTACGTGGGAGTGCTAGTCAATAGGCCACTGCTCTAATCACATCAAGGATATTAAGGGGGGATAATGTATCTTGGAATAATATTTCCCTTATTCCCAAACCTCATGAATTTATTCCACGATGTTATATAATGGAACACTTTATCTCCAACTTCAAACTCCATATCTCATCAATGTTTGTTAGCATATCATTTTTATCGGCTTCATATTAATTTTATATGACACCGAATGGTTCGAACCTTTTCTATCATATATTGAATATTATTAGGTCCCATTATCTTTTTCTATAAAAATTTATCCTAGAATGTTGGAGTCTGATACCTCTTCCCTTATAGAGGCTCATAAGGCACTATATAATTTCTAGAATAAAAATATTATTGTATGAGAACTCTACTAGGGGAAGCTATTTATCTCAATATCCTAGGAGATATATCAAAAATGATATCATAATATCCTCCATAGTTTTAATGGTTCTTTTAGACTGAACATCCATTTGAAGATGATAAGCAATACTGAAGCTCAGTTTTGTATCCAACGATTACTGAAGGCTTTTCCAAAACCTCAAGGTAAACCTAAAATATCGAACAGATACAATAGAGAGGGGAACTCCATATAATATTACCAATTACCATATGTATATCTTGTTGATTTGTTCAAGATTAAAATATTACTTGATAGTAATGAAATGCATGGACTTAGTAAGGTGATCAACTACCACCCAGATGGAATTATTTCTATAAGGGGTCTTGGGGATACCTATAATGAAATCCTTGTTTATGTTTTCTCATTTCAATACTATTATGGGAAATGATTACACCATACCCTTATAATTATTTTGTTCATACTTTACTTGTTGTCATTACAAGCATCATTTTGAAAATTCTACAATATACCTCTTCTTTTTATCTCACCAGATGTTTTTCATTAAATATCTATACATATTAATGCTTCTTGTATGAATAGGTAAGGATGATATATGTGTATTATCTAGAAGTTATCTCTTTAGTTCAAGTTATACTAGGGTTCCCAGACTTATAACTCTATCTGTAGAAAATTGTAACTCTATAATATTCACTAAATATTTGTAGAACCTCATTATCCTTCTGAGACTCCTTGACCCATTCATGAGTAAATGGTTGAGAAATAATTTGAGAAAGGTATTATGAAGATTATTTTATTATTCCCATGTCCATATTTTATATTTAAATGAATATTGAATTCCTTACAATACTCATAATGGTTAGGGTTGTAGGATCCATTATATTCAAAGAATATTCCACTTTTTTATCCATTCCAAGATGGTAATGGATTAAAAAAATCATAACCTTGATTAAATACAACCACTTTTATAAGCGCATATTAAGCTATTTTTGTCTAAATATATACTTGAGGATATTATTATTTATTTATATGTTACACTTCGCACCATGTAGATAAAATCAAAAAATCATTTGCATGAAGATCAATACAACCAATTATAGATCATGTGTTGGGTAATTCTACTCATGTATATTTAATTGGTGGGAGGAATAAGCTCTTTTAAATCTTTCAAGAGTACACAATCTAATCCATTTTTAGACACATCACTATAGATTACAAACCCTTACCCACTGGTGCGTAATGTGAGAACATGTGCAGTGATAACCTCTTCTTCAACTCTTTAATGATTTCCTTTCATTAATTATTCTAGAAAAACATCACCCCCTTCCAAGTTATCTTGGTTAGTGGTCTTGAAAATAGTGATAATTTTCTCTAAAATCAGTGATAGTACTTAGAAAATTCAAGGAAACTACATATTTTTATCATAGAGGTTGGCCTAGTTCATCCATCAATTTAATATATTTTTAAAGGATCCAAAAATAACTCTTTAATGGTGATAATATGTTCCAGGAATATTACTTTGTCCATCTAAAACCCACAATTATTATTTTTCTATACATATTTTTTTTCTGTAAGGTATTTAGCGAAATATCCAAATGCTCTCTATTATCCTCCTTTATATTTGAGTAAATAATAATATAACATATAAATAATACCAATTTTTTTCAGGTTAATCCCTAATGACTATATTAAGTATGTACATAAAGATTTCTCAAGCATTACTGAGTCTAAATGGAATCACTGTGAACTCATAATTCTCATACCTTGTATGAAAAGTAGTCATAGGGAATAATCCCTATTTACCATTACATGATAATATATCAACTAAAGATCCAAATTAGAGAAGTACTAGGATCCACATATACGGATGGACAAGTCATAAATCCATGGAAAGGGATACTTGTTATTTATCATGATTTTTTTGAGTTCACGATAACTAGTTAAAAGGTGCATTGACCCATCTTTCTTCTTGGAAAATAGGACCAGCGCCCCCCATAGTGATCACTTAGTCATATAAACCATTTATCCAAATTATTCATATAGTTTCTATTTATATCAGGATGTTCAATAGTTTCCATTATATATGGTGTCTTGTATGCTGTTAAAGCTATGGGTATAAGTTTGATTTTGAACATAACCACTCAGCCAAGAGGAAGACTATAAAATTATTTAAGAAACAAGTCATTCAATTCCCTTATAATCTGAATGTCATCAAGTATGATATATTACTTAGTCTTAGTACTTTGATCAAGATATTCTTTCTCCAAATACAACAATATCCTTTCTTTAGATGATGATACCAAAAGAAAATTAATCATCCTCCTTGCACATGTATAGAATAAAAGGGAAACTTGTGAAATGAATGATGATTTACTTCTATCATAAATTTATGTTGGTTATATATAAGTAATTCCAATTCATTCCCATAAGAAAATAAAATTACAATAAAGAGAGTATAAAAATGACTTATAGGAAATCCCACCCATAAATTTTGTTATGGGAAGTGTTATATACTTGGGATGCAATAATTTACCCATTGAAAATTTTCACTGATATCTCTACATCCATGTTTTATAGTGGCGTTTTAATAGTTCCAGTAAACTTATGTGTTATCAAGGAATGTGTATAACCACAGTCACAAATTAAATTTGAAGTTAAATAATGGAATATTATCCCAAAAGCCACTATTTTATTTCAATTCTAATAATTTAATTCATCCAAAATAGTCACAGGGATGATAATTTTTGAAATAATAAACACTTAAAAGGGGAACTATGAAAATTTAAGGGATAAATCAAAAATGAAATATATTATTTAACCTATAAATTTATAGCTTTCAATTTATGTTATATACAATCTATTTCCTAACGTAAAGTATTATAGGATTTTACCCCTTACTAATGGTTCATTATGAGTTGAAATATTTACCAAAGTATATCCCCCTAAAGTGTCAAACCTAGTGTGTAGAAATGCCTCATTTTCATGAACTTGGTGATGATCGAGTCTATGTAAATGTTTCTTTTTAGGGTATTAAACTTAGGTATAACTGTTCTAGATCCATATAAAATTATAGTATATTGGCATGGATGTATTTTCTCGGAAACCCCATACTCCAACTTTAACAAAATTTAGGGTTATTTTCCTATGTTTATTCTTATACCTAATTCTTTCACTAGTGTTTTCTAATCCTAATGCCATAAAAGAACTATACTTTTCTCTAATATCCATTGTGATAATATATATAATTATAACAATTTATTTCATGATTTATTATATAAAGATACATATAATAAAACCCCATAATATCATGAAACCTAGTGTATTTGGGTAAATTGGTACATTGAGTAAAAACTTGAAATATAAATACAAATATATTGACTAAAACTCCATAAAATTCCCTTAAATTTCCTTGAAATTTTAATGCTGCATGAGATAACTTGGGGATGTACATAAGAAAGGGCTGAGATATAAAGCCTAGTAATGGAATAATCAAAGAAAAACATGATAAAAGTAATACAAATGAGTCAATAGTCATATAAAGGTAACATAAGATGGGTTAGAATAAAAAAATTGAATATCAAGTCAGGATATAAGAAGACAACATTAACACAACATGGGAATGTGGCAACAACAAAAAACAAGGCATCATAAGCATAAGTCCTAGATAAACACTAAGAGATAATAACATATTGTTATTAATATGACCATATATTGAAAATTCATGGTATATCATGAGATAAAAACATTACGCAATGTATTTTAGGGGTTTTTAATTACATTCCCAACTGTCATATTCATATGTAAATGCATAAGTGAGCCACATATATTATACCACATGAGGATGTATTTCATCATTTTTCATAGAATAATTAAGGATTTTTGGTTACATACATGGATTCCCAAATCAATTAATGATATTTAACTCTAGTTGAATACCCTTGAGTGGATATGGTGATGGGTATTAACTGCACAAATGTTTGTTATACAAATTTGCAGGATAATTTTGCCAGCATAATCCGTGTATATAAAGGTTTATGGAAGGGGTAAATGAGAGTGAAAGGTGGTCTCTAATTTCATGGAAATTATAAGGTGAGTAAAGGTGTGTGTACAAAAAAATTATAATATGAACAATTTGAAATAAAATGGGTCTTATTATAATGAAAGTACTTAAAATAAAAATGGAAGTGGAGAGAGTCCCTAACTTGAGGGGGCACTTCTAAAATCTTGGGAAGAGATTCTTAATATCATTGGAATAATTTGGGAGGGATCTAGAGAGATAATGTAAGAGTAAATTTATGTTACAAGGGTTTTTACTGAGTATTAATGGTATTTTGGGTGAGTTTTTATTGAAAAAGAGTGGATAATTCTTTATTAATTTATAAACTTAGGTTTTGAACTCAATATGATAAATTAATCCAAACCACAAATCATTCCATGTTTTTACCCCTGTATTCTACTAAATAGGATTATATTTAATTATTTTAGAATGATAAGAACTGGATCCATTAAAATAATACCCTTGGTGATGTGTAAGTGAGTCTTTTTTATAAAGAATTGATTTTAAAACCTAAAAATATAGCATAGGTTTTGGTGGAATTATTAAGGGTTTATAAAATTAATAAAATAACATAAAAAACATTAGTTTAAACTATAAAAATAATTTTGATCATGAATAATCTTTATAGTATTTATTAAATTACTTTGTACTTATATAATGTCATAATACACATTGTATAATTACAGCGTATTTATTTTTTACCCAAAAAATCATCTTTCTCATAAAATTATAAAAAATTAACCATTGGATAATTTAAATATTATTATTTCAAAAATTATGTTTCTTTTATCAAAATAATTCTCTAAATATTTTAATCTACACTTTCAACTTAAAATTCCCATTTATTGAAAATTACTGGTATTTTTAGAATAACAGTTTTCAAACACTCATAATAGTTAGTTTTAAATACATAAAATTATATTATCATTGACATTTAATAATATTATTTAATATTAATTTTTTATTAAAATAAAATTTATTTCAAAATTTATTTAATTCATCAAAAAATATCCAGACCCGGGTGACACACACAGTTTCCCCGAGCTGATCGGTTACATAACCTCATGCACGCCTCCTCGTATGCCAGATTCTAATAACTAGCAGAGAGGGTATGCTATGTCAATAATGGGTTGACTATACAATCTTTTATCAGAGTAATACACCATTTGAAATAATAAATAATATTATAAGAATATATAACCATAAACAATTCCAATATCTCAAGATAATCAATTTAGGAAAATACAACATCCAAATAAGGCATAAAAAATGCCATGCTAATGTACATGTCAAATGTCAAAAAAAAATGGAAAATAAATACATTTAAGAAATCCAATTGGGTCTTGAACCACCTCTAGTTCACTCATCCAAGCAGCATCCCAACTCATCCATCCAACACAGAGCCCTTACTCTTATCTTATCTTTCCAACATGGAATCTATTTTGGTACCGATCAGGAAGCCTAAGTACGGTGTGAGTAAAACTCTATTGTCAATAACCAATGGTGTCTAAAAAATATCTATTCAATAACAATATATGAAATTTTATAAATAAATATGTACAATTCATAAGTAAAAAACTATACGATTATCAATTATTCATTATTTAAACATATAGATCCCTGAGCTTCTATGGACACCTGAAACTCAATACCTACCTTAGCCTGTGTTGAAGTCTAAACCATTTCAAATTATCAATTTAAAAATCATTTAACAAATGATATTTTATTATCCATTTCATTTCAATTTATAAATGGATAATTTGAATCATAGCTTAATGCCAACAATTTGGTTCTAGATCTTCATGCCTAGGACCCTATGGGCTTGAGAAGCAGTAGACCATGTCCTACTCATATTTTTCACTATGGGATTTAGAAGTAGCAGACCATGTCCCATACATGTATATATCAAACAATTTATCACAATAGACTTCATAAGAAGTATACTATATCCCCCCCATATATATATATATATATCAAATTTTTTATCACTACAGGCTTCAGAAGCAGCAAACCATGTCCCACACACATTTATCAGATATATAACAATATCACAATATCACATCAATCGTGATTAACTAAAATTAATAATATTATCAAAATTAATCATTAATTAATTTATAAATTAATTAATTCAACAATTAATTAATCACAACTATTTCTTTTAATTAATTAAAAAATTAATTAATCATATCAATACAATTAATTAATTTTACAACTAATTAATCGCATCTCTTCCATTAATTAATATAAAAATTAATTAAACATATAAATTCCATTAATTTATTTGACAATTAATTAATCATTTCACATTTGAATATCCAATAATTAATTCACAAATCAATTATCCCAAAATCCAAAATTTAATATTCTGATAATTAACTCAATAATTAATTATCCTTAATCCCACAATTCAATACTCAGATAATTAATCTATCAATTAATTATACCAATTTTAGAAATCAATACATTGATAATTAATTTATCAATTAATTATCTTAATTATACAATTCAATTATTCAATCAAATCCTTAATTACTCAATTAACTAATTGACCATAGTAATTAACTCAAATTATGAATTTCTAATTGCTATAGGAACCCTAGAAATTCTAAAATTTCATATAGAAAATCAAAATGATGACTATGGGATTTTAATATGAGACCACCTACCTCAAATCATTAAATAATAATTACCCAACAAAAATCTCCAAAAATTGAATGACATAAAGATATAGATCTAGATCCGAATCTCAAAACTCTAAATCAAGATTAAAGAAAACAAGATTACTTAATTAAAAATCTAGATCCAAAATCCTAGATCTCAATTCACCCAATGTTGATCTAGATATAAAAAAATATAAGGTTACTTTCCATCGAAAGAATTAGATAAGGAAGGTGGACGAATGGGAAAGGAACAAGATAAAATCCACTTATTGTGAGAGGAGAATATATTTTATATGGGTTTCAAACTGTAAAGAACAAAGTTTGAAAAGGATTGGAATTTTTCTGGAGAGATCCAAAATCATGAAAGTACACCATGGATCGAATGGGGGTTTATTTGGGGGTCAATTAATTTTTAAAATTAATTTTTTGGGGAATTCATTTCCCACACATGGTTTGCTGGGTTGGGGTGCACAGTTTTCCTTAACCATACACCAATCGTTCTCCTACAATTTTCAAGGTGAAAATTTACTCCTAAGTGGGTGAAAAGTTTGAAAAAAAATTCCCCAACCTTGAAATTCCCCACTATCCAGGGTTGCACAGTTTCCTAGGCTGGAGCACATAGTTTTCCCTAACTATGTTCCAACTGTGATCATCCATTTTTCTTTCATTGTTTTCAAAATTTTACCCAAACAGACCCTAAGTTATAACTCAAAAATAAAGTACTCAAATAAGGAAAAAATGGTACCTAGAAATAAGCCCGATTCAAATCTAGAAAAGTTCAGGGTCTTATAATATCCCCACCTTATAACAAATCATCCTCGAGATTCACACCCAAGCATATCTAATATTTTGAGTCAAAAAGATCAGGCCACTGAGCCCACATATTTTCTTCCATTTTCCATTTCTCCTCCTATACACACCCATGTTGTCACAATACATGGACTATCATCACAGTCTTTCCTAGCAACACCTTCTCACTATGATCCAACACACTTATTGGATTCTCCTCAAAGAATGCATCTACCTTAATTTCGACTTCTTAAAAATCGATTACATGATAAGGGATGGGGTGATACTACCAAAATTTTGATAAATGGAAGACATCATTCATATCAATATTTATCTAGGGATGATCCAATCGGTATGCCACCGACTTTATTCTCTCCACAACCTCAAACAATCAAATGAACCTGGGCACCAATTTTCCCCTTCTCTGTATCCTCTGTTGACCCAAACTAAGAGAAACCCAAAGGAATACAAAATCACACCCTATAAACTCTATGGGCCGTTCACTTCTATCATCATATGACTTCTTTTTACACTAACCCATAGCCATACATTTCCAAATTAGCTAAACCTATTCCGACGACTCTTGCATGAGACTCGATACCAAAAACTCTGACTCACCTACCTCTATCAAAAATAGAGGTGATCTGTATGGACTACCATAAAGAGCCTCATATGGTTCCATCTATATAGATTCCTAATAACTATTGTTATAGGGAAACTCCACTAAACCCGAGTGCTTCTACCAAGGTCCTACAAAGTCTTGGACACAAGTCCGTATCATTTTCTCAATCACCTATACAATACGTTCCAAATTCCTATCTATTTGGGGGTGGAATTCGATAGTCAATAATAACTATGCATTGATGGAATTTTTCAATCCTTTCCAAAATAATTAAATGAAACAGAAGTCGCTATCTGAAACTATAGTTCATGGCACCCCGCGCAGATGGACTATGTCTCAAATATACAAATATTTCAGCTGTTGCACTGATAAAGTCTTCCATATTGGAAATAAATTCACTAGTTTCACATGTCAATAAATAATAACATAGATAGAATCATTCTTCCTATGAATCATTGGGAGATCCACCACAAAATCCAAGGTCACATCATCCCACTGAAATTCTAAAGTAGGAAATGACTAAAGAAAACCTATAGGTCATTGTTTCTCTGCCTTTACCTCATGAAGGATGTATTATTGTGTCACGAACCCTGATATCTCTTTTTTTATTCATGGATACCAAAACTCCCTTCATAGTTCATGGTAAATTTTGGTTACATGTATATGTACTATACACTTAAATGCATGAAATTACCACATCAAATATTCTAGAATATTCATAGGTATAATAACCTGATTCCTGACATAGATTATCCCATCCTCATATATGATCCAATATGAAGGTGACTCCCCACCTTCAAGAATTTACCTCAAGGTCAAACCTTTCAGATCCTCATACCACCTATCTCTAATCTGGATCAAAAGTGTAGAATCCACTAAAACTGATTTGAGAGTCATCTTCTCCTGACACTCATGAACCACCACATGCCTCTCATCCAGCAAGGTCATCATCTTGCACTCAACACTAGCCTCTTGAACCATCCAAGTCTTAGTTTTGATACAAAAACATCCATCTACATGTTTTCCTTTTCTAGTATTATATTCCATCTCAAAATCAAATTACTGTATATAGTCAACCCATCTATTCTCCCTAAGATTCAAATATTGATGTGAGAAGATTTACCTTATGATCTTGGGATTTATAAAAACTATAAAATTCTTACCCAACAGATAATTCCACTGACACCTCAAATCATAAACCACAGTAGCAAGATTAAGGACTTATGTAGGGTAGTTACATTCATGAGGCCTCAACTACTGAGACCCATACACCTAAAATCGATCTCTATACACCCATATTTCTTGAAGTACGATCCTAGAAGTGTTATAATATACTGCATACTTCTCACTTGGATTAGGTAGGATCATGATTATTTTCTATGTCAAACACTTCTCCAGATCTTGGAAGTAAATATCTCATACTTATGACCAATTAAACTTTATCCTTTTTTTGGTCAAGCTTGAAGTGGTGTTGCAAAATGAGAAAAGTCCTGGATGAATCTTTGATAATATATAGCTACCCCATAAAGCTATACATATAAAACAAATTATTTGGATACTCCTAATAAACAACTGCCCAAACTTTCTCTGGTTCCACTGATACACCTTCCTCCGAGATTATGTGTCCCAATAAGTATACCTGATCAATCCAATTCTGAAATTTAGATATCTAAAAATACATTCGATGTTCCCTAAGTGTGCTCTGGATGATGTCAAGGTGTTGGGAATTATAGTCCCAAGTCCTGAAGCAAACCAAGTTGTCACCCAAATCACTACCATAAATTAATTGATTTACTGGTAGAAGATTATGTTCATGAAGGCCATAAATATTGCTAGTGTGTTCATCAACCCAAATGGAATTATGAAGAACCTATATAGGACATAAATTCTTATTAAAGTAATCCTTGGTATATCATAAGTTCAAATTCTCAGTTGGTGATACCCCAATCTCAAGTCAGTCTTCATGAACACACAAGATATTCTCAATTGGTCAAATAGATTTTCAAATTGAGGAAAAGGATAATGGTTCTTCACAGTCATCTATTTCAAATTTTGATAATCAATGAACAATTATATATTCCCATCATTCTTCTTAGAAAACAACACCGGTGAACCCTAGGTAACGTACTTGGATGGAAAAACCACTTATCCTCCAACTCCTCTAAACGAGTCTTGGGTTCTTTAATCTCTATCACTGATATTCTTTACAGTGGAATAGAAACTGGATCTACTCCCAGAATGATCTCAATAGTGAATTCCACATCTATCTCTAGTTGAAACCCTAAGAAGTTTTTTTAAAAAAACATCCTGAAACTATTCCCCCACTGGTGGAAAGATATAATGTTTTAATCCTCTCCCATCCAGTAATAAGCTAGAAACATGGGCTATGAGGTCTTCTAGTTGCTAAGTAATTAGACCTCCTCGCCCTTCATGGATATACCACTCTCAATGGTGAATATAGTTGTCATGCTTTAGAGATGTAAAGGTCACCCTCCTATGGTAACAATCACTGTGGACTTATTATGTGACTATCTAGTCCATAGAAATAATTAGGTCAAAGCCTAACATTTCAAGGATATAAGGATCCCAAATAAAGAAGTACTCCTATATCTTAGGATAACATCCATTTCAAAAAAAGATGTCTCTAGATTGTACACCCAACTATGCATCTATAGTCATTACCCCACTCACAAAATCCACCACCAGGACCAAACCATTAACAATTTTTGTAGATATAAAGGAATGAGAGACACCAGTATAAAATAAGGCACTAGATAATAAAAAATCTACAAGAACAATACCTCTCACTATCAAAGGTCCAACATTGCTATCCTCTATTGTATGCTACACTAAATGTAGTTATCCTACCCATCTTCCTTGGGATGCAATTTCACTACCCTGAGTTGCACCATTTTTCCGATATGGGTACTCCTTCCCAGAAATACCATGCCCACCGGCTTTACCACCTAGGCCAGTTGAACTCCAGATTCCAAACTAAAAAGGTGCATAAGAACCCCTTCTCGCACCTTGGTTTTGTAAGCTACTACATCACTTACCATCTTTCGTGGGTTCATGAATAACCTCCATAGAAGTCCCATCTTTCTGTAGCCCCAGAAATCCTCTTTTGGTTGGGTAAAATGTTTCGGGAAGTTTCTCATCCTACCATACTAGTTAAAACCACATGGGACATGTCTTTTGTTTATGACCCTTCCCACCATATGCAATTATTTCCACTACTCTAGGATAAATTTTTATAATGAAGTTTCCTACTTTCTGATGTCGTACCTTCTATAAGTGAATAATAAACCACCTATTGGACACTAGAAGCCTTATTCAGGTTCCCATCAACTGTGAGAGCCTGATTCACCACATTTGAAAATTTCTTCAATCTAAAGATATTTATGTGATACTTATTTTCACACTTAAGGCTTTCCCAAAACCTCTTTTCCATAATATCCTCATATCCTGATAATGTTGGAGAAAAATGATGATTTTTTGAAGCATCTAGCATAGTTCATTATGTACATGTTTTCCAAAGTCAACTTTATGAACTCAACCACTCTCTCCTATCTCAGTGTGTCTAGATAAAAGTTCTCCAGGAAATTCTCTTGAAATTAATTTCATTCCATATCTTTTCGATACCCATATAGAGTTTGGATGTCACACTAATGCTTCACCTGAACATGGAATATATAGATAGACAATTTGACTCTCTTCTCAGTAGGAGTCTCCAAGTGGTAAATTATAGTCTGGATATACTCAATTCATAAATCAGCTCCCTCTGGTCTAACCTCTCTAGTAAAATTTTGTGGGTGTTGTAACTGGAACTCCGTCGTTAGATAAGACATGCTTTTCACAACCCTCCCTGGGTCTCTTTCCATGAATTGAATGAATCAAGTGAAGTTCTATCATAAATTCTCTCCTAACTCCTCAATCAACACTATTAGTGCCCCATGTTCCACTACTGGTAAAGCATCTCCATCCATAGACTCCTGTCTTCCTCTCAACAAGTGTCATCAGGAAAGTATATCTCTATAACTATAAACACACATATTAGGACCCATAAAACAACTTTATCTCATTTATGTAAGGAAAAAACACAAAAAAATCAAAACAAATATTTTCCCCAAACCTTATTACAAGGTTAAAAGTGAAGTACTATTACTACACTTAACCATCCTAACAACGGTAAACACATTAAAATTATTCACAATCTATTAAAAACCCATTTTTTCACATTTTGCGTCATTTTAACATTTTCAATTTCATAGTTAAGGAAAAACAGTTCATGTTAAATAATTTACCCAAATCCCATTTTCCCATTTGTGCATAAAAGGATGTATATCATAATAATCTTGATTGCCTAGAATGATTCATGCAAATCATATCTCATGCCATACTGGGTTAAGATTCAAATATCATAAAATTTCAAAATCAATAATCACATCACAAAATAAGGGTATCAACAAAAGTGAAATAAAATTTAACTATAATATAAAACAAAATTAACTACAATACCACACTGGGCACTTGGATTTTTTCCTTATACAAGAGTTTACAACTCCCATGTGCAAGATCATTTCCAAAGCCCAACTATTCTTAGTCTCATATCTACCTTTTTCTAAATTGTAAGAAAAAGGAAAAAGAAAAGAAAAATCCTTTAATACCACTTTATACCATTCTAGCCCAAGTTCCACACACCAGTGCTTCGAGCCGGTTGGTTATATGACCTCAAGCGTGCCTCCCTATATGGAAAAGGATTCCGACTAGTAGCGAGGGTCTGATAATTCAATTATGGGGATACTATACCCTCTTTTATCAAAGTAATACAACATCAGAAATAATAAATAATAGAAAAAGGATATATAACCATAAACAATACCAATATCTCAAGACAATCAATGTAGGAAAGGACAACATACCATTAAAGAAGAAAACATGACATGCTAATGTACTTATAAGGTATCTAAAATGAAAACTAAAAATAAAGACACTAATGACTTCCAAGAGGGACCCGAACCACATTTGGTTCCATATTTGAAGCTCCATCCCAACTCATCCATAAAACACTGGGATTTTCCATTTTATTATCCTAAAAACATGAAATATATTTGGTTACCAATTAGGGAACCTGAGTAGGGTGTGAGTATAACTCAGTAGGCCACTACCATCGATGTCTAAAATTATATAGTCAATAACTGTTTATGGAGGTGTATAAATAATTTAGTACAATGCATAAATAAATAGTTATCACATTATCAATTATTCTTTATTTAAATATATAAAACCCTAGTTTCCCAAGGACACTTGAACCTTAATAAATGCTTCGGCTCATGTCAGAGTCTAAACCATTTCACATTATCAATTTAAAATTTATTTAACAAATGATATTTAATTATGAATTTAATTAAAATTTATAAATGACTAATTGGAATCAAATTCCAATGCCAACAATTTGGGTCTAGGTCATCATGCCCAGGACCCCGTGGGCTTGGGAAGAAGCAGACCTTTTCCCACTCCTATTTTTCACTATGAGATTAGTAATAAAAAGAACATGTCCTACACACATATATATCAAAAAATTTATCACTACATGATTCAGAAGCATTAGACCATATCCCAGACACATATATATGTAAAATAGTTTATCACCACGGGCTTCATAAGAAGAAGACCATGCCCCGCACATGTTTATCACATATATCACAATATCATTATATCACATCCATCATGATTAATCAAAATTAATCATCTTATCACAATTAACCATTAACTAATTTATAAATTAATTAATCTAAGTCCATTAATTAATTCAAAAATTAATTAATCATAACAATTTCCTTTAATTAATTAAATAATTAATTAATCATATCTATCACAATAATTAATACGCCAATTAATCAATAAAATATCTTCCTTTAATTAATTTAATAATTAATTACCCATATAAAGGCTGTTAATTAATTATATAATTAGTTAATCATTTCACATCTCAAAATACAATAATTAATTCAAAAATTAATTATGGCCAAATTTACAATTTAACATTCTGATAATTAACTCAATAATTAATTATCCGTAATACCACAATTCAATACTTTGATAATTAATCTATCAATTAATTATCCTAATTTCACAATTGAATAATTTTATAATGAATTCATCAATTAATTATCTTAATTCCATAGTTCAATTATTCATTCCAATCCCTAATTTCCCAATTAATTAATTAACCACAATAATTAATTCAATTTACAAATTTTAAATTGCTAAACAAACCCTATAAATTTTATAATTTCATAAATGAAATAAAATTCATGACTATGAGATTTTAATATTGGATCACTAACCTCAAATGATTTAAGAATAATCTCCCAATGTAAATTCTTAAAAATTGAGCGACACTACGATGTAGATCTAGATACGAATCTCAAAACCCTAAATCAAGATTAATGAAAACAAGATCTCTTAATTATAAATTTAGATCTAAAAGAACAGATCTAGATTACCTAAATCCTGATCTAGATTTACCAAAAATAAGTGATTACTTCACACTAAAATAATGATAGATGGAAGGAGGTGAATGAGAAAACAACATGACAGAATCCACTTATAGAGAGAGGAGAAGATCTTAGATTTGAGATTCAAACTTTGAAGAATAGAGGGAAGAAAGGCTTGTAATTCATTCAGAGAGCTCCAAAATTGTGAAGGACCACCTAGGGTCGAATGAGTGTCAATTTGGGGTTAATTAAGAGGTTTTGGAATTTTTAAAATTAATTTTTGGGGGAATTTAATTACAGTTTATAGTTAACTGGGTTGGGGTGCATGGTTTTCCCTAATCATGAACTAAGCATGCAACTATTATTTTAGAGGTGCATTGTTACTCCTAATAGGGAGCATGTTTCAAAAAAACTATCCACTAATCGTGTAATTCCCCACTTTCTAGGGTTGAACAGTTTTTTGGGATGAGGTTCACAGTTTACCCTAACCATGTCCTAACTGTACACAACCCATTTTCTTTAATTTTTCTCAAAATCCCACCCAAAAACACCAAGTAATAACCCAAAAAAGTAATTAAATAAAGAAAAACTACTACCTAAAAACAAGCCTAAGTTAACTCCAAAAATGGACAGGATCTTACAAATGTATTGATTTAAACTATATATTTCCAAAAATTACAATTTGCGTTTCATCATATCAAAATCTAATTTTTATAAAAATTTATTATTTAACGATTTTAAATTTAAAAAATATAAATATAATAATTATTTTATTGAAAATAAAAAAGAAAAGTTCATTTTGTTAGGGACAAGATACATATCCTTTTATTAAACAAGTGAATTCCCTAAGGGTAAGGTGTGCGAAAATGAGATTTTCTTAGGGTGGTTTGACAATTTTTTTTGGTACATGATCTTAAAGGGCTTGAACTTCTCTTATAAAAGGTTTCTATTATAATTTAGTTATTGAATACTAGCTTGGGATTGGTAAAGGGAAAATCCCAGTAATGCTATCTCCCTTGGAAGCTCCGATAAATGGGCTTCATAGGTTATGATCTTATTAGTCAAGGCCATCACTTAATTTTTCCCTATAAAATTGATTAATCAAAACCCTATATATATACTAATCATAAAATTCCTATATAATTACTATACTATCAATGTTTATTATTCTTATTTGTCTTCTAAATAAGAAAGTATATAATTTATAATGGTCCAAAATAACTAAAATTGTACATGAATTTTATATAATTTCATTTATTAATAAGTAATTTACTCATTTAAAAAGGAAATTTCATTTATAAATATTTAGTTCATAACATAATTTATATTATAATTATATTGAGAATAAATTTTAAGTATTTTATTTTAATTTTTAGATTTTTGATGACCCTCTCCCTTATTCTAAATAAGTGACAAATCACTTTCAAAATTAAACTAAAGAATATTTGATAGCTTTTATTAAATTTTAGTTTATTTTTAAAATATATTTTAAAGTTTTATTTTCAATATTTAATATTAATTTAATTTGAATATGTGAATCTATTTTCTTTGGTTCAACTATAGAGTGATACAAATTTCTAGCTACTTGTACTATTATTTTTTTATTTGTGGTGCTGCTGTTATAATACTAAGAATGTTTATTTTAAATAAATTAAAAAATAAAATTTTCACTACAGTTATTTTATAACCGATATAACAAATAAAAAAATTGTATTTATCTAGGTTATTATTTTAAATAACTGATGTGGTAAACCATTTTTTAGGCCAGCTTAAAAAAAAGAGATGTTAAACACACTTTACAACATCAGTTAACAATAATCTATGTGAAAAACCTATTTAAAATATTTCCTAAAATAACATCAAAAGGTAAGAGATGATAAAAACCAAAAAAACCGAATGCGAAAAAAAACCTATTTTGCATTAGTGATCGAACCATCTCATAAAGAGTCACAAAAACTAAAGAATTGACGGTTTAGTGTCATTGAGGACTGGCCATATAAAAATTTTATTTAACAACATTAGTCAACATTTGTTCATAGCCACTCAACTTTAAACCTTATTCTAACTATCTTAAACATAATACCCATATTCGAACCCTAGGGAAAAATATGAGGAAGGTGTTAGCTCAAATGTTAGTAAGGGAAAACATTTTAACATGTTATCAAGGGTTAGATCATAATATTTTGAGGAAACCTGATCACAAGAGAAATATATTATTAAAATAGTTGGAGAGAATTATAATTTTCTATAAGGAATGATAAAAGTACATGTAATATTAAATAAACAAACATATATGATGAAAAAAATGTGTGGAATCATGAGACATTAATCTTGAGTCAAGGAGAATAATCATAGGAACTATATTAAGAAATAAGAGTGTAGAATAACCATAAGAATATAAGTCACATGTAAAGGATACCGACCAAGTCAATTATCATATAGTAGGTTTTGGATAATTAACCATATACCTTTTGGGTCTTGGGATAATATTTATGTATACCCATGGGATTGGGATAAAATATCAAATTTACACCTTTAGTATAGGATAAATACTCCCATGTAACCTTTAGCTTGGGATAAATACTCCCGTGTACCTTTTGGATTGGGATAAATCCTATAATGTACCATTTTATTTGGGATAAATGCTTCTGTGTACCCTTTGACATCAGAAAAATACTCATGTGTACCCATTATCTTGGGATAAGCACTCAAGTGTACCCTTTTGATCTTAAGGGATATAAAAATTACCAATGAATTGGAGGGGTATATAATAACCCAACCATTCATCATCCATACATATGGTTCCACTTGAAAAAAATCCATTAAACACATCATAAAGAACCCATGGAAAGAAAAAAAGGTTTCAAAAACATTTCTCTATGGTATCACAAAAATTGAACCCAAGAATTTAAATGATTTATACCCAAAATTCAATATCTAAAAAGAGTATTTCATAAGAAAATATTTTCGTTGGTTTATGAAAAACAAATTACAAATAAATAATATGTTTAATGATAAAGATGAAAATAGAAGAAAAACCATTAAATAGTTTTTATAAAATATTTTTAGCATTATAGTTAAATATAAAGTTAAAGAACACATTAAAAATTCATTTTTGAAATGGTTATGTGAAAAAATTTGAAAAAAAATTAATTTTAAAAATAATATTAAATATTATTACCATGAAAATGACATAAAGTTTTTTAAAAAATTATGTGAATTTTTTTAAAACATTTACTCTAAAAAACAAAATCTTTAGAAAGGGAACATTAAAAATTACATATAGGTTTTGAAAAATAGATATCAATTTTTTTAAAAAAAATTAAATTTTAAAAAGTAACTTAAATAATAGATCCTTGAAATGAAATAAATGTTGTCAATATAAATGTGGAGTGGAATATAAAATATTTTATTTTAAAAGTATAGAAACTATTTTTAATATTTTAAAATACCTTGGTTAAAAACCCACATTGTTAAAAGTGTTAATAATACGTACCTTTAAAAATAGAAAAAATAAAATATAAAGGTAACATTAGATAACAAATAATGAGGTTTCCAAATATAATGGATAAGTTTTTCCAGAGGGTAAAACACAGATATAGAAAAGAAACCATCATTAAAGAGGATATGTATAATTCTTAATGATGATATAATTTTTGAGAAATAAATAAATTAAGATAAAATCATTTTATTTAAAATTCATATTAATCCATAGACTAAGGAAAATTTAAACTATATGGAATATTAGGGTGGAAGTAATCAATACATGAATAAAGTAGTTCAAAAAGTATTTTTTTAACCTAATGAAGGGTGTTGAGTTAACAAAGAACCTTATGAACTTAGTGTCCTTTGAATCAAAAATATTTCAAGAAAGGAAATGATATGTCTCTCTAAAAATTATGAATTAGATGAATAGGGTAAAATATATTCATTTTTCAATAATCAAACCAAATCAATGATGTTATTGTGCATAATTAAATATATGTCTTAATAAATTAAATTAAATACTTGAAACTCATACCTTGAGTTTCAGTTTACTTTAGAATACTCTAACATCATATGTAAAAACATAAAAATATTAATCACCTATTTAATAACCTTATTCATGTCTATAAGCATTTATAAACATAATTGATAATTATTCCCTAGATGTATATTAGTTAGTTATTATCTATTTTCAGTATCACGTGTGAGTAATATTTATCATTTTGAAGTAGTTTCATAATAACGACACTATTATTCATTATTCTAAAAATATCATCATTAATAGATCATAAAAGGTACTAAAATTTATTCTTTATTATTATTTATAAAGTTATAATTTCATTCTATAAGAGTTTGGGTTATGATCCTTAATGATGAATTTGGTAATGAGTTTGTTTCAATGATTCTTAGAAAACAGAGGGTGTTTTGTCAAATAATAAGTAAAATTTTTTATATTAAAATTATAGAATAAAAAATAATTATTTAATTATTTATATAATATATTTCCATAAATTAAATTCTCAGTGTAATCCATGATATAAATATATATCATTTTTCAAGTATGTGGTGAAACTAACCCAAACAAGAACATACCATAATTAATGGATGATTATGAAGTGATTGAGTTATAATTTTATTATAATAGAAGAATGATGATATTATTTAGTGTTTATTAGTGTGATATATAAAAATTTTAAATAATTATAAGGGTAATTCAACCTATGTTAAGTGATTATATAATATTAAGGAATCTTTTTTTACTCCGAGAATGCTCTTTGGTATAGCTGAATTTACTATGGTTTATTTCTCACATTGTTAATAAGAAATTAAATTTGTCTTTCTAAGAAAAAAATAATTTCATAAACATGATATTTATCCCTTTAACTCATTATCATGACTGTCCATTTAAGGAGATGATGAAAATAAAAATAAAAATCAATCATTTTATAGAGGTGGCAGTCCACCCATACACATGGATGATGGTTTCATTTTCCATAGAATATGAAAAGAAGTAATACAATTTATCATTTAAGAATATAAAATATTTCAGAAATATTTTACATATATATTAAAATCCATATTATTACTATACATATAAAGAGGATATAGAAATCAAAACACATTGTTTCAGGGAGGTGGTTGTCAGCCCAACACATGAATTATGAATTCACTTTTCTTAATAGAAAATTGAAAGGTGTTTAATGATTTCACCATAATTATAACAAGATAATGATATAATATGTTATAATTTTAATATTATGTAATGTAATTTGAGTAATAATAAGTGAAAATAAAGAAAAATAAATGAGATAGGATCATTTATAAATTTATACCCTGATTCTTGGAATATCGCTTTTGCAAAAGGGGTTATGTATTTGAAGGAAGGTATATTAATAAGATAAGAACATATTGAAGGAGTATAGGAATGTTTATGAGAGTATTGGTAATAATTTTTTCTAAACTAAGTGGGTTTTTGTGTGAGGTAAAGTGAGGAGAGGAGTCCCCCTTCTATAAGTGATAAGGGATGACATATTTCTAAATACCCAAAACTTTTCAACAACGAGAAGTCTCTCTCAAGGAAAGTGGATAAATAATTGATAAATAAGGTAGAGTATAATTGATAAGGTATATTAATTCTTCAGAAACACATTCATGTTTTAAAATATTTTAGTATTTTTACTCTAAGATTTTAACTTTAATCATTTTAGCTTTTATGGTGGTAACTAGTTTTTACCAAAATAAATTAACCTTTAGGATAAAAAATAAAATTGACTTTTTTTATATAATTTGGACTCATTGATTTCAAATTTAAAATTAATTTTATTTTTTTAATTTTCTAAACGTGATAAAAATAAATTCTAAAATAATAAATATATAATTTATTAAAAAGAAATGTTTTGAAAATTATAACTTATGTTCTAAAATGTCAAAAATGAATTATATATTTGAACCAACTTTTTTAAAATTATAAATCCACTTATAAAATAAATATCTAGTCTTATAAAAGGGTTTTATAAATATAAAATTCTTACGTATATACTAATATTGTAATAAAAGTCATGTTATTTGTAAAAATGGTATTTTGAACTCTTAACAAAAAAATATTTTTTTAGGAAAAACCCAAAAAATAACCCTAAGATAATTTTGAAATTATAAATTTAGAAGTAAATTTTTTTATAAAATTAAAATTATAAAATTTATATATTTAGTTATTTAAATAAAATAAAATAAATATTTTTTTATTGAAATGTCATATTAAACTTCAAGTGTATTTAATATAAATTATTATAAATTTATAAATATTTTAATATTTAAATAATAATTTAAAAATATAAATATTACTTATTGTAATAAACTTTTAAATATTATGAATTTAATTTATTATGGTAATATACTATAACCCTTTCCCTAAATGGTTCTTTTAAAGGTATCATTTTCTAAAATATTAAAGAAAAATAATAATATGTAATTGTTGTAATTGATTATTAGCTTTTTATCTATTCATGATTACATTCTTCATGTAATATTAATATGTCCCTTTTCATTTCAGTCAGGTGTTATGTTATTTTTGTGTTGCATGTGACACATAATTTTGAAGAAAATATTAATTTAAAGGATTCAAAATCCCATGTTAAGGCATTATACCCCCTTAAATATATTTAATCCTCATAATTTTCATTATCACATACTAAAAAAAGTAGGTGAGGGTATTGTTAACATATTAGTCATTGAGATTATAACATTTCACATGACATATATCATTCTCTCATTGGCTATAGAAATTTAATTATGTTTCCTCAAACAATATTAATCATTCAGTACCCAGGTACATATATACCCTAAAAACATATTCTTCATAACATACCTGTTCAAAAACTGTTTGAATATTTAATCCATTAAAACACAAATAAATCATATATTAATTTAAAAATTAAATATATATTTAAACATTAAATTTTATTATCCACTAGTTCATAAGGTTACACACTAGTCAATATTTATCATTATCGAAAATATGAGATAAACTTCACCAAAAAGATCACAGATCACTTTTTCATTAAACCAATGATCACTTCTGAATCTATCAACACTATCTAATAAAATTTTCTCAAAATAAATCATCCATGTATTACCTCAAAACCAAACATATATTAAACATATGAGTTTTAAATACCCTAATAATGTGTTCTTAAATATATATCTTAAATATATTAAGTTTACATAAAATCACTTTACAATGTTATTAACACAATTTAATATATGTTGCAAACATTTTATGTAGAAATACTGAAGAAAAATCCTTATATGTTTCACATAATACTCATAAAGTTTTTAATATACGTGAATATCATTGATATAAATCACTCAATAATTTAAATAGATAAGAGTATCCAGATTTAGTTTCTATAACGATATAAACCTCACTACCTTAGGTAAGACTAGGAAACCATCCTTTACCATCATAGAAGGCATATACTAAGATTCTAAACAATTTAATTATGATCCATTATTAGGTTATAAGACATAGTTGACTCTAGATACATACCTTTAACAACTTCATATTCTCGATCCTGTCTCAACCAAATACTAAAATCCAAAATGGTTATCAATAGAATAAGAGTAAATTAACATATTAATATGAAAAATCAATCCTAATTTGTCTTCTATAATTAAACCTTCATTTCATCATTTTAAACTTCCAGTTAAAACTATAAATCCTTCAGTATAAATTTAGTTTTCCATGGTCATATTACTATTTAGTTCTCTAAATTACAATAAATATGTGATCAAATCCATCATAATAGTTCATAAAGAGAATGTGATTAATCAAAGTAAATTCCATAATAGTGTTTGGAAAGGTGTGAATCACTAATCCCACTCATTATGCCCTAGAGTAAAGATTGAGTCAATAATTAGCAATCCTTTTTTGAGTGATTACCACTTAGTGAATCTATTTCACAGCTATAACCACTTTTCAGTACCTATACATGAATATAATTTCCAAGAGAACAACATAATATCTACTTTATCAAAACATTATGATGTTATCTTATACATAGATTTATTCTTAGGGTTTTCTATAAAGTTATCTAATCATAATACCACAAAAGAACTAAAATAATCCTAAAAAATTAAGATATTATATGATACTAATTATAGTGACCTAAGATAAATAAACACTTTTATTTCATTATTTAACATGAATAATTAGTCTATCTCACAAATTAAGGTACAAACCGGAGAACCAAAGGTTTAGTGTCTTTGAGGACTACCCACATAAACAACTAATTTACAACACATTTAAACATTTATTGATAACCACTTAACTCTAAACCCATTTCTAAACATCTAACATATAATATTTATAATCATATCCTTGGGAAAGAAACTATAACAAAGGGTCGAATTTAAACACTTAGTCTAATGAAATTTGTCAACATATCAATAAGTGTTTGATTATAATATTACTATAAAACGTGTGGATATGAGAAATATATTATTAAAATATCATTAAATAATTATTATTTTCCATAATTCATGATATTAGGACATGTAATCTCAAATGAAAAAACATATACCATGAAAAACGTTTGTGGAATAAGGGGGAATTAAACTTGTGTGAAGAAGAATAATCTTACCTAAAATATTATGATGTTATAGTGTGGAATAAAAGTAACCACAAAAATTTTATTTCAAGGCTACCCACCAATATATTCATCACATATTAGGATTGGGATAATCACCCATGTAACTTCTAGGTCTTGGGATAATCCTCCCCTGTAGTAGTGGTATTGGGATAAAACCTCTCATGTAACCATTTGGATTGGGATAAATCCTCCCATGTACTATTTATATTGGGATAAATTCCCCTTATGTACCCTTTATCTTCAGATAAATCCACCTATATACCCTTCGACTTGAGATAAATCATAAAGTGTGACATTTTTCTTGTGATAAATCCTTCCATGTACAATTTATCATAGGATAAATTCTCCCATGCAACCTTTTCTATCAGATAAATCCTCTCATGGACCCTTTGTATTTTGGATAAATACTCCCATGTACCCTTTTTCTTAGAAAAAATCCCCAGTTCATCCTTTTGAGCTCATGAGATACAAACATTACCAATTAATTGGATGGCTATATAGGACCTCACCTATTAATTATCCATAGAAATGGTTCCACTTGAAAAAAATTAATTAAATACATCATAAATAACCCATTTAAATAAAAATGGGTTTCACATCATTTCTTGATGGTATCACCAAGATTGACCTCAAGAATGTAAATGATTGATGACCAAAATTCAATCACCCAAAAGAGTTTTTCATAAGAAAATTTAGTGGTTTTTTCATGAAAAATAAATTTCAAGTAAATAAGATCTTTAAAGATGTAAGATAATTAAATAGAAACCACTAAATAGTTTTTATAAGACATATTTATCATAGTCATTAAATGTGATGTTATGAATCACTTTCCGAAGTATTTTTTTAAAACGAAAAGTGAAAATATTTTAAAAAATACCCTTAAAATGAATGTTATATAGTGTAACCTCTAAAATGACATAAACAATTCAAAAAAATGATGTAAAAATTTACTTTAAAAAAAATCTTCAAAACAAGGCTTTAAAAAACTTAAAGGTTTAAAAAATTTGATGTGAAAACTTTATGAAACATTTTCTTTCAAAAAACTAACTTAAGTAAGAGATCCTCAAAATAAAATAAAGGTTATAAAATTTAATGTAGAGTAGAAGATAAAATATTTTATTTTTAAGGGATGGAATACCTTTTAAATATTTTAAAATATGATTGTTGAAAAACAATATCATAAAAGGAGTTAGTAAAACATAATTTTTTTAAATAATAGAATAGAAATATGAATGGGAAATTATATAAAACATAATTAGGTTTCAAAAAATAAATGATAACTTTTGTGGGAAGGGAAAACATAAACATGGAAGGGAAACCATCATTAAAGAGGATATGCTTTATAATTAAAAATTATATTCCTCCAAAGTTTAAGATAAATTATAATGATATAATTTTTTAGGGTGGAAGAAATATATCCTAGAATAAAGAAGTTCAGGAATAATCATTTTTACTCAATTAAGGGAGTTTATTTAACAAATAATGTTATAACCTTGGTATCTTTTGAATAAAAATCCATTTAAAGAAAGAAAAATATATAAATATTCAAACCAAATGAATTAAATTAATATGGTATAATAAATTAATTATTCCATAATCACCCCAAATAAAATATTTCATGGAGGACAATAAGAAATACATATCAAGAAATTAAATTTGAGACATGACACCCTTACATTGGATTATGTTATAGTTGATCACACTCTAACCTCATGTATAAATAAATAAACAAATTAATCACCTATTTTATAAATTTATTCATGTTTATAAACTTTTATAAACATAATTTAAAGTTATTTCTTATAGGTATATTATTTAATTATTATATATTTTAAATATTGGGTGTGAGTAATCTAGATCGTTCTGAACTAGTTTCGTAATATTGGTGTCATTATTCATTATTATCCAAACTTTTATAATTTAAAGATCATAGGGGATGTTATAATTAATGTTCTATAATTATTTACAATTTTATAATTTCATTCTATGATTTTTTATGATCCTTCAGCATGAATTCATGGATAAGATTATTTTGACGATTCTTTGCGAATGATGGGGATTTTCTTAAATAAATAGTTAAATATTTATACTACTATTATAAAAAATATAAATATTTACTTATTTATATAATATATTACCATAAATAAAATTTCTAGATCCATCCATTATATAAATTTATATCATTGTTCAAGCAGGTTGTTAAACAAACCCAAACAAGAACTTATAATAATTGATGGATGATTATGAATTGATTGAGATATAATATCATTATAAAAAACATAGTAATATTATTTAATTTTTATTTGTGTGATACATAATATCATGGGGTGTTAGATGTGTGGTACATACTGGTTTTACCCCTCTCTCTTTGTGGGAACTAGCGCAGGCTCGAGTCCCACCAGACTCGGACACTGTGCGTATTATCAACAGGGAAATTCAAATCCATTGCTTAGCTGGGGAGTGTGGAGCACACCTGGGCTTGGCTGCCCCCCCCATTGGGAGTCAGTGTTAGAAAACTACATTTTAACACATGAGCCTTAGCCCAGTTGGTGAGGTATCCATAAGTGCATCCACGAGACCCAGGCTCAAAACCAGGCAGAGGCATATTTTGGGGGTACTGTAGTAGCAGTACTGTCGCAGGCACTATAACAGAACTATACACTATACGGGTTACTGTAGCAGACTATACATTGTAAAAGGACTGTAACAAAACTGTACACTATACGAGTTCTATAGCATGCACTGTAGCAGTTAATGTAGCAGTTACTGTTTGGTACTGTAACAGCTTGAACTATTCACCTTGAGCCATAAGTTTGGGCTTGGAGTCTTTAAGGCTTCCAGGCCGCCCAGGCCTTCGGTTCTATAGGGATTTCAGGACACCTTTATAGATTTTGGGCCACCTCAAGGCCTTTGAGCCACATGAAGTTTCCCCAGACAGACTCTAAAAAAAGCATCCCCATAAGAGGATTCAAAGCAGGTGCACTCACCAGAGTAGAGCCAAAAGGATTGTCAGAATGAGAGGGTATGACTATGCCATCGGGACCAGCCTGTTCTTGTATAGGAATCCTAGCCAGATGACCATGCGAAGGTGGAGAGCTACTATCACGATGCAGATGCTGGGGAGGGTCAGTTTCTTGTAGATAGTCTGGTTGATTTCCTTAAGACCTTCAGGTCATGTAATCTCCTAAGCCTGCGGGCCTTGTAATATCTAAGCCTATGAGCCTTGTAAGGGTTCCCCCTCATCCCTTGGAATGGGGGTTATCAAAAATAAATAAAAAAGAAGGCCTTCAGGTCATTCAGTCTCTTAGTGTGATACATAATATTTTTTAATAATTTTAAGAATAATATAAGATTTATGAAGTTATTAAACAAAATATTGAAATTGTTTTTTCCTCTTAAAACACTTTTTTGGACAGTTAAATTTACCACAATTGTTTATTGATCATATTTTTAATAGGATTACCTATTTGTATTTAAAAAACATTAATAAATTAATAAATATTATATTTTTTCTTTAAACCCATTCTTATGACCATTCATGTAAGCCGGTGATGAAAAGAAAAATTTAAATCGATCGTTCTGTTGTCCACACATATGCATGGATTATGAATTCCATTTCTATAGAATGTGGAAAAAGATTAATATGGATTATTTTCTAAGAATATAAAATATTTCATGAATATAAAAAATGTATTTTAATTTTTTTAGGGCCATCCTTTTAATACAACTAGACAAATTGAAATGCGTTATCTCTTAGAGGCGGTGGTCCTCACAACAAAAAAAATGATAGTTTCACTTTTCTTAATAGAGAAGGGAAATGTGGTTAATTTTTTGTACCATCTCTATAATAAAATAAAATTATAACACTTAAAATTATTTTATAATTTTATTGTGGTGTAATTTATTTTTTTGAGGATGAAATGAATACAAAGAACCATAATTGAGAAAGGTGTGGTTTGAAATTTATACCGTAGTTATTGGATTACCTCTTTTGTAAAGGGGGTTAATCCTTTAATGGATGGAATTTTAAGAAGAAAAGAAACTATTAAAGGTGTATAATAATTTTAAGGAGTGTTTTCAGTAGATTTTTGTATGAACTAAGTGGTTTGTGGTGTTGGGGAATTTGAGGATTGTGATTCAACTTTTATAAGTGAAATTGGTTGACATTTTTTAAAATACCAAAAAATTCAACAATGGGATGTGAATATCATGAAAAATAGATCTAAAATTGATAAATTAGGGAGATAATAAGAGATAATGTCTATAAAGTCCTCAAACACACATCCCCACGCATGTTTTGAACACGTTTAAGGTCTTTTGATCTTATATTTTTACTTTTATCATTTTATCTTTTTCCACGGTAACTAGATTTTACGAAAATAAATTATATTTTATGTTTAAGAATAAATTCGTCATTTTTATTTAATTTAGACCAACTAATTAGAAATTTTAAATATATTTTATTATATTAATTTTCTAAGATCAATAAAAATTAATTTTAAAAGACTAAATGTATAATGTATGATTTTTTTATAAATATAAATTATTTCTAAAATGTCTTATATGGGTTTGTAAATCAAAAACACCATTTTTGTAATCATAATTTCACAAAAAAATACATATTTTTCTAAAAACAAATTTCATGAATTTTAAATACATACTTATATACTAATAATTTCATAAATGTCATGTTATTTATAAAAATTATATTTTTCATCATTCACCAAAATATTAAACTTTTTTAAAAAATAGTTAAAATAAACCATGAGCTAGTTTTTGAAATATATATTAAAAAGTAAATTAGTTTTTATCATATTAAAATTATAATTATTATTTATTTAATTATTTAAATAAAAATTAAGGAATATATAGAAAATCCATTTTTATTTACAAATTACTTTTAAATTACAAGTGTATTTAATATTATTTCACATTAATTTATAAATAATCGCCTATTGAAATAATAGTTTTAAAATGTAAATTTTTTATATTGTAATAAAATTTTAAATGTGATCAATTTAATTTATTAATCTAAAATACTATAAACCTTTTTAAATGGTTCTTTAAAAGGTATCAATTTTGAAATATTAAATAAAAATAATAATATGTAATTATTTTAATAGATTGATATATTTGTATCTATTGATTATTTTATTCCTCATGTAATTATAATTTGTATCAATTCATTTTAGTCGGGTGTTTTTTTAGTTTAGTATTTCTTGTGACACAAGCTATTAAAGATAATATTAATTTAAAGGATCCATAATCTTAGTTAGTTATATTCTACCCCCTTAAATAAATTGCATCCTTGCTATTTTAATTAAAAATTACTAATTAAATTAGTTGATGGTATTTTTAACATATTCATTATTTAGGATGTAACTTATAAAATTACAAATATCTTACCCTCATAGGACATATCAAGTTACTTATCTTTCCTCAAAAAATATTAATCATTTATACAATCATATTCTATGATATTTATATAACCCAATAATATATTATCTATAAAATAACTTTACCAAAACAATTTGAATCTCAAAGAAATTAAACAACAATAAAAGCATATATTACTAAAAAAATTATGTATATCCTTAACCCTAAAATGGTATTAAGAACTAGTTCATAATGTTACACACTATTCAATAGATATCATAATACCAAAAAGTTGAGAAAATTGACCAAAACTATCACAGATCACTTTTTCATTAAATTAATAATCAATTACAAGGATATAAACACCATTTTACCCACTTTTCTCAAAAATCAATCATAAATTTATTACCACAACATAAAACATATATTAAACCTAATAGTTACACATACCTCGGTCATGTTTTCTTTAGTACTTATCCCAAAAATACAAACTCTTCATAAAATAATTTTAATGTTATTGACACCATTTAATATATGTTTCCAAAAAATTAAAGAAGAACTATAGATGGAAAATTCTTATATATTTCACATAATCCATAAAACTTTTAGAATACACTATAAATCATTGATAAATATCACTCAATAATTAAAATATATAAGTGTATAAAGATTTAATTTATATTATGATATAAACATCACTGATTTAGGTAAGACTAGTAAAATAACCTTTTACATCACAATAGGAATATACTAAGATTCTAAATCATTCTTTTATGCTCCATTATTTAGTTATAAGACGTAGTTGTTTATAGATACATATATTTATCAACTTAATATAAGTAAATGGTCAAATGAATATGAAAACTTAATCATAATATTTCTACTATAATGGAACCTTTATTTTATCCTTTGATACTTTCAGTTGAACCAACAAATTTTCAGTTCAACCTATTTTTTCATGGTCATATTACTATTATATTATCTTACATATAATTATGATATGATCAAACACTTTATAATTATTTATTAAGGGAATTTTTTAACTAAAACAAATCCCCTAGGAGTGTATAGATAGGTGTGTAGTCTTAGGGCCAATAATATTACACTTGAGTGAAGATTGAGTTGATAATCTACCATCCTTTTTTGGAGTGATTATCCCTAGTCGAATATGTGACACAACTGAATCCATGATCTAGTATAAAGATATGGATATAATTTCAAGGATAATTACACAATATCTAATTTACCAAAATTTTTATATGATCTCCTATACTCATACTTATCCTTAGAGGTTTTACTGAGGTTTTATAATTATAATACCCAAAAAGAAATAAACTATTCCTAAAAAATATCCAAACCCTCCCTTGATATGAAATATAGAGACCAAAGTGAAATAAACACATTTATTTAATTATTTTACATGAATAATTGATCAATATCAGAAATAGTCAAACAAAACATCGAACTAGATGTTTAGTGCCTTTTAAGACTAGCCACATAAATAACATATTTTACAACACTCATCAAAATTTATTCATAATTTTTTAACCCTAATCCTTCTTTTAAACATCTCACCTGAGATACCCATATTCATATCCTAGGGAATAAAATATAATAAATGGGTGATCTAAAATTCTTAGTAATGGAAAATATATCAACATTTCATCAAGGATTAGATTATAAGATTATGGGGAAACATCATCATGGGATAAATACCTTGTCAAAATATCAGGGAACAATATGTGTTTTCCACAAGTCATGATATAAGGACATGTAATCTTTAATTGACCCTAGAAAAAGTGTGTGGAATCATAAGAAATAAAACTTGAGTAAATAAGAATAATCATACGCATAAGATTATGATATAAGAGTGTGTAATAATCAAAATCATATAAATCTTATGTCAAGGATACCCACCAAGACATCCATAAAAAAGTAGGCCTAGTCTAATCACCCATGTTAATTCTTGGTCTTGAGATAATACTTTCTTATACCCATGTAATTATGATAAAACCTCCCATATTCCCTTTTTAATTGGGATAAATCATCTTGTGTACCCTTTCTCTTGGGATAAATCTTCAATTGTACCCTTTTTATTTTGATAAATTATCTCATGTACCATTTGGATTGGGATAAATACTCTTATATACCCTTTGGAATGGGATAAATCCTCCCATGTACCCTTTGTCTTGGGATAAATCATCTTTTTCACCCTTTGGATTAGTATAAACCATCTCATGCACCCTTTGGATTTAAAAAAATCCTCCTGTATACCCTTTAGCTTATAATAAATTCCCCTTTATATACTTTTAATATAATGAGAAATAAACATTACCAATTCATTGAAGAGATAAGTAGGCCCCCACCCATTAATAATCCATATATTTGGTTCGACTTGAAATAAATTCATTAAAAACATAAAAAATAATCCATGTAAAGAAAAAAGAGTTTGGAAACATATCTAGATGGTATCACTAAGATCAACCACAAGAATGAAAATAATTGATACCCAAAATTCAATAACCCAAAAGTGTATTTTATAAGAACATTTAGTAGGTGGTTTATAAAAATAACTTTTACGGAAATAAGTTCTTTATAGATAAAGAATAAAATGGAAGAAAAACCATTTAAGAGTTTTTTTAATTTTTTTATCATTATCATAAAAGATGAAGTTATGGATCCCATTTATTTTTTAATGTTTATTTGAAACTATTTAAAAACCCATTAATTTTAAAAGGAATATTAAATAGATTAACCTTGAAAATGAAATAAATATTTTAAAAAAATTGAGAAAATTTACTTTTAAAAATATAATCTTCAAAAAGGATCCTTGAATAAGAAATAAAGGCTTAAAAATGTGGTGTGAAAACGCGGATTGGAAAATAAAACATTCAATTTTTAAAGGATTGAAAACCTTTTAAAAAATTTAAAATACATTTGTTGAGAACCCACATCATAAAAATATTTAATAAAAATTAGCTTTGAAAAGGGTATAAGGGAAAGATAAATTTCACATGTTATAACACAAAATTATTTTTCCAAATAAAAAGTATAGTTTTTAGGAGGGAAAACATGGACATGGGGGAGAAAGCATCGTCAAAGAGTTTGAGAATTAATCTTATTGATAATATATTTTTTGAGAAATAAATTTATCTAGGTAAAATATTTATATTTTACATATATATTGGTTTATAGAGGAAGAGAATATTAAATGACCTTGAATACTAGGTCAGAAGAAATCAATACTAGAAGAAATAACATTAATAAGAAACATTTAAACTCAACAACTAGAGTTGAGTTAACAGACTACTTTTTGAACATGGTATCCATTGAATTAAAATATACTTAAAAGAAATATATATATATATATATATATATTAAAACCACATGAATTATAGGAATATGTTAAAATAAATCCTTTAGTAAGTAATCACACAATATCCAAGATTTCATGGTGCATAACAATAAATAGGTCTCAAGAAATAAAATTTGGGACACGAAACCCTTATCTTAAATTCATGATTAATTAATTTAACTCTAACATCTTGTATAAAAAACAAAACCAAATTAATCACTCATTTAATAAACTTATTCATTTATATAAATTTTTATATACATTATTTAAAATTATTCCCTGCATGTATATTTTTTAGTTATTATTTATTTTTGATATCAAGTGTGAGTAATCATGATTGTTTTGATCTAGATTCATAATAGTGGAATTGTTCATTATTATTCACCCAGATTTTATCATTGAAAAATAATAAAAGGTACTCTATTTGTTAATAATTTTTTATAATGTTATAATTTCATTCTATGTGAGTTTTGGTTACGATCCTTAATCATGAATCCAACGATGATCCTATTTAGATGATTCATAGAAAACAAAGGGTATTTTATTAAATAATGAGTTAAATTTTTATATCACCATTAAAAAACAAAATAAACTCAATATTAATTTTATTATATCATATATTACAATAAATTATATTACTAGAGTCATCCATGTTATAAATTTATACTATTGTTCAATTAGGTGGTTAAATAAACCCAAATAATAACACACCATAATAAATGGATATTTTCAAATTCTCTTAGTTGTAATATCCTTATAATAGAATAATAATGATCTTATTTAGTGTATATTATAATGATATGTGCTAATTTAAAATAATTATAATAATAATATAACATATATAAATTTTATATATAATACAAAAAAATCATTATTTTCACATAGAATGATCATTTGGACAGTTGAATTTACCCCAACGGTTTATTGTGCATATTGATAATAGGTTATAAAATTTATATATTAAAAACCTTAATAATTTTTTAAAAACAATATTTATCCATTAAAAACCATTATCATATATAGTCATGTAAGTAAGTGATGAAATGAAAAATGGAAATTGATCGTTCTATAGAGGCGGTAGTCCACACATATGCATAAATGATGATTTCATTTTCCATAGAATAGAGAAATTAAGTAATATGGTTTTATAATTTAAGAATATAAAATATATAATAAATATACTACTTATATAATAAATTACCTATTATGATCATCCTTGTAAGGGTGTGAAGGAAAATTAAACACACTGGGTTGTTAAGATGGTAGTTTGTATAACACATGAATGACAGTTTTTCTTTTCTTAACAGAAAAGGGAAAGGTTGTTAATTATTGTACCATAATTAAATTTATATAAAAGTATAAATATTATGTTTATGTTATAATTTTAATATGTATTAATGGAATTTTAGGAAGAATAAATGCACAGAAAGAAACATAAATGAGAAATGAGTGGTTATAATTTTATACCTCAATTATTGGATTTTATATTTTACAAGGTTGTTTATCCTTTGAGAGATGATATTTTTGAGTTTCCAAAAACTTATTAAAGAAGTATAATAATGTTAAGGAGAGGGTTTTTCTGATTTTTTATTGGATATAGGTGGGTTTATTGGGGATGTAAAGTGAGGAGAGGTGTACCCCATTTATAAGTGAAAAGGAATAAATTTTTTGAAAATATCTAAATATTTTTACAATGGGTTGTTAATCTCAAAGAATGTAACATCCCAGATCTGGATGCCACTCAATTGGTGCCCCGTACCTAGTTGGTCATATGACCTCAAGCGCATTTCCCCAAATGCTAGAGGCTGCCAACTAGAAGCGATGGCCTAGGATGTGATAGTGGGGAAACTATGCCCTAATTGGTAGAGTTTAACACAAAGGAATAAATAATAATACAATAGATAAAGAAGTATACATCATACATAAGAAATAAATAGTGGAAGACTGATAATATAAATAACCAAGCATAATTCCCTACAAAAGATAATGCAACATGTTATGTTCTAATAAAAGATCCAAACCAGGTACACTGCATAAATACACAATATATGCTCCAAATGAAAAAAATAAATAAAGGAAACTAAGAAGCATTATATGCCTCGACTTGCTCCCATGCTCTCTAGCTCCTAAACAATATCTAAAGTACATGTAGAATGGAGCATTCCTTTATCCATACTAGTAACAATATATTTTGTTTGGGGCTAAAATCATGACCCAAACAGGGTGTGAGAAATAAATCCCAATAGGCAACCACCCAAGATCTGTGCTTATCTATCAGTGAGTATATGCAACAAGTACTATACAGAAAGAAAATGAAGTAAACTAGTAAGTACTAAAAATTAAATAATCCTTCAATTCATTCTTTTAATTTTAATTTATTATGTTTAGTTCATCCATTCAATTACATTGAATTATATAAGTCACGAGATCTGGAATAATCCCGTCAATCCCTGATATAATAAATTATCAATAGATGCCTCATCAGGCTATCTAAAAAAATAAATTTAAGACCGAATCCAAGCTTGTGATTTGTCTTGGAAGATGCGTCATAAGTCATTACATTTCATTATTCAACTAAAAATCCTGCCTACAGGCATAGATTAACCCCGCTTTCAGGCATAAACAATCCTCACCTATAGGCATAAAAAATCCTCACCCGCATGCTTAACAAATACTCGCCCATAGGAATAACAAATTCATGCCCGTGGGCATAACAAATCGTCACCTATAGGCATAGAAAATCCTCACCCACAGGCATAGAAGTCTACAGGTCCAAGCTCAGTATATCATCATTTCAACATAATAGACAACATATGTAAATTATACTATTATAGGGTTTAAATAATAAAAACTCCCATGTGAATCATACATAACAAGAAATTGGTGAATTAAACTATCACAAGGCTTAAATACTAATAAGCATAACATAGGGAAAAGGAGAAATCACTAATCCCAAACCCTTAAAAAAAATCACAATTTATCTCAATTTCTATTCCATTAAAAATGTAATTCATACTTAACAACTCAATAAGGGAAAATAAGGAATGCCTCATAGGCAACCTCAACCAAATAAACATAAATGGTCATTCTAAGGGAAAGACACCCATGGGTTGGCCCTTAATCAAGGTAAACAACCAAATTAATACTTCAAAACACTTATTATATTACATAATCACCAATTGGAAACAATATGGGTAAAGCATAAATTAAGATACACCCCAAAAAAGGGCATCCGACAATCTAGAATATATAAACATCATGAAAATACGGAAAAGGAACTACACTACCTACCTCATCGTAGTATAACTCTTCTGGTCCAGCCTTAACATCCAGTTAAATCTAGAGCAATGTAGATCTATAACACAATGATAAAATATAAAACTTAAATAACTTCATCGAGAGAATAAATCACAAAAAGTGGATCAAGAGTAATCAAGAGCTTACCCATTGGGTTCAAATGCAACTAACTGAGAAGGAATCAGGGTTCAAATGATCAATCAGGAAGGGATTGAAGGTTTGACACTGCTTGTTTGTCAACCTAGAAGTGCCTATATCCATTTTCACAAAAATGATTCTACTGGACAATTTAATCAACAAAAAAGTACACAACATGTACTTGAGACTACACAGTAGGTCCGTACATTTTTTTTCTAGGACATTACATGGTTGTGACTATTATTACATGGTGTGTTTCCTTCCATACATGGTGTGTACCAATTAGTACAAAACGTTTAGTTCCCAGTCAGGTCGTGTAACCAACCCTTTACCTATTTTCCCATATTTTCATAAGTATAAACTAAAAAAGAAATATTCATATCTCAAAGGAAGAATCAGGTTATTACAGATTTTCCCCTTAATGAAATTCATCTTCAAATTTCCCTTACAAGTGTGATAAATAAGAATTTGAGAACAAATTTGGCCACTGTGATTGTACATCAGCCTCCCTCTCCCAAGTCTTGTCCTGTACTTAGCCATGCTACCATAGCACCCATTCCAATGGAACAAACTGGTCATGGAAAACAATCGTTCTATGATCCACAATACAAATGGGATTCTTCTCAAGGGACACATCTTCATGTAACTCCACTTACTCAGACTAAAAGTCATGAGACGGGTCTGAAAAGTAACATCCCAACTAAGAAACATGGAATATTTCATGCATAGCCCTGTAACTATGTGGTAACTACAATATATAGGAAAATATCCAAACCCTCTCCATAATCTCAAATGGACCGATGTATCTCAGTGAAAGATTATTATGTCTCCTGATCCTCTTGTGTCCCAACCTCAGTGTGACATATAGGAAAACTCAATCCTCAACCTCGAACTCAAAAGTTCATCTATGGAAATTAGTATATGATTTCTAAATAGACTGCACAGTAGCCATCAACTTTCAAATCAACTGAACCTACTCAGAAGCATCCTACATGAGATGTGGTCCCATTAAAGCTACCTCACCCGCCTCCATCCAGCACATGGGTGATCGACATGGCCTACCATACAAATCCTTATAAGGTGCAATATCTATCGTCACCTGGAAACTATTATTGGAGGAAAATTAAAACAGGGGAATATGATTTTCTCAATACCCCCCATAGTCTAAGACACGTGTTTGCATCATGTCCTCCAGCATCTGTATCGTACGCTCTGACTGGAAATAGGTTTGAGGATGGTATGCTATGCTCAGAAGCACATGTGTACACAATGACCTTTGAAAACTCTAACATAAATGAGATTTAAAGCGGGCATCCCTATACGAAATTATAGAATAAGTTACTCCATGATGTCATTCCACCTCACGAATATATAGCTTCCCAAGCTTTTTAACACCGAAGGTATCCTTGATCAGAAATAAGTGAGTGACCTTTGTAAGTCTTTCAACCACCACCCACATAGCGTCATTACCTATGGGTGACCTTGGTAACCCAGTCATGAATTACATCATGACATAATCCAATTTCCACCCCAGAATAGGTAACTATTGTAAAAGCCCAGCTGGCCGCTGATGTTCCGCCTTCACCTATTGACAGGTGGAACACCACATAACCAAACCAACCACCTCTCTCTTCATACCCGACCATGAGTTTTGGTGGCGCAAGTAACAGTACACTGTGGTAACTATAGGATGCAATTCCTAATATAAAGCTTGAATCTATCGCATCAAATCCTCACATATGTCCACTAGATCCTAGACACATCCATGGATATGCAAGATCTCATCATCACTTACTGTCCAACCAAGAGGTGGATCCTCACCTTCTACACTCTCCCGCAGAACTAGTCTATCAGAAACTAATAGCTTCCTCATCCACACTCTATCTAGAAGGGTATAAGTCAAAAATAAATAATAAAGGAAATACTATCCTCAACTGTCATGCACTTATAAATGAAACTTATAAAATAAGGACATAATCTTCCACTCACCATAGGCCTCCTGCACTACCTGTATTCGAGTCCTTCTGCTCAATGCATTAGCTACTGCATTTCCCTTCCCAGGTGTGTAGGAAAGCTCAAAATCGAAGGACTGAAGGTATTTCACCCACCTTCACTATCTCAAGTTCAGGTCATGCCGAGCAAAGATGTTTTTATGCTTTTGTAGATTGTGTACACTAAAATATGCTATCCATGTAAATAGTGTCTCTAATAGGTCAACACTAGTACAAAATATGCTAACTCCAAATCATGTGTTGGGTAATTCCTCTCATGATACCTGAACTGCCGAGACCCGTACACTATGAATCTATCTCCCTTCATTAGCACTGCCCCCATCACAATACCTAAAGCTTCACAATAGATTGTATAACACTTTCCCTGCTCTAGAAGTAACATGACTGGTGCTGATGTCAGTCTCCCCATCAGCTCCTAAAAGGTTGTCTCTAAATCATCTAACCAAACAAACAAAACAAAATTTTAGTCAATCTCATCAATGGTGCTGCTAAGTGTGAGAATTCTAGTATAAAATTCTTATAGTATCCAGCTATCCCCATAAAATACTTATGTCAAACTCATTCTTGGTCTATTCCTAGGAAACTGATTCCCTCACCTTCTCTGGATCCACTGACACTCCTGTCTCTGAGATAATGTGACATAGGAAGTGAATATTTTCCATCTAAAAGTGTAACTTTGTGATCTTATCCAATAACTGGTGTTCTCTTAGTGTATTCAAAATGATCTCAAGATGGTTTCTAGGGTTGTGTCTATTGTTAGAATAGACTAAGATATCATCCATAGAAACCACCATAAAAGAATCAAAGAAAAGATGGAAAAATCTATTTATCAGTTCCATGAAAACTAATGGAATGTTCAAGAGACCGAACAATATACCCAGATACTCATATAGACCAAACCTACTATGAAACACAGTATAAGGTATGTCTGCAGGTCTATACGTACCTGGTGATAACTAGACCTCAAATCAGTCTTAGAGAATACCTGAGCTCCCTAGATCTAATAAAAGAGAATATCTATTCACGGTAGAGGATACTGGTTCTTAACAGTAAATTTCTTCAATTTATGATAATGTACAAATATCTTGAGGGTACCATCTACCTTTTTTCACAAAAATTTCTGGCGAACCCCATGGAGAAGTATTGAGTCAGGTAAACCCCTTTAACTCTAAATCCTCTAGATGCCCATTGATCTCTTGCAACTCCATTCTAGCCATCCTATAAGGTGGAATGGATACTGGTACAGTTCATTGTACTAGATCAATAGATAATTCTACCTCTCTCATTGGAGGTATTCCTAAAAAGTCATCTGGGAAGATGTCTCATAAGCGATCAACCACCAGAGGGAAATGTGTTTGACATGTTCCCTGGTCATCAAGATATAGACTCACAATTTGGGAAGTCACTCCACCCAACCCATGATTCTCGGTTCCAGTTCTGCCTGCCTGGACATCCCATTCACCTTTGTGTAGAAACTGTCTCCCCTCTGGTGATGTGAAACTCACCCTACGACAACAACAATTGACAAAGGAATGAAAAGGAAACAACTAGTCCATTTCATGAATGAAATCAAAGCTTTTCATCTTTAAGAAATATAGATCCCATAGGAAGTGACACCCACCAACCTCAAGGGGGAACTCTTTACACTGATGCACACTTTTCGTTCTTATCCCTAACAGTGTGTCTAGAATCATAACATCATCAAAAGAGAAAACATAGATCCCAAAGATGTCTATAATGGATAGGGATATAAAACTATGCATAGACGCTATATGAAAGAGTGCATAAGATAAAATGGACATGAATATAATAATACCTCCAATAGTAGAAGGTCCAGGATCCTGCTCCTACCGGGTATGTTGCACTGCATAAGTCTGACCTGTACCGTGGCCTGAAGACACTACCTGGATAACCTGGTCTGACCTATCCTACTATCACTGAGATACAGGGGTCTGTATAGCATGGACACGACCACCACCTCAGCCTGAAGGGACTGATGTATTCCAATTCCCTGACTGGTGAGAAGCTTCTGACCCTACTCCTGATTGTGGAGTTAGTACAGAACCTCTCCCACTAGATATTGGTGGAAATGCCCTGTCGAAGCTCCATAGATTGCCCATCCAGCTGCAAGCTCAACACTCGACTGGGTCCATCAGAAACTAGAGTCTCATATGCCCAACTTTTTCACACCAGTAGCACCATGCTTGGCCATGATAATAAATATTCCAACTACTCGTATTACCATGAGAAAGCTTGATACGACTCTTATTTCCCCTAGTTGAGATAGTACCAAATCTCGGTGCTCAACCGCCATGGTTTGAACCTCTAGATTCCTACTGGTTACAATCAGTAATCAGTGTATGATTAATGATGGAATATACATAAGTAAACCTAAAAATGTTAACCTGCAATCAGATGTCATACTTGAGACCATCCTCGAATCTCTCAGCCCTCGATGTCTCTTCACCCATTAGAATAGGTGTGAATCTCTAAATCTCAGTGAAACAGGAAGACTAGTCCATTATTGACATAGTAACATACTCCAGATGCATGAACTCCCATGCTATATCATCCCTCAACGTCTGGGGAAAATAATTTCCATAAAATACCATTTAAAAATATTCTTATTCCATGTCCCGATGACACTCTATCTGAATGATAACATCCCTTCCACCTCTTGCCCAAATCAAACAACATATAAGTCACGAGCTTCACCCTTATCTCAGGTGTAATATCTAGATGCTCAAAGATAATAAGAATGGACTCAAACCATGAATTTCTAACTGGTGGTCCACCATCCCTTGAAAACATAGGTGGATTCTACTACTGGAATACTCGCATCAGTTCTAACATATACATGGCATGCCGAGGTACTCCCTAGAAGGTCTGTATAAACCTCATGAATCTTTCATGGAACCGTGCATCCACACCTATTGCTGGAATAACACCTGGTGATAAAATAATCATATTTAAGGATCTTATTGAAGCCCATGGACTACCAACTTCGGGGTATAGTCGTTTCCACTCTCTTGGAATACAACTGGAGGTGGTCGTGGAGGCATGAATCTGCAAGGTCAATAACACAACTCAGTTCAAGATCTTAATCAAGGTTCACAGTTCAAGAGTATAAGAAAAAAACAAGAGAATAAAACCCTCAAAGGTCACTAAAATATCAGTACACAGCATGTATAAATGATACACTGAGTGGACCCTCAAGCTCCAACCCAGGAATGTAATTCCAATGACAAGGGAGTGTAAACCTCCTAGGTAAACAATGTGTTAGCTAGACACATGATGTGTAATCATGTTCTCCCTTCAGTCCAGGTACTTCTACCTGGATAGAGTCACATGAGGTCCACCTAATAAAAAT